>CM035435.1:133380655-134008155 GCA_020310875.1 Ceratopteris richardii
AAGAGAACACTCTAGAACATTGAAACCCTCCTAGGTAGTGAAACCATGAAGAATCACTTTGAAGGCATAGAGGATCCATATGATCACATGAAAAAATTCATGAAAGTATTGAGGGTAGAATAGGTGGAATACTTGTTCACTCAGTAAAAGACGTTTGGGTTAACCATGAAGGGTACAACCCTTGCATGGTTCCAACCATTAAATTGAGGCAACTACCAGGAGTTCTTATAGTTGATGGATGCATTCATCATTAATTTGTCCAAAAATGGAATTAGACATAACACAATATCCTTGATCGAAAGCTTCAAGAAGACTCCCCAAGAGGTGGCGAGGCTAGCAAAATTAAGGTTTAAGCATTATCTAGAGAGACGTCCAACCTTGGAACTACCAACTTAGGCAAATTAATTGTCTTTATTTCTAGATGGCCTCTTGAGTGGAGAGCTTGGATCATATGTGTATTTGAAAGAGCCAAAAACCCGAGATCAATGTGCTAGAATGTGTATCGAAATTAAGGAAAACATAAGAGAAGAATTGGAACTCACAAAAATCTACAAGGTTTCAAAATAATATGCTAGCACCACCTCAAAACCTATGAGGAGATGGACGAGTATGCTCTAGAGATGAGCTAGTGTTGCACGAAACCTGCTCCACATCTACCAAATTAACTCCAAGGATGCTGTATAAAAATTTTCAGCT
Organism: Ceratopteris richardii; assembly: GCA_020310875.1. Lineage (NCBI taxonomy): Eukaryota > Viridiplantae > Streptophyta > Polypodiopsida > Polypodiales > Pteridaceae > Ceratopteris > Ceratopteris richardii. Next base: position 133,381,352 of record CM035435.1, read on the forward strand.
TCACATTAATGCATTTGGAACCACCAAGTGCTTTGGAACATCATTCCCAAAAGTTTGTATCAAAAAAGATAACTTGCATGTATTAGAAATGTGAAGAAACATTCTATTTTGGGAATAGGAGTACTCAGTAATTTGCTTAGAGCTCACAACTTGGTATGAATTGACCAAAGGGCTTTTGCACACATCGAATTGGAGTTATTAGCTAACACCATACATTGAGAAATGAATCTGACAAGTTAGGGGGGTCATCTCGCCATTTCAAGATCTAGAAGATGTGTAGACACTATCACCTTCTATGATTCATATATCTAGATCACATGCAGAGAAATAGATTCCACAAAGTCACTATAATGAAGAAGATGTAGTAGAGAACAATAGACGGAGATGTACTTGAAGAATTGTATCAATATGTATATGCTAATGAACATATGATACAAGGGAATTGTTGTAGACTACTCATACATGAGATGAACTCAATGTATGCTCATTGAAGTAGCTCAATGCCTCTCAAAATGGCTCACATATCCCACGACTAAAAGTATGTGTATTTATACACATATTCCAAGTTTGAATTTGAATTTTCCCTCACCTAAAAGTCACACTACACTTTAGGGATGGTTTGAATCGACTCCTTCTACCACATGAGTTGTGGGTTTAACTTCTTAAATTCATGAAATTCCTTATTTCTTTTTCTTTTACATTTATCCAAAGTAACTATGCCAAGAATGAGTAGCATAGGTTCACATATAGTTCGTCCCCTCAAGCCTAAGATGCTTGAGTGTTCAATCCTTCATGATTTCCTATAGTCCAATCATTGATTTGAACCTATTTAATTTGCTTCCATCCAATGCGTTTGTCATCATCACACTGTTGATGTGTGGATACATATGAGAGTTGTATCTCCTTACTCATGATCTTTTGTCTATATAATATTAGTAAACATCTATATGGTTAGTCTTTGCATGATAGATAGGGTTAGCAGCAAGATGTAATGAAGTAATGTTGTCTCCAAATATGTGTGGAGTAGAAGTATTCAACCCTATATCTGAATATAAGGTTCTAATACACATATATTCTTCAGTAGCATTTGCAAGTCCTGTATATTCAACTTCTATTGATGAGAGAGAAACTGTAGTTACTTCTTGGAAGACCATAAAGCCAATTTGGTACCTTCAAAGTAAGATAGCCTGAAGTGCTTCTCCTATCATGTTTTGAACCTGCCCAATCTGCATTAGAAAAGAGCTTAACATCTATATTAGATGTATATGGATATTACAATCCTTCATTGAATATACCCTTCAAATACTCCAATATTCTCTTGGTTGCTTCCATGTGAGGTTTCCTTGGAACGTGCATGAATTGACTAAGCACACTAACTCCATAGCAAAGATCTACTCTAGTTAGAGTAGCATGATTCAAGCTTTCAACTAGGATTTATAGCTAGTAATGCACCTCAATGTTCTTTTTGTGAGCATGGAACACTGAGTTCCTTGAAACTTCCAATGTGCTCTGACTATTAATGAAGATGGTGGTGGTAGAAGACTAACCAACACCCAAATAAGCCAAAAGGCATCTGAGCCACACACACTCAATAGTCATTATGAAAGCTTCCCTATACTCAGCCTCACAACTAGAAGTGGCCACAATAGGATGTTACTTGCTCAACCAAGATATGCATGAGCTACCAAGCATGAAGCAAAACCATTGTTGGACACATGACTTTCATAGCAACCAACCAACTCAGAGTCAAAAAATAAAAAAATTGGGCTAATGATCCCCCCCTGCAGATAAAAAAAATCCAAGTAGTCAGGAACCACTCAAGTAGTGAAAGATGCAATGAATCGCCTGCCACTACATGACACCTAGGCAATGCATAAACTTGCTCATATGAGAGATAGCAAATTGAATATCATGATGCATTATGCCTAAGTAAATCAAGCATCTTATAGCCTCTTGATAGAGATTAACATCAAATGCATCTCCAACATCATGAAGACACAATCGTAAACCTCTTTCCATACAAGTGGTAATAGGTTTTCAATATTCAAGTCCAAATGTTGCAATAATGTGTGAATATATTTTCATTCACACAAATTTATTCCCTCATCAACTTGCATAAATTGAATGCCCAAATAATGATGCGAATGCCTCAAAGTTGAATCTCAAAAGAGGCATGGAAATCAGCCCTATATTTAGTGAATATGTTTCTCATTATGACTATTGAGTAGCATGTCATCAACATAAACAAGAGTGATCAGAAGTACATCATCAACAAGCTTAACATATAAGGTGCTTTCAATTGGACTAATTTCAAAACCATGTGCAAGCAAGTAGGCATATACCTTTTCATGCCAAGAACAAGGTGCTTGCTTTAAAACAAATAACACCTTTTTCAACATGCACACTTTGTTTTCATGCCCTTTCTACACAAAACCAAGAGGATAAAATACATACTTGTCTTCTTGTAATTCACCATTTAGAATTCAATTTTAATGTCCAATTGATGTACATTCCAAACATGATGAGCTGCAAGTACACAAATACTATGAATATTGGTCATTCGGCATGCGGGAGCAAGGGTCTCATCAAAATCAATGCCTCTCTCTTAAGCATAACCTTTTTCAGCAAGCCTTGCCTTATACGATCAATTGTTCCATCAGGTTTACATTTTAGCTTGTATACCCATTTAGTGCCTATCGCTTTTTTCTTGGAGGTAAATCACATAGACACTAAGAACCATTCTTCATAATAGCATCATATTCTGATTACATTGTAACCATCCAATATTATGAATTTTGTGGTTCATCAAAAGAAACTAGCTCATTCTCATCACAAAGACTAGAGATAACAATTGCATAGAAACTTGATCCAAAGAGAGCACTTATGATATGAAAAATGGTGTATCTAATTTGCTATCTCTTAAAGTTTGCACTGGACATAGAATGTGTGGCTCAAACACCTTCTAGATAATTTGGGTGTTGGTCAGTCTTCTACCAACACCATCTTCACTAACAATCAGAGCACATTGGCAGTTGCAAGGAACCTTGGTTTCCATGCTCGCATAAAGCACATTGAGGTGCACTATTATTATGTCAAGGAGAGGTTCTCTATTGGAGAGATTATCTTGGCATATGTTACGACATAAGATAACGTTGCAGACCTTTTCACAAAGGCTCTACCTAGGGAGAAGTTTGAAGGTTTTTTCAAAGCTTTGAGCTTCCTTCCTTTTATGGATTGATCTCTTTCCACATTGCTTGGAACTTCCTTATACATAAGTGCTAGCTCCTTGTTCACTACATCACTCCCAAAGGGGATTTGTTGATATATTTTGGTAGTGATGTGTGCAAACACAATTAAGGCAACCAAGGCACTTTCTTCCCTCTTTAGGAGGTTTTTTTCCCTTGACTTGTATATATGCCTATAAACCTAATGCATTATTTATCTTTGTACATTCACTTGATGATTCATTTAGTGGTGTGTTGTGCTCCAAGCTTCTTCTTCTTCTTCTTCTTCTTCTTTTTCTTTGTGTTGTTCCTGTGCTTTTGGAGACCTCAAACTCCAACACTGATCCTCCCAAGTATGCTCACCAATTTTATCCTTCAATGAGTTGAAGAGCAGACTAAGTTCAACGCCTATTCTAAAAGTACCGAATTGGAACAAGCCATTCCATATCCATGTGGATGCTTCCAAATTTGCCATAGGATGCATCTTAGGAGAGCCTGCAGATGAAGGGAAACTTGATCACCCCATAGCCTATGCTAGCAGGCAACTCAACCAAGCCAAACGTAATTACACCACCATTGAACGAGAGGGATTAGGAATGGTTTACACTGTAAAGAAATTCAGACACTACTTACTGGCAAACAAATTCAAATTCTTTATTGATCACCAGGCTCTGTTATACTTAGTCAATAAACCATGTAACATTGGAAGTCTAGTGAGATGGTTCTTACTGTTAATGGAATTTGATTTTCGAAGTAGTGGTCAAGAAAGGAAACATGAATGTTAGAGCCAATCATCTATCTCGAAAACCCCAATTGGAGTTGCAGATGAACTGCCTGACACCTATCTTTTTAACTTGGAAGTTTGTCCATAGTGGGCTGAAAAATTGATACCTATACTCATACATGGACCTACTCATAGAATTAATTCAGATAAAACCCAACAATTATGGAAGATTCAGAATCTTCACATTGTGTTGGGAAGCCTATATAATCAGGATTCCAATGTACTTCTTCTGAGGTGTGTAGATGAGGATGAACAGAAGACTTGGTTAAGACATGCCCACATGAATCCATGGAAGAGACATAGAAGTATCAACAGTACGCTGCAAGAATTAAAAAGGTTGGGAGTGTATTGGCTAGAGATGCAAAAGGATGTTCATTCGCACGTAACAAGTTGTCCTACATGTCAAGAGGAAAGACCAGAGGAAAACTCTATGCTGGGCTATTCCACAATAGCACCTAGATGGAGTTTACCTTTAGTGAAATCTTTAAAGACACATGAATACCCGGAAGGGGCACACCTAGCAAGAAAACGGGATTTAGAGGACCAAGTAAAAATTATACCCTTATAGGGAAATAATTGTTTAAACGTGGACATGATAGTCAATTATGATTATGTGTACATGAAGATGAGTATATCCATGTTTTGGAGATGGCTCATACCGGAGCCGCAGGAGGTCATTTTTCACTAGATAAAACCGCAAAAATGATTCTTTTTGTCGGATTATGGTGGCCAAATTTGTATCAAGATATGACAATGTATGTTCAGAGGTGTGATGTGTGTCAAAGAACAAAATACCCCATCCGAAGAGATGAAATGCCATTGCGACCTATGATTAGTGCTACAACCTTCACTAAGTGGGGTATAGATTTTGTAGGACCCATTACACCACCTGTTGAAGGTTCTCATACTGAGTACATAATAGTAGCCACAGACTATTTGACCAAATGGGTGGAAGCAAAGGCCACAAAGAAGAACGATGCAAGAACCACTACCAAGTTTCTCTTCGAAAAAATATTTACAAGATTCCCACTACCCATTGAAATTGTGAGTGATCGAGGCACTCAATTTATTAATGAAGTAATATAAACTTTGATGAACGCATTCCTAGTAATTCATAAGAAATGGACCCCATATCACTCACATGCCAATGGACAAGCAAAAAGCTCCAATAAGGTGTTATGTACCATTTTAACTAAGATTGTGAATAATAGACGATCGGATTTGGATAAACAATTACATAATGCCTTATGGGCTTTCGAGTTACGTACAAGACCATTATTGGAACAAAACCATTATTGGAACAAAACCATTATTGGAACAAAACCATTCAATCTAGTGTATGGGCAGAATGCAATCTTATCGAGTGATTTCTTGATTCCTACTCTTTGAGTAGCTGAGAAATATGAGTGGACTGGACACATGTTGTCCCAACAATTGGATCAAATTGAAAGATTGCATGAACCACAATAGTAGGTCTTTTTGCAGCCAAGAGGTGACAAAAAGCATATTATGACACCCATATTGAAGATAAGTGGCTCAAGGAAAATGATTTAATCTTGGTATGCACTTCAAAGCAACACACAAAAAAATTGCAAAAGTGAGGACATGGACCATTGGTAATCAAATGTATTTCTACCAGTGGAGTAGTGAACCTAGCCATCCTAGACAGAGAAATTCTACCTAGTTATATAAGTGGCTTTCCTGTGAAGAAATATTTAGAACCCTTGACAAATGAGAGGATGAGAATACTTCTACATGCAAGGAACCGACGAGAAGAGGAGGAGAGAATTAGAGAAGAAGCGAGACTTTAAGCATTAGAGCGAATACGGAAGCAAAAAGAATGGATGAGAGAGAGAGATGAAAGATATCGACAAGGAGAGGAACCAATACCCATGTCCAACTATAGGGCATCAGAAACCAAAGCTATAGGATGACAAGTCACGCAACCCTACTTAAATCTAGGAGTGGGAATGGAGGAATATCACTTAGTCGATGCATTGATTGATACAAGGGCAGCATTAAGTTGCATACACTTTTCATTAGCATGACAATTAAATGCACCACTTAACCCAACCAAGACATATATGATGGGCATAGGAGAAAACACCATTGAATGTTTAGGGAGAAGTCATCCTATCGTTGCATGTGGGTAACAGTTCAATGCAACAAAAGCTTCTAGTCTGTGAGGATGAGGACCTGTTGGAGGAATTAGTGCTAAGTCAAGACTGGATATATGAATTTGAGGTGACAATCCACTTAATTAGGCTACATATCTGCTAAGATTGGACAGAGAGAAGTCTTTAGCCTACTAGATGAGAAACCTCTAAAGGCTGTGAGCCTCAAGTTTAACGATGTGAATGTATGCCTGCATGTGAATCTATACCATTACCTTATGGAATCATGAAAGAGCAAACCAGAAGATACATTAGGAAGACCACGGGGAAGGAGCCGGACGTGCAACTCAACTTTATGGCAAACACTTTTAATTATACTCAAGAGGAGTTTGAAGCTTCCGATCCTATTTGGCGAAGAAATTTTATTGAGAAAAATCCAACCTTGCAGGTGCACTAGCAAGAGGCACCATATTTACTCCAAGTCAATCTAGCTTTTTGTCTTGTTCCATGTCGATGATACTGGCCATAATTTTGGGACTTACATCGTCAAGGTAAAATAAATAAACAATGGCTCCATTTTCCTTTACTACCAAGCGTGCCACATAACTACCTCCCCACTGAAGAGTACATGGTGAGAACAATCGAATTTTGTTTAACAGGTATGCCAAGGTCCCCGATCTCACTATCAAATCAACGAATAAAATACTTAGCATGATCCTAAGAGTACTAAAAGTCTTCAAGCAGGTAGAATACACATTTTTGAACTTCATTGGTATAAATCAAAGAATGCTTTGGTGACCTTTGTGTCATGCCAATCCAACTCACTATCATGGATTACTATTCCAGACTAATGTTTTTGCCCAGCACTTATATGCAAACTTTCGAAGAAGCATTTTTCATAGGCTTCTTCGAGATATATTTTAAAATATTCCTAAAGATGTTTGCCAAGCTAAACACATGGCTTATAGCATATGATTTAGGTTTTTTTTCTAGCCACAAACAAGCACCCCATGATGGAGTTAAGTAAGAACAGTGGAAGCAGTTAATGATACGTGAAGCAAATTGGCTAAAGGATACAGAGCAAAAGGTATACAAGACATAATCTTGTTGACTTCCAAAGCCTATCGGGGATGACAAAATTCAGGAGGGGGACATGTGGAAGGAGAGACAGGAGAAACAAACAAAAGGTGAAGAAGAAGAAAATGAAAAAGAAAAATTGCTCAATAGGAAGCACCATCCTCTACCCAAAGCCCCATAGGGGCATGCATTAGGCTATAACACAAAGGAAGGAGGTCTCAAAGATTGAAAACAAAGATTTATTCGAAGAATAAAAGTTAGAAAGGGGAAGAAGCTAAAGTTGAAGAGGGTGACTAAGACAATCACATTCTTAGCTGCTAGGTGTGTGCATTGAGAAGAAATAAACAAGCCTCAACAATGCAACATGATTGGAGGAATGCAAACAAAGAAGTAAACAAGATCCTTCCAACAACCGGAGGTTGAAAAGCAAAAAAGAGTGACTAAGATAATCACATTCTTAGCCACTAGGTGCATGTGATGAAAAGAAGTAAACAGGCTTCAACAATACAACATGGAAAGCTATGTGAGAACAAAGATTTATCCGAAGGCCAAAAGTTAGAAAGAGGTAGAGGCTGAAAAGTGAAAAGAAGTGACTACGACAATCACATTCTTAGTCACTAGATGCACGCGTGGTAGCCCAAATTATAATAGAAAATCCTACCAAAGGATGACAAAGACAAAGAGGGGGAGAGTGTTACAAAGAAAAGGAGCACAAAAAAGGAGCCTCCAAAAATTTTTTAATTATGGGCATCAATTTTCTTCTTCAAATTTCCATGAAAACCTCATGAAGACATGTAAATGCACTAGAGGAGTCCTTGATGCGTAAATCCCAAACATTGTATCATAATCCTTGTAACATAGTAGGAGATTATAGTTTTCCAATAGAAGTGCCAGTCTCTTGTGTGAAAGGACCATTTTTAGGGAACATGTATATAAGTCACTTGGTGACACTTGTAAAGGACTTTTTGACATTGAGAGTAAAGGAGAACTCAGATTTTCGAATTCACCTCTTCTTCCTCTTATATCTCCTTGCTTGTGAGCTTGCATGTGTGATTGTAGCTTGAATAGAGTGCATGGAAGTGTTGTCTACCCATTTCATTGCTTTTCTAAAGTCTGTAATGTGTGTGAATTAGAAGAAAGCCTCTAGGAAACAAAAATAAATTGATAGATATTGCATCCCAAACACACCCTCAAACATCACCACCATCATCTCATCAAAACCCCATCCATACCACCATCACGTAGAGCACGAATGGTACTAGTGGATCCAACTCCTACAGACTTGGACATGCTGTTCAAAGCTTATCACGCTCGACTTGAAGAAGGGCCAAATGTGAGAGAGCTAGAAAATTGTTATCCCATAGCAGACCTAGAGATTGAAAGAACCAAGCTTTGTGCAAAAATGGTGGAACTAGCTCAAGCTATGTTCGGTGCAAGCTATCTTTTCAATCACACTAACACACTTCAAAGGACTATTGGAGAGGTTAGAGTAGTTGATGGCTAAGCCTAAGACTTTGGCCACACCAAAGGCTCATAGTAGTAGAAGTAAGAGGCCAATCTTATCCCTTAAGGAAAGTTACATTCCTAATTCTACAAGTGATGGAATTCCCTCTTCTATACATCCTCATTTCCTAGAATTCTTAAGAGAGATTCAAGAGGAGAAATGGGCCAAAGATGGCAAGAACCCTCCTCCTATTGAGGTACTGGATGATTATCATGATCAATTCCCTCAAGACATTGCATTATCTATGGAGAGCAAGAGGATATGTAGTCAAGTGAGTGACTAGACTTTGAATCCAATTCCTTGCAAAAATTGCCTCACTTCAAAGGCCCATGGGAGTCTAAGTCTATTCACATGAGAGCCCCCATAATAATGGTAAGAAATAATGAATCAGTTCTACCAAAGATCATCAAAGTAGTATTCTGCTAGATCAGATAAGAGTGCTACATTCCTTGCCACATGATTTGAACAACCTGAGTCAATGTAAAAGAGATGCTCATCATCTTTACCTTGCTTGGATGTCATGTTCATAATGAGTAGAGAAGCCTCTTGATCTTCAATGCAGTTATTGAAGTCCCTTCTTCATCTAAAGCCTCCTTGATAGTTGTTGTTGTTGTAGCTTTGATTGTATTTGTGATTGTAGTTACCTCCACCATTGTTGTACCTGCCTCTTGTTTGACCATAGCTTCCTCTATGGAAGCATCTTCCCCTTTCGTTCCTTGTATTTTTGTAACATTCTTTAGTAGTGTGATTGTTGAGACCACATGTTGCATGGTGAGTTGTTGTAGGGTCTCCCCCTACCTTGCTTGTTGGAACATCAAGCTTACACTATGCTTGAGGTGGATTTGATCTACATCAAAGGCTATTTTTTTGAGAGATTTTTGATGGTTCATTTACCGTTGTAAAAGCCTTGAGCTTTACACATGTAAAGGTAGAAATATAGAGCCAAAATCCCACGAATTTTTGGTGGTTGAAGTTGCATTCAATCAAGCAATCAATCACCTAAATGTAGATCAAACTAGATCTTCACTTTTCCTAGATTGTAGGAAAGTGAATTGATTCCCTCCAACAACCATTCCCACCTTCATTTGAATTCAAATTAAACTTGTAAAAGTTGTGGAACACTCCTAGAGGCTATATAAGGACTTGAAATCACTTGTACATTACATGGAAGCAATATACGTACACTTGTGACCATCATTGTCTTGCTCCTTCAATTCTCTGCATCATCTTCTTCGCCAATAGTAATCTTGCAGAGGCTATTGCTCTCTCTCCAGAGCTTCAAATTGAGTGTAACATGATGCACTAGAAATCTATAATTGTCTAGTTTATGACTGTAAATTCTCATAACATTTGGTTTAGCAAATTGGGAGAAATCTAAGTTTTTCTATCTCGGGGACAATCTTTGCATATTCCTGAAAAATAGGAAGTACCACCGGTGAATGTCGCATTCATTCCTATAACATATTTTGCTTATTCCTTATACTTTTGTGCATTCCATACACTTAACCCTATGTGTAGCACTCCCATAAAGGATTTTTTCTAATTGTAATCATGCTGGTCGCTATGGGCATTTGCAGTTCATTGTCTCTTCCATAGATAGTAAGTTTTTTGAGCTAGTCGACTCGTGAACCTATCTACTTTGTATCGACTCATTCTCCTTGATGCTCCAAAGTACATGGTGTGTTTCTTTGAACTTATCGCATGCCTATAAGGTCTATTTGAGTCTCCATAAGCTCAAGGGCTGGTCTTGTGCCAGTTGGCTTGACCAAACTTCGTCACCTCGAAACACACTTTTCTACCTTCTACAAGCTTCTCCAAGTTCTTCCAGTGGTATCAGGGCTAGATCAAGATGGGTGACAACTTTCCCTCAATGATCGAGAAGCTTGATCGACACAACTATGCGGCTTGGCAAATCAGAATGGAGGCTTATTTGCAAGGTAGAAATCTTTATGGAATTGTAGCAGGTGATGAAGCTATGCCTATTCCAAGATCCAAAGGAGGACCTACACAAGAGGAGCCAGATAAGCTCACACTTTGGTGCGCAAGGGATGCTCAAGCAAGGTCGTACATACTAAACTCTATCTCTAACTTTCTATTACCACGTATTAGAGGATGCAAGACATCTCAAGAGACTTGGGATGCCCTCGAGACTTTCTTTTCTGTTAGTACAAAAGCAAGAAAGAATCATCTTTGGAACGAGTTCAACCAAATGAAGAAGACGCCTAAACAAACCATCACAGAGTTTGTTACCAAGGTCAAAGAGGTTGCGGATCAGTTAGCATCCATTGGAGAGCTGATTGAAGAAGAGGTCATCATGAGGCAAATTTTCAACGGCATTCAGAGTGATATGCAATGGAAATCCTTCACGACGGCTTTTGATCTTATCATGGATGTGCAAACTCCAGACTTCAAAATCTTTCTTGGACAACTCTTCAATCAAGAAGCCAACAATAGCATAAAGGAAGGTAACTCTTATCATGGTAATTCAACAAGTGCTCTATATGCAGATAAGAAGGATAAGAAGCTGTAGCTCAGTGATGAGTAGCACCTCCTTTAATGTCAATCCGGGAAGACGTGAGGATGGTATGAAGACCACGAGCAAGTGGAAGCACAAGTGCGTGAGTGAGAAGCACATAAGCATGCACACACATACACGCACACGCGCACACACGGCAAGAACAAAGAGAGTAAGACAATGGAATCACTTCTATTGCAACCAAGTTCTCATACAAGCCCAAACTACAAGAAGCTATCCAAAAATGAGCTCTCTAGCTCTATTTATAGTTTTTGACTAGCTTTGGCCCTGTCCAGACCTAGTGTCCGGCCTAGTTAAAAATTAGGTTCCAGGGCTTATTTGAGGGCTCAGACGAGATCTAAAAATTATGAAAATTGACAGGCAACTACTTCTAAGGCTCCCCAAGCTTGAGGACTCCTCGGCTTGTACAAAATGGAGCTACAAAAAGGTGAAATGATATTTAGAAGGGTTTTTAGTGATGAGAATCACTTAAAAATGATGTAAGGGTTTTGAAAAAATGAAGGGTTGCCTTAGTGCTAGATCTGCATGTGTGTTCGTACTTGCTTCTTCCTGTATACTGTCAACACTCTCCCCCCCCTAGGGTCTATCGCCTCTGACAGACCTCTGCTCCATCGTTTGATCAATGTACTCTTGCAGGAGGTCGGTTGCCACTTCTTGTTCCTTGATGCGTAGTCCCCGAACCAAGTCTCTCTGGAGGGTCTCCCAATTGACTGCACCCGGTATGTCCGGTTGTGGCGTTGTGTAGAGTTCTGAGTGCATGGTTTGTTCACACGCGAATAGATGTAGCAGGTGGGTTGGGCGTGGTGCGAACACTTCTGAGTGTGACTCCCAGAACCCCGTGGTAAACATATCGTCGAAAGTTTGCTTATAGCAGGCAGGGAGATATCTGATGCGTGCGTGCCATGCATAAGCAACTCGTATGCTGGGGGTTGGGCTCATATCATACAGGAGGTCATAATTACCATTGATGAAGCCGAGAATCGGAGGCTGAATATGGCATACATTGCGGAAAGTTTTGAGCACCACCTGCATCATATCGAATATCTTGAGCATCATCTGGGCAGCCACATCTGGCATGGGGTGGAGGCATGGCAACCAATGTCTGATGGTTGCTATCATGTAAGATACTGTGGGAGTGCCGGTTGGGGGTGCAATGGCAAGGTAATTAAGCCATTCTCTACAGTTTACATTGTTCTGAACTTTGATGGCGAAGGCTTTCCATGATCTTCTTCTTTGTACTGGCCCATAACAAGGGTTATACTTCAAATGCATGGGAGCGTGATCCCATGTTCTCAGCATGTTCGGGTATGTTTCCAGTAATCTTTGCCTCCATATGGGCTGGAATATGGCCCCTTTTTTGGCTGCCTCTGGGATGTCCTCGAGTTCGAATTGTGTTGCGAAGGAGGGGTACTTGTTGGTTATGCGTTTGATCTCAGCATTGTAGTCTGCCAACAATACAACATAAGGTTTGTATTGTAACTCTGAGCTAGTTATCAGCCGCCTAGGAGCCAAGTTCGAGAAATATTCAGATTTGAGTATGGTCTCCTCTATGGCTTTCATGGCTAGCATCTGAGTTGCAACACGCTCTTCGTGAGTGTGACCCATCTCCTCTACCTGCTTCATCCATGCTGACGGGGGTTCCTCATATGTATCCTGACCTTCCTCTGTAATTCTGCCTCCTGGAAGGGGTTGAGGCTCATAATTGTCTTCAAATGCCTCCTCCACTGGAATGACTACTGTGTCTTCTTCTATGGTTTGATCAGGTGGAGAGGGAGGTCGTTCATACTGTAACAATTTAATTTTTAGTTCTCCCACCTGTTGCCGTAGTTCAAGTACCTCATTGGTTACTGATAATTCTGGCTCTGGTGAGGTTGCAGCATCGGCCATCTCTTTAGGTTCTTGTTGGTGTGGTGCAGGCACTTGGGCTTTCTGTAGGTCTTTGACTTGGTCAGCAAGCTGATCATGAGCTTCTAAGAGAGTGGCATAGGTTTCTAATATTTGTTGTATATTCTCTGAGGGGATGGCTTGGAATTTAGCCGGGTCAATGGGTGCCCCTAGAGTATTTTCCATGGCTGCTTCGAGGTTGTCTTGATTTTGTTGCTGTAGTCTTTTGTTTTCTTCTTGAGCAGCCGCTAAATGGCGTCGGAGTAGAGCCATATTTGGTTGTAGTCTAGCATTACGGGCTAGCTGATCTCTAAGTTGTTCCTCCGTTGCCCTACTCTTCTCTGTATGTGTGGACTCGAGCTCCACCTGATATTGTTGGAGGGTGGTCACCTCCTGCTGTAACTCCGTATTAGACAACTCCAAGGCAGTGACACGTGCCTGGAGGTGGGATGACAATGTACAGAGCTCCTTATTGTTTTCTTCTAATAACCTGTATTCCTGTTTAAGTTGGGCAGCAGCTTCGAGCATGGTGTTGAGTGCATGACTAAATGAGGTGGGTGCAGGGGTGAGGGTGGAAGATGCAGGGGGTCGGGAGATGGGAAAGGGAAAAGTGGATGTTGTGCCTACAGTGCTTGGAAATGGCGACGTGAGTGAAATGACACGTGGTGATGTAGTAATAACAGTGGTGGTGGGTGATCCTGTGGATGGTGAGATGTCCATGGGATCGGACGTGAGAGAGTGTGATTCGTGCACTGTGAATACAGGAATGGTGGGTGGTGTGATAGTAGTGGCAGTGAATGTGGGGGAGTGGGGTTGGGAAAGGGACTTTTTATTATAATTATCCACCTGTTGGAGTATATTTAGAAGGTTTGTCCAGAATGAGGGTTGTGTGACTTGGGTTGAGTGTGAGGCAGTTACTAGGGGAGTGGTGGATAGGGTTTGGGTGTGGGTGGATGGAAAAGGCTGGGATAAGGCCTGGCTAGTGGCAAGTGGGTGTCCAAGGGCGGGGAGATAGGAAGGGTGACCTATTATGGTTTGATCGGAGGCCGGATGACCGGTGTGAGGTTCAAAAATTTGAGTGGAAGTGATGGATGTGGGTAAAGGGAAGGATGTAAAAACGGAGGTGTGTACAATGGTTTCATGATGGGTGGATATCGGTTGTTCAGAAGGGATAGTGGAGAAGGGTTCTGAAGGGTGGATGGAAGATGGCGGTGGAGATGGTACGTGTGTAATTACCTCTTGTTCGTCAGTGGGACTTGGGCTCGTCATGTGAACATCCTCTGAAATTATAGTAGGTAAGGCGGTAGAGGCTTCCATTTGAATCATTTTCCCGCGTCGTGGCCGTGTATCAATCCTTCGTTGATCATAGATAGGGTTTTCCTGATAGACCATTGTCCTCAATGCTTCCCCGATCCCACATGTCTCTGCCAATAGGTTCAATGATTCCACAAAATGTGAGTCGACATTCTCGGTTTGAAGCATCTGGTTCACTAGAGCTCTATTCGCCTCTTCTGTCATCTTATGTCTTCTCTGTACCTGCTTGATGGTCTTGTACAGCCGTCTGAGTTGTGCCGTGTAGGCAGGGGCTTCTTCTTCACTGTCTTCTGGTTCATTTCTTTGTGCACCTTCCTGAACTTGTGTATTTGGGTCCTGAGGATGTTGTGCCACTTCTTCCCCATGTACTCTGCTGGTCTCGCCCCGTGGCTGTTCTCTTTGGACTGATGCTCCCGGATCGACATTGTCAGGGGAATCTTCACTGTCTGATAGAGGGACCGTCTGCAGGAATCTTTCAAAATCAAAGTTTGGATCCTCTGTGAAGGTGGCCATAGATGCAAACTCTGCCTCGGTAGGTAGTGGAGGGGCGGATGGAGCAGGTTGTACCACCTCCCCAGCTTGAGCTCCTTGAAGATGGATCGTAAAAGGTGCGACCTGAGCTTCTGATCTGGGAGAGGCTTCAGTCGTGGCCTCTTGAGGGATCATTACCTGGGAGAGCGATCCACGCATTCGTTTTGCAGGCTGGCTCCCTGACTTCCGCCCTTTGAACAGCTCCAGTTGTGCATACTTTAGAGCTCGGGCAACTGGCACATCATATGCAAGACATCTATAGATAATTCTTGTCAACGAACAACAGCCATGTAGAGTGGGCTTCCTCACTCCCCGCTTGCCTGCCTCATACACTTGGTCTAAGATCCATACCGGCATCTTAATGGGCAAGCTTCCAGTCTCTGCTAGATATAGCCCATACCATATTTTCTTGTGAGGTTGAGTGAAACGGTCCTGAGCGGGGAATGCGAAGTGTTGGAGGCACATCCGCAAAGGTATGGCGATGTTGGGGGTGAGGGCGCACATTTCTTTTAGCTTCTTGATTCTATTGCTTTTCATCGACTCCGGTATCAAGGGGTTGCGGTCAGAAGGTACATGCGTGCCATACATCTGAAGTGCTTCCTTGATTAAAGTCACATTCAATTCGAACTTCCTCATTTCCTCCAGATTTGACAAGGAGGGCACCCAGAATGTGCCTGAATGATCCTTATCCCCTGTCGGCTTCAGCGTGGCAATTAGGTAGTAGCACCTGAGGAAATCTGGTTTAGGCAGAGCTGCACTGAAATAAGTTTGTAATCCTGCTTTTTGCCAGATATCTTGAAGTGGAGCTACATTTTGCAATGCTTCGAATTCTCGTGAGAAGAACTGGAAGGTCCACCACACTCCTCCACATTCCATCTTGGACTCCCAGATATGATCCGCGTCCCCCAAATCTCCTGGCATCTCATTGAACCAGTGAGAATGCCCCTTTACTCTTTCGGTTAGGCCATTTGGTGGATCTGGAATAGGAATCCTCCACACATTCACGAACTCCTCAGGTCGAGCTGTTGGTGGGGCCTCCACCGGCATGGCATCCCAATTGATTGGAGCACCAGATCCTGCCTGAGAGCTTGTGCCTGCTGCTGTTGCCATGAGAGTAGGTTGCTTATCTGCTGGAAGACGAAAGGCACATTAGTGTTGCATAGGAAACAAGCTGTAATGGTGTTCCCTTCACAATACTAACATGACAATCCCGGAGGTCAGTGGTTAGTGGTGAAGTGTTTGTGATAGGTGTGAGTGGTGATTAGAGGTCAGTGTCATCCTAGATGCATACTTTGGTTATGCAATGGGCTCAGAATGCTCCTGTGTTAGAGTAGACGGATTTACAGAATTGGGTCAGGGGGTTTAGTACACAGTTTAATTCTCCACACTTTGATAGAGGAGTAGTAGCTCTTAGAGCTAAAGACAGGTGAAGGTTTCTGGATGAGAGTGTGATGTATTTGGGACCTTTTGGGTACCCATTTCCAGACATTCCTAGGGTTGATGGGAGTGGGGACAGTGAGAGGTGTAGGTATCTTTTCATTTTCTGAGTTGTTGGCCACGAGTGCTTGTGAAAGTTGCTTCATCCTAGTGCCTGAAGGTGAAGTAATTTGGGCTTGTAAGCAGGCCTTGGGCACCCATATCTGTCTAGCATTAGGGATGGCCTTCATTGACCGCTTAGGAGCCCAAATAGAAATGGTATGCCTAGGGGTTATCCTAGGGGGCTTCTTCACGTTGTTCCTTGATGGTGAGGCTCGTTTCTTGTCTCCTTGAGAGTCGGCTATTAGAGTTGTGGGTTTCCCATCCTTGCGTATCCAGATCTGCTTCGTGCCACGAGATGCTCCGTGTTGCACCGGTTGGTGCTCCTGCCTCTTGATCAGCAACCTCCTTCGTGTCGAGTGATGTTTGGTCTGCTCGTCTAAAATCTTCTTTGGATCAGTTAGGAACTCTTTATTGGCTCCTGTACCTTCAGTGAGATTGACAATCCTCTGCACCATAGAAGTTTGTACAAGGACAACATTGTTATCTTCATGTGGATTCCTGGAGGGACCAGGAGTTGGTGCCTGTTCTATTGGTTTGAGTGCTTGATTTTCTAATTCAATCATGAGACGGCTTTGGCCTACCCAAGCCTAAAGAAGTCCACTTCTTAGGTTGAGGTTGACTGCGTGATCGTAGATCCAATCTTGGCCCAGGACCAGAGGTTCGGTCAGATCCTCATCTTCACACACTAGCACTTTTGCTGGCATGAGGACCTCTTGTATGTAGAGGGGAAGATCCACCTCTCCCATGCAAGGGGTTTCAACACCTCCTAATCCTATCAGATATGCTTCTAGGGGTTTTACCTCCAATTGCAGCTGCTTGCAATAAGAAAGCCGAACTGCACTTGTGGCTTCTCCTGAATCAATTAATGCTCTCATGTTTGTTGTGCTGTCTCTTTGTCCTATTTCTAGGGTCACAAAAGGTCGTCGGTCCACTATCTTATGGGTACGTTCACCTGAAGCCTCGCACATGGCCATGTGATAGCCTGGAGACTCTTGAGTGTCAGTCACAGGCTGATCCCTCCCTTGTCTCCTCAACTTCATTCGTTTGATACGCTCTAAGGCCTCTGCCTGTGCTTCTTCTCGAATTCGTTTTTCCTCCTCTTTACGTTGCTTAGCAGTATTGAGTCGACTTAGCATTTCCTCCGTGAGGGGTTCCTGATACAGCTTGACTCTGCATCCGCTAATATAGTTTGGGAGAACATTCCCCTCTAAAGTGGCTAGTTGTACTGCTCCACTCGTGGAGATCCTATTGATGATCATAGGTCCGTAGCCTCTCTTTTCTAGCTTTCTTGCGTGTTGTTTCAATGTGTAGACTAAAACTAGATCTCCTGCTTTCAAGCCCTTATCCTTCACATGGGCATCAAAGTATGCCTTTTGCCGTTTCTTTGCAGCATAGATGCCTGCTGCTGCTCGTAGCCTCGTCTCACCTAAACGTTCTAGATCAAAGATCCTAGAGGACAACTCATGTCCATTCCACTCATGCTCTTGTGCTACTCTTAAAGTTGGAATTAGGAAATCTAATGGCAGCACCGCATTCTGTCCGAAGACCATCTGAAATGGGGTAGCATTGAGTACCGTTTTGTAGGCAACTCGGTATGCCCTCGGTTGTTCGTCGTCCTCGGTAGGCAACTCGGTTGTTCGTCGTCCTCGGTAGGCAACTCGGTTGTTCGTCGTCCTCGGTAGGCAACTCGGTTGTTCGTCGTCCTCGGTAGGCAACTCGGTTGTTCGTCGTCCTCGGTTGTTCGTCGTCCTCGGTAGGCAACTCGGTTGTTCGTCGTCCTCTTTCCTCTTTGCTTGTTTTAACATTTTTATTTGCAGGCCCGAAGGTTAGGACTGGTACCAACTTATTTGCCCATTTAGGAACAACTTCTAAGTTGAACAAATAAGCATCGGGAAATTCATCAGACACTCCTTGCGGTGGCTCTCCTGAAGTGATGCGAGAAAGATGGTCTGCCCTAAGATGGGTTCTACCTTTCCTAACAACAACTTCAAAGTCGTATTCCATTAGTAAGAGGAACCATCTTACTAAGCGGCCTGTATTGCAAGGTTTATTGACCAAATATAGTAAAGCTTGATGATCAGTGAAAAACTTGAACTTATTGGCCAATAAATAGTGTCTAAACTTCTTCACAGCATATACCATGCCTAAGCCTTCTCTTTCCGTTGTGGTATAATTTCGTTCAGCTGCATTTAATTGCCTACTAGCATATGCTATCGGCAAATCTAGGTTTCCTTCACCTGTGGGTTGTGCTAGCACACATCCTATTGCATGATTGGAGGCATCTACATGGACATGGAAGGGTTTGCTCCAATCCGGAGTAGTCAATATTGGTGCTGTGCACAAACGTCTTTTCAGCTCGTTGAAGGAATTCTCGCATTCCTCGTTCCACTCAAAATTTGTTAACAACCCATAAAGAGGTTTAGCTATGATGGCATACATGTGGATAAACCTACGGTAATATCCACAATGGCCCATAAAGGCTTGTACCTCTTTAACATTCCTTGGTCTTGGCAACTCTGCTATTGCTCTTACCTTGTCTTCATCTGTTGAAATTCCATTCTTAGAAACAATGTGACCTAAGATCTTACCTTGTCGTACCATGAACGCACACTTCTCTGGGTTCAGACACACTCGATAATCTCTACACTTGTTGAAGATTTGTCTGAGCTCAGGGATGTGGTAACTTCTTTCTTGGGAATGAGCGCATAAATCATCCACATATACTTCTAAGCTCTTTCGCAAGAACTCTTTGAAGACATGACACATGAGTCTTTGGAATGTTGCAGGTGCATTGGTGAGCCCAAATGGCATCACACGAAATGCAAAGATTCCCCATTCTGTGGCAAAGGCCGTTTTGTGTTGATCTTCGGGGGCAATGGCTACTTGGTTGTAACCTGAAAATCCATCAAGGAAGCTATAAACTTCCTTGCCTGCAACACGCTCCAATAGATGTTCGGTGATTGGAAGTGGATAACTATCTCTGATCGTAGCGGCGTTAACTTTTTTAAGGTTAATGCACACTCGCAATTTCCCATTCTTCTTGGGCACCACTACAATGGGGGACACCCATTCAGTGTGCTCAATCTCATAGATAAATCCAGCTTCAATTAGCCTGTCAATTTCCTCCTTTATTTTGGCTGCATAATTGTCATTATATGTGTAGGGCTTTTGTTTGGTGGGCTTGGCATCAGCGGTCATCGGAATCGTATGAGAGCAAATCTCTGGATCTACTCCTTTCAAGTCTTTATAGTGCCATGCGAACACATCCCTATATTCCCTTAATAGAGCTACAAGCTCTGCTTCTTCTTTTGCACTTAGGTCATGTCCTATGTACGTACATCGTTCTTCGTTCCCTTCAATGGTCACTACAATTTTTTTGGTCTTTTCTTTATTGTCATATGCTTCTCCTATAATGGCCTCTCTCTTAGGCATTCGTACCAAAATTTTCCGGTCTTCCACTTCATATTTCTTGAAATTTTCTGGTACTTCAAACAATGATTCTTCCTCTTCTTGTTTCACTGCTTTTCTTTTCTTTTTCTTTTGACCCCCTTCACTTCCTTCCTTTGAATTTATCGTTTTAATACTTGTGAGGGGTTTTTCTTCTTTTTGGGTTAACACTCCTATGTCTTCTAAGTAGTGTTCCTCTGAGTCAAAGTAAGTATCCATCACAATGGATTCTAGATCATCGTCATTCTCTTCTTCTTCTATGAACTCACTAGGATCACACTCTTCCAACAAGGGCTGACACATGAACACTGAAATATCATAACCCTCCTCATCACAATGGGGTGTCCATTGTTCTTCATTGACTGCAATGTCCATGGTAGCTAAGATTTCTGCCCAACCATGAGGCTCAAATTCCTCATCTGGAAATATCATCGGTGTATAGGCTGGGTCTTTTATTGGTCTATCTCCTGGGGAAGTTCCTTCTTCTCTCGCTTTTAGACGCTTTTCCTCTTCCTCTGTGACCTTGCACATCCACAAATGAGTATCTTCATGCAGCCATGATGGATCAGGTGAACTTCCAGAATGCACGGAGATAGAATCTTCTTTCGCTTTGTGGATAGGATTCCACTGTAGGGGTGGTACATCTCTGAAGGTGTAATCCTTCAAATTGACCTTGGTGGTGACCCCTAAGTGCTGTAAGTACAAGGAGTTGGTCCCCCAATCCTATACTATTTGCATTTGTCGTAGGAAGGGTCTTCCTAGGATCATCTCGTAGACATTATTTTTCTCAAAGTCACATATAGCAAATGTATGTTCAAACTCTACACCGCAAGTGGTTAGAGTTATCCCTTCAAGCAATCCGAGAGGTCTTTCAAAATGACCATCTGCCATTTGAAGTTTCATTCTTGTTGGTCTTAAGGTGGGTTTGCCCCATCGCTTCCACAAGGAGGTGGTCGCAATAGCAACACCAGCACCCGAATCCACAATTGCTTTGGTTGTGTAACCTTGATAGGTGATTGGAAGATAAGTGTTACCTTCTTCACCTTCGCTCATGTCTCCTATCTTGTCGAGAGGTATCTCTGGAACTTTTTGCTTAGAGCCTACTTTTGGTGTATTGGATTCAAGTTCTGGAACCTGATCCTTCACATGATTCCAGAGCTCCGGTTTTGCCTTGAGCAGCTCCTCTATAGTGAGATGACATTGAACCTTAGTGTTCTTCACAACATCAGTGTTTCTTGGAATCACTGAGTCTTCATTTCTCACCAATATTGTTGGAGCTCTAATCTGGAGAGATTCAGATTCCCATGTGCCTGTGAAATGAGGCAACTCTTGTAACGAATTAGATTCAAAATCTAATCTCTCATCCTCTTGTTGCTTTGTTTGATCTCCATAGATAGACGGAATGTCTTGGGGAAATTGATCATGAAGATCATCAAGCTCAGGAATAGGAGGGGAATCACCCTTCTCCTTGGCCCATTTCTCTTCTTGTATTTCCCGCAAGAACTCTTGAGAGTACTGTTGAATTGAAGGAGGTATTCTAGCATCCGTGGAATTAGGAACATAAGCTCCCATTGGTGGTGAGCTTCCTCTTTCAACAACTGGTTGAGCCTGTGGAGGTAAAGAAACTTGTGATTTGTTTACCAACTGCTCTAATCTTTCTAGTAAGCCTTGGAAATGCAAATCCGGCTTGACAGAGTTTGTCTGATTGAACTTTTGACTAGTCTCAAGTATAGCTTGAGCTTGTTCTACCATTTTCATGCACATTTTCATCCGTTCAATCTCTAAATCTGCTCTAGGGTAACTCTTGTCTAGGTTTGCAACTGTTGGCCCTTCTTGAAGTCGAGCCTGGTAGGCCTTGAACATCATGTCCAAGCCTTCAGGAGTGGGATCCGCTAATACTGATCCTACTTGGGGTGGTGGGTGGGTTACGTGGGGTGTATTAGAGGGTGGAGGAATGGAGGGTGATGGGGATGGTAGCGGTGGGAATGTGTGAGAGTGCGGTTGAGATGTGATCTCTATGATTTTTGCCTTGGTTTCTCTCAAGCTTTCTTCAAGTTCGTTTATCTTTTTTGCCCATTGCCTCTTCATTCTTTCACGACTATCCTTCCAGGCTCTAGTCCTCTTTTTGGTTATGCTCTCGGTTTCACTCATCTCGGGGCTCTTTTCCTGACCAACACCTTGGTGTTGTTGAAGTGCCTGGGCTCTTGTGATCACCTGCACAGGTGCAGTGGAAGTCACACTCCTTGTGGGGTCTACAACTAACCCAACAACATTGATAGGAGTGATTTTAGGCATGTTATTAGGGTTCTTTGGGCAATCCCGTAGGAGATGTTCTTTCCCGCAGTCTTGACAGAAACCCTGAATGGTTACTGGTTGAGGTTGTGTAGGGACAAGCAGTGGACAATCACGTATAAGGTGATCTCCCTGACATCTGAAGCATGGTCCTCTAGGAAATGGGGTTCGTACCTGCCTAGGTTGAGGTCTAGAGTTGGGGTTTGTGTACATGACATTAGCATACTCAGGTTCCCCACTATTTTCACTTGGGTCCTCAGAGTAGTATGACTCGTTATGCTCGGGTGACTGCATGTAGTAAGCCTGTGGGCTATCCATATGTGTGGAGTCAAAACTATGGTCACTTGGATCACTGTCTGATAGCAATGGGGTGACTGGGACTATGGCTCTATTCGGATTTTCTTCAGTAGATGCATATTTCACTGGGATCACATTGGTTGGAGCAGGGGGTTACTACACTAGGACTGGTTGAGGTCTCTGCTGCCCTTGATAAGGTGGCTGATAAGTTTGCTGTGGTCTGTTGTATCGTTGTGATGGGTACTGATTCTGGTATCTACCATGTTGTGGGTATGGCTGAGGGTAATTTTGCCTAACAGTTTGTTTGTTATATGGGCAGTCTTGTGCAGTGTGGTTGGTGTACCTGCGCTCTATGGTGCAGTACTGGCTACTAGGATTCGCCTGGGGTTGGGCCATAATGGGACATACACTTGCCATATGTTCACCGCCACAATTGTAACACCGCTTAACTGGGGCAAATCTCGGAATTTGCTTGTTAGAGACACCTAGTTTTTGGGCTACCTTCTCTGCAAGTTCCTCGATGGATGTGGATTGACCAGATGTCAGGTTACTAGAGCTATCAGAATCCTTATAGATTTTTGATAGTTCTAATTCCTCACCTAGATTGTCCTCAATGTCTATGCACATGCGCACGCACTCTTCTATCGTTCTGGGGTCCTTCAGGTACACATATGACCTGAGCTTAGTGCTCAACAATCCATCTAGGAACAAGGCCACTTGTTTGGCTGGTGTGGGTAACTCCGGCATCGGGCATCTCTCCAGGTACTGTCTAAATCTTCTTCCAGCTAGTCTGACCGTCTCTTGAGGTGTTTGTTTGAAGCTGTGAATTAGTGAGGAGGTGTTATGCCTGATTCCACTCTTAGAAAACTCAACAATAAATGCCTCTAAGAGCTGGTCTATGTTTCTGAAATGCCTCTCGTTCAGTGGTTGAAACCACGTAAGGGCAGTGTTCCTAAGGGTTAGACCGAAAGCATTATATTGTGTGAATAGGTCCTCTACCTGTTCAGCTTTCAATACTTGCCGAAATTCTGCCACATGGTCATAAGGGTCTCCCGTGCCATCGAAGTAATTCTTCATGGACTTCACCAGTTGAGTTGGTCGTAGGGTCCTAGTGTGTTCTCTCGGCCTCGGCAAAGGAAAATCGTCAGTATTCCTTTGATTCCATGGGGTTCTATGTCTCTCAGGTTCCACTCTATTCCTTTCTGATCCCGTTCTTTCTCTATCCAGGGAGTTGGCAAGACTTACCTCAGGTTTGTCTCTACTTCTATCTCTTTGAGCTCCATGAGCTTGGGAGGTCCCAGCTCCTTGGTGACCAAAGGACACATTAGACCTTGGTTGGGGAAAAACAATTTCTCCCTTCCATGTGTAGGCATGTCTGTCATGCTCAGTGACCACGAAGATTCTCTCTGATGCATTGTCTAGGTAGGTTACTTGGCCTGGGCTATCAGGGTCTTTAAACTCATAGATTGTGAGGGCACTCACTTCCTGGGGTTGAGCAGATTTGTATCTCCAAAAAGCCTCATCGGTTTCTCGGTTTAAAAGCAGGTCTATGCTTTTATTGTCCTGTGGAATCCACTCTGGAGTCATGAATCTGGTCAAGACAGATTTACCACGGGGGGTTCTTGGCTCTTTCTCTAAGTTCCCTTGCTCTATATCACCCATGTCGGTTTCTGTAATCACATTTCCAAACTCATCAGTTCTATCAGGAAGAGTGGTGACTACATATATAGTCCCTTCTTTATCTAGGTATGCTCCATTCTCAAACTTCACTACCGGGTGTTCTAGTCCATGGGGTTGATCGGGGTTCTTCATCTGGACCACAGATCTTCTCAGTCCGTCTTCGTAGATGCGAGCACCTAGATGATTCATCCTGATGTATTCCAATTGAGTCTTGTAAGGTCCCTCTGGCTTTTCTAGATAAGCCACCCCTGAGCTACCTACTGGTCTTTCCATGTGATAGGACATCTCAGAATCACTTGTTTCTGATCTGGGAGTGTATGGGTAATCACTCAACTGCTGGGCCCAAGACCTGGCAGTGTGATTGACACTAGCTTCAGAAGATCTGAGGCTTTGTCTGTCTCGGCCTAAGTGTCTGCCTGATCTAAGGTTCATATGCCTGATTTATTTACCCCCTTGGACCCAAGCACACTCTCGTTGCAGGTTAATTTGCACCAATCACTTTGTTCTTTTGAGTTGAATATTATGTTTATGGTCTTGTCTGAAATCGCGTCGTCAGGAGTACTTAAGTGAATTTCCGCACTTGATAAGTGAACGATTCCAGTTTACCTTTTGTCCCTTAGGGTTTTCGCACTTAAGTCCTATTTACTTCTTGCACTTGGTTGATTAATACTCTTGGACTTGCTTCGTGCCTAACGTTGCCTTAATTAATTACCACACCTAAGTCGTACTTAGCCTAGGCTAGGAATTGACAAAGGAGGGTTGAGAGATCTTCCAACCTCAAGTAGCTGGTTGACCAGACTGCTACACAAGCCCAGGAAGCCTTCTCCCAAGCTTGGTACTCACCCTTGCTAGCTTGCTTTGGATTGCCTTGAGTGCACACAAAGTTCCTGCAAGAGCTCACCCGTTAGTATAGCTCTATTACCACAAGTAATTGAAAGACACACATCAATAATTTTAGTCCCCTTGGAGTAACTCACTGTACCCTCTGAATCTGAGGACCACTTAGTTCCACCTAAAGGTCAACTTAAAAATGCATGTTCTAAAACTCCTCGTATGATTCTTACAAAAACCAGTCAAGGTCCACGTAGGATTCTCAACGAGCTTTCCAACAAGACCAAAATCTCATCAATCGGAGTTCGTATGGTCAAGTTATGACCATTCAGGCACTAAAGGGTCAAAACAGGCTCTCAGGGTTCAGGAGATCCCTCTCTGGTTTCTAGGTCTTTTGCCCACTTCCAAGGTTCTAATGTTATACCAAGATGCCTAAAATTAAGCTCAACTACCCTTCAATTCACTCAAAATTAACCCTAAATTTTCATGCTTTAAAGGCCGTGTATCGCGATAGGTCAGGTCGAGGTGTCGCGATAGGTCGAGGTGTCGCGATAGCTCGTGAGTGTCGCGATAGCTCGTGAGTGTCGCGATAGGTGGGAAGTGTCGCGATAGGTCAAGGTGTCGCGATAGGTCGAGGTGTCGCGATAGCTCGTGAGTGTTGCGATAGCTCGTGAGTGTCGCGATAGCTCGTGAGTGTCGCGATAGGTTGGAGGTGTCGCGATAGGTCGGAAGTGTCGCGATAGGTCGGGTCGAGGTGTCGCGATAGGTCGAGGTGTCGCGATAGCTCGTGAGTGTCGCGATAGGTCGGAGGTGTCGCGATAGGTCGGAAGTGTCGCGATAGGTCGAGGTGTCACGATAGCTCGTGAGGTGTCGCGATACCTCGAGGTGTCGCGATAGCTCGGGATATGGTGAATTTTTCTGTTCTATCTAGTGATCCTGGGAGCTCTAGGCCTGCGCAGTGTCGTGGTGCACTCAGAATCGTGATTGGGTGAAATTTTCGGAGTGTCGCGATAGCTCGAGCTCAATGCCTCGGGGACTGTGCAGACAAATTCTGTACCTGCTGAGCTTGCTGGAGATGATGATGGAGCTGCCACCTGCAAGAAACATGCAAAAAACACACAAAGACAAGCACACACACTCGCTCTCTCTCAAACTCGCACACAACAAATGAGGGAATGATAAGGAAGAGGGAATATGTAGTGGAGAAGGAGGTGGAGGTGGAGATGGAGGTGGAGGTGAAGATGAAGATGGAGATGGAGAAAAATCAGAAATTTACCAACTGCTTACCATTCCAACGCGTCCTCTCTACGTCTTACCATCACATGCTCGTCCTCAAAGCTCGATCCCCGGCAACGGCGCCAAAATTTGGTGTAGCTCAGTGATGGGTAGCACCTCCTTTAATGTCAATCCGGGAAGACGTGAGGATGGTATGAAGACCACAAGCAAGTGGAAGCACAAGTGCGTGAGTGAGAAGCACATAAGCATGCACACACATACACGCACACGCGCACACACGGCAAGAACAAAGAGAGTAAGACAATGGAATCACTTCTATTGCAACCAAGTTCTCATACAAGCCCAAACTACAAGAAGCTATCCAAAAATGAGCTCTCTAGCTCTATTTATAGTTTTTGACTAGCTTTGGCCCTGTCCAGACCTAGTGTCCGGCCTAGTTAAAAATTAGGTTCCAGGGCTTATTTGAGGGCTCAGACGAGATCTAAAAATTATGAAAATTGACAGGCAACTACTTCTAAGGCTCCCCAAGCTTGAGGACTCCTCGGCTTGTACAAAATGGAGCTACAAAAAGGTGAAATGATATTTACAAGGGTTTTTAGTGATGAGAATCACTTAAAAATGATGTAAGGGTTTTGAAAAAATGAAGGGTTGCCTTAGTGCTAGATCTGCATGTGTGTTCGTACTTGCTTCTTCCCGTATACTGTCAACAGAAGCAGAAAGGCAAGAAGAAGGAAGAAGATGAAGAAGAGACTTCCCAAGCCAACTTCGCAAGCAAGAGCAAGTGGAAAGGGAAGAAGAAAGGACCAAAGCAAGACAAATCCAAAGGTCAGAATGTTCAACCTTGTGCCATATGCGATAAGACCAACCACACCACTCAGAATTGCTGGTTCAATGGGAAGACCTAGAAAGGAAGTGGAAGAGGTGGATATGGCAGCAATAGAGGCAGAGGTGGACACAACTTCAACAATAACAATAGAAGTTATAATAGAAGGGACTACAACAATTATTCAGAAGATCAACCGCATGAAGACTCATTGCTTCTCATGAATCTAAGCCACAAAGAAGGTAAAGAAGATGATCATTTTTTCTACATAGATTCAGGATGTTCGAATCATGTTGCAGGCAATATTGCTCTTCTATCTGACTTGGAAAGTCCAAAGCATAGACATGAAGTGCAAACAGGGGATGGCACGAAGCACAATGTGGAGAAGATTGGTAATGTCAAAGCTTCCAATGGTAGGACAAACATTTTGAGTAAGGTTCTCTATGTACCAACTATCACTAAAAACCTAATAAGTGTAGGCCAAATAGTTGAAAAAGGCTTGCAAGTTAGGTTCACCCAACATGGAGCTTTTGTGGAAGATCCATGTCAAGGCTTCAAGAAGATAGCCCAAGGTGAGAAGCATGGTAAGCTCTTTACTTTTGAAGTAGGAGAAACCAGGAACATAGCTCTATTCAACTTTGGGTCTCAAACCCTAAATGAGCTTGAAGTGTGGCATAAGAGACTTGCTCATGTGAATGAAAGAACCTTGAATGATATATGCAGGGATCAAAGTGTTCTAGGACTGCCGAACATATCAAAGCAACACATGATCAATAGGTGTGATGCATGTCAGATTGGGAAGGCACAAAGACAACCATTCAACCACAAAGGCTACATCCACAACAGCTTATTGGACTTAGTACATACAGATGTATGGGGACCAAGTCAAGAACCTTCATTGGAAGGATCAAGGTATTATGTCTCATTTATTGACCACCATAGTAGATGGACTGTTCTATACTTTATCAAGAGTAAGAATGAAGTGTTTGATTGCTTCAAAAAGTATCTTGCACATGTGGAGAATCATACAGGTAGATCACTAAAGAAGCTCAGATCTGATGGAGGGGGAGAATACTTCTCCAAAGAGTTTGATGAGTTCTTGCAGGACAAAGGTATCAAAAGGGAAGTGAATACTAGGTACTCTCCTCAACTAAATGGAATTACAGAGAGGAGAAACAAGACATTGGTTGGATCAGCCCAAAAAATGCTTGAAGAGAAGAAGTTGCCACATTATCTATGGGCAGAAGCTATTTCAACTGCTGTGTACCTTGTCAATAGACTACCATCCAAATCACTTCAAGGTATGACTCCTTATGAAGCATGGCATGGAAGAAAACCTAGTCTTGGACATTGCAAGGTTTTTGGTTGTTTAGCTTATGTTCATGTACCATCACAAATAAGAGGTAAGCTAGATGAAAGGGCAACAAAGGCAGTGTTTATTGGATATGATTCAACTCAGATGGGTTACAGGTTCTTCAATCCTTCAACCAAGAAATTCACTACAAGTAGAGATGTTGTGTTTGAAGAACACAGGTCTTGGTATGATGAAGACAAACAAAAGGTAACACTACCATATGATCTTGATTCTGACTCTCATCAATTAGGAAGGAAGCATGATACATAGGTCCACGATCCAAGAAGTGATATAGACGATGACTAGATGAAAGAGAAAGGGATTAAAAGCTATGGAAGTCAAGAGGCAAAGCAAAGATGCAAGAGGTTGGAGAATGCTCAAAACAAGCACCTAGAAGATCAGCAAGAGAGAAGAAACAATTAGAAAGGTATGGATATGATTCCACATTTGTTACAAAGCATTCAATCTACTTGGCAAAAGACTCTATTTCAGAGGGACCCTCAACCTATGAAGAGCCAAAGGGAAACCCTAATTGGGAAAAGGCCATGAACGAAGAGATAGATGCATTGAAGGAGATGGACACTTGGGATTTAGTTCCAATGTCACCGAATCAAAAGGTAATTCGTTGCAGATGGGTATATAAAGTTAAAAGAAATTCAGATGGATCAGTTTGCAGGTACAAGGCAAGATTAGTTGCCAAAGGATGCTCACAAACTCATGGTATAGACTATGAGGAAACATTCTCACCAGTTGCAAAGATGACTACAATCAGTTGCTGCAAGGAATTGGAGACTCCTCCAACTTGATGTGAAAAATGCATTCTTAAATGGTTGGATAAGTGAAGAGGTATACATGTCACAACCACCAGGTTTTGAAAACCCTAATCATCCATCTTATGTTTGCAGACTTAAGAAAGCATTGTATGGATTGAAACAAGCTCCTAGAGCTTGGAATTACAGGTTGGTTACATATCTTCAAGATCAAGGGTTCAAAGCTAGCAGCTCAGATCCTTCTCTATTCATCAAAAGGGATCACAATGAGGTTATCTATCTATGTGTATATGTAGATGATATTATTGTGACAGGTGATGATCTAAATGGCATTCAAAGGATCAAGAGACACATGCAAGAGGAGTTCAAAATCAGTGACCTAGGTGAGCTCACATATTTCCTAGGTATGCAGGTGATATATACAGATGAAGGAATGTATTTGACTCAAAGAAGATACATTCAGGATCTTCTTCTCAAGTTCAAAATGGAGAACACTAAACCTGCAGGTACACCTTTGGAGATGAATCATAAACTAAGTGTTTATGAAGGTGAGAAAATTGAAGACATCAAAGAGTATCAAAGCTTGGTAGGTAGCTTGATATATGCTACTCATACAAGGGTAGACATCTCATATAGTGTGGGAGTGCTTAGTCAGTTCATGCACTCACCGAGAAGACCACACATGGATGCGGCTAAGAGAGTACTTAAGTATCTCAAAGGTACAATCAACGAAGGTATATTCTATCCTTACTCTTCAGATTTGGATATCAAAATCTACTCAGATGCAGATTGGGTAGGAGCTAAGGATGATAGAAAAAGTACATCTGTTTACTTAGCATTTGCAGGTTCGAAGCTAGTGTCATGGAGTTCCAAGAAGCAACCAACAGTTGCTTTATCCTCAACTGAAGCAGAGTACAGAGGCTTGACCATAGCAACTCAAGAGGCAATATGGTTAAAAGCATTGTATACAGATTTGGGACTTGTGAGTTCCAAACCTCACATAGGAGATAATGTAAGTTCCATGCATCTAGCGGCAAATCCTATTTTTCATGCGAGAACCAAGCACATAGAAGTCCATTACCACTTCATAAGGGAGAAGCTCATGGCAAAGGAGATTGACATTTCTTTTGTTCCTACTGAAAAGCGAGTAGCAGATATGATGACGAAGGCACTTGATGGAATAAAGCTTTGTAGATTCAAAGCTATGGCAGGTATTCAACCTATCAGAGAATGAAGACTCAAGCATACTTTAGCTTGAGGGGGAGCTGTTGGAACATCAAGCTTACACTATGCTTGAGGTGGATTTGATCTACATCAAAGGCTATTTTTTTGAGAGATTTTTGATGGTTCATTTACCATTGTAAAAGCCTTGAGCTTTACACATGTAAAGGTAGAAATATAGAGCCAAAATCCCACGAATTTTTGGTGGTTGAAGTTGCATTCAATCAAGCAATCAATCACCTAAATGTAGATCAAACTAGATCTTCACTTTTCCTAGATTGTAGGAAAGTGAATTGATTCCCTCCAACAACCATTCCCACCTTCATTTGAATTCAAATTCAACTTGTAAAAGTTGTGGAACACTCCTAGAGGCTATATAAGGACTTGAAATCACTTGTACATTACATGGAAGCAATATACATACACTTGTGACCATCATTGTCTTGCTCCTTCAATTCTTTGCATCATCATCTTCGCCAACAGTAATCTTGCAGAGGCTGCTGCTATCTCTCCAGAGCTGCAAATTGAGTGAAAGATGACTCACTAGAAAGGTATAGATGTCTAGTTTATGAATATAAAGTTTCATAACATTTGGTTCAGCAGATTGGGAGAAATCTGAGTTTTTCTGTCTCGGGGTCAATCTCTGCATATTCTTGAAAAATAGGAAGTACCACCGGTGAATGTCGCATTCATTCCTATAGCATATTTTGCTTATTCCTCATACTTTTGTGCATTCCATACACGAAACCCTATGTGTATCATTCCCATAAAAGGATTTTTTCTAATTGTAATCATGCTGGTCGCTATGGGCATTTGAAGTTCATTGTCTCTTCCATAGATAGTAAGTTTTTTGAGCTAGTCGACCTGCGAACCTATCTGTTTTGTATCAACTCATTCTCCTTGATGCTCCAAAGTACATAGTGTGTTTCTTTGCACTTATCACATGCCTATAAGGTCTATTTGAGTCTCCATAAGCTCAAGGGCTGGTCTTGTGCCGTTTGGCTTGACCAAACTTCGTCGCCTCGAAACGGACTTTTCTACCTTCTACAAGCTTCTCCAAGTTCTTTCATTGCTTACCTCCTCTACCCCTACCTCCAGCACCTCTTCCTTTTCCTGCATAATTGGCTTGAGAGGTACTAGCCTCTTCATCTTGTTTCTTACTTTTAACTTTATCCTTCACTTTATTCTTATCTGTATAAAGGGCAGAAGATTGGTTACCTCTTGAGTTGTCACCATTTCTATTGAGCTTTGCTTCATGGGTGAAGTTGTCCCATCAAGGTGTTGAGAACAGGTATCTACATATCCATGTAGAGATAGGTTGTAGTGGTGAAGGATTCCACTTGTCATCAGCTTCAATCCCATTGATGATCTGCCTCACTATGTGCTCTTCCTCTTTCTCTTCTCCAATACTTGCAAGTTGATCTACAACATCTTTCATTTTGGTTACATAGTCGGCTACTCCTTGATTTGATTGCTTCTTGAGAGTTGTGAATTCCATTCACAACTGATTCTTCCTAGCTCTTGTGTTGGAGGAGAAGTATAATGAAAGCACTTCACAAGTCTCTTGGGAGGTTTTACAATTTCTAACATGAGGTAACAAAAAATCAGAGATTGAGTTTAGTAAGTATGACCTTGCAAGAGCATCCTTTGCACATCATGTGGTTAGCTTCTCTTGCTCTTCCTTTGTTGGTTGATTCTTGCTCCTGAAGATTGGCATGTCTTCATCTCCTGAGATGTATCCATATAGGCTTCTCCCTTGAAGGTATGCTTCCATCCTTAGGAACCATGCTGAGTAGTTGTTCCTATCCAGTTTTTCAATGAAGGATGGAAAACCATCTCCCATCTTGATTGAGCTTGCTCTCAAACCACTGATGAGAGAGATGGTGGATACTCACAAGAGATGAGATGGTGTAGCTAAATCTTGCTTCACACCTACTAAAATTGATGGCTAGAGAGTGTTGTGGGCCTTCTTAGCTAGATAATAAGAATAAATGATCATGTAAGTTTCAATGGAAAATCATGCACAAATGATAGGATCAAAACAGATAGGTTGGCATATGAATCAATGCACAAAACTTGCTATTTTGGTTGAGACACCTACTCACTGTTTCACTTAATTCTCTGAGTACAACATCAATTAGTAAAATTCCTTTTGGGAATATTTAATTAGCTTAGCAAGCTACCATTCATGAGTGGAATCATCTAAAATGATGAACCATGTGCAGAGAATTATCTTTAGCAAGTAAAGTCTCACTCCCGAATTTTATGGGCTTACATAGTTATAGACCAGTGAGCACTAATCAACAGATATCTAAGGAATTTGAGAACCAAATTAAATGAAACTTTGTAGGATCATAGTAGACAGTATGCTAAATATTTCATGCTTTGAATCATGCGAAATGATGCACTACACAATGGAAACGAGCTTACACAAGATCACTATTTTGATGGAGTGTTACAGAGATATAAGAGTAGGAAGTAATGAGCATGTATAGATTAACTCATGTACAATTACAAGATCATTGGCAATAAGTGTTGAAAATCAAGTCTCAATCATGCAAAAAGGCTCGACCATGAGTTTTGCAAGTGGACCAATAAAAAAGGAGGACCCAAAGTCTTGGAATAAAGTTCAAATCTCCACCAAACTCAATAAAATTCAAATCTCATCAAATCAGCCACCAGAAAGTGCACCTACACTGATTGGTGGGTGGTTAGCTATATTGTAGGAAAAGTAAAACTCTATATAACCATCATCCCACCTTTGTTTCTTGAGTTGTATGCATTCCACGAGTTTCCCACTTAGTTTAGTGAAGTCATAAACTCCAACAAGCAGCCCCCTTGCTTGCTTACCTCATTTTCTCATGATTTTGCTCCTCTCTATCTAGAGGTGTAGTTAGGCTTTTCCAAATCTGATTGTACTATATTAAAAAGCATTTTTTTTCTCTCTCATTCTACTCATTTTCATTGATTTCAAGCTTCATTTGGTCTCTCATAATGTGCCCTAAACTTTGCCAAAGTTTCATGCTATTTGGCTGAGTGAGTTGTGAGAAATTTCCAACTTTGTGAAGGTATATCTCTGTATATAGGCAGAGAGTGTTGCAAACAAGAAACCTGTTTTGCAGAGGGTGTTTCTCCTAGCTGGAATACCCATTCTAGATGATTTAAAGATTGTTGGGTAGCTCTTATAGTCTACTAAAAGTCTGTAAAATTTTATTTTAAGTCTCTATACTAGTGCATAGAAAAGTTTAGAACAGTGAACATATATCATTGCTTGTGGACTTAGTGGAGGGCAACCATCTTCCATTTTTGCATTGGCATGTTAGAATCATCCCCCATCACTGGTATCTGAGCCATTTTGGAGGCTTGGAGACATCAGTGGAAACATATTGAAGACTTGAAGGCATTAAGACAACTTTTGGAAGCACAAGGAGAACTCATCAAAGCAAGATGACATCAAAAGGGGGCTACATCGATCGAGATCTCAACTAGTCGAAGGTTAGCAAGGGAGAAGCTATCAAAAGGTAATATCCACACCTTCTAAAGCATACAAAAACTTGAGGAGAAGCTAGAGTAGCATCATAGAGCTCAGTATGGCTGAGTATAATGCACAAATAGAGAAGTTAGAGAAAGGCAATTATCAACCATGGAAATTTAGAGTTAGCAACTACCGTATTGGCAAAGGATTGTGGGGATTAGTGAGCAACACAGAGCCAATGCCTCATGTAATGATCCACCACTTCAAGGGCAAGTCAAGGTGCTTAATGAATGGATAGAAAGGGATAGGAGAGTCATATTCATTCTATCCCAACACATAAACAATAGCATGATAGGGCATATACAAGACGTGGACACATCCAAGAACGTTTGGGAGACCTTGGAGAGATTGTACTCTTCATCAACCAAGGCAAGGAAGTTTCAGCTCAAGAATGAGCTGAATAATCTTAGGAAATCACCAAGCACAAACATAAACGAGTACATTTTGAAGGTTAAGGAGCTTGCAGATGCTTTAGGCCCAATTGGGAGACCTTGGAGAGATTGTACTCTTTATCAACCTAGGCAAGGAAGATTCAGCTCAAGAATGAGCTGAATAATCTTAGGAAATCACCAAGCACAAACATAAATGAGTACATTTTGAAGGTTAAGGAGCTTGCAGATGCTTTAGGCTCAATTGGGAGCCCAATCGAAGACGATGATCTTGTTGCGCACACTCTCAATGGCTTGAGAGAGGATGAAAGGAAGAAAGCATTCACCACATCAGTTTATGTGAGGGATTCCCTACCAGAATTTGATCAATTAGTCACATTGATGGTGACCGAGGAGATGAACCAAGGAGGTTCACAATCAAAGGGCAACCATGCCCAAGTTTTCTATGCAGGTAGAGGCAGAGACAAAAGAGGTGGACAAAACTCCCAAGGCAGAGGGAGAGGAAGGTCAAGCTCAAGCTCAAGCAACCAAGAAGGCTCCAACCAAAGCTATGGATCAAGAGGAAGAGGAAGGATTAGAGGAAGAGGAGGAAGATCACATGGAAGAGAAGCATCCAATGGAGAATGCTACAATTGTGGAAAACCGGGCCATTATGCAAGAGATTGTTGGTACAAAGGAGGAGGCAATCAAGGGTACAAAAGGAACCAAGGTAATTATGCTAGTTCTTCAACAAATTCAGAAAATGAGAACTTGCTTATTATGCATGGTTCAAGTGACAGAGTCAATTCAGATTTTACATGGTACATTGATAGTGGTTGAAGCAACCATATGAGTTGTAATAAAGATGTTTTCTTTAATTTACATTCACAAATCACTCAAGGACATGTAGAGACAGGGGATGACACTAAGCACAAGATTACACATGTGGGAGATGTTGCATTGAATGGATCTCAAAGCTCCAAGGTGTTGAAGGATGTGTTGCATGTGCCAACCATCACAAAGAGCTTGGTTTCGGTAGGTCAAATGGTTGAAAGAGGTTATGAGGTGAGGTTCAATGAGCAAGGATG
Organism: Ceratopteris richardii; assembly: GCA_020310875.1. Lineage (NCBI taxonomy): Eukaryota > Viridiplantae > Streptophyta > Polypodiopsida > Polypodiales > Pteridaceae > Ceratopteris > Ceratopteris richardii. The sequence goes on from CM035435.1 coordinate 133,416,801, forward strand.
TTTTGTTGAAGACACCATGCAAGACTACAAGCTCATAGCAAAAGGAAAGAAGCAAGGAAGACTCTTCACCATGGAGGTAAAGCCATCAACCCCTCACACTGTCTACTTGTCAATTGGAAATAAACAGATTGCAAAAATTGACTTATGGCATAAAAGAATTGGGCACATAAAATTACAAAGGATGAAGGACATGCAAAGGAAGGGCTTGGTGAGTGTTCTACGTGGTCTTACATCTCAGAATATGCAACACTTGTGCCATGCTTGTCAATTAGGAAAACAAAGCAGATTGCCATTCAAGAAGGGAGCACATGTGAGCAATGAAGTGCTGAATCTCATACACATAGATGTATGGGGACCTACAAGGGAGCCATCCATTAGAGGTAATAGATATTTTTTCACATTTAGAGATGATCATTCAAGGTTTTTTTGGATTTATTGCATGAAGTCAAAGTCAGAGGTTTTTAACCACTTCAAGAGGTTCAAAAACCTAGTGGAGAAGGAAATAGGGAAGTATATAAAGACTCTCAGATCGGATGGAGGGGGAGAGTATTTTTCAGATGAATTTTCATATTTTCTACATGAACATGGCATCAAAAGGCAATTCACTTGTAGGTATACACCTCAACAAAATGGGGTGGCAGAAAGGAAGAATAGATACATAGCAGAAGTGGCTAGATCTTTGTTAAATGAAATGAATGTTCCTAACTCTTATTGGGCTAATGCAACAAATACAACCACATACATTATGAATAGGTGTCCAACCTCAGGAGTACATGGAGTTACACCTTATGAAGCTTGGTGTGGTAAGAAACCCAACCTTTCACATCTCAAAGTATTTGGTTGTGTGTGTTATGTTCACATACCTCAAGAATTGAGACACAAGTTAGACCCAAAGGCAGATAGATGTATATTTCTTGGATATTCTTCATAGCAGAAGGGTTTTAGATGCTATAACCCTTGCACCAAAGAGCTTAAGGTATCTAGGGATGTAATATTTGATGAGTTGCTGCCTCGGTATGGTAGCAAAGATGTGTTATAGGTTGATGATGCATATGAAGCTGAGAAGAAGTTCAAAGAGCAACAACAAAGCATGGAGATAAGTGGTCCAACCACTTCAAGCACACCATCAGAGGAGAGTACTACATCAGCTTGGCATGGAAGGACAAGGAATGAAGCTCATTCAAGTGAAGGAAGTATCAAAGGAAAGGAAAAGGCAAATGACGAAGACCATCGATGGGTAGATATGGATGAACAAGTGATGAAGATATGGAAAAATTAGAAACTCCAGGATTTAAAGCATCTAAACCAAGGAGGAGTAGATTGCTACCACATAATGGTGAGGTAAGGTCATCCAATAGGGTTAAATACCCTGTTCAAAGGTTAACTTATTGTTCATTCATTGCAAGACACTATGCCTACATGAGTCAAGTTATAGCTTGTGAAGAACCTAACTTTTTTGAAGAAGCAAATAAGCATAGGGAATGGATTGAATCCATGGAGGAGGAAGTCAAAGCACTTGAAGAAAATGATACTTGGTCATTGGTACCAAGAACAAAGGACATGAAAGTCATTGGCAACAAATGGGTGTACAAGGTAAAGAGGCATGCAGATGGGAGCATCTCTAGGTATAAAGCAAGGTGGTTGCCAAAGGTTTTGCTCAAACCTATGGCATAAACTTTTAGGAAACATTTAGTGTAGTAGCTAAGATGTCGATCATGAGAAGTTTGATTGCAATTTCAGCCTCAAAAGGTTGGAAGATGTACTAGTTCGATGTGAAGAATGCTTTCCTAAATGGAGATCTTGAAGAGGTAGTCTTCATGGAGCAGCCCCAAGGCTTTGAAGATGAGAGGTTTCCACATCATGTATCTCAGCTAAAGAAGGCTCTTTATGGACTCAAGCAAACCCCAAGAGCTTGGAACCAAAGACTTAAGGACTACTTGGTAAAATGTAGATACAATCAGAGTCATGCAGACCCATCACTCTTTGTGAAGAAGGAAGGTAGCAAAATTGTTTTCATTTGTATATTGTTGATGATTTGATCATTACAGGGGATGATGAAGCCAACATCAAGGACATAAAGAGGAAGCTTGGATGTGAGTTTAAAATCTCAGATTTAGGGATTTTAAGGTACTTCCTTGGGATTGAAGTACTATATAAAGAGGTATATATACTTGATGCAAAGGAAATACATTCTCGATCTTTTGAAGAAGTTTGGCTTCTGTGATTACAAGCCCATTTCAAATCCACTAGAAGTAAATGTTAAACTAAGTGCTCATGAAGGTGAAGAAGTGAAGGATGTGACCATGTATAGGTCAATAATTGGTTCTCTCTTGTATGCTACTATGATAAGACCTGATATTGCACATGTAGTTGGGGTGTTATCTCAATTTTTGCAAGCACCAAGAGTACCTCATCTTGTTGCAGCAAAAAGGGTACTTAGGTACCTCAAAGGATTAGTGAATGAAGGTCTATATTATCCATTTGATGATGGATTAAATGTACAAGCTTCTTGTGATGCTGATTGGGCAGGTTCCAAAGATGACAGGAGGAGCACTAGTGGATATGTTATCATGCTAGGGAAGAAGAACATCTCATGGATGTCAAACAAACAACCAACCGTGGCTCTTTCATCAACCGAAGTTGAGTACAGAGGCTTAGCACAAGTCTCATGTGAGCTTATGTGCCTCAAGAAGTTGTTTGTTGATCTTGATTTGCAGGTCAAGCAAGTACCTATTTTTTGTGACAACATAAGTAGCATATGCTTGGCTCAAAATCGGGTGTTCCATGCAAGGTTGAAGCATATAGAAGTGCATTTCCACTTTATTCGAGAGAAGATCATGTCAAAGGAAGTGAAGGTGGAGCATGTCAATACAAAGGAACAATATGCAGATATGTTTACCAAAGCATTGGATGGAGTAAAGCTACAACACTTCAAGGCATGCATTGGAATGAAGGACCTAGGCATTGAGACTTGAGAGGGAGTGTTGAAAATCAAGTCTCAATCATGCACAAAGGCCCAACCACAAGTTTTTCAAGTGGAACAATAAAAAAGGAGGACCCAAAGTCATGGAATAAAGTTAGAAGCTCCACCAAACTCAATCAGATTCAAATCTCATCAAATTATCCACAAAAAAGTGCACCTACACTGATTGGTGCGTGGTTAGCTGGATTGTAGGAAAAGTAAAACTCTATATAAGCATCATCCCACCTTTTTTTCTTGTTTTGTATGCATTCCACGAGTTTCCCACTTAGTTTAGTGAAGTCATAAACTCCAGCAAGCAGCCCCATTGCTTTCTTACCTCATTTTCTCATGATTTTGCTCCTCTCTATCTAGAGGTGTAGTTAGGCTTTTTCAAATCTGATTGTACCAGATTGCAGAGCATTGTTTGATTTCTGATTGCACTCATTTTCATTGATTTCAAGCTTTATTTGGTCTTCCATATTGTGCCCTAAAATTTACCAAAGTTTCAAGCTATTTGGCTGAGTGAGTTGTGAGAAATTGCCAACTTTGTGAAGGTATATCTCTACACATAGGCAGAGAGTGTTGCAAACAGGTAGCCTGTTTTGCAGAGGGTGTTTTTGCCACCTGGAATATCCATTCATGATGATTTGAAGCTTGTTGGGTAGCTCTTATACTCTATTACAAGTTTGCAAAAGTTAATTTTAAGTCTCTGTACTCGTGTAGAGAAAAGTTCAGAACAGTGAACATATATCACTACTTGTGGACCTAGTGGGGCAGCGATCTTCCATTTTTGCATTGGGGTGTTAGAATCATCCCCCATCAATAAGGAATTGCTCAATGAGTGTAGGATGAGAGAGCTATAGTATGATCTTCTCTTCACAATAAAAGTACAAGAGAATGATCTCAGAACCTTGAGATAACAGGCAGGATTTACATCTCATCTTTTATAGCATTTTTGGAGACAAGCACTTGAATTCAAATTCAAATGTTCACCTAAAAGTGATCCTAAAGTATAGGATAGATTCTCTCTTGATTTTAGCTACGAGTTTGATTCTTCCTAACTCCTCGTGGGTTTGCTTCACTTTTTCTAAGAGTAATTAAGTTACAAGAGGTTGTACATATGAGACTTTTCAAGTGACATGCTATTACATCAAGCTTGTGTGAGTACATCAAGCTTGTATGAGTACATCAAGCTTGTGTGAGTACATCAAGTATGTAGGCTTGGACTTAATTGCACCAACATGTCTGCTAGTAGTAATCCTGGTTTTGAGGTCACCACCCGTGGTTCAGCCTCTTGTGATGCCATTTCTAAAATTTTAGCTTTGGTTTCCATAGGCTTTTGTTAACCTTCAAATTTACATACTGAATGCTATCTTGGTACAAATGACTATTGTAATTGCCTCTTTATTTGATCCTATTTCAGCCACATATTACTCGCTCTGATAATATATTTTGATGTTGTATTTGGTCTTACATTCATGGGAACTTTAACCTCTCATATGGATATAGTGTTTCTTGGTATTTCTGCCATCAGGGACCTTTGGTCACAAAATGTAAAATCCAGGTTTCCTTTGTCCTTGGTGTGTGTCTTAAAACACATATGCATCATATAATTTTCCCAGATGCAGCACATGTTCAACATGTAAAAGTCGTCCTTATTCAATACAAAGGGGGTTTTATGGGGGGAGTTTTCAGGGAGTGCAGGGGGAGGTGGGGGTTCTCCCTCCAATGGAGGGGACATTTGTCTCTGTCTTTGTCTCTCTCTCTCTCTCGCTCTCTCTCTCTCTCTCTCTGGAAAGAGGCTGGTCCATTCGAAGCATTGGTTTCTCAATTGATGAGTGCTCGCAATGAAGATAGAGGCCAAGTAGAACAATTGTTCAACATCTTCTGTGATATTTACTCAAGTTGATGTTCACAATGCGTGCTATGATTGCTTCAGATATCCGTGCAATGGCTGCTGTTCTTTTGCGCAAAAAGCCTAGGTCCTAGTCTCAGCTCAATGTTCAGACTAAGGGCTCGAAAAAAGAATAGATTCTTTTCTGTATACGACTGGAGGAGGATCACAGTGTACTGAAGGAGCTTTGTGACACAGTTACATAACTTGCTGGTAATGTAGTGGAGGATGCATCATGGGTGGAGCTTCTACCATTTCTATTTCAGTGTGTAAATTCTAATGTGAATCACCTCGAAGTGAGTGCATTGCTCATCTTTGGGCAGTTAACACAACATATGGGACCCCAGCTACAACCTCATTTATCTACTCTCCATGCCCTTTTGATGTCAAAAGTGTATCTTTACAGAATATGGCCTATTTTGTACAGACCTTGGATAGTGCAAAGGACCGTAATATTTTTCAAGATCTACTTCCAACCATGATGCAAACGGTGACACATTCTTTTGAGATGCATGAGGAAGCTACAACATAAGATGCCCTTGAGATGTTAATTGGAATTACAAGATCAGAGCCACAGTTTCTCAGAAAGCAATTGGTAAAAGTTGTTGGAAGTATATTGCAAATTGTAGAAGCAGAGGGGCTAGCAGGAAAGTGCACAATGCATGGCTGTAGAATTTCTCATCTCACTTACAGAAGCAAGGGAAAGGCAACTAGAATGATGTGTAAACTCCCTCATTTTATAGGATGGATATTTGTAGTGTTGCTGAAAATGTTGATAGACATTGAAGACGAACCTCCTTGGAAAATTGCAGAATCGCACCATGAGGATGCTGGAGAGACCAACAATTATGAGATGGCCTAGGAATGCCTTGATTGCTTAGCAATATCAATGGGAGGTAGTTATGTGCTATCTACAACCTTGGAGTTGTTGCCTGTGCATATGGTAGATTAGGATTAGAGGAAGCACCATGCAACTTTGATTTTTTTGGCTCAGATAACTGAAGGGTGTGTGAAGATTATGACAAATATAAGTTATCTGCAACCTGTAGTGAATATGGTGCTCAATTCTTTCCAAGATCCCCAACCAAGGGTGCGCTCGACAACCATTAATGGTATTGGACAACTTACCACAAACCTCAGCCCTGATTTGCAAAAGCATTATCATAAGGATATCTTGACTACCTTAATAAAAGCTATGGATGATTTTCAAGATGCAAGAGTGCAGGCTCATGGAGTTGCAACAATATTGAACTTTAGTGAGGGTTGTGGACCTGAGCTACTGAGTCCATATCTTGATGGAGTTTTTGCTAAATTGCTAACACTTCTGCAAAGTGACAAACAAATGGTACAAGAAGGAGCACTAACTGCTCTAGCTTCTATCGCTGATTTATCTAAGGTCAACTTTCAAGTCTATTATGATACCTAAACCCAATAGAATGGTGAGGTCAAATGCTATTGAGTGCCTTAGCTTAGTGGGCATGGCTTTTGGCAAAGAGAAGTTTAGGCAGGATGCAAAGAAGGTTATGGAGGTTCCCATAACACTCCATGGGTCACACTTGATGATGATGATCCTACTACTAGCTATATGCTCCAGGCATGAGCATGCTTATGCAAATGGTTGGGTCAAGATTTCTCACCCTATGTGATCATCATGATACCACCCCTCCTTCACTCTGTACAACTTAAATGAGATGTGACTATTACAGATGCACACGACTCTGATGATGATATTGATTCTGATCATGGGAGTATGGAGACTATCACAATTGGAGATAAACAGATCGGTATTCAAACTAGTTTCTTCAAGGAAAAAGTATTGCTCATGTACTAGTGCCTTTGTTGAAATTTTACTTTTATGAAGAAGCATGCAAGTCTCTTGTGTCAGCTTTGTTGGAACTCTTAAGATCGACAAAACTTGCAATTGAGAAATTTCAAGCCCAAGGTCATGATCAGTCTTATTTGAAATAGCTGACAGATACATTGTGCCTGCGCTTCTTGATTCCTTGCATAAGGAGCCAGATATGGAAGTTATGATCGATGTGTTAATTTATTTGAATGAGTGTCTGAAGATTGGAGCATCTCTGATAGATCCAGCTCAGATAAAAGGTATGGTCGATGAGCTCCAGCAAGCGCACACTGCTAGTACTACTCGTAAGAACGAGAGGGTAGAGCATAGTCATGCTGAGGACTTTGATGCTGAAGAAAGAGAAATTATTTAGAAAGAGAATGATGTGCAAAATTTAATGTCCTAATTTACCAAGTGTGTGTTCTTATACTTTCCAATGCTGCAAATCACATGGCCTATGAAGATATTGAGGGGGCAAATGATACTTTTCCAATTGATTTAAGAAGAGATCTCTATTCATTATCTTGTGTAAAATGTAAAAGTGTTTCACAAGATGACCTAACTGACATCTCAGTATTGTATACTCATGCTGTGATCTCCCTCATCTATATATGCTCAGTTTGTTGTCAGACTCCTTCTTTAGATAAATGGGTGTCTTGTTTTAAACCTGTGCCAAAAGTTGTGGTATCACTGATTACTAGAACAATTTTCCTATCCTTCCTTCTTTGACGATATGTTATGAAGCTACATGATTCAACTACTTTTTTTTGGTCTCAACCTAACATTCTTCCCTAATGAAGAAGTGATTATAGCAATGGGATTAGCAGTGGAACATCTATTTTGCATTGGGCTAGGGGACTATTCATTGGTGATCCTACTGGGGATGCAAGCTCAACACATCCTATCAAGGAGTGTTGTGGGCTCGCCTAGTGCCCCACAGTGTGGCACAACCTACAACAAAGCCTAGAAAAGAGATGAAGGTGCCTGCTTGAATGAAAGAAAAACTTTCTGCCTAGAAAAAGAAGCCCAAAGGTAGTGACCATGCAGACATGGCATAGGTCTTAGCATGTTACTTTGGAACGAGAAATCCTCCTACATGTTTGATGTTGGACACATTTGGAGAACTAATTGGCACACTTTAGATTGGATATTTGAGTGTTCCTCCAACAAGTGATGAACAACAACTTCAACAAAAGTCAGATGATCAAGAGAATTTGAGAAGTTTCATAGTTCTACACAGACCAAGTGCTATTTTCATGGGAGCAACAGTAAATCCAGCTTGTTGCTATCTCAAAGGTATTAAGCAAGGGTGCAGAGGAAGCAACAAGAGTGTTTCCAGAAGAGCTGACTTCATCCTTGGGGAAGTCCAAGCCAGAAGGCAAGAGGGAGAATGACAGGCTCCTTCCCACCACGAGTGGGGGGTTTCTTGCATCCATTTTTATCTGACATCATTATGTGTATGATTGTTGATGCTAGACCATGGTGAGTGTGAATGATGATGGGTAGATGTAGTGTGTGTATAGGCATGGGTGAATGGTTAAGTGTGGGTAAGTGTGAGAGAGGTCTGTGTGTTAAGTAGAAAAGTGAGGGGAGTATGTGTGGGGGCCGAAGAGCATTGATGAGTGGTGTGTAATGATAAGAGTAGGGGTTAGAGAGTAGTGAGAGTACATGAGTGGTGAAAGTGTGTGTGTAGGGGTCTAGTGAAAAAGGCCAGAGTGCCTTGATGAGGTGTGTTTGAAGGTGTGAAAATGGAGTCTAGAGTAGAAGTGAGAAGGGTGAGTAGAAGAAGGGATCACAAAAAGAAATTAAGTGTGGGGAAAGAGCAGGGAATGGTCTAGATTTATATCATGCATTTCAATGTTGCTTGATAAATTGGTGCACAAGAGCTCACCAGCCAAGTGTGGGGGGATATGTTAACCTCCAAATTTACATACCGAATGCTATCTTGGTACAGATGACTATTGTAATTACCTCTTTATTTGATCCTATTTCGGCCACATATTACCTGCTCTTATAATAGATTTTGATGTCGTATTTAGTCTTACATTCATGGGAACTTTACCCTCTTATGGATATAGTGTTCCCTAGTATTTTTTTCTTCACGGACCTTTGGTCACAAAATGTAAAATCCAGGTTTCCTTTGTCCTTGGTGTGTGTCTTAAAACACGTGCATCATATAATTTTCCCGGATGTAGCACATGTTCAACATGTAAAAGTCGTCCTCATTCAATACAAAGGGGTTTTTACGAGGGGAGTTTTTAGTGAGTGCAGGGTAGGTGGGGGTTCTCCCTTTGATGGAGGGGAACTCTCTCTCTCTCTCTCTCTCTAGCAAGAGGTTGGCCCATTTGGAGCATTGGTTTCTCAATTGATGAGTGCTTGCAATGAAGATAGAGGCCAAGCAGAACAATTGTTCAACCTCTGCCCTGATAAATAGCTAGACATTTTTTACTCAAGTTGATGTTCATAGTGCGTGCTGCTGCTGCTTCAAATATCAATGCAATGGCTGTTGTTCTTTTGTGCAAACAACTTGGGTCCTAGTCTCAGCTCAATTTTCAGACTAAGGGCTCAATAAAAGAACATATTCTTTTTTGTATACAACTGTAGGAGGATCAGAGTGTACGAAAGAAGCTTTGTGACACAGTTGTAGAAGTTGCTAGTAATGTAGTGGAGGATGCATCATGGGTGGAGCTTCTACCATTTCTATTTCAGTGTGTAAATTCTAATGTGAATCACCTCGAAGTGAGTGCATTGCTCATCTTTGGTCAGTTGGCACAACATATGGGACCCGAGCTACAACCTCATTTATCTACTCTCCATGCCCTTTTCCAACAAACCTTGTCCCCATCGATGCCCAATGATGTCAGAAGTGCCTATTTTGTACAGACCTTGGATAGTGCAAAGGACCGTAATATTTTTCAAGATCTGCTTCTAGCCATGATGCAAACGGTGATACAGACATTGGGGATGCATGAGGAAGCTACATCATAGGATGCCCTTGAGATGTTAATTGAAATTGTAGGACCAGAGCCATAGTTTCTCAGAAAGCAATCGATAGAAGTGGTTGGAAGTCTATTTCAAATTATAGAAGCAGAGGGGCTGGAGGAAAGTACACAACGCCTGGCTGTAGAATTTCTCATCTCACTTAAAGAAGCAAGGGAAAGGGCACCTGGAATGATGCGTAAACTCCCTCATTTTATAGGAAGGATATTTGCAATGTTGATGAAAATGTTGACAGACATTGAAGACAACCCTACTTGGCACAGTGCAGAAGTAGATTATGAGGATGTTGGAGAGACCAACAATTATGAGATGGCCCAGGAATGCCTTGACTGCTTAGCAATATCAATGGGAGGTAGTTTTGTGCTATCTGTAGCCTTAGATTTATTGCCTGTGCATATGGTAGATTAGGATTGGAGGACGCACCATGCAGCTTTGATTGTTTTGGCTCGGATAGTTGAAGGGTGTGCAAAGGTTATGACAAATATAAGTAATATGCAACCTTTAGTGAATATGGTGCTCAATGCTTTCCAAGATCCTCAACCAAGGGTGCACTGGTCAGCCATTAATGGTATCAGACAACTTACCACGGACCTCCATCCTAATTTGCAAAAGCATTTTCATAAAGATTTCTTGACTAACTTAATAAAGGCTACGGATGATTTTCGAAATGCAAGAGTGCAGGCTCATGCAGTTGAAACAATCTTGAACTTTCGTGAGAGTTGTGGACCTGAGCTACTGCGTCCATATCTTGATGGAGTTGTTGCTAAATTTCTAATACTTCTGCAAAGTTGCAAATGAATGGTGCAAGAAGGAGCACTAACTACTCTAGCTTCTGACATTGATTCATCTAAGGTCAACTTTCAAGTCTATATGACAGTGTAATGCCATTCTTGAAGGCTATTTTTCTCAATGCCACTCTTGAACCCAATAGAATGCCGAGGGCAAAGGCTAGTGAGTGCCTTAGCTTAGTGGGCATGGATATTGACAAAGAGAAGTTTAGGCAGGATGCAAAGCAGGTTATGGAGGTTCTCATAACACTCCATGGGTCACACTTGGATGATGATGATCCCACTACTAGCTATATGCTTGAGGCATGAGCATGCTTATGCAAATGCTTGGGTCAATATTTCTTACCCTATGTGATCATCATGATAGCACCGCTCCTACACTCTGTACAACTGAAACCAAATGTGACTATTAAAGATGCAGACGACTCTGATGATGATATTGATTCTCATCGTGGAGCATGGAGACTATCACAATTGGAGATAAACAGATTGGTATTCGAACTAGTTTCTTCAAGGAAAAAGGATTGCTCTTGTACTGGTGCCTTTGTTGGAATTTTACTTTTAACGTCAGCCACTTGTCACTTAGTATGCTAGAGTGAATCCTTGCAATTCTAGGAGTCCTAAAACACTCCGTTTATCACAAAATATATTTACTCAAAGAAACCACCAACTTAGAACAAAAATCCACTTATGATGTTCTCCTGGACTTTTGAAGCGGCGATTCTCGTTTTGCACGAGAGTTCTAGGTACTCTCCGCTTCTCCCCTTGTCCTATGCCACAACACAATTAATAGCCAAAAATACCCCAAAAAATTGAAAATATTTGAAAAAACCCTAATTTTGACATTCTACCTCATAGTCATGATGGTCAGACACAATCGCGATGATGTGTCAGCGTCGCGATGTGTGAACACCCACGATGGTCAGAGATCACAATGATCATGAGACGACGGACAAGTCAGTATCGCGATGATCAGGAGACGACATTCAGTTAGGATATCGATGATCAAGAAACGACAATCAGTCAGGATCGTGATGATCAAGACACAACGATCAAGTCATGATGGCCAAACTATGATGATCAATGACAGTCGCGATTGTCAAGTCATGACGATCAAGACCACGATGGTCACGAGGATTGGGATTGTCATGCACCATCGCGATGATGTGATGTGATCTCGATGGCATGAGCCAATCGCCACGATGGTCAGTGACCATCACGATGGTCAAACACAATCATGATGATATGGCAACATTACGATGGTAAAAAAAAACATGAAATTTCAAAAAAATAGATGTGGATCTGTGCAAGTGCTTACCTAGGCTCCTCATTCATGCAAAAAGTTCACCGAAATACATACCTTGGTCTGACAGTCATGATGGTTAGCTTCTATGGCAATTTCTGAGAGAAAAATGGAGTTTTTACCTGTGTTTCTTGCAAATCCGTGATGTCCAGAGGATGCCCTGCAAAGTCAATGCACCAAAAAACATGAAAAAACACCTGAAAAATTCTCTCTCTCACTCTCGCACACACACAAATGAGGAAAAGAGAAGAGAAAGAGGGAATATGACAAATTTTTGATGGTTTTTTGGAGTTTGAGATGATGATGGGGAATGAAACTAGAGGAAAAGTGTGTAAAAACTAACTACAAACAACAAAATAACAAGGAAATTTTACCTTCCAATGATTTTCTTCAACAGACTTACCATCACATGCTCACAAGGGGTCCCACATGCATGTCACCCAAGGGATACTACAAGGACAAGGAAGGTTGCCCATGAGCAAGTGATATCCCACTAGCACACCCCCACACAATTTGGAAGATGAGAGAAGAGTTCTTCTCTAGTTTCACTTGTTCTTAAGAGAAAGGAGCAAAAACCTCCTATTTATCCCTGAATTTGACACTCCAAGACACTTACGTCTAATTATAATCCCTCCATGCATGTAATTCACTTATCTTTCCTCTATGTGGAGCACTAGAGAAGCCATTCCATCCTCTTTCAAGGTCAAGTTTTCACATATCCCTCATATTTTTCAGCACCCTAATCCATTGTTTTGGGCATGTCTCCTTCCATATTTCCAAGTCATAAAGCTAATTCTACACTTTGAGATCTCTTCAATGATTTCTTGAAATTCATCATTCAACCTCTAAAACCCTATTGTGCAGAGCTTCAAAGTTGGCTATTAACACATAAGGAGCTTTCAAGAGTGTTCTAAAGGCACCTTGGTGATCCGTATCAACTCCAAAGCATTTGAGAAGCAGTTTGAGAAGTTCCATCCTTTACACCACCTTTGTAAAAGGATTCTCTCAAGCTGAGGTAAGTTATTGGTACAAATTTACTTTCTATTTCTACCTTGTGCATATACTTTCTTAAAACTTCCCATTTGCATTTAGACCATAATGCATGTGTGTAGACAAATGCACCTCTCCACTTTTATTTGAAGTTTTTTGGATATGCTTGCTAGCATACAATTTTCGAGTATGTAACTCATGGAGAAAGAAAATTGAATTTATAAGTTTGTGCAATGACTTATGGTTGATTATATAATCTATGAACACAAGCATGCATATTTTTGATAAAGTATGAGGATTCTAGTTTTTCATTGATGTAAATTATGAATGCAAGAACACATATGCAGGCAAGTTGTTTGTTGTGCTTTGGAGTTGTCCTCTCTACTGGAAGTAGCCTGGGTAGTCAAGGTGTCTTTACAAGATGAGGAAGCCATCAGAGAGAATCAGAAGAGAGGGAGAGTCAAGCAGAAGTCGGCAAAGCAGTCAATGAAGACCTTGGAAATATGCCTACATAATTTTTCAAATGATAATTCTTTTACAATAGTGATTTTAATCACTACACACCATTGTAAATACCCTTTTTGATGATTATTACTCCATTTTGTGCAAGCCGAGGAGTCCTCAAGCTTGAGGAGTACTAGATCTAAGTACGTACCGATTTTCATGTTTTTTTAACCTTGTTTGAGCCTCCAAATAAGCCTAGGAACCTATTTTTTAAGTAGGTGAGAGACTAGGTCTAGATAGCACCAAAGCTAGTCAAAAACTATAAAAGGAGCTAGAGAACGCAATTTTGAGGTTGGCAAATTGGAATTGAAGTGAACAAAAGAGCTTCTAATCTGGATTTTGGCTAATGAAGAATTCCATTACTCCATCTCTTTGTCTTGCCTTGTGTGCGTGTGTGAGTGTGTATGTGTGTGCATACTTGTGTGCTTCTCACCCACTCACTTGTGCACTTCACTTGCTCACGATCATGATACCCTCCTCATGTCTTCATGGATTGAAAATTATGAGGTGGATCTCCTCATGTTGGTATTTGCCCTTGTGCTAGAGTGACACCGAATTTGGTGCCATTGTTAGGGATCGAGCTTTGAGGACGATGTGATGGTAAGATTGGAACCATAGGTAATCTCTTATTTTTTATTTTTCTACCTCTTTCATCATCATCACCACCACCTCTAGTCTCCATCTCCTTTCATCATCATCTTCACTATTTTGGTCATATCTTCACATTCCATCTCCATTTCCTCATTTCATTGGTGAGCATGAGAGATAGAGAGAAAACTTGTGTGATTTGTTTTTGCATGTTTCTTGAGCATTCTTGTAGGTACCAACATCCACAACAACTACAACAACTCTAGCAGGTTCATAAAACCTGTGCACATGTCCCGAGGCATTGATTTGTGTCCATCGCAATAGACAAAAAAGTGGTCTTTTGGTAAAACTAAGTGCACCATCATAGAGTAGAGTCCTTGCACATTACACATCCACCAAAAATTCAAAAGAAAATCGCATTTTTTCTGTCCATCACAATAGACAACATCCATTGTGACAGACACTATCCATCGCAATGAAGAGTTTGCCCATCATGATAGACATACTACAACGGACTGCTTGTTCATCATGATAGATAGATCCATCGTGATAGACACCCTTGTCCATTGTGATTGAAAGAAATATCATGATTGATACTCGAACTCCGCAAGAATCTTATCCATCGTGATGCATAGGCCCATGCTTCACTCAAATCAATGCAAAAAATTGAAAAATTCAGTCCATTGCAACAGGCAGGTGTCCATCATGATAGATAAGTGTCCATCATGATAGAAATGTCCATCACAATAGAGGTGCCCATCATAACAGATGTGTCCATCATGACAGATGTGTCCATCATGACAGATGTGTCCATCATGACAGATGTGTCCATCATGACAGATGTGTCCATCATGACAGATGTGTCCATCATGATCGACCATGTTCATCACGACAAACAGGCCACAATGGACAGCTTTGTCCCTTGCAATTGACAAACCTTCCAATCATGATACAAAGGAAATTTTGGGTGATTCTTTAGCATTTTTTATTTTCCCAATTTTGAGTTAAACTTGGTGAAATTTCAAGGAAATGAAGCATTGTTAGGCATGCTTGCCTATTTTCCTATTTTGACCCCCAAGAACCTGAACTAACATATTTTTTTCATCCCAAATCTATTTTTTGAGATTTAAAGTTGACCTTCCAAAGGGGTGAGGAAGCTAAGGGATCTCTAACGAAGTATTTCATAAAGACAAAGGGAAAATTTGGTCTTTGAAATACATGAATGAAAGTGGTCTGTTAATTTAATTAAATTTAACTCTTGATCTAACTATGGGTCTTTTATAGGTCCATTGAGAGCATCGAAGGGCTTCCAAAGCAAGAGTGTGTTGCAAGCTTGAGATTGTGTGTTTTGAGCACTCAAGTGTGATTAAAGGGATAAGTGACTTGAGGTTGGAGAACTCTCAAGCCCATCAATCAATTGTTAGCTTAGGCTAAGTACAATTAGTGGTATAGTGATTAATAAGGGCTACATTAGGCATGATACAAGTATAGTAACTCTACTTACTCAAGTGAAAGCATAAATAGTATAATTTGGCAACACACTCTAAAGTAAAAGGACATAAATTGAGAGATCAAACTTTATAAATGATAAAACTCAAGTAACCCTAATGACGTTCTATTGGACAAGACCTTCAACATAAGAGGGAAGTAAAAAGAACATGTGACTAATACGAAAGAACTTTGCAATGAGGTTGTGCTTGAGAAAACTAGGATAACAGCCAAAGCTTATGAACCTTAGATCAAGAAGACATCTAGGACGGGATAGAAAAAGCACTAGATCTTTTGAAGCTAGTGTAAATCATACAACTCGATCATGGGCCCATCAATTGAGTGATTACCCACACGTTCTAAGTTCAGAGACCATTTACTCAGATATGTCATACAATATGGAGAGGCGAACATGTAGCTCTAGTGTTGCATACCTAGAGAAGCTCGAAGGGCCATATAAGACTCAATTGGAGTACATCAAGACCAATTGATTAGGTGCCCACGTCTATGAGGATGGTCTAAGAAGGTCAATCGTTCAACTTAGGAATCTAGACCCCTCTGCCAAGGACCATAGAACATTCTAGGATCTTGAGGCCTACACAATTGGTTGTCCATGAAGAAGTTCTTTGATGGCATAGGAGACCCATACAATCATGTAACAAAGTTTAGGCAAGTTTTGAGAGCTGAACAAGTTGAAGACTTGTTCACTCAGTACAAAGCTTTTGGACTAACACTCAAGAACACTTCCTTGACTTGGTTTCAACCACTTCACTAGAGGCAATTTGAAAACATTGACCAACCACTAGAAAAATTCTCTAAAAGTGGCATCAAGCACAACACCTCATCACTGATACATAACTTCAAACAAACCTTAGGAAATAGTTTGACTTGCAAGAAGATGATTTAGACAATACTTAGAGAGATTCCCCATTCCAGAGTTACCTACACCATCCAAGAAAGTTTCTTTATTTCTAGATGTTTTGTTAAGTACCAAATTGAGATCTTATGTGTACTTGAAGGACCCTAGATCCTTATATGCATAGACATTGAGGATAATCTAGGCAATGAATTAGAGCTTTCAAAAATATTTAAAGATTTAGATAGCTTTACTAGCCTCATCTCTAAACCATCTACATCTATTGAGGAACTTCTAGAGAAGGTAGCTCAGAAGCTAGGTGTCTCTAGCAAGCAAATGCCTAGATTTATCTCATTAAAAAAATATATACCTATGGAGGAGAGCATATGGCTAATGTGTGCCCAATCATGGCTCAATCCCAAGTGAACCCTAACAGCCAATACTACACCATAGAAAGGAGGTATACTAACCACATCACACAAGATTGCCCATATAACAAGCAAATGGTTAGGCAAACTTATCCATAGTCATATCCACAACAGGGGAGATACCAGAATCAGTACCCACCATAGAAGTATGTTAGGCCCCACCAACCCTACTAGCCACCCTACCAAGCTCCACAAAGGCCTCAATGAGTGTTAGTTCAACAACCTCCACCTCTAGCCAATGTGATCCGAATGAAGTATGCAGTAGTTGATGAAAATTTGAATAGAGACTTAGTGCTAGCATTGCAATTGATTTCAAAAAGTGACCCAAAGAATCACAATTTTGACTCGTCTCACATGGATAGTCCACTGGCCTACTATATGAAGTCACCAGAACATAACGAGATTTACCCTTATAATAGACCTAGACAAATCCTAACTCTAGGCCTCAACCTAGATAGATAAGACCCCTAGCACCTAGAGAACCATGCTATAGATGCCGAGGAGATCACTTCATTCGTGATTGCCCTATACCTGCTCCTATGCAATCCCAATCAGTGACAATTCAAGGTTTTTGTCAAGATTCAGGAAACAAGCACCTTTTATGAGATTGTC
Source organism: Ceratopteris richardii (assembly GCA_020310875.1). Classification (NCBI taxonomy): domain Eukaryota; kingdom Viridiplantae; phylum Streptophyta; class Polypodiopsida; order Polypodiales; family Pteridaceae; genus Ceratopteris; species Ceratopteris richardii. The sequence continues at coordinate 133,434,060 of CM035435.1, forward strand.
CTAAGAACCCAAACAATATATCAAAGATCACTCCTATTAATGTTATTGGGTTAGTAATAGATTCTAATGGAAGTGTGGCTTCCACTACCCCAGTGCAAGCAGTCACTAGAGCTGAGTTATTCTAACAAAGCCAATGCGTAGGTTAGGAAAAGAATTCTAAAGGTAGTGAGACTAAGAGTCTAACTAAAAAAAGGACAAGATCTTGGAAGGATATTCATGAACGAATGAAGAGACAATGGTCGAAGAAGATGAGAAAACTTGAGGAAATCCTAAGAGAAACAAAAGCCAAGATAATCGAACTCACATCTCAAATGCACTCTCACACACCGCCACCACCACCGCCTCACCACCGCCAACTATTCAACCTCATGCAACCCCATCACTACCTAGAGTAGGATCAGCCCTAGCAGATCCCACTTTCGAGGACTTAGACATGATACTTAAAGCATATCAAGCCAGAATCCAAGAACCCCAGGGATGACCTAGAAATTGAAAGAACAAAGCTTTGTGCAAAGATGGTAGAATCGGCTCAAACCATGTTTGAGGCAAGTCATTTTTTCATTTGCACAACCTCAGCCAAAACACAGTTACACTTTGAAGGATTATTACAAAGATTGGAAAAGATGATATCTAAGTGGGGAAAGCAAGCTGCATCACAAGTGAGTAACTTCAGAAGTGAAAGAATAAGTCTTCCTTCCAAGGATGCTTACATTCCCAACTCCACCGAGTTAGGAACCTTTACTTCTATAAATCAATATTCACAAGAATTTCTAAGAGAGATTAAAGAAGAGAAATGGGCAAAAGAAAGTGAAAATCCTCCTCCCATTGAAATTGTGGATGACCTACATGATCAAGTCCCACAAGATATTCCTTCTATTTATGGAGAACAAGAGGATGCCTAGTCTAGTGAATGGATAGACTTCAAGTTTAATTTCTTATAAGAATTGCCTCATTTTGTAGGTCCATAGGAAGCAAAGTCTACTTGTATAAGAGCACCCACTATCATGGTAGGGAATGAAGACTCAGTCTTGCCTAGAAATACTGAAGTATTAAAGAACACCAAAGTGCAATGTCATCTTACTTTAGAGGAGCTACTCAAGATTAAAGTAGAATTGTGGAAACACATAACAAATCAAGTGCCAGAAGTAACTAAATCTCATTCCCAGGTAGGCTCACATAGAATAGTGCCAAATACCCTTGGATAAGATAGGAGACATCCATGAAGGAGAAGAAGGAAACAACTATCTCCCTATCACTCATTAGGGTTACACAACCAAGGCTATTTTGGACTCAGGCATAGGAGTTTCCATTGCTACCACTTCACTATTGAACCGTTGGGGCAAGTCAACACTCAGGCCAATAAGAATGAAATTAAAGATGGCCGATGGTCACATAGAGAGACCCTTAGGATTGCTAGAAGGGATAACTCTCACTACTTGTGGTGTAGAGTTTAAGCATACTTTTGCCATATGTGACTTTAGCAAAAATCAAGCCTATGAGATGATTTTGGGAAGATCATTCATGAGATAGTTGGAGGTAGTGCAGGATTGGGGAACCAATTCCTTGTATCTACAACACTTAGGTGTTACAACTAAAGTCAATCTCAAGGACTAATCTCATAGAGACATGCCCCCTATACAATGGAATCCCATCCATAGATCCACACATGAAACGGAGTAAATGCATTCCATAGGATTAGGATCCTCTTGGATGCATGAAGAAACTCACTTATGGATGTGTAAAGTTGTAGTAGAAGAAGAGAAAAGAGAAGACACTATAGAAGTAGGTGCAAAAGAAAGTTGTAGATCAATTCTAGGCCTAGCCTATGCACTTGTAGTATTTTCGGATGAAGAGTTTGAACCTCAGGGTTGGGCAAAAATCCTAGCCACAATGGATGTAGCTATCAATGAATAACAATGGACACCACAATGTGAAGAAGATGGCTCTAACATTTTAGTTTTCACCATAGAACCAATCATGCGTGATTTGGTTATTGAAGAATGCGAGCCTAGTACATACAAAATTGAACAAGCCAGTGACTCGGATTTAGAATCAATAATTATGGACCCTTTTTGTGCTTCAAAAGAGGAATATCTATACGAAGTAGAAGATCACTCTCAACAACAAGAAGAGCTTGTGAATGATGTGAGATTAACCACATAAGTAACCACCAAGAGTAAAGGCAAGAAAGGAAAGAAGAGAGGACTCCTACAAGAAGAGGAAAAATATTTGTTTGAGGTCCCTGAAAACTTTAAGAAGTACAATATTGAGGATAGGAAAGTCATGATTAGAATGCCTAAATGAGAAGCACTCATGGGAATGGCCTATGGAACAAGGAGATAACTAAGAAAATTATTGTGACCATAGAAGAAGGTGAAGAATGATGCATATACGTAGGACATGACCTGACTAAAGAAGAGGAAAAGGAATTGATTGAACTATTAAGAGAATATAGAGATGTGTTTGCATGGAGTTACAAGGACCTAAAATTAGTAGATCCTGACATATGCTCCCATACAATTCCAATGACTATAGAAGCCAAACCCTCTAAGTAGTAGCCATATACACATAATGACAATTATGCCACCAAGATCAAGGAAGAGATAGATCACTTGGTAGAAGTTGGATTTATCTATGAGATTGAGAACACTGAATGGGTTTCCTCCATTGTTGTGGCACCCAAAAAGAATGGCAAGTTATGTGTATGCATTAACTTGAAGAAGGTTAATGCAGCCACTATTGGAGATAGTTATTCGCTGCCTATCACTCATCATCTATTAGAAAGAGTAGTAGGCAATGAAGTATACAACTTCCTTGATGGGTTCTCTAGCTACAATCAAGTGGCCATTGCCCTAGAAGACCAGCACGAGATGGATTTTGCCATAGAGTGGAGCATATTTGCACTTTGGGTGAGACCATTTGGGCTCACCAATGTGCCAACTAGGTTGATGTGTTATGTGCTTAAAGAATTTTTGTGCAAAAACTTGGAAGTCTATGTTGATGATCTATGTGCTCATTACAACATTAGACAAACATATATTCTTGAGCTAAGACAAATCTTTGACAAATGTAGAGAATATTAGGTCTACCTGAACCTAGAAAAGTGTGTTTTTATGGTCAGGCAAGGCAAGTTTCTAGAATACATAGTGTCAAAGAATGGAATCTCCACGGATGAAGATAAAGTTAGAGCTATTATAGAGCTACCTAGGCCTAATAATGTCAAGGAAGTACAAGCTTTCATGGGGCACTGCGGCTATTATCAACATTTCATTTATATGTATGCAATCATTGCAAAGCCTCTATACAGACTTTGACTAACTTCAAGTGGAGAGACGAATGTGAAAACTCCTTTAATGAGCTTAAATGATTATTCTGTTTGGCACCAATCTTGACCACCAGATTCAAACAAGCCATTTGACATTCATGTGGATGCATCCAATTACACTATTGGGTGTGTGTTGGCACAATCTACTAGTGAAGGTAATATGGATCTTCCAATAGCTTACACCAGTAGACAATTGAATGCGGCTGAACAAAATTACACCACTACCAAAAGAGAAGGATTAGGCATGGTATATGTGGTTAAAAAGTTTAGACATTATTTGCTTGCAAATAAGTTTAATTTTTTTACAAACCATCAATCATTACTCTATCTTATGAATAAACCTTGCAATATTGGAAAATTAGTAAGGTGGTTCCATTTACTAATGGAATATGACTTTGAAGTTTTGGTTAGGAAAGTTAGAATTCACCTTTCTAGAATTACTTCAGGGGAGTCTCCTCAAGGAGTATCAGATGACCTACTTGATGCTTACTTGTTCAATCTAGAAGTAGTGCCTAAATGGGCCAAAACTATAGTGCCTACTCTCACCTTTGGACCTAAACATCTTGTACTGAAAGCCAAAGATGATGAAGTAGTGAGGTCTCAAAAATATCACATATTGGCAAGCTGTGTGTATAGACACACCAGTCAAGGCATATTGGCTTGCTTTGTAGAAGAAGATGAGCATGCAAAATGGTTGCAAATAGCACATGTAGGTGCACTATAGCAGCATCACTCCAAACATCGAACCCAAAAGTGATACAAAGACTAGGAGTGCATTGGCCAACTATGGAAGCAGGTGTAAGTCATGCAATGAATGCCCAATCTATTGTATTAGACCACATGAGGAACATGCTACACTATATCAAGTCTCTCTAGTACCAGATTGAAGTGAAACATTGGTAAATTTTTTGAGGATGAAAACATTCCCTCAAGAAATGACATTGGCTAGATGATGGAGATTAGAACAAGAAGCCCTAGATTACACACTCATAGGTGATAATCTATACAAATGAGGAAGAGGTAGCTATCTCAGATTGTGTGTCCATGAGAGTGAATACCTCAAGATCTTAGAGACTACTCACGGAGGTGTAGCACGAGGACACTTTGGACCAGATAGGGTGATCACATAAATACTCTTTATAGGTCTTTGATAGCAAAATCTTCACATGGATGCACATACCTATGTGAAGAGGTGCGAGATTTATCAGCTAGTACTCTATACATAAAGATGAGATGACATTAAAACCCATGATGGGTGGACATGCACTCTCTAAGTGGGGAATAGACTTTGTTGGTCCTATTAATTCCTGAGCTAAGAGTTCACATGCTAAATACATCATTGTGGCCACTAATCATCTCACTAAATGGGTGGAAGTGAAGGCAACAAGAAAGAACAATGCATAGACCATAACCAAGTTTCTATTTGAGAATGTATTTACAAGATATGGTTTGCCAATAGAATTGGTGAGTGATCATGTCACCCACTTCTTGAATGAGGTCATTGAATACTTGTCACAAGAATTCATGGCGGTTCACAAGAAATCGACTCCATATCACCCACAAGCCAATGGTCAAGCCAAAAGCACGAACAAGATACTTTCTACTGTTTTGACTAAATTGGTGAATAATAAGCACTCTGATTGGGAGAAATAACTACATCATGCTATTTGGGCATACTGAGTTTCCTGTAAATTGGTACTCTAAACCACACCCTTTGAGATGATCTTTGGACAAAATGTTGTGTTGCCATTAGACTTCTTGATACTGACATTGAAAGTAGTGCAAGAACACCAATGGACCAGTCATGAGCTTTCATCTAGAATTTTTGACTTATAATGACTAGGAGAGACATGATTGAGAGCAACAGTAGGGATTTATGTGGCTAAGAAGAGAGAAAATGCCTACTTTGATGTCATGCAAAGGATAAGAGTCTGTAGGCAAGAGATATGGTCTCGGTATATACCCTAAAGCAACATGCAAGGAAATTAGAGGAGCATGGCTATGGACAAATGATAATTAATAGAATCTCAACAAGTGGAGCAGTCGAGTTAGCTACATTAGAAGGTGACATCTTACCTAGTTATATTAGTGGTTGTAGGGTGAAATATATCAAGAAATTCTCACAGAAGAAATGCTTAATTGACTCAACACTACAAAGAAATGTAAGGAAGATGAGAGTTGAATTCGAGAAGAAGCTCAGGCAGAAGCCACAAAACACATTTGAATGGTGAAGATAAGGAGACATGGTATATATCCACATAGACAAGAAGCTCAAGAGGCACCAACATATCACATGGCTATGTACCAAGCTATGAGTGTGACCCCTTAGCGAATTATTGATAGGAATACTCTCATGATGCTAGAGATAGGACAAGGAAAGTATACAAGGACTATAAGAGCCTTGATTGATTTAGGTGCAACCACTAGTTCAATTAAACTTTCTTATTTTCAAGCTTTGCAATTGAATATTAGTCCTATAGAGGCATATCTCATAGAATTGGGCTGGTTGCTATGACACTCATGTGTCCACTAGTGGCTTTTGCTTTATGCTCGATAGCTCATGTATATCTTGGTTGAGCAAGAAGCATCTTATTGTGGCCACTTCCAGTTGTGAGGCTGAGTATAGGGCAACTTTCATAGTGACTGTTGAGTGTGTGTGGCTCAGACACCTTATGGATGATTTGGGTGTTGGTCAGTCTTTTACCACCACCATCTTCACTGACAATCAGAGCACATTGGCAGTTGTGAGGAACCCTGTGTTCCATGCTCGCACTAAGCACATTGAGGTGCATTATCATCATGTCAGGGAGAGGTTCTCTGCTAGGGAGATCAGCTTGGCATATGTGCCCACGTAGGAGAACATTGCATACCTTTTCAGGAAGGCTCTACCTAGGGAGAATTTTGAAGCTTTCCACACAGCTTTGAGCTTACTTCCTTTTGTGGGGTGATTTCCACATAGCTTGGCACTTCCTTATACATGAGTGCCATCTACTTGTTCACCGCATCACTCCCAGGGGGGATTTGTTGATATATTTAAGTAGTGATTTGTGTGAACACTCTAGGATTGTCAGGGCACTTTTTCCCTCTTTAGGAGGTTTGTTTCCCACGGCTTGTATATACACCTATTGCCCTAATGGGCTACTTATCCTTGTACATTTTCTAGTAATACAATCAGTATCATGTGTTGTGCTCCAAGATTCTTCTCTTTCCTTGTGCTATTCGCATACTTCCGCAAAATCTAACTCCAACACATTGGGCATGTGGGTGCAAAGGTCTCATGAGAACTAATGCCTCTTTCTTGACCATAACCTTTTGCAACAAGCCTAGCTTTATACCTATCAACCATTCCATCAATCTTACATTTCAACTTGTATTCCCATTTAGTGCCAATGGCCTTTTTGCTTGGAGGCAAATCACATAGAACCAAGTACCATTATTCATAATAGAATCATATTGTGATCACATGGAACCCATCCAATTTTCTAAATTATGTGCTTCATCAAAAGAAATTGGCTCATTCTGATCACAAAGACTAGGGGTAGGCATATCACCAACCCCACCACCATCCTATCAAATCACATTATCCATCCTACCACCACCTAGAGTAGGGTCAATCTTAGCTGATCCTACTCTTGAAGACTTGGACATGATGTTCAAGGCTTATCAGGCTCCAATTGAGGAAGGGCCAAATGTGGTAGAGTTGAACAAGTTTTATCCTAGAGTGGGTCTATAGATTGAAAGAACCAAGCTTTGTGCTAAAAAGGTAGAACTAGCTCAAGCTATGTTTGAGGCAATCTGGCTTTTCAATCTAGTGAAGGAAGAACCTAAACCCAAGACTTTAGCCACACCAAAGGCTCAAAGTAGTGGAAGTGAAAAAATAAGCTTACCACCATGGGAAGCTTATGTTTCTAATTCTATGGATGAGGGAATCCCTTCCTCTATACATCATTAATCCTATGACTTCTTGAGAGAGATATATGAGGATAAATGGGCCAAAGAGAGCAAGAACCCTCCTCCTATTGAAGTAGTATATGATCTTCACTCAATTCCCTCAGGACATTCCCTCTATCTATGGGGAGCAAGAAGAAGATGTGCATTCAAGTGAAAAAATAGACTTTGAATCCAATTCCTTGTAGGAATCACCTCACTTTTTAGGCCCTCTGGAGTCTAAGTCTATTCACTTGAGAGCACCCATAGTAATGTTTAGAAACGATGAATCAATTCTACCAAGGAACATGAAAGTAGTGAAGAACACTTATGTGCAATGTCATCTCACTTTAGAGGAGCTCCTTAAGATTAAACCTGAGTTGTGGAAACATACAACTAACCAAGTGCTAGAAGCAACTGTCCACATCTCAAGCAAGATCACATAGGACGGTGCTAGAGATACCCTCGGATAAGATAGGAGATATGAGAAAAGGAGAAGAAGCAAATACCTAGCTTCATATCTCTTACCAAGGCTACACAATAAAGGCTACTCTAGATTCAGGATCAAGAGTTGCAATTGCTACAACTTCACTATGGAAAAATTGGGGCAAGGTGGCTCTTAGGCCAACTAGAATGAAATTGCAAATGGTAGACAAAAATATTGAGAAACCCCTAGAATTATTAGAAATGATAACTCTCACTACTTGCAGTGTAGATTTTGAACACACGTTTTCCATATGCGATTTTGGCAAGAACCATGCCTACGAGATGGATTTTAGGAAGGCCATTTATGAAACAAGTGTAGATAGTGCAAGATTGGGGAACCAATCCTCTATACTTATAGCATTTAGATTTTACTACTAAATTCAATCTCAAAGACCGCATAGAGATGTGCCACCCGTGCAATGGAACCAAATCCATAGAACTTTAGATGAGACAAAGTCGGTGCATTCCATAGGATCAAAATATTCATGGATGCATGAAGACATACATTTATGGATGTCTTAAGTTGTAGTGGAAGAACAAAGGTGAGTAAATGCTAGAAACATAGGTTCTAATGAGAACCCTAGATCTATTTAGGAACCAACTTATGCACCTATGGTATTTCTTAACTAATAATTTGAATCCCATGGGTGGGCAAAAATCCTAGCAATGATGGAGGGAGCTGTCAATGAAGAGCAATGGACACCCCATTGTGATGAAGATGGCTATGACATTTTGGTAATTACAATAGAACCACTTATGATTGATTCAATTGTAGAAGAGTGTGAGCCTAGAACATATGTAATATAGGAAGAGAGTGATGAGGATCACAAATCCATCATCATTGGAGCCCTTTTTGCAATTCAAAGGAGGAATATCTTCATTTCCTACTTTTCTTTATTTCTTTTTCCTCCAACACTCTCCCCCTCTTAGTCTCTGTTGTCCCTTGATAGGCCTTTGTGGGTTTCTCTGACACGCAACAAGTGGCTGAACCTGAGATACATATGGCAAATGAGGCTTGCTATCCTCAAATGCCTCTTGCTAACTTGTTCCTCTTTGGCTTGCTGTTCTAATTTCCGAGTGTGTATTTCTTTTATCTGCATGCTACCAATGGTTGAGGAAGCCTTCAAGACTTTTAAACAATTTGTTACCTTGTCTGAGCTTCAGTCCAATGCTTCTATCTACTCCTTGATATTCCTTTTATTCACACATCAGGGTTGCTATATTAATTTTGGTTGCCATGCATGCACTCGTTGATAAATGTAGCATCTCACGTAGTGAGGGTGGTGCTTCAAAGATCCCTTTGTAATTCTTTGTTTACATCCTTGGGGAGTTGTTGCATTCTTCTAACCCATATCTTTCTTTCTCTTGGGTCTCAGTTGCTCTATTAATTTGGTTTTGCACTGCACACAACGAATGGTTGATGATGTATCACATTTTGTCACCCTCTTCAACTTTTTAGCCTTTGATTTTTGCTTAAAAGGTCCTAGTTTTTACTTCTTTGTTCACACCTTTTGGGACCTTGGTGCATTCTGTTAGTCTGTGTATTTTATTCCTTTGTGCCTTCTTTAACCTGATTCGTGCCCCTATAGGGATTTGGGAAGAGGCTGAACTTATTATCGAGCTATTTTCTATTTTGATTTTCTTCTCCTTCTTTTCTTGTTGTTTTCTCCCTCCACACGTCCCTCCTCTTGAACTTTATCATCCCCAACAGGCTTTTTTTGGTGACGTGAGTAGGTTTGGAATATTGTCCTTTCTATTTGATTGAGCAAGTTGGCTTCATGAATCATCAGCTCTTTTTACTGAGTTGAATTTATTCCATCATGCCCTGCTTGTCAATGATCCAAAAAAAAACTTAATTCATAGGCTACTAGTCTAGCATTTAAATTTGCTGACATTTTCAAAAAAAATTCCGAATATATTTCAAAAAACCCCATGAAGAAGGCTTATTCAAAGGTTGCATATATGGGCTCGGCAAAAACATTAATATAAAGTAAATAACCATTATTTACTTTATATTAAAAGTAAATTAAAAGGCTTGTTCAAAGGTTGCATATATGGGTTGCAAAAACATTAAAAGATAAAAAATTAAGGTTTCAATGCCTTGATTAATGCCAATGAAATTAATAAATGTGTACTTAGTATGTTGGAAAGACCTTCAGCATTGTTAGAAGCATATTGAGTACTTGTTTATTGCTATATCAGGTATAGAGGTATATCTTGATGGCCAAAATTCGATGGTTTGGACCATGTAATCTTTTCTAGGTAGATAATTATGTGGTGGGCTGGATAGTAGCGGAAAATTGAGCCACTGGTTATTGAGCTTACCACTATGCTGTTCTTCCCAAAATTCTGACCATGGTCTTTGTCGCAGCACTTGACAAAATGAAGGATTGACTTGAAGTTCATATGGTGCTTCTTGCTAGTGCACTCATAATGTAGGGTTTTTTTCCAAAAACTTCCTTCTCCGGATAGGATCAACATTTTCAAATTCCTCTTGAGTGTAGAAGAATGTATTTGCCTTGAACATCAAGTCTTGGTTTGGAACCTTCTAGGTTGTTTTCTTGATGTATCAATGTGTGTCTTCTTTCAAAATTTTGCATGGTACATTGAATGGCTTCATGATTTTATCTAAGTCTTTACTTTTGATCTTTGCCTCTTTCATCACCTTCACCACTGCATCTTCAAAATTTTGCGTAAGTCAAGAGACTAGTAGTGCCTACTCTTTCTAGCTTATTTCTACAATATATGGCAATGGATGTTCATCAATTTGTTGCTCCTATTCATTTTGTATCAGCACATGAATGATGGGTGAAGAAAGAGGGGTTACCTCAATGTTCTCAGTAGACACATGAGAGCTTGGAACTACTCGTGTCCCCATATGGATTTGTTGTACTATTTGAGCCTATAATCTCGCAATAATTTCATATTTTGCTCTATTTTGTTCCTTGGCCATTTTGAGCTTTGCCTCACTCTTTATTTTGCTTTCACAAACAACGACAAGCTACTTGACATCTTGTTTGCATTGTTAAGTGTATTTTGATACTGCTTTTTTCTATTTATCACGTAGCTCATTTGTATCTTGCATGTATTTCAATTCCCATTGAACATGCAATGTCTACTCCTGATTGAGCTAATCGGCACACCTTTCTAGTTGTACATGTAGCTCCACAATGTCTTCACTTGTAGTTCCTAATTCTTCCATAGGTTGCTATGGAGCGCATCAACTTCATCCATGTATACTTTGATTTGTGTCTTGAGAAGCTTGCTTCGATTAGAGAGACATATTTTCTCTACTTCTTCAGCCTCATATCCCTGTTTGATTTCAGTTTGTTGACTTTGCAATTGGACATTCTCTTCTTTTAAATTACTAATCTCTTTAGTTACCTCCATGAATTCATCTTCTTTCCTAGTAAGTGCTAGTTGCAATTTCACTATTTGTGTAGACAACTGTTCACTCAAAACTTTGAACTGACCTTTTTCTACATTTGTTTGTTTGTATTCTTTATCTACTTCCATTAACTATTGTTGTGTGTCCATAATTGTTTGGATCATATGTTTGAGTACCGACTTCAACTCGGCCACATCCACATTGAGCCATGTTTGTGGTATTATTGGCTTTTCTCCTATTAGTACATCTTTGCCTTTATTGACATGTAAAGTTTCATTAAAGGGCCAAATTTGAAATTGAATCTATGGCTGAGCCTCTTTATCTTCATCCTTCTTGGAACAACTTCCTTCGTATTTCACATCCATTGGGGCTGGCTCTGCTACTATCCTTATGGGTTTGAAAGCCCTGTTGGCCTCTGGCTCTTCTTGGACTTATTCTTTTAGGTGTACCATAATTTTCTGTCCTTTGCTGCTATATCCCTTGAACTGTAGTCTTGCGGCAGCATTCACACAAAGTGTATATACATTTTCTCTTATAGGAGTTCCTTCCGATTGTTCTTCATCAGTCACCTTTTTGTCTTTTTCTTTTTCTTCACTTCCCACCTCATGTTGGTCAATCGATTGATCTAGCTCATCCCATTTTCCATCATCATTGGTTGGACCAAAGATGATTTTGGAATTAAGTGCATTCTTTTTTATGATGGAGTTACATGTACTACCCTTTCTTCTCTCATCCTCTTTGCACCTCTCATCACTAGCTTTGAGCTAATGCCCGCTACTTCTATGATCACCACGCCTTGCTTCTCTTTGGAACTGTGGTAGATTTCACATGTTTGGCCATGTCTAGCATTGATGGGATCTCTGTCAGGTGATTATGAATATTCAAGGCATTACATATTAAGATGGTTAAAGAAACACTACTGTTTAGAAACTTTTTGTTGCCCCATTGCTTCTTTGCTTTGAATAAATGCTCTTGTAAATACAATGTTAGATTTACTTGATTTTTGACCTATTTTACTGCATGCAAGAGTAGTTGTACCACTATCTTTTGTGGAGGTGTGTAATTGTCCATATTTAGGAAGAAAAAATGCTTGTGCACAAGTCTTACTATTTCCTCTATGTCTGTTCTATCAAGATCCAAAAATGTAAGTTTCTCTGCTTTGTGACTTTCATCCTTGAGGTAAGTAAGACCATCTTTTTTCCATTCAAAAGCTTCTTTAATTAATTCATGTGTGAATCTGATTGTCTACCAATGTTCTTGTAAATTCATAACTTTGGCTTCAGACATGGTTGGCATATCCAGCATAGGGTGCATGGGGTTCATCACTTGTGTACACCTTTCAAAGTTTGGCTTATAAATTGGTAGCAGTAAGTATCCTTCAATTCTAGCTTTTGTCCATATTTCATTTGTTCTCGGTAACTCATGGAGTACTTGGAAATCTTGATATCCATGGTTCTGATAGTTATAAAAAACAAATGATGACCATCCGGTTAATCCTCTTCGAACCAATGCTTGTAGTGTGGCCCTATTGGTGCATTTAGTTTAGCATGAGTGCAAGGTTGATTCTTTTTGTTGGATTGGTGTGTTCTTTGGTGTGCCTTCGTTCTCCACACTAGAGTGTACTTTGGTCCTTGTTGTATGCCATTTTGCCTCTTTTGTTTCGTTCTTGACTTTAATTCTCCATATGGATTTGCCTTGCTTCTGGAGTTTCTTTTTCTCTATTGATCCTCTTCATTTTTTATCTTGATGGGAGGCTTTGATGCCTTTGACATCAATGCAACTTGCTTTGCCTAAAGCCCTTATTTCCTCCTTCGCTCTTTCCATTTTCTTGTTTGGGATCCACACTTGCTTTTGTGATCTTTGAGCATCCACTAATCGTTTGGGTATCCACACTTATAGCATCCTTGATCCATCTTGGAGTAAGCTTTAATCTTTATTAGCTCCTCACCTTTTAGGTTTTTTGTTTGGTTCTTAATTTTCCTTGCATTTGGATTGTTGAAGGCGATCCTTGCAAATCCACATTCATTTTATGCCTTGATGATACTATTTTTGTGTTGTTCTCGAGGGAGGATAAGTTATCTTTTCACAGTTTTCTCTGGAATGGATGATCTCACTAAATCGCTTAGGATCACATGAAATAGAGCAAGGTATTTTGTTGGTTTTGTGTTGAGGTAGAAGAGTAGAATCGGTTGATAAGGGTTTTGATAGGTCTTCTTTTGTATGCTCATCTAGACTTAACACCCTTGGGTTTTCTTTACATGTTGATTTTATTTGTTTCTTCTCCAAAAGTCTAAAAACCTCTCTATGGCCTTTTTTTTAATGTATATCCTTGGGATAGGTGGATATTAACTTCAAATTCAAAAGTCCAATCTTGTCCTAGGACCAACTCTTCCAGAAGTCAGAGTCTTTTGCAAACGAAGAGCTTTTGGTGCATGGTATTATTTCCTAGGTGTAAGGACATGGATACTTCTCCTAGGCACTCAATGATATTTCCTCCTATTCCTATCATGTGCAACTTTGTTGGAATGAGTTGTGCCTTTAGCTTCTTAGCTAAAGATGCTCATATGCTGCTTAGAGCTGCTCTTGTGTCGATTAATGAATCCACTAATTGGTAATCTTCTTAGAATCCCTAGGTTTAGATATGGTTGTTGTATGAGATTCCCTAGGGTTTTTACTTGGTTGGTGTGGTATTTTGTCATGGGAATAGGCTCTTCTCCTTGCAAGTACCTTTCATCACATTCTTGTATCCCTTCCTTCCTTTTTGGTATCCTCTCTAGGGCTTCTATTCTGGCTTCTTCATGTTTTCTCTCCTCTTCCTTTTTTCTATTTTGTGCTCCTAAGAGTCTCACTAACATTTCCTTTGTCAAGGGCTCCATATAATTCTTACTCTATAGCCACTTATGAAGTTGGGTAAGATGTCTCCATCTAGAGTGGCTAGGTTAATGGCTCCGCTTGTAGAGATTTTATTTATAAGTAATGATCGACACCCTCGTTGTTGTAGTTTCTTTGCATGTTGTTTTAGTGTGTACACCAACAGTAGATCTCCTTCTCTACGTCCTTTATCCTTGATATGAGCATTGTAATAAGCTTTTTGCCTTCTCTTTGTAGCATAGATTCTAGCTACAACTTGTAATCTAGTCTTGTGAAATTTCTCTATTTGGTCCAATTGTCTTGATAATTCATGTCCCATCCACTCATACTTCTCAGCGACTCATAGAGAAGGAACCAAGAAATCAATGGGTAGTATTGCATTTTGTCCATAGACTAGATCAAAAGGTGTTGTACCGATTGCCGTTTCATAAGCTACTCGGAATGTCCATATCAAATGATGCAATTATTTGTCCCACTTTGACCTTCCATTATTCACTATCTTAGTTAGAACAGTACATAACACTTTATTTGAACTCTCGGCTTGTCCATTAGCATGTGGGTTATAGGGTGTTGATTTTTTATGAATCACTAGAAATTCATTCATGAGTGACTCAATGACTTCATTAATGATGTGTTTACCTCTATCACTTACAATCTCAATTAGTAGTCCAAATCTAGTCAATATGTCTTAGAACAAGAACTTGGTTGTAGTGTGGGCATCATTTTTCCTAGTGGTTTTTGCTTCTACCCATTCTATCAAATAATCTATAGCCATTATGATGTATTTGGCATGTGATCCTTTCGCTGGAGGGTTAATCCGTCCAATAAAATCAATGCCCCATTTTGAGAAATATCTCACACTAATAATGGGTCTCAAAGGCATATCATCTCGTTGTATTGGAAATATTTTTGTTGACATATGTCACAACTCCGCATGTAGGTTTTTGCATCCATGTGTAAGGTGGGCGACCATAAGCCTGCAAAGAGAATCATTTTTACAGTTTTGTCAATTGAAAAATGACCTCTTGCTGGTCTTACATGTGCCATTTCTAGTATAGAAAGGTGTTCTCCCTTGTGCACACATAAGCGTAAGTGATTATTCTTCCCACATTTAAATAACTATTTTCCAACAATTGCATAGTCCTTGCTTTGTTCTTCTCGTGCTAATTTTTTAACTAGGCTTGATCCTTTGGGGTTCGTATGTGATTTCCAAAAATCAACTAGTGGCTTACTCCATTTGGGGGCAATCATGGTGTAACATAATGATGAATGTTCATCAGGGGTATTCTCTTGATATGCTTGGAAATTAGTTATGTGCTCATGCACATCCTTTTGCACGTCCGGCCAATACACACCTAATCTTTTGAGTTCTTGAGTTGTTCCACTAATACCCTTATGTGTTCTCCACTTGTTTTCATGGTTGTGTTTGAGTAAACCCTTTTGCTCCTCGTCTTCCACACATCTTAGAAGTACTCCACTGGAGTCTTTGAAGTACAAAATACCCACCACAATGCGGAGGTTTCTTGTTTTCCAAAGCTCCTTAGTATTGTTGAGATTGATCCTATGATATGGTCAAATGAGTATAGGTATCAACATTTCAACCCATTTGGGACATACTTCTAAGTTGAATAAATATGTGTCTGGTAGCTCATCAACTACTCCTATGGGTGGTCCTCCATGCGTTATTCTTAACAGATGGTCTACTCTTACATGGGTATTGCCTTTCTTTATTAACAATAGAAACCATCTCACTAGCATTCATGTATTACAAGGTTTATTGACCAAGTACAATAGAGCTTGGTGATCAATAAAGAATTTTAATTTATTGGCTAGGAGGTAATGTCTAAAATCCTTCACTACATAGACCATCCCTAAGCCTTCTTATTCAATAGTATTATAATCACATTTTGCTTGTGTGTACCTAAGTCATGAGATCTTAGGGACTTGTGTCAAAGAGACTAAATGTCATTTGCCCCACAAGTGCGTATAGCGATGGATTGACACGCTTAATTATCAATCCGAAGAACCACATGAAACAAGTGTATGAGGACGTGTGCACATGTGATGGAAAGTGAAGTGGCTCAACTAAAATGCATATGAAAAGACTAATCTACCTCTCCAACTCATTAAATCTCTGGAAGTGTCTATCACGATACTACTTATAGTAGTAAATACAAATTGGAATGTTTCTCCCAGCTTCGAACTTTGAATATGGCCAATAGTTCGTTTTGAAGCTCTCGACGAGACGCATCTATTAGTGGTATACTCACTTGAATCTTACAGCTGCTCTTCAAGTTATGGCCAAAATAGTGAATGGTGGGAAACACCTACACTCACTCCACAACTCGTATTGGTTCACACACACTAGAGTCATTCAAAAGTGATGAGGAGGGGTAGACAACAGTCCTACACACACATTCCAAGCTTCACACACACACACACACACACAAGATCATAGAGAAGATGAAAATCAGCAGGAAAAAAGCAAATTCGAAATTTAGTTCTCCTTCTTCACAATGGCAAAAAAGTCTCTACAAAAGATTCACAAAGTGACTTATATACATGTGCCCTAAAAATGGTCCTTTCACACAAGTGATTGGCACTTTATTGGCTAATCTCTAATCTCCTACTATTTTACAAGAAGTATATTACAATGATTTGGGGCTTATGCATCTAGAGGACTCCTCTAGTGCATTTACATAGCTTCATGGGAATTTCCTAGAAGTTTGGAGAAGAATTTTAAGCCCATTAATTTGAAAATTTTGGGGCTCCTCTTTTTGCCTCTTTTCTCTACAACACTCTCCCTCCCTTTGTCTTTGTCATCCCTTGACAGGCTTTGCTTCTCGTTTGCAGCTTGTCTATGGCTCCTAAATACACACACCCAATGGTCAAAGAAGCGATAAGGTTTCTCAAGCAATTTGTTACTTTATCGGAGATTAGTCCTTCGCTTCTATAATCCCCTTGGTATTCCATACATTCATAAATCAGGGTTGCTACATTAAATCGGGCTGCCATGCACACCATCAATGGCTAAGAATGTGATATTCTTAGTCACCCTCTTCAACTTCTCAACCTCTCCCTTTTCTAACTTTTGGTCTTCTAATATGTCTATGTCTTCACAAATTTGACCCTGTTGTATTGCTCGGAGCCTTTTGACTTTCTTCCACCACACACCTTACTCTGCAGGCTTTTGCTCCCTTCTAAGTGGGTATTAAGTTTTAAAGGTCATATTCTTAAATCTTCTTTGTCATTCTCTGGGACTTGATTCATTTCTTTTCATCGCACGCACCTAGTGGACGAGGAGATAGCTAGGACCTTCAGACAATTGGTTATCTTATTCGATGAAGAATCCTTCATATGCTGTCTCTCTTCCCTGCTTGTTTCGCTTCACCGCTTGCTCCTGGTGGATGAGGAAGTTGTGTGCAACCTCCCATGACATGTCCTAGTTGTTATGTTTCTTTATTTCCAATCCTCAGGACCTCGTTCTTTGGTGTTGTCACCTGATGCGTGCCCCTACGGGGCATTGGGCAGAAGGTTGTTCTTTTGTTTATGATCTTTTGTTCTTCATTGAGCTCTTTTGTTCTTTGATCTTCTTCTTCTTCATTTTTTGCTCGATTCCCCTTCCACAAGTCCCTCCTCCTGAACTCTGTCGTCCCCGATAGGATTTTTGTGGCGACGTGAGTATGTTTGTATGAATTTCTGCTCTCGCTGATTAAGCAAATTGGCATGACATAGCATTAATTATTTCCATTGGCTCGACTTTACCCCCTCATCTGGTGCCTGTCTATGATCTACAAAGAAACTTAATTCGTAGGCCACCAGTCTTGCATTAAGGTTCGAAGATATTTTTGCAAAAATTTTTGAATCCATTTCAAAAAATCCAGTAAAAAATGCCACTTCAAACGTCTGCATGTAAGTACTTGGCAAAAACATGAGTCTTGAGTATATGGCCGTTAATGTTAAGCGGCTAGGTATTTATCAAGACGAGGGCATCTGATCCCTAATTAATGCCGATGAAATTCACAAAAGTATACTGCGCATGTTGAAATACCTTTATTACTGTCACTAACATGCTCAAAATTTTATTAGTCATTTTGATCGCTAAATCTGGTACGGCTGCATATTGAGCAATCCAAAATTCGATGGTTTTAACCATGTACTTTTTGGTTGGTAAGTAATTACAAGGTGGACTTGGCAGTAATGGTGTTGGCAGTAGCCAGAGGCATAGAAGACGCGGAAGCATGTGAAGACAGAGCATAACGAAGAAGCAGGGAGTCAGTCGAATCATTTTTCAAAGAATTATGTTTTATAAATACTTTTCAAAATCTCCAACAGTGATTTTCATCACTTTTGTACCATATGTAACATAGAAAAACCCTTTTTGTAATTTATAGCTCCATTTTGTGCAAGCCGAGGAGTCCTCGAGCTTGAGGAGCTTAGGTAGAATGGGCGTACCAATTTTGGTTATTTTTAGACACCGTTTACCCTTTCAAATAGCACCTAGAACCTATTTTTTAACTATGCCGGACACTAGATGTGGAACCAGTCAAAACTAGTCTAGAATCTATAAAAAGAGCTAGAGAGCTCATTTTTGAGGTTAGCTAGTGTAGACTTGTATAAGCTAGAGTGAACTTGAGCTTGCAAGAGTCTTATTCTCACCTTCCATTGTGTCTTGCTTGTCTCTTCATTGTGTGTGTGTATGTGTGTGTGCATCTCTATGCTTCTCACCTTCACTCTCACATTCACGATCTTCATATCACTCCTATCTCTTCCGCGGATTGACATTAAGGAGGTGCAGCTTCTTAACATGGTTCTCACCATTGTGCTAGAGCAACACCAAATTTGGCGCCGTTGCCGGAGAACAAGTCTAGGACGAATGTGCGATGGTAAGAGTATAGCAAGAAGTGGCGTTGGAAGGTAAACTTTCAGTTTTTGTTGTTGTTTTTAGTTAGTTTTTAGTGTTTTTCACCTCCCCCACACTCCATCTTCATCACCGCATCATCATCTTCCACTCCAAAACAATATGAAAATTCACCATATCCACCCATTCTCCTCATTTTCCCTCATTTGTGCATGCGAGAGAGAGAGAGAGAGCTTTTGTGCTTGCATGTGCTACTGTGTTTTTGAGTTTTCTTGCAGGTACAGTGCTCTAGTGCATCAGGAAGGCTTGCAAAAGGTAAAATTTCACTTTCTGTGAGAAATCTACCGTGTGTGTCAGACCATCGCGATGGTCTGCCAACTTCGACATTTTTGGTATGTGACCACACCACAAGGTAGGTGACACAAGCGCATACACGAATCCACACTTGCATTAAAAATTTGCATTTTGGTGGACCATCACGATTGGCTCACGCCATCGTGATTGGCTCACACCATCGTGATTGGCTCACGCCATCGCGATTGGCTCACGCCATCACGATTGTGTCACACCATCGCGATTGGCTCACGCCATCGTGATGGTCTCACGCCATCGTGATGGTCCACTTGAACCATCGCGACGGTCCTTGACCATCGCAACGATCCCATCAACCCCACGCCATCACAATTGGCCCATGCCACGTGGCAAGCTAGACCATCGCAACGATACCCTTCGACCATCACGATGTCTTGAAATTTGAACCATCACGATTGGCTCAAGGCATCGTGCCTCGTGACCATCGCGACGGGCTCACGCCATCACGATTGTCTCGTTGACCGTTGATCGACGCCATCGCGATTGCTCGTCGATTAGACCATCACGATGGCTCATTCACACGATCGCGATCATTCACTTTAGACCATGACAGTTTGCTCTTTCGGACTATCGCGATTGTGCCACGCCATCGTGACGGTTCACCTGGACCATCGTGACGGTCCCAGACCATCTCGATTATCTTAGACCATCGCGATTGTCCACCCCAAATGCCAATTTTAGGGTTTAATTTTTTGACCAATTTTGGGGCTATTTTTTGCAAATTTTTGGGTGATTAGACTCATAGGAGACCCCTTAGCTCATATTTGGAGAAAAACCTGTTTCCAAGTTTTTACCCCCCAGGGCCTGAACGATCATATCTTTTTCATCCAAAGTCCGTTTTTTGAGCTTTATAGCTCGTTAGAAAGCTCTTTACGAGTACTACGTGACCTCATGTATTTTTTCAAAAAGAAGACGCTGTTTTTTAGAGAGGATAAATTGAGGTTGACATTGTTGGGACTAGAAAGCTAGGGGGCATTAAAACTTGACCAAGAGGGAAGGGACCTTAAAAAGTGTACATATCAGAGTGCTTGATCATCCATTGTGAATTGGTCTAATAATGGAATTTTACAGGTCTAGCAAGGGCAATCAAGGGCAATCAAAGCAAGGCAGTGAAGAATGCAGGGCTTGGGAAGCGCGACTTCTTGGGCATCAGAGCAACCAAAGCAGTTGACTTGAGGTTGGAAGACACTCAACCCCCTTAGTCAATTACTAGCTTAGGCTAAACGGTAGCATTGTGGACTAACAACGATAGGAACGATCAAGTTCAAGAGATTTAATTTTTCAAGTCCAAGACTAAAGTAAAGGTGTGTGATACGAAAACCTAAAGGAAAGAACTTAAGTCTGATGGAACGAGAACTCAAAAGTACCACAGAAAGTCGATTCCTGACGCATACAATTAAGACAAGACAAGAACTTAAAGACACTTGAAAAGAACCAAGCATTAAAAAACAAGGAACGTTAACGGTCAGAGGAAGTAAATTCATGAATCTTACATCGGGCAAGCATATAGGTAAGTCAGACAGACAAAGCCTTAGATCATCAAAAGCAAGTGTAGGGACTACTGCACGATTGTGGGCACAACAGTTCAATAATAGTTATCCCTATGAGTTGAGCTCAGATACGAGTGAATCGGAAATAGCTTTTAGCACGGAAAGACCAGAAGGAGGGTCAAACGTAGCATATTTGGAAAGACCCGAAGGACCCTATAGGACTCAGTTAGAGTTTCTCCGAACCAACCGATTAGGTGCTCGCATCTATGAGGATGGTTTGCAAAGACAAGTGGTACAAATGCACAACCCCGATCAACCCATTGGATTGGAACGTCCAGTGGTGAAATTCGAGCGAGATGCATACATAGACAAGGAAGGAACGATGTACATCTTAAGTACTCAACCAAATAATACAAATGAATTTGGCGTAATTCAGTTAGAAACGGAAGTGAGAGCCCAAGGAAAAGAACCATTAGAAGAACCTAGGATGCCTAGAGGGGAATCTCTACTGACACGAGTACTAGTTCCAGATTGGACCCCTCAAGATAATAGAAGCATAGAAGTATTCATAAACAAAGAGACAGACAAAGCATTTTGGAGGTACAGAACGGAACAACCCAGTGAGGTAGGCTCCATCATAATCTATGAGTTCAAGGACCCGGATACACTTGCAAAGGTTGTATATTTGGATGAAACTTCAGAAAGAGTATTTGTGGTACCTGATAATGCAAGAAACACATATACATGGAGAGGTGATTTAGTCTTCCCTCCATCTCGAGCAAACGTAAATGCGAGCCAACAAGGGGCAGGAACATCCTCCACCCCTGCTAATCAAAGAGAGAAAAACAAAGAAAGACCTGAAGTAAGTTTCACTCATCCCATAGGGAGAGATAGAACCACCATAGACACGGACATAGAGGAAAGACAAAGAATGCCAGGTGGTAGAGATGATTTTCCTCTAGCTAGACCACGTGAACATGCAAGAATATTAAGACCCACTCAATTAGTAAAGTCCATGAAAAATTATTTTGATGGGACATGAGATCCCTATGATCATGTTGCATAATTTAAGCAAGTGCTAAGGGCAAAGCAAGTAGCAGACATGTTCACACAATATAACGCATTTGGACTAACGTTAAAGAATACCGCTTTAACTTGGTTCCAACCTCTACACTAAAGGTAGTTTAGAGATATCCATCACTTTTTAGAGTCATTCATCACAGAATTCTCCAAAAGTGGGATCATACATGATACGTCTTCGTTGATTCATAGTTTTAAACAGACCCCTCAAGAAACAGTTAGACTGGCAGGACGTAGGTTTAGACAATATGTTGAAAGATGCCCAATGCAAGAGTTACCCTCACGGGCCAAGCAAGTGTCATTGTTTTTAGACGGCTTGTTGAGCTCTAAACTACACTCCTATGTGTACTTGAAGGAACCCAGAACGCTAGAGCAATGTGTAAGAATTTGCATAGACATTGAGGACAACTTAGGAGACGAGTTGGAACTCTCAAAGGTCTATAAGGACTCAGATTGTTCCTCTCTAGCATCTTCAAAATTGTCTAGCTCGATAGAGGACCTAGCAGAAAAAGTGGCCCAGAAACTAGGAGTTTCTAGTAAACAGATGCCAAGGTTAGCAACAAACAAGGGTTGTTACACCTATGGTGGTGATCATATGGAAAATGTGTGTCCCAATGCAACACAAACGCAAGCCAACCCTAGTGGCCAATACCGCACAATTGAGAGACGATACACGAATCACACGGCTCAAGACTACCCATACAACAAACAAGCAGTGAGACAGAATTACCTGCAAGCATACACACAACGAGGTAGGTATCAAGGCCAATACAATGCTCAACCTCATTACTATAGGCCTCCTCAGAACTATCCTTATCAGGCTCAACAGAGACCACAACCTGTCTTAGCTGAGTAGCCACCCCTGCCAGCTAATGTCATCTCAGTTAAATATGCTACTGTAGAAGAAAACCTAAGTAGGGCTTTCGTGGCTTCATCACCCTTGATCACATAGAGTGACCCGAACTCTAACAGTTTTGATTCTACACATGTAGATAGTCCACCCGCGTATTACACAGAGTCACCAGAACATGTGGAGACATATCATTACGATAGTCCACCATTGGAACCCAGTTGGGAGCCCGACTACGCTAACGTGATGTACACTAATCCTAATCCACGGCCCCAATTGAGACAGCAAAGACCACACGGACCTAGAGGACCATGCTTTAGGTGCCAAGGAGATCATTTCGTAAAGGATTTTCCACATCCTCCGATAGCGGGATAGTCACAATATTATAACATACAAGGCTTTTGTGCCGACTGTGGTAAAGAGCATATCATAAAAGACTGTTCTAAGAACCTTGCTAATAATGCCTCAAATGTGACACCCATCAACGTGATAGGTATTGTAAACAACGCAAATGGATCCAACCCTACATACGTGCCTATCCAAGCTATAACAAGAGCCCAGACGCTCCTACATAACCAACAACGTAACCAGGAGAAAATAGCCGAAACAAGCGAAGTTGGAGAATCTAGCAGTAAAAAGAAAAAATCTTGGAAAGATTCTAGAGAAAGGATTAAGAGAAAGTTAAAAGGATAACAGAATTGGAAGGAAGTCTCAAGGAATCGAGAGCCAAAATCCTAGAATTGACTTCACAGGAATTGAATCAAGAGAATCCAGCTCAGAAATCAGGATCAGTTTTAGCGGAACCAATACCAGAAAACCTAGACATGATGATTTGCGCATATCAAGCTAGATTAAAAGAAGGACCCCAGATAGCAGAGACGAGTAAGAATTACCCTCAAGCAGACTTAGAAATTGAGAGATCAAAACTTTGCATGAAGATGGTAGAATTAGCAAAAGCTATGTTTGAAGCCTCTAGATATCTCAATTGGAATAAGATGGCAAAACCGGAACTACACTTTCAAGGACTAATGGAGAGATTAGAATATTTGATTGATAGTAGGGAGAAAAAGGATCAGCATAGGAACCCTATTGCTTCAGAGACACAAGAAAGGAATGCACCATCCCTGTCTCAAGTACCCAATACAGAATGTGAAGACAACCTGTCTTCCATACACAGGCATTCACATGAATTTTTGAGAGAAATACAAGAAGAGAAGTGGAGAAAAGAACAAGGAACCCATCCTCCTATTCAAGAAATAGACGACTTGCAAAAGCAATTTCCCCAAGACATCCTCTCTATTTACGATGATGTAGAGGAAGAGCAACTGAGTGGACACACAGGTTTTGACTCCAATTCTTTGCAAGAATTACCTCAGTTCACAGGACCTTGGGAAGCAAAGCCTATTAGTATGAGAGCACCCACGATAATAGTGAGGAATGAAGAATCAGTGATCCATAGAAACATGGAAGTGATAAAGAACACCAAGATACAATGTCACCTCACTCGAGGAGTTTTTGAAGATTAAACCAAAATTATGGAAGCATGTAGCAAGTCAATTCCCAGAGATTGCTACTACTCCCTCACAAATAGGATCAGAACGAGAAAGGCTAATTCTAGAACCGATGAAACGTGGGGATGTTACTAAATGGGAAGATATTTTAGCAATCACACCTAAGCTCTCTAAACCATTGAGGATATGCATGCAACATTTCGCTTTCCCCGCTCAAGATCGATTCACTATGCCCCACAAGCATATCTGGTTTGGGCTATATTTAGCATGTACTGGACCTCAAATGGTAGACCTAGCAAGCTGGATAATTGATCAGTTGTACTTAGCACAACATAGATGGGAAAGAAAGAAGGTAATCAATGGATGCTGCGCTCTTACAAGGATTGTATATATGTGTTTGGCCTACGATTTACCAATCAAGCGTGCAATGACAAGCGAGGAGCTGAAAGCATTCAAGGGGATAGCAAAGAAAGCTAGGAAGTCTAGCAAAGGACGAGCAGAAAAGCGCATGAGAGGAACCATTCCATGCCTACAGGTCCCAGAATCATCGTCACCGCAACCCTCTCCAGAGTAGTCTCCGACGGAAGCCCCTATAACTGTACAACCCATTCGGATACGATTATCTCGACCTATCGTTACAGAAGGCACTACCAGTGTAGTGACCTCACAGGCAACATGAGTTCAGGAACCTCCAACTACTACAGCAGAAGTTCCCACCACTATTGGTGCGGAAGCATTTTCTTTTCCGATACCCAACATGGAGGCAGAACCACTGGATACGATGTTTGATTTTGAAATGCTGGATGCCTTCTCAAATGAATTTCAATTTTCTGAAGGCCAAATTTTCTCTCAAGAATATGAACCTCCAAGCTACCCGACCACTCCACCTGATCAACAACAAGAACAAGCAGTATCCATCTCGGATGGAGAAAGAACAGAAACAGATGAAGACGATGGCGATGAGGAAGCCAGCCAGGGCACTCATGACTCTCAAGAAAATGTGCAGACAGATGAACAAGGACAGCACACCGACACCCAATGTGACACGAGCACACACGAAGAAGAAACATTTGAAGCAGCAGCCTACACCTTGGTGATGAAAAAGTTATATTGCACCATGGAGAAAGTCTACATCAAAGGCTTCAGGGAACTTGTTAAATCAGTAGGCTCTAACTAAGCATTGAGATATTTGTAGAGAAAACCACTTCTGCAATTTGACCCCCGATGAGTACGACTCTTATCAAAACCTGGTGAATACATTCCTATACCGACAGGTGCCCAATCTTCAGAACAGGCCAGGGAAGCACGTCTTCTCCCTGAAGGCTCATCAATAGAAGACACCATTGTCATCGACTCCCCAACCCACACTACTATTGTACATACCATCACGGTTACCGAAGTACCCACCACCCCAACTGCTCCTCCTTCATCTCCCATCCATCCAGTCTCCCCCATACACCCTCCTTCTCCTAGAACATCCACCTCCTTCCACGGCGAAGTAGCAGAAGCCCTTGTAACATCCATTCCTCTCACCATGTCCACACCCACTCCACCTAGTCTACCTCCTAGGACTTCTACCTTTCTATCCAGTCCATTTCTCCCTCCAACTTTCCCATCTTTCCCCACACCTTCAAGACACCTTTTCCCATTCCCACCACCATTAACATTCTCCCCCGTCTCACCTCCCCGACCCACTGTAATTCCTCTTTCCCCTTTCCACCAAGCAGTTCAAGAGAACCCCTTTGTAAATTACTCTTCAACTTTTGTAAATCCGGTATTTACACCCACCAACACACCCACTATCACTCCATTATTCACAGTCATCGCACTTGATACCACATCCAATGACATGGATATATCACCACCCACCGCACCACCACTCACATCTTCCATTGTACCACCATATTTAGGCACATCACAAATTTCCACAATCACCATGGAATCCACATTCCCCTCCCCATTTCCCTTTCCCTTTGCATCGACACCCACACACACCGCAACTACATTCACTCCATCACTCATACTATCACCCACTATAGACACTGCATTTCGACAGATGTTCACATATATGATGCAAGTAAGAGATGAGTTTGCATCTCTTGGAAATAATTATCAGACGTTGCAGAAGATAACCAACGATTTACAGTCGTAGCTCAATTCACTGACCATCGAGAATGCCTCACTGAACACCCCCTACCAAGAGCTACGAGAGGCATATCATAAACTTGAACTAGAAAGTAAAGAAAAGACAAAAGAGGCTGTCACAGATATTGATAACTTGTTAAGGGCATAGACTATTCGCAATGCAACATTAACTAGGAACATGGGCTTACTGTTGCAGAGCAAAGAAGAGCACAAGGCAGAGAAAATGAAGGGCCCCAAATTTTTTCCAATTTGGACACCCAATTTTTGTATTATAAACATTCTTGTAATATATTTTCCGATGTAAATGCACTAGAGGAGTCCTCTAGATGCATCCCCACAGAAGATTAGAAGCTTACCCATGTAAATTAGTAGGAAATTAATCTTTTAGTGAATAAAGTGCCGGTCTCTTGTGTGAAAGGACCAATTTTAGGGCACTAGTATATAAGACAATTTGTGACTCTTTGTAAGGACTTTTTGCCATTGTGAGAATCAAGAGCACAAAAATTCGAATTTGTGTCTTCTCCTCTCTGTATCTTCTTTTTTGTGAGCTTGTGTGCATGTGTGTTGCTTGGAAAGAGTGTTATGAAGTGTTGTATATCCATGAAAGTGTTTGTTTGCTGTTGTTAAGGTGTGTGCGAAGTGTGGGAAGTGCTGAAGTGTAGGAAGATTTTCCCACGACTCAGTATTTTGCTCATAACTTGAAGTAGGAGTGTCAGAATTGAGTGAAATTACCGCCATTGGATGCGTCCTCTTGAGAGCTTTGAAATGCATATGCTATTCGCTATATTTGGAGTTCCGAGCTGAAGAAAAGCTTAATTTATTGTTAGCTGCTGTTCCAAGTATCGTGACACCATAACTGACAATTGAAGCTTGTTTGGATCAGTCTTTACCTTGTTTGCACTCTTTGAGTAGTTCATTTGCATTGATCATCATTTGAATGCATGTCTTCATACACTCGGCTAGGTTTTGATACTCATCGGATTGATAATTAAAGCGTGAATCCCCACTGTATGCACTTGAGGGGGATTGAGGTATAGTCTCTTTCTCCACAAGTCCCTAATTTGGTTCTTAGGTACACACATTTTTTGGCGCCATTGCCGGGGAGTGTCGAATCAAACCGAGGCATTTGTGTGATGGTAAGTAGCTTTTTGCATTGAAGCGAGAGGAGGAGTAGTGATTTTCTCTTGTTTGGTAAGTCACTATCAGCCGCACTTACTACTTCTCACTCTTGGAGTGTGTGTAGTGAGTTATTAGTCTAGGGAAATGAGTGGAATGAGTAGAGTAGGAGAAGTAAGGGAGTAGGTTGAGTAAGTAGAGTAGCTTTTCAGTCTTTGTTCCTTTGATTTTTTTAGTAAGGAGGAAAGTTCTAAAGTATAAAAGCCAAAAAAATCGAGTTGTCCAAGTCATTTGTGTTTCAGCAAGTATCGTGAGCAGTATTTAGCCGAGTATCGTTTTCAGTGAGAGAGGAGATTGGGAGCTGCGTAGAGCAAGGGGGAGTGATAAAAGAGTTGGAAAAGTTTCCAAGGTGAGCACATTACTGTTTTGTTGTGATTACTTACCTGTAAATCAAGTTTCTAGAGAAAAACGATCTGCGTTAGGTATCGTGGAGGATTTACAGGGGGTAGAAAGTGTGTTTTGGGTGATACAGAGAGTGAGGAGAGGGTAGAAGAACCAGGAAAACCATTGTCTTGAATCAAAAGCAAAAAATCTAGCAAAAATTTTGAAAAAGGGTCAACTGTCTTTTGAAATATCGAGTATCGTGCCCATTCAAGTATCGTATATCGTGCACTCACCGATCGCGATACTTATCACAGATCGTGTATCGTGGTTGACTAAGTATCGTGTTTATCCAAAGTATCGTGTATCGTCTTTCCTGAAGTATCGAGTATCGTGGGAATTCAGATATCGTGTATCGTGACTCCTGACCAAGTATCGTGTATCGAGTCCTTCAGAGATCGTGTATCGTGTCCTGTTAGGTA
Source organism: Ceratopteris richardii (assembly GCA_020310875.1). Taxonomy (NCBI): domain Eukaryota; kingdom Viridiplantae; phylum Streptophyta; class Polypodiopsida; order Polypodiales; family Pteridaceae; genus Ceratopteris; species Ceratopteris richardii. The sequence continues at coordinate 133,462,345 of CM035435.1, forward strand.
TCGAGTATCGTGGTGTCAGATCAAGTATCGCGATACTTGTCACAGATCGTGTATCGTGGTTGACCAAGTATCGTGTTTATCCAAAGTATCGTGTATCATCTTTCCTGAAGTATCGAGTATCGTTTTGGGCAAAGATCGTGTATCGTGAAACTTTAGAGTCAAGTATCGTGACTTGAAACTTTCTTTTTCAGTCAATTCCCAACAAAATTTTTCTAGAATTCTGATCCATAGTGAAGAGTTCTAGAAGCTAGAGGTTAGCAAGGGCTGACCAGAGCTTTCAAGTGGATGAACCTGAGATCCGAAAGAACCCTAGGAAGCCGAAGGAGTGTGATCTCTTCAGTAGGTAGTGTAGCCGAACCAAGTAGCCGCTCACATTATTCTGAAACCTCTAGTGAGTCAGAAGAAGAAATTCCTATGGCTTCAGAGGATATGCAGAACACCATACCAATGATTAGCATGATGTCAATCATTGAGGGAGAATATAGGACATCTTTAGAATATGTGAACACCAACCAACATGAGATACCTATTTATTTAGATGGTCTAAACAGATCCGTAGCCAGACTGAAGAAAGCTTCCGAAGCTTACATAGTGCCTAGACCAGCAGTCAAGTATGCAGAAGGATTTTATATGGATAAAAGGGATATCTAGTATGTGGTTACAGAACACCTAGAAAACATTATTGAACTTGGGGAAGAAAACAATGCTCATAACCCTAATGAAGAAGGAAATGAAGAGCTAGTGACCACACCTAGAGGGAGATCTACTGTTGTTAGGGTTTGGAGAGGAGACCTAATTTCCCAAGATGACTCCATAATGGATGTGTATTTGATCAATTGAATGGAGCCTCTCCTTAGAGCACATTCTTCAATATGGGAAGCAGCCCCTAATCCTGTCACTATCTATGAGTTGCAAGATCCTGACTTCCCCACCATCATCACATATTTGGATAAGAATCAGAGAAGGTATTGGCCCCTAACAGAGTCAGAAAGAGCCGAGTTGAAATATCAGAATATTCTTGTGTTTCCCCCTGGGGACCAAGCCACTACTTCACGAAACCCACTTGGAACATCTCAGAATGACTCATATCAGCAGTCAGGACAAACACAACAAACCCAACAAACACAAATCCCGGTCAGACCACATGTGCAGTTTGCAATGCCTGCTAATAACCCTAATTATCGGCCTCAACCACCTGTTGACCCAAGGCATGGAATTCCTGCCCCAGCCAGACCACCTGTACCTAGAGGACAGGGTATCCCCATAGGAAGACCAATTTTCCCAGTAATGCCTAGACCGCCCGAAGCAGGAAGAAGATTAAGGCCAATTCAAGTTGCCAAATGCATGAGAAACCACTATGATGGCTCTAGTGAACCTTACAATCATATAGCCGAATTTAAACAAGTAATCAGAGCCGAACAAGTGGAAGATTTCTTGATCCAATATGAGTCCTTTGGTCTTACTTTGACAGCCACTGTGTTAGCATGGTTCCAGCCATTGGACGCTAATCATTTTCAAAACATGGAACAAGTCTATCAAGAAATGATTGAGGAATTCACTAAGTCTGGAATTAAAAACAACTCGTCATCATTGATCCATAGCTTTAAGCAAGCTCCTACAGAATCAGTGAGATTGGCAGCAAGAAGATTCAAGCAGTATGTGGACAGATGCCCAGTAGAAGAGAGACCCACCCAGAACAAAATGGTATCATTATTTCTGGAAGGATTATTGAATGGATCATTAAGATCTTTGGTATACGTGAAAAGAGTTCGAACCTTGCAAGAGTGTATGAAAGAATGTATAGACCTAGAAGACAACCTAGCAGAAGACCTGAAAATACCTCAAGGTAGCTTGAAGAGTGAAGATTCAGCCAGTAGCACATCGAACCCTAAGAACAATGTTGAGGAAATAGCCGACCTAGTAGCAAAGAAGCTGAACATCCAAGGACAAAGGAGTTACCCCAATAACCCAATGAGAGTACCCATGCTTAGAAGATGTATACATTGTGGGGGAGATCATCCTTCTCATTTGTGCACTAGGGGAGCAGTCCCACCACCTGCTTATGCGTACAATAGACCGCCTGTCCCAGGACCTCTACAATATTGCAGCATAGAACAAAAATACACAAACCACAGCTCATAAAATTGCCCTTACAATAGGCAATCGAGACCAGTACAGCCATATGTGAGACCTTATGGATACCCTCAGAGAGAGCAAGGAGGTGAAGCATTGAGATACCCCACTTATCAGCAGCAGGCACCTGTACCACGACCATATGCTTATCAAGGATACACTCAACCACAACCAGTGTTAGGGCAATAACCGCCCCATCCTCAGAATGTTGTCCCAGTAAAAATAGCTCGTCCTGAAGAAAACCTAGAGAGAGCAATAGTACCAGCCACACCTTTGATTAGTAATGAATCATATGACTCATCTTATGACTCGGGTCAAGGAGGCTATCCCTCTTATGAGAGCTCTATGATAGAAAATGGACAAATGTACGAACCATATGCCTATGACTTGGAACCACAAGATACTTCTTATGGATATGAGCAGGATTATGTGCCAATGATGTACATAGCTCCGAGAGCAACCATACCACCCCGACCCATGAACAGACCGCCTGTGCCCAGAGGACCATGCTACAGATGTGGAGGTGATCACTATATCAGAGAATGTACATTGCCAAACCCACCACCACCACAACGACTCTGGGAAGGCTACTGTAGTGATTGTGGTAAGGAACATCTTTTCAGAGATTGCCCCAAGAATCCCAACAAGGTTACCTCCAATGTGCAAATCAATGTGATAGAAGTAATAGAATCATCAGGGAGTGATAAGGAATACACTGTGCCATTGAAGGCGATAACAATAGCAAAAGCTAGAGAGACCCCAGAAAAACCTGAAAAACACAATCAAAGTGACCTAGAGACGCACGCTTGCACCTCGAATAGTTGAAGATTCGGAAGAGCCTGATAAAAGTGTAGTAAGCAAACGAACACAAAGATGGAAGATCCGAAGAGATAGAACAAAGGAAAAGAGACTACAACAAAAGAAGGAAAATGAAAAGAATGAACAAACTCAAAAAGAAAAAATGAATCTGGAAGAAGGAAATAAGAATGAAAGGCATAACAAGGATGAGATAGGATCGGTTTTAGCAGATCCCATGCCGGAAGAGTTAGCCATGTGGATTCAGGCTTACAAGGCGCGAATAAGAACAGGACCCCCCATTGAACAACATGAAAGAGAATATCCTAGAGGTGACCTAGAGAAAGAGAGGTTGGAGATCTGCAAAAAATTAATAGAAGTTGCTCAACAGACCTTAGAAAAACCTGCGTTGCCATTACCCAATACTCGAATTTCCGAAAGAGAATTCCAAGAGTGTGTCATTGCTAAAGATCCCGAGAAACCCGAAGCAGGTAAGACACATGATGGAAATTATTGTGAGGAAAAAAGGGATGGTTCCATTGTTCCCGAAGTAGAAGCAGAATGGCCTAAATATTTGTGGGCAAGAGTCCAAGAAGACAGATGGAAGAAAGTGGAAGGAATAGAACCACCCTTCGAGGAGCTAGAAGCACAAGATGGAATAGAGGAATCAATACCTGAGTTGAATTCTGAAGAAATATTACCAAATGATCCAAGTAATGAAGAAAATGATAGTGTAAAGGTTTTGCCAAATTACACAGGAGAGTACGAATGTAACTCGGAGCTATATTGCATTCCCTCAATAAGGAAAAAAGAACTGAATCCATCAGGCCAAACATCGGATATCATACAACATCTCAAAAAGGTAAAAATCCCTTGTACCCTGACATTGGAAGAACTATTGAAGATCAAACCACAATTGAAGGAGAAACTGACCAGTCATTTGGAGATTAAGGTGGAAGAAAAGGAGATGGCTGATGAAGTGAACACAATAAAAGTCCCAGTTGATAAGGTTGGAGATTTTAGTGAGGGAGATGAAGGAAACACTTGCCGTCCAATTACCTATAGGGGTTACACCACCAAAGCCATCTTAGATTCCGGAGCTGGTGTAGGAATTGCGACTAGAGAAATCTGGGAGAAATGGGGAAAACCAGCTTTAAGACCAACGCGCATAGATACAAATGGCAGATGGACACACAGAAAGACCCTTGGGATTATTGGAACGAGTAGTTTTTATCACTTGTGGAGTTGAATTCGAGCACACCTTAGCGATTTGTCAATTTGAAAGGCCTAGCAATTATGAAATGATACTTGGAAGACCTTTCATGAGACAACTAAAGGTAGTGCAAAATTGGGGAAAAGACGATGTATACCTACAACATGAAGGAACCACCACCAGAATAAATCTCTACACATATACATATCAAGATGTTCCCCCCTTACAATGGAATCAAACTCATAAGGAGGAAGACGATCAGTCAATTCACAGCATAAATTCTAGTGACCAATCTTGGATGAACGAGGACACTCATCTATGGATATGCCAAACTGCGAAAAAGGAAGAGGATAGGAGGAAGGGATGGCAGCAAAGGCAAGGAGTAGCTAGGTCTGTACAAGATCCAGCTTACATGCCTCAAGTCTTTTTGGATGAAGAGTTTGAACCTCACGGTTGGATGGAGATTTTAGCGACCCTCGATGTATGTGTGAACAAAGAAGTAATAACTATGAATGAATGTATTGATGAGGAAGGATATGACGTTAGTCTATATGTGGTAGTCCTTCAGGAGGCTGAAGAAGGAGAAGTGATAGAGAAAGAATGGAAGGAGGACTATGAGAGCATTGAAATGGAGCAAGAACCAATGGAACCAGAGGATGAAAATAAAAAAATAGGTGTCACAGCTAACAAAAACAACCAGGAACCTACACAGGAAGAAGAGCTGGAGTTAGATAAAGAACTAGAAGGTGAAGAAAACAAGCCACAAGATTAGTTTGAAGTGCCAGCCCACTTGAAAAAAAATGAGTAGAAGAGAGAAAAATTGCTATTCAAAGGCCTAAAAGAGAAGCACAGCCAGGAATAGCATATGACAATAAAGAACAGACCAAGAAGATAGTAGTAACCTTAGAGGAAGGAGAAGAACGATGTACTTTCATAGGACAGGATGTCTCAATGGAGGAAGAACAAGAGTTAATACGCCTCATAAGGGAATATCGGGATGTCTTTGCCTGGACCTATAAGGACTTGAAAGGAGTAGATCCATCTATATGTGCCCATAGAATCCCCATGACATCTGAAGCCAAACCTTCTAAACAAAGACCGTATACATACAATGATGTGTATTCAGCAAAGATAAAGGAAGAGATAGATAAGTTGTTAGATGCTGGATTCATTTACGAGATCGAACACACGGAATGGGTATCACCTTTGGTGGTTGTACCGAAAAAGAATGGGAAGTTAAGAGTGTGCATAAATATGAAGAAAGTAAATGCCGCGACCATAAGGGATAGTTACCCATTACCCATTACGGATCATCTGTTGGAAAGAGTGGCAGAGAAGGAAGTTTATAGTTTTTTGGACGGCTTTTCAGGGTATAATCAGGTAGCCATTGCTCCTAAGGACCAACATTAAACAGCTTTTGCAACTGAATGGGGAGTATATGCCTTTAGAGTCATGCCTTTTGGTCTAACTAATGCCCCAGCCACCTTCCAGAGATTGATGTGCCATCTATTCAAAGAGTTCCTGAGAAAGAGTATGGAGGTATACGTGGACGATCTATGTACTTATTCAGCTATACAATCAGAGCACATCCCTGAACTAGAAAAGATTTTTGCCAAATGTTGACAATATCGAGTATGCCTCAACCCAGAAAAATGTGTCTTCATGGTTCGACAAGGAAAAATATTAGGACATATTGTCTCTAAAAAGGGAATTTCAACTGATGAAGACAAAATCAAAGTAATTCTGGATTTACCAAGACCAAAGACTGCTAAAGAAGTTCAAGCATTTATGGGACATTGTGGATACTACCGAAGATTTATACATATGTATGCCATAATTGCTAGACCTCTTTATGCACCATTGTCTCAGTTTAACTGGACCGAGGAATGTGAAAAGGCCTTTCACGAGTTAAAGAGTCGATCGAGTTCCGCACCAATCCTTCAAGTACCTAACTGGAATAAGCCTTTTCACATTCATGTGGATGCTTCCAAGTTTGCCATTGGTTGCATCTTAGCTCAACCTGCAGATATAGGAAAGCTAGACCACCCTATAGCCTATGCCAGTAGACAATTAAATCAAGCAGAGCGCAATTATACCACAACTGAGAGAGATGGCCTAGGGATGGTGTACGCAGTGAAAAAGTTCAGACATTACTTGTTGGCAAACAAATTCAAATTCTTTATTGATCATCAAGCCCTACTGTATTTAGTCAATAAACCTTGCAATACAGGAAGACTAGTAAGATGGTTTTTATTGCTAATGGAATTTGATTTTGAGGTAGTAGTCAAGAAAGGAAATACCCACATAAGAGAAGATCACTTATCGAGAATGACCCATGGAGAACCACCCATAGGAGTACCAGATGATCTGCCAGATACGTACCTTTTTAACCTGGAAGTCTGTCCCCAATGGGCAGAAAAGTTGATTCCTATACTCACGCATGGACCTAAAGATGGGATCACACCAAACCGAACCCAAGACCTTTGGAAGACTAAAAACCTTCATATCATTGCAGGAAGTTTGTATCACCAAGATTCAAGTGGATTACTAATGAGATGCATTGAAGAGGAGGAACAAGAAATGTGGCTTCAGAAAGCACATGTAAATCAATGGAAAACTCATTTGAATGCAAACGGAACATGGCAAACCCTGAGGAGATTAGGCATATATTGGCCAACCATGCAGAGGGATGCGCATAACTATATATCAGCCTGCCAAACCTGTCAAGAACAAAATCCAAAAGAGAACTCTACGTTATGCTACTCCACTATAGCACCGAGATGGAGCATGCCTCTGGTAAAATTCTTAAAGACCCAAGAATACCCAGAAGGAGCCACTTCAGCAAGGAAACATGCACTTGTAGAATAGAGCAAGGATTATGCCATTATAGGAAAACAACTTTTCAAGCGAGGGAGAGATAATCAATTACGATTGTGCGTTCATGAAGACGAATATCTTGCTGTTTTAGAGATGGTACATACAGGAGATGCAGGAGGACATTTCTCTGCAGATAAAACAGCAAAAATGATCCTCTTTGCTGGAATGTGGTGGCCAACTCTACATCAAGATGCCGTAACATATATGCAACGATGTGATACTTGTCAACGAACGAAATATCCAATTAGAAGAGATGAGATGCCACTGAGACCCATGATGAGTGCCAGAGCTTTTACTAAATGGGGAATAGACTTCATAGGACCAATTAGCCCCCCAGCTAAAGGATCCCACGCCGAGTATATAATTGTAGCCACAGACTATCTTACCAAATGGGTGGAAGCCAAAGAAACCAAGAAAAATGACGCAAGAACTACGGCCAAGTTTCTCTTTGAGAACGTTTTCACTAGATTTGGACTACCGATAGAAATTGTGAGTGATAGAGGTACGCACTTTGTGAATGAAGTTATAGAATCCTTACTTAATGAATTCTTGGTAATTCATAAGAAATCAACTCCTTATCACCCACAAGCCAATGGACAAGCCAAAAGTTCCAATAAAATCTTGTGTACTGTTCTCACCAAAATTGTAAACAATGGTAGATCTGACTGGGGTAAGCAATTACATCATGCTTTATGGGCATTTTGAGTAGCCTACAAAACAGCAATAGGAACTACTCCTTTTAACCTAGTGTATGGACAAAATGCTATTTTGCCAATTGATTTCTTAATTCCCACTCTCAGAGTAGCAACCACTTACGAGTGGACGGGACATGAACTATCAGCTCAATTGGATCAAATAGAAAAGCTTCACGAAACTAGGTTACAAGCAGTAGCAGGCATTTATGCTGGTAAACGGTGACAGAAAGCCTACTTTGATGCTCACATTAAAGACAAAAATTTGAAGGAAGGAGATTTAGTTTTGGTATATACCTTGAAACAACACGCTAAGAAGTTGCAGAAGAGAGGATATGGCCCATTAATCATCAATCGCATATCCACTAGCGGAGCCATCAACTTAGCAACCCTAGATGGAGAAGTATTACCAAACTTTATCAGTGGGTGTCGAGTGAAAAAATATCTAGAACCGTTGACTGAAGAAACAATGTCACGATTAATCAAGGGTAAAAATATACGCATCGAGGAAGAAAGGATACGAGAAGAAGCTAGACAGGAAGCACTAGAACGAATTAAGAAACGAAAAGAGTGGATGAGAGAGAGAGAGATGAGAGATATCGACTAGGAGAAGAACTCATCCCAATGGCTAATTTTAAGGCGAACGACCCATCAAAATCAAAGAAATAGATCCGAGAGCTCACTCTCATAAACATGATGATGAATGTATGTTCCCCAGCACTGTGGAAACATCTTCCTCTAGTATTTCCTGTGAGGAGACACAAAATCCTGCTTGCATCCCATCTTCTAATTTAGCAAGTCACCAGAGTGTCAGTTCACCTGAAAACAGCCCTATTGGAGAACCAAGTGCAAGAGAGACTAATTCCAAGGATCATCCCAAGTCTATACCTATTAGCCTATATCCCATTCCGTACACCAAACAAGCTTGGATAAGAAAGGATCAAAGGGATGCATATCTTCAACAACAGGAACATCTTCGACATCATAACGACCAATCAAACAAGAAGGCAAATCATTTTGAACACCAAGGTCAATGACGAATTGCTAGGATATGGATTCCAAAGAAAGTAGTAGCCGCCCAACCGGATCGAGCGCAAATATGGATTCCAAAATCATGTGCTCCAAAGACGCTAAACCGAAACGATGAACCACTGCACAAGGAGAACCAATATGGTCTAAGGGCAAAACAGCCAAAGAAGAATAGCTACAGGAAAGAGAAGGAGTCTGCAGTTGCAACACAAGCCAGTCTGAGATTCAAAAAGCAGATAGAGCAGACGTACAACATGAGAAGCACCACATTCATCAGGCATGTTCAGGATACAATACGTCCCAACAGAGTAAAGCAGATTTGGATGCCGAAAGACAAGACAAGCTGCATGCAGCATCCAAATACTTCAAGTTGCACACATTTGGAGTTATCAGGACCCAAAGTATGCATGATAGGGCCACATTACAAGGCCAAGCATTCGGCACATCTTTCTTCTATTTCAAGATAGTCGAGCACATTTTCCTCTTGGGAAATAGGAGAGCACTTGTACATACATAAAGAAAATCACTCAAAAAGTAATAACTGCTTCGGCTATGACCTAACTTTTCTGTTTTTCTTTTCAGAAGAAAACATAAAAATACCTAAAATATGGAAAAATCCAGGTATTACCTTTCTCACACCCACGGGAAAGGGACGACACCATTCACGCGGAGAATTGCCAATCTAATAAAGGATAAATGAAGGATGATTCTAAATACTATTCGGTGACTAATTATTGCCATCAATTGAGTGCAGATGGCATCTCCCAATTCTGAAGCTACGCAAGAGGAAGAGGTGCAACTTCTTCCATTGGAATCAATAACAAAAGCAAGAGGCCATTGGTTTCTTGATGACCAACCAGTATCGGAACTTATTTTCATGGCAACCATCAAAATCATGGATAGAGACCATTACTTCCCCATTATGTCACAAGACTTCAAGACTCTCGAACAAGGACTACCTCGAATCACGGATGTGTGGACACAGGCAAGCATAGAGGCATTTCTCAAATTGCCGATTTATCTACCAGATTTTCAAAGATGTACACAAGTGATGAATACACTGCAGCCTGTAGCGACGAAGATATCAGTTCCTGAAGCAAGAGTACTGGACAAAGTGGGTACTTGGAGAACAATTCAATTCACTCATGAGTTAATCAACAAAGCTTTTGGATGGAATCAAGAAGGAATCACGAACGTCAAGGAGGAATGTCATGACCCAAAAAAGAGATCCTTTTTGGATATTAACAGAACAAATATTGAAGATGCTGTCCGCTTAGTGCATCAGCACTTTTGTTTCCCGAGTATGCATAGATACACAGCCCCGCAAAAGATTGTTGTACAACTACTATCTCATGCAATGAAACAAGTTGGAAACAAAGTGAATATGACTACTTATGTCCAAGAACGATTATTTGAAGCCAAGAAGAAATGGGGTCAGAAGAAGTTTCTAAATGGTAGTTCTGCGTTAACCTTACTTATCTACGAGGTCCTCGATATGAAAAATTGTCTCTGTGAGATGCCAACCTCAAAGGGGTTAGCCCAATATGCCAAATCCGCCACGGTTCCCAGAAAAAAGAAAGCAGCTATTGCCGTGGAAGAAGCAGGAACCAGTTCACAAAAACCCATGAGGGGTACAAAGCACCTGAGAGAGGAAGAAGCCCAAGCTACACCTCAGTCAAAAAGGACACATACTTTACCAAACATTCCTGTAGTCCAAATGCCAATCACCAAGAGAGATCTCTCCGCTGCCCTGGAAGAGACACATCAGTACATGCAAGGGCAAGTGAATCTGAATGTTCAAGGTCATCACTACAGACAATCAAGTCAAGAAAAGCAACAACGGAGTAAAGAAAAGACCCCAGAACAAGCTGCCAGATACAAAGCACTGGGCTTAGATGATTCAAGCTCCAACGAAGAATCTAGTCCTGAGAAAGATACATTGGATACTGATATAAGAACAGAAACTCACGAGGAAGACTGGACGGAAATTAATCAAGTTGAAGTCACACCTGACAACCAACAGTCGCAAGCGAAGAATATTGAACAACATGGGGATAAGGTGCACATGATTCAACTAAATGACCAATCAAAGATAAGTGTGAAAGAAGTCCCCGTGAATAATGAAGCCCCCAGGCCCCCTATCAAAGAGGAGATACAAACTCCAGTAAACGCGGACTCAGACATATTACAAAACAAAGAGCCAATTGTATTCGAGGTGCCAGATGACACACCTCAAGGCAAAATCAATCACATGGAGGCTGAGCCAAGCATACAACTCCACATTAGGCAGCCCCATGACACTACATTACACATAGCACAAGGAAAAGATGTGACAATAGGAGCAGAACTAAATATTCCTAAGACCTGGTTAAATGTGGATGTTACTCAGTTAAAGCCGGTTGTAAAACAAATGATCTAAACGGCCATGGATACACAACAACAGATGATGGATATAGATGTAGATTATGATAAGGCCATGAGGGAAAAGAGTCAATTCCAAATCATGAGTGAACAATTGTCATCACAACTCATCCAGGCCCAGAAAGAAATGACAACTAAGGAAACGGAGTTACTCAATGTAAAAACACAATGTGATACATTGATGAACCAGCATCACCAACTCCAGGCACAATTAATAGATCTACAAAGATTACATGAAGCCAGTGAAGCAGACAAGGAGAGAATAAAAGCTAGAAGTAATCTGCTTCAAACACAACTAAATTACTTAATGATCAGCCCATTGAAAAGCAGGAGACATCAGAAACCGCACAACAAGAATTAAGAGATCAGGTTGCAAAATATGCAGATTTGCTAAAGCAAGAGCAAGCCCGAGCAGAAGAGTGGGAAAGAAAGTACACCAATGAAACAAATGAACTGAAAACGCAATTACAAAATGTGAACGCCAAACTGGTACGAAGTTACAGTGAAAACATGGACAATATAGCAGAAATTGGCAATGAATTGCTTGCAGCAAAGGAAGCGCTCAGAGCAGCCATGCAAGAAAATAAAGAGAAGACTGAACGTATAGCACAGTTAGAGATCCAAGTAAAGCAGAAAACACCAATCGGGACACCAGTAGAGCCAACGAAGGAAAATCCTGCTGACGAGGTAGAGGTACGTCCTCTGTCTCCCCCGATTTGTAATTCTCCAATACATGAGCAGATGGCGGATATACATGATGATCATCCAATGCCATACACTGTAGAAATAAGTCAGAAGGAGCGGGCACTAGTGGTGTCCCGATTGATAGAAAATTTTGAAAATGAAGTAATCAAAGTAATGAAAGAAGCAAAGATCAAGGGTAAAGACTTGGAACAGATCATGAAGCCTTTCAACATTCCATACGGATTATTGAAAGAGAAAACAAGACAATATATAAAGAAGATTACAAAGAAAAGTCCAGATGAGCAGCTAAACTTCAAACATGACGCGTTCAATTACACTCAGGAAGAGTTCGAAGCTGCACAACCGATTTGGAGAAGGAAGTTTTTGGAGAAACATCCTACACTACGGGTGCATTGGCAAGCAACGCCGTATTTCCTACAGGTAAACCCTTCATTTTGTCCTATACCATGCCAAAGAGAAACCAGGGAATTTTTGGAAATGCAAAAGAACGGTGCTATAAATAAACAGTGGCTAAATTACCCTCTGCTTCCAAGTCCGCCAAATAATTATCTACCTATAGAAGAGTATATGGTCAAGACCATCGAATTTTGGCTGCAGAATTATGCGACAGTACCCGGTTTAACTGTAAAGATGAAAAATAAAATACTCAGTATGATACTTACGGTATTGAAGGTTTTCAAACATGCGGCCTACACATTTTTGAATTTCATTGGTATTAATCAAGGCACAGAGATCCTCATTTTTGATCTGTCTATTATGCCTAGCCGACCAACCATAATGGCCTATTATTCCAGGTTGATGTTCTTGCCCAGTACATAAATGCGAACATTCGAAGAAGCATTCTTTACAGGATTTTTTGAAATTGATTCAGAAGTCTTTTTAAAGATGTCCTCCAACCTGAATGCCAGATTAGTGGCATACGAACTGAGCTTCTTCGCGGACCATAGACAACCACCCAATGACGGTGTAAAGGCAGAATAGTGGAAACAACTAATGATACGTGAAGCCAATCTGCTTAATGACAAAGAGCAAAAAGTATATAGAACATACGCCCGTCGATTGTCCAAGCCTGTCGGGGACGACAGAGTCCAGGAGGGGGGCAGTGTTGAAGGAGAATCAAGCAAGAAGAAGAAAAGAAGAAGACAACGAAAAAAGCTTCATTAAAAAGATAATATTTGAAGACACATCTCTGCAGGAAGCCCTGCAGGGGCGCAACACCCATCTCTGCACAAAGCCCCGCAGGGGCACACACACACACACCAAGGAAAAGCACGCAACTGATAGGAGGAACAAGGGCCAACAAGTATCCATGAAGAATTGCAAGAAGATATCAGGCGGTTCCATAGCCACATGAGGGTGCTTCAACCTCTTGAGTAACAGAAGGTTCAAATCAAGGCTTAAGACCTACATCCTCATATGTCTACAAATGGCGTGCATGGCAACCCAAATTAACAGGCAAGTAATACAACAGGGTCCGATGTGTGCAACCAGAACAAATCAAAGGACCACTAAAACGTAATGCAAGACTGATGAACAGGCAGAACTGACCAAGGGATGCGTGCGATGACTGAGACAAACAAGAAGTAAAGCCTGTCAAGGGACGATAGAGACAAAGAGGGGGAGAGTGTTGCAGAGCAAAGAAGAGCACAAGGCAGAGAAAATGAAGGGCCCCAAAATTTTTCTGATTTGGACACCCAATTTTTGTATTATAACCATTCTTGTAATATATTTTCCGATGTAAATGCACTAGAGGAGTCCTCTAGATGCATCCCCACAGAAGATTAGAAGCTTACCCATCTAAATTAGTAGGAAATTAGTCTTTTAGTGAATAAAGTGCTGGTCTCTTGTGTGAAAGGACCAATTTTAGGGCACTAGTATATAAGACAATTTGTGACTCTTTGTAAGGACTTTCTGAGAATCAAGAGCACAAAAATTCGAATTTGTGTCTTCTCCTCTCTGTATCTTCTTCTTTGTGAGCTTGTGTGCATGTGTGTTGCTTGGAAAGAGTGTTAGGAAGTGTTGTCTATCCATGAAAGTGTTTGTTTGCTGTTGTTAAGGTGTGTGCGAAGTGTGGGAAGTGCTGAAGTGTAGGAAGATTTTCCCGCGACTCAGTATTTTGCTCATAACTTGAAGTAGGAGTGTCAAAATTGAGTGAAACTACTGCCATTGGATGCATCTTTCCGAGAGCTTCGAAATGCATATGCTATTTGCTATATTTGGAGTTCAAAGTTGAGAGAGAAGCTCAATTTACTGTTGGTTGCTGTTCCAAGTATCGTGACACCATAACTGACAGTTGAAGCTTGTTTGGATCAGTCTTTACCTTGTTTGCACTCTTTGAGTAGTTCATTTGCATTGATCATCATTTGAATGCATGTCTTCATACACTCGGATAGGTTTTGATACTCATCGGATTGATAATTAAAGCGTGAATCCCCATTGTATGCACTTGAGAGGGACTGAGGTATAGTCTCTTTCTCCACAATTCCCTAAGTTGGTTCTTAGGTACACACTTACTCAGACGACACTTGGCAGCAACGAAAGAAGAGAACCAACGTTTACAAGAACAGAACAGAGAGAATTTAGAAGCTGCTCTAGATCAGCCCGACCAACCATTAAGCCCCAATTGTTTCAAGGCCGTGCCCTCAGAATCTATGAAAATGTTGCTAGATGATCATGTCAGATTGTTAGATGAGTACGACAGCATGAATGAGGAGTTCCAGAAGCTCAAAGATGAACACAAGATATTGCAGTTAAGAGCACCTATACCACAAGGACTACCAGCTTATGCGGACCCATCTCCTGACATCCTAGAGGAACTCAACGCTCTACGGGCTTAGGTATCAACTCTTCAATCACGGATAGCAGTATATGAAGCACCCCCCAGACTAGACTCCCCACCAGAACTACCAGCAGAGGAAGAAACAGTAACTATTCTGGTGGAAGAAACTTTTGAAGAAGCATATGAAGCCAAACCCATCCCAGGTGGACGCATCATGGCCGAAGGCCAGACGACTTTCGAACTTCCAACTCCCATATGGATGAAGATGATTGAAGAACTTGGAACAACCCACTCAACACGAGTAGAAGTGCAGTTACACGCCATGGTGATTGAAGAACGCATTTTTACAATCCCTATATTTTGCTCATTTGGTCCCTCGCAGATACATATCGGGGCATGAGCTACAGTATAAACCCTATTTCATGTTAATGGTGAAATATCAATTGGTCATAGAGAAAGAAACAGGCAAGAAACCCTCTCACGCTACTCAATTTGAGCTTGACGATTTGCCATGAGATGTGCAGCGGGGAGAAATCTATCAACCAGATTGGTGCAAGGATTTATTACAAGCATATCCAGAGATGGAGTACTTGGGTCAAGGCACCATTACACTTAAAGTACAATCCATATTGGGGACCAGTGCCACATCGTCGCTCCTGGAAGGCATTTGCCATTAATGTACAAAACAACAAGCAATGCCAGGATTGGTTGAATTACCCGTACTTCACTCCACCCACCAGACCACCTACAGTCGGATACATGATGGCAACGATTCGCCATTGGCTCCCTCGCTTAAAACATATGGATGATATAATAGCGCACATGATTGTCAAGATATTTGACATGATGTAGATGGTATTCAAAGTCTTCCGTCGCGTCAAGGCACCACATGTGAACACCCCGGGTTTCGAGCATGGCAATCTAGATCTTGCATATGATATGAGTACAATGCCATCACTCCGGGTGTGTTACGCCTGGCACTATCAAATTAAATACTTACCGACATGCTATAAGCAGACCTTCGAAGAAATGTTCACAATCGGTTTGTGGGAATACCATTCAGAAGTGTTCATCAGTAGACCTACACACCTCTTGTAGTTATTTGCCTGTGAACAGATGGTATATTCCACGCATTATCGACTCCCACCATTAGATGAACCACAGCCAATTGATTGGGAGAAACTCGAGGCAGATCTGGCCCGAGGCATTCGAATATCAGAACACACCCTCGCTCAAGACCTCCTACAGAATTACATCCCACAGATACCGCAACAAGGTTCTGTCGAGGACGACAGAAGCGAGAGGGAGGGGGTGTTGGAAGTAGCCAGAGGCATAGAAGACACGTACGCATGTGAAGACAGAGCATAACGAAGAAGCAAGGAGTCAGTCGAATCATTTTTCAAAGAATTATGTTTTATAAATACTTTTCAAAATCTCCAACAATGATTTTCATCACTTTTGTACCATATGTAACATAGAAAAACCCTTTTTGTAATTTATAGCTCCATTTTGTGCAAGCCGAGGAGTCCTCGAGCTTGAGGAGCTTAGTAGAATGAGAGTACCAATTTTGGTTATTTTTAGACATCGTTTACCCTTTCAAATAGCATCTAGAACCTATTTTTTAACTATGCCGGACACTAGATGTGAAACTGGTCAAAAATAGTCTAGAATCTATAAAAAGAGCTAGAGAGCTCATTTTTGAGGTTAGCTAGTGTAGACTTGTATGAGCTAGAGGTGAACTTGAACTTGTAAGAGTGTTCTCGAGTAATAGAGTCTAATTCTCACCTTCCATTGTGTCTTGCTCTCTTCGTTGTGTGTGTGTGTATGTGTGTCTGCATCTCTATGCTTCTCACCTTCACTCTCACTTCATCTCACATTCACGATCTTCATATCACTCCTTCCGCAGATTGACATTAAGGAGGTGGAGCTTCTTAACGTGGTTCTCAACATTGTGCTAGAGCAACAAATGCATAGTTAAGCCACTGATTATTTATGCTTCCCTGTTGCTATTCTTCCCAAAATTGCATCTAAGAGCATTGTCTGGGCATTGGGCAAAAGGATGGGTTGACTTGAAGTATATAAGGTGCCGATTCCCATTGTACCCATAGTGTAGGATTCTTCTCCAAAAATTTCCTCCTCTAGATAAGATCCGCTTTGTCAAATTCCTCTTGTGTATATGTAAATATGTGCATGTTGAATTGTAGGTTGCTATCTGGCTCTTTATTTGTAGTGTTCTTAATGTATTGGTGTGTTTGTTCTTTGAGTAATCCATATGGTACATTGAAGGGTTTCATTACCTGTTCTAGATTTTTGCTTTCAATCTTTGCTTCTCTCATGACTTTGATTACTTGATCTTCAAAATCTTTAGTAAGTTGGGACACCAATAGTGCCCACCCATTTTGGCTTAGTTCTTAGTCTCCTCAGTAGCCGTTGTGGAGTGTGGAACTACTGGTGTCCCCTCATTGACCTGCTGTACTAGTTGGCCTTGCAATTGCTTTATTAATTCGTCCTTCTCTTTAATTTCTTCTATGGCTTTCATAATCGTTTCCTTGTTTTTGAGGAGCTCCTCTCCTATGGCAACAAGCTGATTAACATCTTCATTGCATTGTACTGTATATTGGTTTTTTGCCATTTTCCATTTCTTTCTAAGCTCTACGATGTCGTTCATGTACCTTGTTTCCCAATCTGCTATGATAGCTTGCTCGTGCTTTAGCTGATCTTCATACTTTGCTATCCACTCTTCTAGTGCTTTTGTGTTGGTTTTTGTCATGTCAGGAGCTTCAATCGGTGGGTTGCACAAAAAGGGTTTTCATCAGGTCTTTATTCTTGTTCCGTAAATTATTAGCCTCATCCATGTACACCTCGATTTGAGATTCAAGGATTTTGCTTCTAGCATTCATTCATGCTTTATCTGCTTCACTAGCCTCATATTTGCTTTGTTGTTCTTTCAATTGTTCTTTCAGCTTTTGATTTTTTGTTTCTAGTGTGTGGTATTGATGCTTGGCCTCTTGGGCTTCTATCTCTTTCTCTACTAAGATCTTTTGTGCTTGAATTAATTGGGCAGATAGATTCTCACCTATTTCTTGAAATTGATTCTTTTCCTGCATTGCTTTTTCATAGTCAGCATCAGCCTCAAGCAAATTTAGCTGTTGAGTATCCATGGCAGTTTGTATCATCTGTTGTACTACTGGCTTGAGCTGAGTGACATCTACGTTCAACCATGTTTTTGGAATGCTTGGTGCTTCCCCTATTTGTACATCTTTTCCTTGCTCCACGTGTATGGTCTCATTATGTGGTTGCCTTATTTGGAGCTGTACTTCGTGGTCTCTTTTCTCCTCTTCCTTATTGATAGATTTTGTGGCACTCCCTTGAAATGTTACATCCATCAGAGATGGTTCTGCTAAGACCCTTATTGGTGTGAAGGGTTTCGATTCTTCAACTGTGTTTTCGACCTTTTCTTCCTTGGGATTCTTGAACAGGACCTCTCCCGCTAGCAGAGTCTCTTTGATTTGGATATTAGATGCTTCATTCAATTTAATAATATGTAGTCCTTCTTGAGATGCGACTTGCTTTGTGGTGTCCTTAATATTGTCATCCGGCGTTCGATCTCTCTTTGTGCCTTCCATGCCAAATTCGTCATTCACTTGATTTAGTTCTTCCCATTGGCCATCGTCTCTTGAATCACTTCTAATATCCACATTTAGCATAGAGGTGTCTTGTTCTTCTTGTATGTCTGATGATGAGCTGGACTAGTTGTTCCATGGTGGAATTTCCTAGGTGGAGGGATACTGTAGCTTCTCCAATGCATTCAATGACTTGACCTCCAATGCCCATCATGTGTGCTTTAATAGGTGTCATGGTTGTTTGAAGATGCGTGATGACTATCCTTCGTATGCAGCTGAGTGCCACGCCCAAGTCTATCAAGGCATCTATTAGCTAGTACTCTAACGTTCCAATCCCTAGGTCTAAGTACGATTGGGATATGCTGAGATTGGTTGTGTTGGTCTAGTGAACTTGATAGTTGGCCATGGGAATAGGCTCTTCTCCTTGAAGATACCATTCATCCCTTTGCCTTATCCTCTCCTTTTGTTTCTTGATACGCTCTAGGGCTTCTTTCATTGCCTCCTCTCTTCCTCTCTTTTTCTATTTTGTGCATCTACAAGTCCTGCTAACATTTGGTCTGTCAATGGCTCCATGTAACGTTTTACTCGACAACCACTTATGTAATTAGGAAGAACATCTACATCCAGAGTAGCTAGGTTAACCGCTCCACTTGTTGAAATCCTATTGATTATTTGAGGTCCATAGCCACACCTTTGTAGCTTCTTGGCATGTTGTTTCAAAGTATATACCAAAACTAAATCTCCTTCTTTTAATCCTTTATCTTTAATATGCGTGTCATAATATGATTTGTGCCTTCTCTTGGCTGCATAAATTCCTGCAACAGCTCATATTCTCATTTCATGTAGCTTCTCAATTTGGTCTAGTTGCTTGGACAATTCATGCCCTGTCCATTCATACTGTTGTGCTACTCTCAAAGTGGGCACTAAAAAATCGATTGGCAAGATTGTGTCTTGTCCATACACTAGATTAAATGGTGTAGTCCCAATGGCTGTCTTGTAAGCCATGCGGAAGGCCCAAATTGCATGATGCAATTGTTTATCCCAATCTAACCTTCCACTATTGACTATCTTTGTCAATACAGTACAAAACACCTTATTGGAACTTTCAACTTTCCCATTGTCTTGAGGATGATAAGGGGATGATTTTTTAAGAATCACTAAGAACTCATTCATTAATGACTCTATTACTTCATTAATGAAATGTGTTCCTCGATCACTCACTATTTCTATCGGTAATCCAAAGCGAGTGAAGATATGCTCAAAAAGAAATTTAGCGGTGGTCTGAGCATCATTTTTTCTAGTAGCCTTTGCCTCTATCCATTTAGTCAGGTAATCCGTTGCTACTATTACATATTCAACATGGGATCCTTTGGTTGGTGGGTTAATGGGTCCTATGAAATCAATACCCCATTTGGAAAATGCTCTAGCACAAACCATGGGTCTTAATGGCATGTCATCTCATCGAATAGGATACTTGGCTCGTCGGCATGTCTCCCAACTTTGCACATAGGTGTCTGCATCCATATGTAGAGTTGGCCACCACAAGCCCGCAAAGAGGATCATTTTCACGGTTCTTTCAGCTGAAAAGTGTCCTCCTGCTACACCTCCATGTGCCATTTCTAATATGGGTAAGTATTCTCCTTCATGTACACATAGCCGTAGTTGATTATCTTTCCCTCTCTTGAATAATTATCTTCCCATGATAACGTAGTCCTTACTCATTTCCTCCAGAGATCGTTTCCTTGCTAAACTAATTCCTTCCTCATGTTCTCATGTCTTTGGGAATTTCACTAATGTCTTACTCCAGTTGGGTGCTATTGTAGTGAAAGTTAAAGATGTATGATCATCTAGAGTGGTTTCCTGACATTCTGTGCAACTACTGACATATTCATGGACATCTTTAGGCATATCAGGCCAGTACACTCCTAATCGTTTCAATTCTCTTAGCATTCCATGAGTTCCTTTGTGCCTTCCCCATTTTTTTTTGTGAGCTTGTTCAATCAAGTTCTTCTACTCGTCTTCTTCTACACATCTAGACAATACGTCGTTAGATTCTTTATGATACACACTTCCTGCTATAATGTGTAAGTTACATGATTGTAGGATTTCCTTTTTACTCTCCTTGTTAATTGAGTGTTGTGGTACATGAGTGATCATTGGAATTAGCTTTTCTGCCCACTTAGGACACACTTCCAAATTGAATAGGTAAGTGTCTGGCAAATCATCAGGTACTCCGCTTGGTGGTTCTCCATGTGTTAACCTAGAGAGATGATCGACTCTTACGTGGGTATAACCTTTTTTCACAATTAGTTCAAAATTGAACTCCATTAACAACAGAAACCATCTCACTAGTTTCCCCGTGTTACAAGGCTTATTGACTAAGTACAATAAAGTTTGATGATCTATGAAGAACTTGAACTTATTGGCTAACAAGTAGTGTCGGAATTTCTTAACCGTGTACACCATTCCTAACCTTCTCTCTTCGTAGTGGTGTAGTTTCTCTCGGTTTGATTCAGTTGTCTGCTTGCATAAGCAATTGGATGGTCCAATTTTCCTTCATTTGCCGGTTGAGCTAAGATGCATCCTATGGCATAATTGGAAGCATCCACATGAATATGAAAAGGCTTGTTCCAATTGGGTGTTTTCAAGATTGGAGTAGTGCTAAGTCGCTTTTTCAGCTCATTGTTTTTTGGCCTAAGAAGTTCTAGAATTACTTTGATCTTATCTTCATCGCTAGATATTCCGTTTTTAGATACGAAGTGTCCTAGGATTTTTCCTTGTCTTACTATAAAGATGCACTTCTCATAATTTAGACATACTCTATATTGTCAACATTTTTCAAATATTTTTCGCAATTCTGGAATATGTTCTTGCCTCCGATTTGAATATGTACATAGGCCGTCTACGTATACTTCCATACTCTTCCTTATAAATTCTTTGAAAACATGACACATCAACCTTTGGAAAGTGGCAAGAGCATTAGTGAGTCAAAAAGGCATCACTCTGAAAGCATAGTCCCCCCATTCGGTAGTGAATGCGGTCTTCTGTTGGTCCTCAGTGGCAATAGCTACTTGGTTGTATCCAGAGAATCCTTGATGTTGAAGGTATAATGAGTCTCGTCTCCAATCTTGCACTACTCTAAGTTGTCTCATGAAAGGTCGTCCTAATATCATTTCATAATTATTTGCCTTTCCAAATTGACATATAGCTAATGTATGCTCAAATTCAACTCCATAGGTGGTTAATTTGATCTTCTCCAATATTCCCAATGGTTTCTCAACATGACCATCTGCTAATTGAAGCTTCATATGAGTTGGTCATAGGGCTGGATTTCCCCATTTCTCCCAAATCTCTTTGGTGGCGATACCTACTCCAGCTCCTTTGCCTAGTATAGCCTTGGTCATGTATCCATTGTAGGTGACAGGTAAACATGTGTTGCCCTCATCTCCTTCACTAAATTCTCCTACCTTATTCACGGGGATTTGTACGTTAGAAGGTTCTTCATTTTCCTTGCTTTCCTTCTCGTGCTTCTCTTGCTTTGACTTCAATTGTTTCGCCAATTGTTTCCATAATTGTGGTTTAACACAAAGTAATTCTTCCACAGTCAACTGACATTGTACTTTGGTCTTTTTGAGTTTTGTTAGATTGTGTGAGTTCTATCTAAGGTCCCCTTTTCTTTTCCTCGTATTGTGGGAGCACAGAAGATCATGGATTCCTTCTCATATTCTCCCATGTAGTTTGGTAGGGTAGAAATGCTCTAGGCTTCCTCCCTGTTTCGGTCTAGTCTAGAAACTTCTTCATATATTTCTTCCATGTTCGACGGTGGTTGATAGTCTTCCACATCTAATTCCTCGAAAGGTGGTTATGCCATTCCACTCTTTTTCCATTGCTCTTCTCGAATTCTAGTCCACAACTCCTTTGGCCACTCAGCCTCTAAATCAGGGACCATTAACATGGGTTTGTCCTGGGTATCCAATAGTTCTTGCTTGTCATCCCTCTCTTTTGTTTCAGTTCCTTGGTTTCAAGACAATCAATGTATTGATCCTCAGATATTCTCGTCTCAGGGATGGTTGGTATAGTCTTCTCTAGGGTGGCATGAGCTACCTCTATGAGTTTTTTACATATCGCCAGCCTCTCCTTTTCTAACTCCCCTTGTGGGTAGAGCTTTTTGTGCTCCTCTACGTTTGGCCCATTCACAATTCTAGCTTGGTAGGCTTTCAACCACATGTCTAAATTGTCTGGTTTTGGGTCTGCTAGAATTGATCCTGGCCAATCTGGCTCTACTGTCTGCGGTGTAATAGGAATTTCCTCCTAAATTTTGGTTTCCTTAGGTTCCTTATTGTCTCGCGTGTCCTTCTTGTCTTCCTTATGTTTTTTCTTCATCCATTTTTCCTTGAGTTTTTCTCTCCTATCCTTCCACTTTTGGCTTTTTGTTGTTTGGATACTCTCACGTGGGTCCTCTGAATCTTCCACTACTTGTATTTTGGGTTCTACGGTTTTACTATTTTCTTGTTCAGGGTCTACTCATTTTCTTTCTTGTCCTTTCGTTTGTGCTCGTGTGATGGCCTTCAATGGCACTGTGTATTCCTTGTCACTTCCTGACGATTCTATTACTTCGATCACATTAATGGATGCAGTGTCATGAGCCTTATTGGGATTTTTTGGGCAATCTCTAAAGAGATGTTCCTTTCCACAATCATTGAAATATCCTTCCCAAGTCTAGGGGGTGGTGGGTTGTATGGACGAGTGCATTCTCTGATAAAGTGATCTCCTCCACATCTATATCATGGTCCTTTTGGCATAGGCAGTCTAATGGGTGGTCTCATGGGTGTTGGCGCTTTGGGTGCGGCATACATTAGTGTTGCCAACTCTGGTCCATAGACATTGTCATATCCCTCATATCCATAGTATTGCGGGTCCTAAGCTTTCTCGTACTCCATCATACTAGCGTCATAGGGATTTTAATCTCCTTGGGTCTGCTCGTATCCTGGGTTTGTTGATTCTGTACTTGCTAATGGTGATGCTGGCACTATGGCTCTTTCCAAGTTTTCCTCTGTTTGAGAATATTTCACTCGTACTACGTGTTGAGGAAGTGGCGGTTGCTATCCTAACACTGGTTGAGGTTGTGCATATTGCCCTTGCTCATATGGCCTAGGTGCTCCTTGTGGTCCTGGATAGAGATTATATCTGGGAATTTCCCGTCTTGGCTCTCTAGGTGGGTATCCATATGGCCTATTCTGAGGTTGATTTAAAGGTCGTGTCTGCCTGTTGAATGGAAAATTCTCAGTAGTATGATTGGTGTTTTTTGCTTCTATATGACAATACAGGGCGGTTCCTTGATGGGGCTATCTAGTGAAAGGGTAAGCTTGGGGCAAATGTGTTCCTCCTCTTAGAAACATGTGAGTGGGGTGGTCTCCTCCACATAGGCTGCACCTTCGTAGCATGGGTATTCTCATGGGTTGATGTTGGTAGTTCCCTTGTCCATGAACTCCTAACTTCTTAGCTACCAGCTCTGCTAATTCTTCTGCATTACTAGAGTTGGATGTTACTGTGCTTCTAGTATCTTTTGATTTCGTAGGACGGGGTGTACTCTTGAGATTATCCGCTAGGTTATTCGCTAGGTCAATACACTCTTGAAGACATTCACTCAACGTCTGCATCCTCTTCACATAGACTAAAGTTCTTAGAGTCCCGTTCGTTAGTCTGTCCAAGAACAATGATATTGCTGCATGGGTCTTTCTGCTACTAGGCATCTATCAACATATTGGTTGAATTTTCGGGCAGCTGTTTTCATAGTTTCATTTGGATTCTATTTGAAGCTATGGATTAAAGAAAAAGAGTTGTGTTTAATCCCTCTCTTAGTGAATTCCCCTATGAATTCTTGAAAGAATCACTCAATATCTCCAAATTGATTGGGATCTAATGGCTGGAGCCAGGTCAAAGCCGTTCTTGTGAGAGTGAGTCCAAAGGACTCATATTGCACAAAGAAATCATCCACTTGTTCAGCCCATAGAACTTGTTTAAATTTAGCTATGTGATCGTAAGGTTCTCCCATCCCATCATAATGTTTTCTCACACACTTAGCCGCTTCGATCGGTCTTTATCTTCTTATAGGCTCTGGTTGTCTAGGTATTATCGGAATCGCTAGTCTGATTGGAGGCATTCCAGCCTGCACACCTGGTGGTGGTCTTGGCCTCACTGGTGACCGATGATGGTTGCGTAGTCCTGGGTGAGTTTGATTGTGTGATTGCAGTCCTGGCATTGTAAATTGCACATGGGTTCGATTTGGAACGCTCCGATGGCTTGTCTGTCCTGACATTGTATGTTCTGACTCCTGTTGTGTTTCGAAGGGATTTTGAGAGGTGGTTGCCTGCTCTCGCTGAGGGAATATAGGCAACCCCATATACTTCAACTGAGCCCTATCAATGGCATCAACAAGCCAATACCTTCTTTGGTTCTTGTCTAAGTATGTGACCCTAGATTCATCTTCAGGATCTTTTAACTCATAAAAGGTCATTGGACTTTCTTCTTGTCTGCATGTAGGTGAGTCAGTTTGTAACAGTAAGTCTAATTTATGGATCAAGTAGACCTCTAGTAAGTAATCATCTTGGGGTATCAAATCCCCTCTCAAGACTCGAGTTACTATTGATTTGCCTCTGGGTGTAATTATCAACTCTTTAGGGTCTAGTCTTCCTGAATTTTCTTGTCCTTCTAATCCTCCTCTCTCGTTAATTCAGTATGGGTGTTCTGTTACCACATAGATGTGACCTAACTTGTCCATGTACACTCCTCCCTTATACTTGACTGTTGATCTGGGTACTATCGTAGAATCAGTGGAAGTTACCATCTTGGCTATCGATCTATTTAAGCCATCCAAGTAGATGGGAATCCCCTGGGAATTAGTGGATACATATTGCAGAGAGGTACGACATTCCCCCTCTACAATAGACATCAAGTTTCTCCTGGGGACAGAACCTTGCATGTCTTTTGAAGCCATTGGTATTTCTTCTTCTGAGTCACTAGAGGTGTCAATATAGATAGAGCGGTGACTTGCCTGAGTTCCACTTCCTATCGATGAAATAACACTCCTTCGGCTACTTAGTACACGTCCTAACCTCAAGTTCATCCACTCTCCTGGGCTATTTTGGTTCCTAACTATTCCCTAATTGGTTCATCAATTGCCTCAATTTTGCCCTTAAAAAGGCTCAAAATGTTCTGGGCGATACCACTCTGGTGATACTCCACTAGGCGATACCACGCTTACCACGATACGATACCAAAGCTTGAGGCGATATGATACCAGTGTTTGCAACGATACAATACTTTGGATAGTCAGTGATACGATACCAAAATCCTCGTGATACGATACCAGTGCACTCCACGGTACTAAATGGCTCTAGCGATATGATACCACCTGAGTGAACGATATGATACTGCTACATTGCATGATACGATACTAGAAACTCTCGCGATATGATACTGGTGCAAGTCGTGATATAATACTACCCCCTACACGATATGATACTGGACTATCGGGTGATACGATACTAGAATTCCTCACGATACGATACTATGGAGGCTCAATGATACGATACTAGGTACAAGATATGATACCTGTATTGTGCACGATATGATACCAAGTGGATCGCGATAGGATACCACTGGCAGATCGGGATCGTGATACCAACTTGACGATATGATACCAAAAATGGTATCGTGATACCTCAAGTGGTATGTGATGATACGATACTTGACGATATGATACAAAAAATGGTATCGTGATACCTCAAGTGGTATGTGATGATACGATACTTGACGAGTATCGCAATACTAGGGAATTTTGGTATCGTGGTACCAAAACTCGACCGACTGTGATACTTCAGCCAAAATTGCTCAAATCACAAAAAATGTTGCACCCCTAAGCTTATATCTCACTCCTCTTCACTCTTGACCCTCTGTCTCACTCAAAAAACCTCTCCAAACTCTCTCTCCCACCCTGCGATACTGAAACGAGTTTAGTCATGTGCATCTGTGTTTTTACAGTAAATTTGATGTTGTAATCTTGTGAAGCTTACCTTTAAGGATGTCTTGTTTAAAATCTGAGCTCACAAGGTAGCTTTTTGGGCCTGTATGGTGCAATAGTGCTCAGACAATACCGGTCGTTGTCTGCACACGATATCAGTTCTAGAGCAAGGGTCAAATGAACTAAATTTTTTGGTTTTTATAGTTTGTGATGCCTGAAGCCTATTCTGAACTACTTGGCAATTTTTTTTGGGATTTTTCTTGGTGATTTCAACTTACTCCTACTCCACTTCTCTCCTTGACCTAACCCTAATACTTCCTTCTCTCCTTCACTCCTAACCCTAAACCTAAAAACTCATTACACACACCTCAAGGATGTGAAGTAACAATTGATGAAGTATCTGACTACTTGCCACTGAACGAATTCACCCCTACAAGTACTATTCCTTCACTCCATAGCTATAACCATCATGAAGGCACCTCAGTTGAGTTAGTTCCCTGGCAACAACACCAAAAACATGTGTATCTAGGTCACGAGACCTTAGGGACTTGTGTCAAAGAGACTAAATCTCATTTGACCTACAAGTGCATATAGTGGTGGATTGACACACACTTAATTATCAATCCAAAGAACCACATGAACCAACTCTATGCGGACGTGTGCACATGTGATGGAAAGTGAAGTGGCTCAACTAAAATGCATATGAAAAGACTAATCTACCTCTCCAACTCACTAAATCTCTGGAAGTGTCTGTTGTGATACCACTTACAGTAGTAAATAAAAATTCGAATGTTTCACCTAGCTTTGAACTCTGAATATGGGCAATAGCAAGTTGTTTTCGAAGCTCTCAACGAGACGTATCTATTGGTGGACTCGAGTCTGACAACCACTCTTCAAGTTATGGCCAAAACAGTGAATGGCGAGAAACACCTACACTCGCTCTACAACTCGTATTGGTCCACGCACACACTACAGTCATTCAAAAGTGATGGGGAGGGGTAGACAACAGTCCTACAGACACATTCCAAGCTTCATACACACACAAAAGATCATAGAGAAGATGAAAATCAAAAGGAAAGAAGCGAATTCAAAATTTCAGTTCTCCTTCTTCACAATGGCAAAAAAGTCTCTACAAAAGAGTCACAAAGTGACTTATATACATGTGCCCTAAAAATGGTCCTTTCACACAAGTGACCGGAACTTTATTGGCTAATCTCTAATTTCCTACTATTTTACAAAAAGTATTTTACAATGATTTGGGGCTTGTGCATCTAGAGGACTCCTCTAGTGCATTTACATAGCTTCATGGGAATTTCCTAGAAGTTTGAAGAAGAATTTTAAGCCCATTAATTTGAAAATTTTGGGGCTCCTCTTTTTTCCTCTTTTGTCTGCAATAGCTTGATTTAGTTGTCTACTTGCATCGGCTATTGAGTGATTTAGCTTTTCTTCATCTACTCATTGTGCTAAGATATATCCAATTGGGACTTTCAAAATTGGAGTTGAACTCAATCTTCTTTTTAATTCATTCAAAGCTTTTTTGCACTGTTTTGTCCAAACAAATTGAGTTAACAACCCATATAATGGTTTAGTGATTATGGTGTATATGTGGATGAATCATCAATAATATCCACAATGTCCCATAAAAGCGTGCACCTCCTTTGCGTTCTTTGGTCTTCGTAGCTCCAAAATAACTTTAATTTTATCTTCATCAGTTGAGATGCCATTTTTTGACACAATATGTCCCAATATTTTACCTTTACTAATCATGAAGTCACACTTCTCTAGATTTAGGCAGACTCTCTATTGTCTGAATTTGTCAAATATTTTCTTTAATTCAGTTATGTGAGCTATGCATTGAGAAGAGTAAGTACATAGGTCATCCACATACACCTCCATGCTTTTCCTTAGAAATTCCTTGAACACATTACACAATAATCTCTGGAAAGTTGTTGGGGTGTTGGTCAAACCAAATGGCATAACCTTAAAAGCATACACTCCCCATTCAATAGCAAAAGTAGTCTTATTTTGGTCCTCAAAAGTGATGGCTACTTGATTGTATCCCTGAAAACTATCAAGGAAGCTGTATACTTACTTGCCTGCTCCTATTTCCAAGAGATGATTTATAATGGGTAAAGGATAACTATCACGAATGGAAGTTACCTTAGCCTTTTTCAAGTTAATACAAACCCTAAGTTCTCCATTTTCCTTTAGCACTACTACCAAGGGTGAAAGCCATTCGGTGTGTTCAATTTCGTATATAAATCCAATCGCTAAGAACTTATCAATCTTGTAGCTCAGTGATGAGTAGCACCTCCTTTAATGTCAATCCGGGAAGACGTGAGGATGGTATGAAGACCTCGAGCAAGTGGCGGCTCAAGTGCGTGAGTGAGAAGCACACAATCATGCACACACATACACACACACGCGCACACACGGCGAGACAAAGAGAGAAAGTCAATGGAGTTCTTAGATTACTTTCAAAAGCTCTTACAAGTTTGTTTCAATTACAATCTAACCCAAAAATGAGCTCTCTAGCTCCTTTTATAGTTTTTGACTAGCTTTGGCCCTGTTCAGACCTAGTGTCCGGCCTAGTTAAAAATTAGGTTCCAGGGCTTATTTGAGGCTCAAACGAGATCTAAAAATTACGAAAATTGACAGGTAGATACTTCTAAAGCTCCTCAAGCTCAAGGACTCCTTGGCTTGCACAAAATGGAGCTACAAAAAGATGAATTGGTATTTACAATGGTGTTTAGTGATGAAAATCACTTTGAATGGGTGTAAAGGGTTTGAAAATTTAAAGGTTGCCTTAGTGCTAGATCTGCGTGAGTGCTCGTACTTGCTTCTTCCTGAAGAAAATTGTTGGCCTATTTGCCAGATCTTCGTTGACTCCCTTGTCTGCTTGTGCCTTCTCTCCCTTGTCCGCTGCTAACACCCCCCCCTCTCTCGCGTCTGTCGTCCCTGACAGACCCTTGTTGAGAGGGTTTTTGGATGTAGTACTCGACGACGTCCTGCGCTAAATGATGTTCAGCAATTCGCAACCCTTTGGCCAAATCTGTCAGAAGAGCATCCCAGTCTACCGGCCCAGGAACCTCTGGATGTGGCATACGTAGCTTTTCGGAATGGAGAGCTTGTTCCACTGCAAACAACTGCAAGAGATGGGATGGTCTGGGAATGAATATCTCGGAGTGATATTCCCAGAACCCCGTGACAAACATCTCTTCAAACGTTTGTTTGAAGCAGGCCGGTAGATATTTGATGCAAGCGTGCCATGCATACACAACATTGATCGATGGGGTTGTGCTCATGTCGTATACAAGGTCCTGGTTCCCTTCATTAAATCCTAGTGCTGAGAGATGCGGTTCCTTGACATTTTTGAAGGTCCTGAAGGTGACCAGCATAAGTTCGAAAATTTTCAGGCACATTTGAGTCATGATATCAGGTACATTCTTGAAACGGACCCCCCAATGTCGAATCGTTGAAATCATATATCCAATTGTAGGTGCGCCCTTAGGGGGTGCGAAGTACACATAATTTAGCCACTTCTCACATCCTTTAATCGTCAGCACTGTTTGTGTGTACTCCGGCCATGATCTCCTTCGAAATACAGGGCAATAACATGGATTATATTTGATGTACAATGGCATGTTGTTCCATGTTCTTACCATTTCCGGGTAGGTTTCGAGCAGCCGAATTCTCCACGTTGGTTGGCGAATATGTCCTTGCTTGGCACTCTCTGGGATGT
This sequence comes from Ceratopteris richardii, assembly GCA_020310875.1. Taxonomy (NCBI): domain Eukaryota; kingdom Viridiplantae; phylum Streptophyta; class Polypodiopsida; order Polypodiales; family Pteridaceae; genus Ceratopteris; species Ceratopteris richardii. Next base: position 133,492,377 of record CM035435.1, read on the forward strand.
TATCAGGTGCAAATTGGGTGGCAGAGGTGGGTTCCCTTGAGGTGTGGCGCTTGATCTCCGCATTATAATCCGCCATTAGCACGGAAAAAGGCACATACAGATCATCCAATGGGCCGATCCACCTATGGTGTGAGAGATTCTGAAAATAATCGGATTTTATTACCACCTCTTCCAATTTTGACATCAATGCGATTTGGACTGCCACCCTGTCATCATGCGTCGTGGCTACTTTCTCTAACTTTTGCATCCATTCCGGTGCCTCAATCTCAATTGTGTCCATGCCCTGTTCTGTTCGCTTACCGCCGGGTGTTGGCATTGGTACATAGGGATCCTCGAATGTTTCTTCTACTTCAATTGGCACCAGATCGTCAGGTTCGGGCTCTACCAGAGGGGAGGGCTGACGCTCGTATTGCTTGACCTTGCTGCGTAATTCCTCGAGTTCTGCCCGGAGTTTAGTGACCTCTTCGGCTGTATCTTCTGCGGTATTGCTTTGGCTGAGTTCTGTCTGTCGGGTGGCCAACTGTCTTCGTAACTCATCTCTCTCTTTTTCTAAAGCGGCATGGGCCTCCATTAGATCTGCATGAGTTTCTAACACCACCTTCATATTCTCAGAGGGAATGGCCTTGAATCGCTCTGGGTCAATTTCCTGTGGGGAACCCTCCATGGCCGCCTCGAGATTTTCTTCGTTCTGTTTCTGTAATCTTTTATTCTCCTCTAGCGCTGTAGACATATGCTTGCGGAGGAGGCCCAAGTTCCGTCGAAGTTTCAGGTTTTCCGTGATCTGAGAATGTAGAAGCTCGTCCATGTGTCGTCGTTCTTCATCATCTGCTTGGGGTGGGTTGGCTTCTAATTGTGCGTATTGCTCCTGTAATGTCACATGTTGCTGTTCTAGTAGCTGCTTCTGCTCTTCAAGATCCCTACATCGTTCTTGGAGATCTTCGTGGCTTCGGAAGAGCCTTGTATGTTGGTTGTCCAGGTGTTGGTAGTGTTGCTGAAGTTGGGCCATGCATTGATGCATATTATTAAATAAGTTACTGAGAGGAATGGTGTTGAATGCAGAGGGGAAGGGAAAGGGAAAGGGAATTGTGGATGCAGTACTGGGGACGGGTGAGGGGGGAGGTGGGGGAATGGGAGATTGTGGGTAAATGGGGGGTGGGAGAGGTGCAGAGGTGGGTGACACCTCCATGAAAGTGGGGGTCGTGGTGGGAGTGACTGTGAACATGGGGATTGTGGTAGCGTTGAGGGTTGTGAATGTGTATAGAGGTGTGTGTAATTGTGAACTCCTAGGAAGTGTGCTCGGAGTAGTGAGGTGTACCGTGGCTGTAGTTAGACTTATGTTTTCAGTGGAAGTAGAGTGTGTGGGTTGGCTGATGGTTTGTGCGTTGGTGTGTGTAGTGGTTTCAGAGGTGGTGACAGTGGAGGTTACAGTGGTAGAGGGAGGTGAGTGAGGTAGATGTGGGGGAGAAGGTGGCAAGGGAGGTGATGGGGGTGCACTCGATGTGTGGGCTTCCTCGGTGTCATGAACTGTGTGTGCTGTGCCCGTGGTTGTGGGGGTGCCTTGTGGTCCTGATCCTAATACATTCATTCGTTTTCCCGTTCGTGGGGGGCGTCTTCCATATCTTCTCTCTGTCCTTCGTGATTGCGCTAGTGCGGTGTGCACCGTTTCCGGTACTCCCAAAGCATCTGATATCATTTCCAAGGTGGCACGGTATTGCTCGTCCACACCTTCCTCCTCCAGAATCTGGTTCATGAGAGCTTTACCTGCAGCTAATGAGAGCCTGTGTTGCTCTTGAACTCGGTTCATTGTATCGTGAAGCTTCTTTAATGCGCTAGTATAGGCGGGGGCACCTTCCAGTACTTGTAGGGCTTCTTGATCATACTCTTGTTCTTCTGCTTCTGATTGTCCACCCTGTGCCTCCTCATGAGCTTCTTCTTCATCGTCCACATTGACTACGTCCGGTTGGCTGGGCTGGGCTTGGTCTGGGGCAGTTTGCTGTCCACCGGCTTGCTCTTCTTCAACTTTCGCATTTACAGCATCTATGATTCTTGCAACTTCTTCGTCCGTTAGATCCTCTAGAGTGAATCCATGCGGGAATTCCAGATCAGTCGGTACTGGTGGAAACACAAGATTAGGGCCATCTGTGCTGTGCCTGGGTAACCTGATAGTAAATGGTTGCACTCGACGTGGGAGTCTTGGGGTCGTCTCAGGCGTTAGGGTTGCACCGCGAGCTTGTGCACAAGGCATCTGGACAGAGCCTCTCATCTTCTTTGAGGGAGGTCCTACAGCTGACAATCTGTGTTGAAACTCCTGTGCTCTGGACCAAATGAGTGCCCTCTGCACCGGCACATCATATGCGAGACATCTGTATACAATTCTTGTAAGTGCACAGCAACCATACAGCACCGACTTTTGCTTCTTATACCATCTCTGATGAGCCATATGAATCTGGTCGATAATCCAGTGAGGCATATTGATGGACAAATCAAAAGCATCCGCCAGGTAGAGGCTAAACCAGATCTTTTTGGGCGGCATCGTGAACCTTTCCTGCGCGGGGAATGCGAAATGTTGCATGACCATGCGTAAATGAATGGCAATCGTGGGTGTCATCGCAACCATATCCTTTAATTTCGTCAGATTCCTGTTCTTCATACTGTCTGGAACCATGGTCTCTTTCTCTGTTGGGATGTGCATACCTTTCATGTCGAGTGCTTCTCTCACCAAGTTGATAGTCAAGCGGAAACGCTTCAGCTCGTTGCCCCTTGTGAGTGATGGGAGCACAAAGGAGCTGTATCCTTTCTTGTCTTTGCTGGGAGTGAGGGTACTAATTAAGTATGAGCACCTTAGAAAATCTGCCTTTGGTAGTTGGAATTTGAAGTAATCATAAAGTCCGGCCTTCTTCCATATCGACTTCAGTCCTTCATCGTTCTATAGCTTTTCAAACTCCCTGGTAAAGAAATGGTATCTGCCCCATCGTCCATTGAATTCGACCTCGGACTCCCACATATATGTGCCTTCACCCAGAGGTCCAGCAACGTCACTGAACCAGTGTGAGGTTTTGCCCACCGGCATTGTGTGACCCTGCGGAGGATTCTGAATTGGTATGGCATGTAATGCCCGTAATGCCACTGGTCTTTCCTTTAATTCTTCCTCGACTGGAAGGCTTTCGATGTCCACCACTTGTGGGCTGGTGCCTGCCTGGGAGCTGGTTCCTACTGTATCTGCCATTTTACTTCTTGCTGTCTGTCTCTGTGAGAATATACAAACATGTGTTAATATTGTACAGGACAAGGGAGGACCGTTGTTGTTCCCATCACAATATTAACATGAGGGTCGGGAGCGAATAATGGGTTAGTAAGTATTCGGTGCACGTGTGTGTAGTTAATGCTTGGGTAGTCCTAGGAGACTAATGAAGTTAGTAAGTGGAGATGAATTTACAAATTGAGGTCGGGGGTTTATTACAGGTCTTAGGCTGCCAAATGCAGTGGATGGGCTTTGTTTTCGGTTTTGTAGAGACTCTAGAGATCTTTATCAGTGTCTCGGTTTGAAAATGAGGCCTTTTAGGGACCCATTTACAAGTGATTATATGCGTGCTCTTGGGTCTTGGTGTGTTCCTGAGTGTTGAGAACGAGTGAATACTTGCTGTACGCGTAGATGGGTTATGCTGTATAGGTTGTGGCCTCGGCGTAGCTACTTGCGCCCACAAGCAAGCCTTAGGCACCCAAATTTGTCTTGATTGTGGGCTAGCCTTCATCGACTTCTTGGGCACCCAAATAGATTTCAAGACTTGCGCCCGCAAGCAAGCCTTAGGCACCCAAATTTGTCTTGATTGTGGGCTAGCCTTCATCGACTTCTTGGGCACCCAAATAGATTTCAAGTTAGCAGAAGAATTTCCGAAAGACTTCTTATTAGTGACGTGTTGTTGGTTACTAATAAGAGGCTTTGCCCGTGTGGTTGGCGCGAGTGCAACCGGGTGTTCGCCTTTCCGCACCCACACATGGTTTACTTTCTGGGGCATTCTGCTGTGCAGGTACTTTTGATTTCGGACATAGGTAGTACTCTGCTTCTTCTGCCTTTGATCCACCTTGGGTTGCTGCCTCCTTCTGGCCTTTGGAAAAGAAGGGAGCTCCGTTGCATCCCTGACTCCTTTTTTGCGAATATCATTTCTCTGCAACACATAGTTTTGGACAAGAACAGCATGGTCATCTTCATGTGTACCCCTGGAAGGACCAGGAGTCTGTGCCTTTCCTAGTTCCTTGAGTGCTCCATTGTCTAATTCTACTGTAACTCGACTATGATTGACCCAAACCTGGAGAAGTCCACTTCTTAGGTTTAAATTGACTGCTTGGTCATAGATCCAATCTTGACCCAAGACAAGAGGTTCAGTGAGATCCTCATCTTGACACACCAGTACTTTAACAGTCATTTCCTCATCATGAATGTAGAGGGGAAGTTCCACCTCGCCCATGCAAGGGGTCTCCACGCCTCCCAATCCTATGAGATATGCTTCCACAGGATTGACAGTTAACTGTAACTCTTGACAGTAAGACACTCTAACAACACTAGTGGCTGCGCCTGAGTCAATCAAGGCTCTTACGTTCCTTGCACTCTTTCCTTGTCCTATATCTAGGGTTATGAAAGGACGTCTATCAATTATCCTATGCGAGCTTGTTCCTGCAACTTCACACATGGCCACAGGATATCCTTGATCTACATAGTCATTCGCTCTAGGCTGATCTCTACCTTGCCTTCGTAACTTCATCCTTCTGATGCGTTCTAAAGCTTCTGCTTGAGCTTCTTCTCGAACTCGCTTTTCTTCCTCTTTGCGTTTCTTAGCAGTGTTGAGTCGGCTGAGCATTTCCTCCGTGAGGGGTTCTTGATACAACTTGACTCTGCAACCGCTAATATAGTTAGGGAGAACATCACCCTCTAATGTGGCCAATTGTACTGCTCCACTCGTGGAGATCCTGTTGATGATCATAGGTCCGTAGCCTCTCTTTTCTAGCTTCCTTGCGTGTTGTTTCAGTGTATAGACTAAAACTAGATCTCCTGCTTTCAAACCTTTATCCTTCACATGGGCATCGAAGTATGCTTTCTGTCTCTTCTTGGCTGCATATATTCCTGCAGCGGCTCTCAGTCTTGTTTCTCCTAATCGTTCAAGGTCAAAGATCCTAGAGGAGAGCTCATGACCTGTCCATTCGTGCTCTTGTGCTACTTTCAACGTAGGTATTAAGAAGTCCAAAGGTAGCACAGCGTTTTGGCCAAATACCATCTGAAAGGGGGTGGCTTGGAGTACCGTTTTGTAGGCAACTCGATATGCCCAAACAGCATGGTGTAGCTGTTTGTCCCAATCAGAGCGTTTAGTGTTCACTAATTTCGTCAGTACGTTGCATACGATCTTATTAGTGCTCTCAGCTTGTCCATTAGCTTGAGGGTGATAGGGGGCAGACTTCTTGTGTATTACCAAGAATTCTTGGAGTAGATTTTCAATCACTTCGTTCAAGAAATGAGTGCCTCTATCACTTACAAGCTCTATAGGTAGCCCATATCTCGTGAATACATTCTCAAACAAGAATTTAGCAGTTGTTTGAGCATCGTTCTTCGTCGTAGCCTTTACCTCTACCCACTTAGTTAGATAGTCTGTTGCAACAATGATGTATTCCGCATGAGAACCCTTAGCTGGGGGATTAATAGGACCTACGAAGTCTATTCCCCACTTAGAAAATGCACGTCCACCCATCATAGGTTTCAGTGGCATCTCATCTTTGCGTATAGGATACTGAGTTCTCTGACAGACATCACACCGTTTCACATAGGTATGTGCATCCATGTGAAGGGTAGGCCACCAGAAGCCCGCAAATAGTACTGCCTTGATCACCCGATCTGGTCCAAAGTGCCCTCCTGCTACACCTTGGTGAGCAGTGTCCAAGATCTTAAGATATTCACTCTCATGGACACACAATCTCAGGTAGCCATCTTTACCACGCTTATATAGATTATTACCAATGAGTGAGTAATCCTGGGCTTCTTGTTCTAAACTCCTTTTCCTAGCCAGAGTCATGTCTGGAGGGAATGTGTTTGTCCTCAGGAAGGATACTAGAGGTTCGCTCCAATCTGGCACAATGGATACTTGATAAAGAGTGGCGTGTTCCACAGGTGGCTTAGTGCAACAGATTGGGCATTCCTTGCACAACTTTTGGACATCCGCTTCCATAGTTGGCCAATGCACTCCGAATCTCTTTAGTGTCTGTAAAGTTCGTTGCTTTGAATGGTGTTGCTCTAGTGCACCTACATGTGCTAATTGCAACCATTTAGCGTACTCATCCTCTTCTACGCAGCAAGCCAAGATCCCTTGATCTGTGTGCTTGTACATACTTCCTACCATGATGTGGTACTTTTGGGCTTTTACAACCTCTCTATTCCGTGTGTTTACCACTGGATGGTTAGGCCCGTATGTCAATATTGGTACCAATGGCTTAGCCCACTGCGACACCACTTCCAAATTAAACAAGTAAGCATCAGGAAGGTCATCTGATACTCCTTGTGGGGCCTCTCCCGATGTGAGCCTAGAAAGATGATCTGCTCTTAAGTGATTCCTACCTTTCCTTACTACAACCTCAAAATCATATTCCATTAGCAAGAGAAACCATCTCACTAATCTCCCTGTATTGCATGGCTTGTTTACGAGGTATAGCAATGCCTGATGATCAGTAAAAAATTTGAACTTATTTGCAAGCAAATAGTGTCTAAATTTCCTAACTGCATATACCATGCCTAATCCTTCTCGCTCTGTAGTGGTGTAATTCCGTTCAGCCGCATTCAATTGTCTACTGGCATAGGCAATTGGAAGATCCATATTACCTTCACCAGTAGGTTGAGCAAGCACACATCCAATAGCATAATTGGATGCATCAACATGAACATGGAATGGCTTATTCCAATCTGGTGTGGTCAAGATTGGTGCTGAACATAATCTTCGTTTAAGCTCCTGGAAGGAATTCTCACATTCATCCGTCCACTCAAAGTTAGTCAGAAGCCCGTACATGGGCTTTGCAATGACAGCATACATGTGTATAAATCGTCGGTAATAGCCACAATGCCCCATGAAAGCTTGTACTTCCTTGACATTTTTTGGCCTAGGTAGCTCTGCTATGGCTCTCACTTTCTCTTCGTCGGTAGATATGCCATTCTTTGACACTATGTGCCCTAAAATCTTGCCTTGCCTGACCATGAAAACACATTTCTCTGGGTTTAGGCAGACTTGATATTCTCTACATTTGTTAAAGATTTGTCTGAGCTCAGGTATATGGGTTTGTCTAATGTTGGAATGAGCACAAAGATCATCAACGTAGACTTCTAAACTCTTCCTCAGGAACTCCTTAAACACATGGCACATCAGCCTCTGGAAGGTAGCTGGTGCGTTGGTAAGCCCAAATGGCATTACTCTAAAAGCAAAAATGCCCCATTCTGTGGCAAAGGCTGTCTTATGCTGATCCTCTCGAGCTATGGCTACTTGATTGTAGCCCGAAAATCCATCAAGGAAGCTGTACACTTCCTTGCCTGCCACTCTTTCTAAGAGATGTTCTGTGATGGGAAGCGGATAGTTATCTCGAATTGTGGCTGCATTAACCTTTTTCAAGTTAATACACACACGCAGCTTGCCATTCTTCTTGGGCACCACTACGATGGGAGATACCCATTCAGTGTGCTCAATTTCATAGATAAATCCAGCTTCAACCAGTCGATCTATCTCTTCTTTGATCTTAGCAGCGTAATTATCGTTATATGTGTAGGGCTTTTGCTTAGAGGGTTTAGCATCTGAAGTCATGGGGATGGTGTGTGAGCATATGTCAGGGTCAACACCTTTCAAATCCTTGTAACTCCAAGCGAATACATCTCTGTATTCTCTTAGCAAGGCAATTAACACATGCTCTTCTTCTTCTGTTAGGTCATGGCCTATGTACGTGCATCTCTCCTCTCCTTCTTCTAGGGCCACTACTATTTTCTTGGTAGTTTCTTTGTTATCATAGGCCTCTCCTACTTGTGCCTCTCGTTTAGGCATTCTTATCATGACTCTCCTGTCATCTATCTCATACTTCTTAAAATTTTCTGGGACCTCAAACAAAGATTCTTCCTCTTCTGGTGAGGCTTCTCTCTTCTTTCGTTTCTTTCCTTCTTCCTTCGGGGTCACATGTGTTGTTAATCTTACGTCATTTGTAATCTCTCCATGCCTCTGGGGTTGAAAGTCTATTTCATGGAAGTATTCTTCATCTGATGCAAATGGTGGGTCCATAATGATAGACTCGAGATCGGAGTCACTTGCATCCTCAAATGCATCAGGGCTAGGTTCGCATTCTTCTAGAACTGCCTCTCCCATGATTGGCTCTATGGAGAAGACTGAAATGTCATAGCCATCCTCATCATAGTGAGGTGTCCATTGTTCTTCATTGATGGCTACGTCCATGGTTGCTAAAATTTCTGCCCAGCCATGGGGTTCAAATTCCTCATCAGTTAAAACTACAGGTGCATAGGCTGGGTCTTGAATTGATCTATGTGTTTCTTTTGCACCTACCTCTCTGGCTTTCTCTCTCTTCTCTTCTTCTACTGCTACCTTGCACATCCATAAGTGGGTGTCTTCATGCATCCATGAGGATCCTGACCCTATGGAATGCACAGATTCCATATCATCTTTGGCTCTATGGATGGGATTCCATTGGATAGGAGGTACATCTCTATGAGAGTAATCTTTGAGATTGACTTTGGTCGTAACACCTAAGTGCTGCAGGTACAAAGAATTGGTTCCCCAATCCTGTACCACTTGCAACTGTCGCATAAATGGTCTTCCCAAAATCATCTCATAGGCATGATTCTTGCTGAAGTCACATATGGCAAACGTATGCTCAAACTCGACACCACAAGTGGTGAGAGTTATTCCTTCTAGCAATCCTAAGGGTCTCTCAATATGACCATCGGCCATTTGCAATTTCATTCTCGTTGGCCTGAGTGCTGGCTTGCCCCAACGCTTCCATAGGGAAGTAGTGGCAATTGCAACTCCTGCACCTGAGTCCAAAATTGCCTTAGTGGTGTAGTCCTGGTAGGTAATGGGAAGATAGGTATTACCTTCTTCACCTTCACACATATCTCCTATCTTATCCAAGGGAATTTCTGGCACTGTCCTATGGGATCCTACCCGGGAACGTGGTTTTGCAACTTCAGTTACTTGATTGGCTACATATTTCCGCGCGTTCGGTCTATCCTCAGGCAGTTCTTCCAAAGTGAGATCGCGCTGCACCTTGGTGTTCGTTACTACCTCCGTGTTCCTTGGTATGACTGAGTCGTCGTTCCTCACCATGACTGTGGGTGCTCTCATACACGTGGACTTTGCTTCCCATGGGCCTGTGAAGTGGGGTAGCTCTTGTATGGAATTAGACTCAAAGTCCAATCTCTCGTGAGACTGAGTACTCTCATGTTCCCCGTAAATAGATGGGATGTCTTGTGGGAATTGGTCGTGTGCATCGTCCACAAGTTCAAAAGGAGGGGCAACTTCACTTTCGTTATCCCATTTGTCTTCTTGAATCTCTCGTAGGAAGTCTGGTGCAAATCGATTCATAGAAGAAGAAGTGTCAGGCTCTGTAGAATTAGGCACATAAGCAACCTGGGAAGGAGGGCTTATTCTATCGTTGGCTCTCTCCTCGTTCTCATAGATGGCTGGAGCACAAGCTTCTTGGGGAGGATTACTTATTCTATTACTTTTCCGAACAGGCTCATACGCTCCCTGAGAAGGAATGTAGGCAACTTGTGGAGGTACGTAAGCTTTCGAGGGAGGCTCATCTGCCTTTTGGGGGGAAAGATAAGTTTCTTGAGGAGGCACATGGGCTTCCTGAAGAGGCTGGCTTATCCGTTCTCTTACCTTTTCCTTTCTTTGAGGGGTAGGTTCCTTTTCTGATTGTGCAATTAGCCTCTCTATTCTTTCTAGCAGTCCATCAAAGTGTAACTGCGTCTTAGCTGAGCTAGAGATATTAAAGAGGCGGCTAGCTTCGAACATGGCTTGAGCCAATTCCACCATCTTAGCACAAATTTTAGTTCGTTCAAGCTCTAGTTCGGCTCTAGGGTAGCACTTTTCATGATCGGTTATGGTTGGCCCTTCTTGGATTCTGGCCTGATACGCTTTAAGCATCATGTTTAGGTCCTCGGGAGTGGGATCTGCTAGGACTGATCCTACTTTGGGGGGTGGTGGAGTCGTATGAAGCGGGTTGGAAAGTGGTGGGTCGGATGGAGATGGGAATGGTGGTGGTGGAGTAGTGTGAGAGGGAGTTTGAGATGTGAGTTCGGCTATCCTGGCTCTTGTTTCTCTTACGCTTTCCTCGAGTTCACTCATCTTTTTTGCCCATTGCCTTTTCATTGTTTCCCGACTATCTTTCCAAGCTCTAGTCCTTTTCTTGGTCATGCTCTCAGTTTCACTAGCCTCTGGGCCCTTTTCCTGACCTACACCCTGGTTTTGCTGCAATGCCTGAGCTCTAGTGACTACCTGTACTGGTGCAGCGGAAGTGACACTTCCTGAGGAATCTACAACCAACCCAATCACATTGATAGGAGTGATTTTTGGCATATTATTGGGGTTTTTTGGGCAATCTCGTAAGAGATGCTCTTTTCCACAATCTTGGCAACAGCCTTGGATCGTCACGGACTGAGTTTGTGTAGGTGGAGGTAAGGGACAATCGCGAATGAAGTGATCTCCTTGGCATCTGTAGCATGGTCCTCTTGGGAATGGAGGTCTTACTTGCCTAGGTTGAGGCCTAGGGTTGGGGTTTGCATACATGATGTTTGTATAATCTGAATCCCAACTAGGTTCATTCGGTTCTTCATTATAGTAGGACTCACCATGTTCTGGAGACTGCATGTAGTACGCCTGGGGGCTATCAACATGTGTAGAATCAAAGCTATGGTCACTGGGGTCATTTTCAGAAAGCAAGGATGTTACTGGGACTAAGGCTCTATTCAGGTTCTCTTCTGCAGCCGTGTACTTTACCGGAATCACATTAACTGGAGCTGGGGGTTGTTGTGCTAACACAGGCTGAGGTCTTTGTTGGTTTTGGTATGGTTGCTGATAGGGTTGCTGTGGCCTGCCATATGGCTGTGGAGGGTACTGGTTCTGGTATCTTCCTTGTTGAGGGTATGGCTGAGGGTAGGGTTGCCTAACCGCCTGCCTGTTGTATGGGCAATCTTGCGCAGTGTGATTGGTGTACTTCCGTTCTATGGTGCAGTATTGGCTACTAGGATTAACTTGGGGTTGAGCCATAATGGGACAGACGTTCGCCATGTGGTCGCCACCACACGTATAGCATCTTTTCACAGGGGCAAACCTTGGGATTTGTTTGCTAGTTACACCTAATTTCTGAGCTACTTTCTTTGCGAGTTCCTCAATTGATGTGGATTGCGTGGAAGAGTGACTAGATGCACTATCTGAATCTTTGTAGATTTTGGAAAGCTCTAGTTCTTCCCCTAGGTTATCTTCAATGTCAATGCACATGCGTACACACTCTTCTATAGTCCTGGGGTCCTTCAGATACACATAGGATCTCAATTTCGTACTCAGCAATCCATCAAGGAATAAGGCTACTTGTTTAGCAGATGTGGGTAGCTCCGAAAGAGGGTACCTCTCAAGATATTGTCTAAATCTTCTTCCGGCCAATCTGACAGTCTCTTGGGGGGTCTGTTTGAAGCTGTGAATCAATGAGGAGGTATTGTGCCTTATGCCACTCTTAGAGAACTCTACAATGAAAGCTTCTAGGAGTTGGTCTATGCTCCTGAACTGCCGCTCATCCAATGGCTGAAACCATGTAAGTGTTGTGTTCCTAAGGGTTAGACCGAAGGCATTGTACTACGTGAATAGATCCTCCACTTGTTCAGCTCTCAAGACTTGCTTGAACTCCGCCACATGATCATAGGGATCTCCTGTGCCGTCAAAGTAATTCTTCATGGACTTAACTAGCTGGGTGGGTCTCAAAGTTCTTGTGTGCTCTCTAGGCCTCGGCACAGGGAATCCATCTACATTTCTTTGGTTCCTGTGAGCTCTAAGCATCTCAGGTTCTACCCTATTCGTCTCCGTCCTCGTTCTTTCTCTGCCCACTGGGTTGGCAAAGCTTACTTCTGGTCTATCTCTACTTCTGTCTCTTTGAGTTCCATGAGCTTGGGATGTTCCAACTCCAGGGTGACCATAGGATACATTCGATCTTGGTTGGGGGAAAATGAATTCACCCTTCCAAGTGTAAGCATGCCTATCATTTTTTGTCACCACAAAGATCCTTTCCGAAGTGTGATCTAAGTAGGTCACTCTACCTGGGCTATCCGGATCCTTAAACTCATAGATCATGATAGTTCCTATATCAGTTGGTTGATTAGATTTATATCTCCAAAAGGCTTCGTCAGTTTCTCGATTGAGGAGCTACTCTATGCTCTTGTTGTCTTGGGGTACCCACTCAGGTGTGATAATCCTAGTGAGAACAGATTTGCCTCGAGGGGTTCTAGGTTCTACACCCATGTTTCCTTGTTCCAAGTCACCTAAGTCCGCTTCTGAGATTACATTCCCAAATTCATCTGTCCTATCTGGGTGACTGGTGACTACGTATATGGTTCCTTCTTTGTCCAGGTATGCACCGTTTTCAAACTTGACGGCTGGATGCTCCAGTCCTATGGATTGGTCAGGGTTTTTAATCTGGACTACGGATCTTCCTAGGCCGTCCTCATAGATGCTAGCACCTAATCGGTTGGTCCTAAGGTATTCCAGCTGTGTTTTGTAAGGGCCTTCTACCCTGTACAAATATGGCATTCCTGAACTTCCCGTAGGTCTGTCCATGCCTTGAGACATCTCTGACTCACTGGTCTCAGAGCTATGGTAATACAAGTGGTGGCTCAACTGCTGGGCCCAAGACCTAGCAGTGTGGTTAACACTAGCCTCTGAAGACCTAAGGCTCTGTCTCTCCCTTACTAGATGTCGTCCTGATCTAAGGTTCATATGCCTATCTAAGTAGCCCAATTCTTTGCCCAGAGTACAACCTCGTTGCCGATCAATTGGTATCAGTCACTTGATTCTTTTTAGTTATTTATCGTGTTTAAGGTCTTGTCTGATATTACGTCGTCGGAATACTTGAGTGTTCTTCGTGCTTTTAGGTTGATCGTTCCACGTTAGGTTCTTTTCCTTTATGTTATCGACAGTACAGAGATTAGGTTTTTAGCTTGAACTTGAGTTTTTAGGTAGTCTTCAACTCGACACCTGCCTATCGTCGCTCTGACTTACTCCTACCTCTCGTCGTTCTTAGCCTAAGCTATGAATTGACAGAGGGGGTTAAAAGTTTCCAACCTTCTGTTTCCTGCCTGGTTGCCCTTGAGTGCCCAGGAAATGTGTTCCCAAGCTCGCACTTACACTTGCTTAGAACGCCTTTCGATGCTCTCAATAGATCTGTAAGAGTTTCAAAGTTAGCTTTGAGTTTTAAGTCCCAAAGACAGAACCAATTATTTTCATTCCTGTAGCACAAACACAAACTTGTATAGTGATTCTCAAGAAAACAATCCTAAGGACCCCTGACTTTGATCCCCCTGGGTATGGTCAACTTCAAAATACCCTATCTGAAAATCAATGCATTATCTTTATAAAAAACAGTTGAGGGCGTGTAGTATATGCCACGAGCTTTCCAACAAGCCCTAGAGCTCAAAAATTTGATTTCGTATGAAAAAGTTATGGCTGTTCAGGGTTTAGGGGGTTAAAACAAGATTTAATCTGGCCGACAGATCCTAGGATTTTCTCCAAATCACAAGTGTAGAAACCTCCCAAAATGCTAATAGATTGACTATTTTGCCCCAAAATTATCCCAACTTTTGAACAAAACCAAACCCTAATTTTTGGCCGAAAAGCCTGTCAATCGCGATCGACAGGTCTGTCAATCACGATTGACAGAGGTGTCCGTCGGGGCTGTCAGTCGCGATCGACAGTGTCAATCGCGATCGACAGTGTCGATCGTGGCTGTCAATCGCGATCGACGGCATCAATCTCGATCGACACGTTTTCCGGATTTTTCGCCAAGATTTCAGTCAATCGGGGGCCTATCATTCGCGATGGACACGTGGCTACGCGCAAAAGTCAATCAATCGTGGAATTTCAGCCAATCGCGATCGACGGTGTCAATCGCGATTGACGGAGGTGTCGGTCGTGGCTGTCGATCGACGGTATCAATCGCGATTGACAGGGTCCTACGTGGCAGTCAGTCGATCGTGGAGGTCTGTCGATCGCGATTGACAGGGTCTGTCGGTCGCGATTGACAGGGTCTGTCGGTCGCGATTGACAGAGGCTGTCGGTCGCGATTGACAGAAAACCTCGGAATTTTTCTACTGTTTTTAGTGTTTTAGGATGTGCTCCTTGTGCTTGTTCTAGTGGTGCACTCAATTTTGTGAAAAGCCAAAAATTTCTGTCAGTCGCGATCGACAGGAGCCTGCGACCGCGAGACAGTTTCTTCGAATTTCGTACCTGCGCAGGAAGCTGGGGATGATGATACAGCAAGTTCCTGCAAAAAGCTCAAGAAACATGCAAGAAAACACACATGCAATATCGCTCTCTCGCTCTCTCTCACAAGTGAAATGAGGGAAATGAGGTGGGGAAGATGATATGATCAAAAAACAAAAATTTTCGCGATGATGGAGATGGAGGTGGGAGATGGTGATGATGATGATGGAAATGAAGATGGAGAAGAAAGTAAAAGAAAATCGATGAGAGTGAAGAAAATACCTACAACTCCAACGCGTCAACTCTACGTCTTACCATCACACGCTCGTCCTCAAAGCTCGATCCCCGGCAACGGCGCCAAAATTTGGTGTAGCTCAGTGATGAGTAGCACCTCCTTTAATGTCAAACCGGGAAGACGTGAGGATGGTATGAAGACCTCGAGCAAGTGGCGGCTCAAGTGCATGAGTGAGAAGCACACAATCATGCACACACATACACACACACGCGCACACACGGCGAGACAAAGAGAGAAAGTCAATGGAGTTCTTAGATTACTTTCAAAAGCTCTTACAAGTTTGTTTCAATTACAATCTAACCCAAAAATGAGCTCTCTAGCTCCTTTTATAGTTTTTGACTAGCTTTGGCCCTGTTCAGACCTAGTGTCCGGCCTAGTTAAAAATTAGGTTCCAGGGCTTATTTGAGGGCTCAAACGAGATCTAAAAATTACGAAAATTGATAGGTAGATACTTCTAAAGCTCCTCAAGCTCAAGGACTCCTTGGCTTGCACAAAATGGAGCTACAAAAAGATGAATTGGTATTTACAATGGTGTTTAGTGATGAAAATCACTTTGAATGGGTGTAAAGGGTTTGAAAATTTAAAGGTTGCCTTAGTGCTAGATCTGCGTGAGTGCTCGTACTTGCTTCTTCCTGAAGAAAATTGTTGGCCTATTTGCCAGATCTTCGTTGACTCCCTTGTCTGCTTGTGCCTTCTCTCCCTTGTCCGCTGCTAACAAATCTCCTCTTTGATTTTGTCTGAATATACATCATTGTATGTGTACAATCTTTGTTTGGAGGGTTTTGCATCTAGAGACATTGGGATCCTATGAGAACAAATAGAGAGATCCACTCCATTTAGACCTTTATAAGTCCAAGCAAACACATCTCTATATTCTCGAATCGGCTCTATGAGCTACTACTCTTCTTCTATCAATACATCCTTACCTATATATGTGCATCTCTCCTCTTCACCTTCCATTGTTACTAGCACCTTTTTAGTTTGTTCCTTCTTATCATATGCTACTCCTTCCTCAACCTCTCTTCTTGGCATTTGAATAGCCATTTTCCTTTCTTTAACTTCATACCTCTTGAAATGTTTAGGTACCTCAAATGATTCATGGTGTGGCTCTTCCTGAACTTTGTTTTTCTCCACCTTAGGTTTTTCTTGATACTTTTCTATGGCCAGCACCTTAGTGTTCCATTGGGTATCTTCCTTTTCTATCTCTCTCGGGTATTGTTCTTCTGAATCAAATTTAGGTTCCATTTCTATACTTTCATAGTCCTCTCTCCATTCTTTTTCTACCAATTCTCTTGCTTCTACCTCTTAGAGGACTACCATGTACATACTTACATCATACCCTTCCTCATCTAAACATTCATTCATAGTCAATACCTCTTCGTTCATGCAAACATCTAGGGGGGCTAATATTTCCATCCATCCATGTGGCTCAAATGCTTCATCTGGAAATATTTGTGGCATATAGGCTAGGTCTTCTATTGGTCTGTATTTTTTGTGTCATATTGGCCAAGCTTGCACTCTTTCTTCCTCTCTTTTTGCTTGTACAAATATAATGTTAGAATCCTCAAGAATCATGCATCTAGAGGATGCCTCTAGAGCATTTACATGGCTCTTTGAATTTTACAAAGGATTTCCAAAAGAAAAATGTGCTAAAGCATGGAAATTTTGGGGGCTCATTTTTCTTTACTTCTTCTCGTGCAACAGGCTAGGACTCAAGAACGAGAAACATACCAACCTGAAAAATTTACTACAACTCAAGATGCCAAGAGTGAGAAGGAGAGAAAGAAAAAGTTACCCACATCAAAAGAGACCAAATCTTTTTTTGAAGTGGTAGGAAATTTCAAGAAATATAAGGTTGAGGACAAAAAGATCATGATAGGAATGCTCAAATGAGATGTACTCATAGGAGAGGCCTATGAATACAAAGAAAAGACCGAGAAAATTTTAATGACCTAAGAAGATTGAGAAGAAAGACGTACATACATAGGACATGACCTAAACGAAGAACTGGAGCATGTGTTGATAAATCTATTGAAGGAACATAGATATGTATTTGCTTGAAGTTATAAGGACCTAAAAGGAGTCGATCTAGATATGTGCTCTCACAAGATCCTAGTGGTGTTAGATGTTAAGCCAACCAAGGAGAAGCCTTACACATATAACGATAACTATGCAGCCCAGATTAAATAGTAAATTGATTGCTTGATAGAATCAAAATCTATCTATGAAATTGAGCATACTAAATGGCTATCCCCCATTGTACTAGTGCCCAAAACGAATGGAAAGTTATGGGTATGCATTAACTTGAAGAAAGTTGATCCAGCCACCATATGAGATAGTTATCCGCTTCCTATCACCAAGCATCTTTTAGAGTGAGTAGCAGGCAAGGAATTCTATAGCTTTCTTGATGGATTCTTGAGTTACATTCAAGTAGCCATTGCCCCTAAAGATCAGCATAAGATGGCTTTTGCCATAGAGTTAGGAATTTTGTGTTTTGGGTGATGCCATTTGGGCTCATCAATGCACCTTCTACATTCGAGAGGCTGATATGTCATGTTCAAGGACTTCTTGAGGAAGAACTTAGAAGTCTATGTGGATGACACATTGTGTTCTCATTCCAACATTAGACAAACTCACATACCTAAAATTAGTCATATTTTTGACATGCAAAGAATATCAAGTTCATCTATACCCAGAAAAGTGTATTTTCATGGTCAGGAAAAATCTTTGGACACACTGTGTCAAAGAATGGGATCTCAATGGATGAAGATAAGGTTAGAGCCATTGAAGAGCTACCTAGACCAAATATGGCCAAGGAAGTAAAAACTTTCATGGGACATTGTGGATACTACCGACATTTTATCCACGTGCACGCTATAATTGCAAAGCCTTTGTACAACATTTTGACTAACTTTGATTGGAATGAAGAGTGTGAGATCTCTTTTAATGAGATAAAATAAGGACTATGTTCAAAACCAATCTTAACGATACCAAATTGGAGTAAGCCATTCCATCTTCATGTGGATGCCTCCAATTTTGCAATTGGGTGTGTGCTAGCACAACCTATAGGAAAAGGAAACATAGATCTTCCCATTGCTTATGCTAGTAGGTAGTTGAATGTAGTCGAAAGGAACTATACAACCATCGAGCGAGAAGGTTTAGGCATGGTGCAAGAGAACGAGGATTACGACCACCACCATGTGCTAGAGAGATGACTCTCCTCCCAACCATATGCCTCTATATATAGCTCTCTCCAAGGGACTGCCTTCTTGGCTAGGTGGATACTAACCATCCATGTGTATGTCGGCCATGTAATTGCATGTGTGCCAAGTGTCGGAGCTAACTCGAGTTAAGTGAAGTGGATGTTTCTAGAAGACTTTAGAGCTCTTTGGGCAAAATACTCTCTGCATGTACCCTATAGGGATTGAACCCAAGACCTCCTCCTTCACACCCTTGAGACTTAACCACTAAGCTAAGTGGATCACTTGTTTACAAGAGCACATGTAAACTCCTAGTAAGTCTAGAATCGAGATATTTGGTCTTACACATGGGTGACCAAACAGTGTGCAATTTCACATCCCCCTGAACCAATCGGACCCTTAGATCATAGAATTACTTTATTACATTCTTCTCCCCTTGGAAAAATATTTCTTTCCTTGAAAATAGAGCTTTATAACTACTTTAGGCAACCCGTGAGCCTCATGTTCTAAAACCAAAAGAACATGGTCATGTTCTTCAACCAGAAGAGCATGTCTCATCTCTCTGGTGGGATCCCCACCCAAATGATTCAAAACACTGTCTAGCTTTGTTCTTTAATAAATTGGTCAAAGTACAAAGTAGTGAATTAATAATAAGATTAGATCTAAAAACATCCCTGACCAATTCACAGTTTTTACTAGGTGCGATCTAGGCACGAATATATGAACTGGGTGGATTCAAATTACTAGTCCACTTCTAGGCATGACTAGTGCATAGTGCATGGACTTAGTAACTAAGATGTGATTCTTATCCCTATGAAGACTTTGAGAATTCTCTCATAATAATGCAAGAGAAGAAAGACTATGACCACCACCACATGCTAGAGAGATGACTCTCCTCCAAACCATATGCCTCTATATATAGCTCTCTCCAAGGGACTCCCTTCTTGGGTAGGTGGATACTAACCATCCAATTATCTCAAGTGGATGGTTCTAGAAGGCTCTAGAGCTCTTTGGGCAAAATAATATCCCCATGTACCCCATAGGGATTGAACCCAAGACCTCTTGCTTCACACCCTTCATACTTAACTACTAAACTAAGTGGATCACTTTTTTACAAGAGCACATGACCTTCTAGTAAGTCTAGACTTGAGATCTTTTGTCATACACACAGGTGACCAAACAATGTCCGATTTTAGATCCGCCTGAACCCGGACCCTTAGATCATAGGCTTACTTTATTATTGCATGGTTTATGTGGTCAATAATTTTAGAAATTATTTGCTAGAAAATAAGTTTAAATTATTCACAAATCATCAAGATCGTCTTTATTTGTTGAATAAGCCATGCAATACAGGCCGATTAGTAAGAAGGTTTCTCTTACTAATGGAGTATGATTTCAAAGTATTCATAAGGAAAGGGAAGACCCAACTTAGAGCAGATCACCTCTCTAAACTCACTTCAAGAGAGTCGATGCAAGGAGTATCAGATTTACTTCTTGATGCGTACTTATTCAACTTAAAAGTAGTGCCTAAGTAGGATAAAACATTTGTATATATTCATACTTTGGACCCAAAAACCCCATAGTGAGAACAAAGGACAAAGATATTGTGAGATCTCAAAAATTTCATGTATTGGTAAGAATAATATATAAGAAAAATGATCAAGGAATCCTCGTGTGTTGTGTGAAAGAAGAAGAACATGCAAAATGGTTGCAATTAGCACATGTAGGTGCATTGGAGAAACATCATTCAAAACATCGAACCCTACAGACTCTGAAGAGATTAGGTGTATAATGGCCAACAATGGAAGCACATATCTATAGGATGTGTAATGATTTTCCAGTTTTGTATTAATAGACCCCCCTGTTTAGCATGCCAATTTGTATCAAGTATCCCTAATACCGGATTGGAGTAGTCCTTTGGTTGACTTTTTGAGGATGAGGATCTTCCCTCAAGAGATGACTTTAGCACCAAGAAGAAGTCTAGACTAGGAGGCTCAAGACTATATGATCATAGGATATAATATTTACAAGAGAGGAAAAAATGGATATCTAAAATTATTTGTCCATGAAAGTGAATATTTGAAGATCATAGAGGCTACACACCAAGGTGTTGTAGGAGGAAACTTTGGACCTAATCGAATGATCAAAGCTATCTTATTTTCAAGTCTTTGGTGGCCTACCCTTCACATGGATGCACATACCTATGAGAAGTGCGAGATATTCAAAGAACACAATATCCTGTACGTAAGGACAAGATGCCACTGAGACCCATGATGAGAGGACGTGCATTCTCTAAGTGGGGAATAGACTTTGTAGGTCCAATTAATCTACCATCCAGGAGCTCACATACAAAGTATATCCTAGTTGCAATACATATCTAAATAAATGGCTAGAGGCAAAAGAAACTCAAAAGAATGATGTGCAAACAGCAGCTAAATTCTTATTTGAAAATGTATTCACATGATATGGGTTGCTGATAGAATTGCTAACTAATTGTGGCAATCACTTCTTAAAGGACGTCATTGACTATCTATTACAAAATTTCATGGTCATTCACAAGAAGTCAGCCCCATATCACCCATATGCAATGGAACGAGCACAAATAAGATCCTGTGTAGAGTGCTGACTAAACTTGTTAACAACAAAGTTTTTGATTGGGAAAAATAACTTCGTCATGAAGTTTGGACTTATTATTGGTGCAATTAACAAGCCTAAGTTTTTGGCTAATTATTCAGGACTACACATTATTTCATTACCTCACATGAAGAACCACAAATGAACACTTGCTTGTCAATTTGGTTGTATTTAATTTGATAATTGTAAAATCTAAGAGAATAAGGAACCTCATGAAGATAGGGAGCCAAACCCATGAATCATGTGGTAGAAAGAATCAAATTAAATCATCCCCATAGTTTAGGATTACTTTTAGGTGAGGGAAAATTCAAATTCAAACTCTTCACTTGTGTATAAATACACATACTTTTATTCACGAGATAGGAGAGCTATTTTGAGAGACTTTGAGCTACATCAGTGAGCATACATTGAACTCACTTCATGTATGTGTAGTCCACTACACTTCTCTTGTATCATATGCTCAATAGCATTTACATTTTGATACATATCATTGAGTATATCCCTCTCTACTGCTAACAACATCTTCTTCATCATAGCAATGATTTTGTGGAATCAATTTCTCCGTGTACTTAATCATTTACTATAATTTAACTTGGGATAGTTAGATAGTGTCTACTATAGAATTATCATTTTTCATCAAGTTTGGTTGAGAAAATCTTGAGATATGAAGTGAGGAAGGTGATTGTGTCTGCACATCTTCTAGATCCTGAAAAGTTGGGATGACCCCCCTAACTTGTTAGATTTATTTCTCACTATATGGTGTAGATAAATTGATGCTTTAGTTATCTATACACTCCAATAAGATGTATGAAAAATCTCTCTAGTCAATTCATACTAGATTGTGATCTCTCAACATAATAATGAGCACTTTTATTCCCAAAATAGAAGGTTTCTTGACATTGATTGCATATGCAAGTTATCTGTTTTGATGCAAAGATTTGGGAATGATGCTTTGAAGGACTTGATGTTCCCAAATGCATTATTGTGAAGCTAAAAGATGCAAAGAAGGTTTCTTCACATTTCTTGCATATGCAAGTTATCTCTTTTGATGCAAAGATCTGGGAATGATGCTCCAAAGGACTTGGTGGTTCCAAATGCATTATTCTAAACCTAGTTCTCCATCTCCTCCCAATGGTATCAGAGCAACAACAAATAAACATGGGAGATGTACTTCCTTCATCCATAAACAAATTGGATCAAGGCAACTACTGAGCTTGGTCACTTAGAATGGAAGCTTATCTTCAAGGGAGAAACCTCTATGGCTACATATCTGGAGATGAGATGATGTCAATCCTCAGAAGCAAACGACAACCAACTAAAGAAGAACAAGAGAGGCTAAACATATGGTGTTCAAAGGATGCTCTAACAAGGTCATACATTTGTAACTAAATCTCAAAGCTCATCTCCGTGTGCCATATGTGGCTTAATTTATCACATTACTCAGAATTGTTTCAAGAATCCTAAAAACCAAAGAGGAAGAGGTTTCAACAAAGGATGCTATGGAAGCTCAAGAGTTAGATTCAACAACAACAATGGTTACAACAACAATGCATACAACAACAATAATTAAAAAGGAGGATATAGAGGAAGGAGAGACTACAACAACTAATGTAGATTATCAAACTCAAGAGGATTCATTACTTTGGATAAACATGACTATGAATCAAGGTGAAGCAGATGAACATGTGTTCTATATAGACTCAGGTTGCTCAAATCATGTAACAAGGAATGCAGATCTACTCTCAAACTTGGAAGATCCAAGGAATAGACATGAATTCCAAACAGGAGATGACACAAGGCATCCAACAGAGAAGATAGGCAATTTGAAAACCTCATATGGTATTGTATGTGCCAACGAACACCAAAAACCTCATAAGTGTAGGTCAGATTGTTGAAAAAGGATTACAAGTCAGATTAACAAAGAATGGAGCATTTGTTGAGGATCTACATTAGGGATTCAAGAGGATAGAAAGAGGAGAAAAATTAGGTAGATTATTTACATTTGAACTCCAAGATACTAGAAACATTTATTCAATTATGGTAGCCAAACTCTATCAAAGTTGGAAATTTGGCACAAAAGGTTAGCACATATAGGAGAAAGGGCTCTAAAGCAGATCAATAGGGATCAGAGTGTTCTTGGTCTACCTAACATATCCAAACAACACATTATATACAAATGTAGTTATTGTCAATTTGCCAAGCCTCGTAGACAACCATTCATAAAGAAGGGATACATTCATGGAGACCTGTTGGAGCTAGTCCATACACATGTAAGGGGACCAAGCAAAGAGCCTTACATCTTTGTAACTAGGTATTATGTATCATTCCTTGATGATTGTAGCAAATGGACAATTCTATACTTTATGAAGCATGAGGATGAACTGTCTTGATGTTTGAAGAAATACGTGGCACTTGTAGAAAATCAAACAGGTAAGACTTTGAAGAGGCTAAGGTCAAATGGAGGGGGAGAGTATTTCTCCCATGACTTTGATTCTGATCTCCAAGAGAGAAGAATCAAAAGAGAGATCACCATCAGGTATACTCTAGAGCAAAATAGAGTGGTAGAGAGAAGAAATAGGACAATTGTGGAGGCTACAAGGTCAATGCTAAATGAGAAGAAATTACCCAACTACTTGTGGGAAGGGGCTACATCCATAGCCACATATCTAATCAATAGACTCCCATCAAAAGCATTGGATGGGATGACACCATATGAAACATGGAATAGAAGAAGACTTAGCCTTGATCATTGTAGGATCCTTGGGTGCATAGCATATGTACACATACCTTCACAAATGAAAGGAAAATTAGATCCAAAGGCAGAGAGATGCATCTTTATTGGCTATGAACTTAATAAAAAAGGTTATAGGCTATAAGATCCAAGAAATAAAGGTTTCATTGTAAGTAGAGATGTTGTCTGATGAAAACAAATATTGGCTTGAAGATGATTGCAAGAAAATTAAACTTCCCTACCACCCAGAGGAAGACTTTCCAACATTGTCAAAGAGGAATGAGCTTGCACTTGAAGCATCAAGTGATTCTGAAGATTATCAAAAGACTCCAATAAGGAAAAACAACTCTTGTAGCTCTAAAGGCAAAGCTAAAGTGCAGGCAATGAGAGATGTGGTAGAATCAACTCATCAAACTATAAGAAGGTCTACTAGAGAAAAAAAGAATCCAAAAAGGTATGGTTATGAAACTTTCTTAGTCACTAAACATTCAATATATGTATCTTAGGAGTCAAACTTTGAAGAGCCATCTACGTATGAAGAAGCCAAGAAGAAACTAGAATGGAGAAGTGCCATGGAAGAAGAAATAGAAACTCTACAGGAAAATCAGACTTGGGACTTGGTACCCAAGAAACCATCTATCAAGGTCATTGGTAGAAGGTGGATATACAAGGTAAGGAAGAATTCTAATGGATCAATTAATAGGTACAAATCAAGGCTTGTAGCCAAAGGGTTTGAAAAAATCAAAGGCATTGATTATGAAGAGACACTCACCTATGGAAAAAATGCCTATAATTAGAGTACTTATGAGTGTTGCATCTTCCAAGAATTGGAAGATATATCAAATGGATGTTAAAAATGATTTCTTAAATCGTTGGATTTCAGAGGAGGTATATATGGTTCAACTTTTTGGTTTTGAAGATCAAGCATACCTTGAATATGTGTGCAGGTTGAGGAAAGCCTTGTATGGCTTGAAGCAAGCACTTAGAGTGTGGAATCATAGAATTGTCACTTACTTGCAAGATAAAGGTTTCATTGTAAGTAAGGGCACATGCTTCCCTCTTCATTAAGAGGAATCATTCAGAGGTCATATACCTTTGTGTATATGTAGATGATATAGTCATTATAAGAAGTAATGTAGATGGAATCAAGAAAATCAAAGCTCAAATGAAGGAGGAATTCAAGATCAATGATCTTGGCTTACTCACATACTTCTTAGGTTTGAAAGTGGTATAGATAGAAAAAGGTATGTTCCTTAGTCACAGAAAATACATTGGAGACATGATCGCCGAATTCAAGATGGAAAATACAAAGGTTGTAGGTACACTTGTTATTAAAGCTAAGTGCACACGAAGGTGAGCTGATTGAAGATGTAACTAGTTATCAAAGTCTTGTTGGATGTTTAAATTATGCAACTCTAACTAGAGTGGATATATGCTATGGAGTTAGTGTGTTGAGTCAATTCATGCACACTCCAAGAAAACCTCACATGCAAGCAGCCAAGAGAATTCTAAAATACTTGAATGGTACAATGAATGAAGGGTTGTACTATCCATATACATTTGATATAGATGTAAACTCTTCTCTGATGGAGATTGGGTAGGTTCTAAAGATGATAGAAGAAGCACATCAGGACATCTTACCTTTGCAGGTACAAAGTTGATTTCATGGTTGTCCAAGAAGCAACCTATAGTTTCTCTTTCATGAATAAAAGTTGAATACAGAGCACTTGCAATCGCTACACAAGAAGCTATGTGGATTAGAACCCTATACTTAGGTATAGGGTTGAACACTTCAACTCCACATATATTTGGAGACAATATTAGTTCATTACATCTTGCTACTAACCCAATCTATCATGCCAATACTAAACATATAGAAGTTCATTACCATTATGTGAGAGAAAAGATTATAAGTAAGGAGATACAACTCTCATATGTATCAACACATCAACAATGTGGAGATATGATGATAATGGCATTGGAGGGAAGCAAATTGAACAGGTTCAAATTGTTGGAGCATCAAGCTTTCATTATGCTTGAGGTGGATATGCTCCAGATTATCTGGATGCTATGGATATGCCTTAAAGAATAGCACTTATGTGCATATATTTTCTTTGTATTAATTGGTTGATCACTTATGATCATTTCTTGTAAGGTTCAAGGTATTTACCGGTAAAATGAAAGAATAAAAGGCTTAAAATCCATGATTTAGAAGTGTCTGGGTTTGATTCTCAATCAATCAATCAAGAGGTAGATTTGATTTGAACTTTCTCTTTTCCTAGATTGTAGGAAATGATTCCAATATGAAGAAAAGGCGTGGATAGATGCTCAAGAGTCTATATAAAGACTCCACAACACTTGTGCATTACGTAAGTTCATGATTTGAAGCAATACATATACTCTTTGATCATTGCTTGATGCCATCTCTGTTTATTGCTCCTTCTCCCTCAGACTCAGTCAACTTGCAAACAATAATCCTCTCTAAAGAGCTTCAAATCTAGTATTTAAGCACTCATTGGAAATGTATTACTGTCTAATTTTATGTGTAAAAATTTTCAGATTGTTTGGTTCATTAGCATTAGAGAAATTCATGTTTTTCAGTCTCAGGGTCATTCTTTGCAACTCCCTGACAATTTGAGATGACACCAGTTTAGTGTTAAGGTAATTTCTCCTTGCTTGGTTCATATAAAATAGGGCTTTATGCATTATAGCAATTCAAAACTATGTATGACACTCCCTTAAGAGGAATTTTTTCAGTTGTTATTGTGCTGGCTGCTCTCAGTGTTTGAAGTCTCAATTTCCACCCATTTTTAGAAGGTTTTATGAGCTAGTCAAGGTGCAAGTTATCTATTTTGCATCAACGTTTTCTTGTTGATGTTCCAAAGTACCTATTTGGTTTTATTGTATTAAGCACAATCCCACAAGGTCTACTTTACATATCCCAAAAGTTAGGCCTGGTCCTATGCTGGTTTGATGGGCCAACTTCACCACTTGACAATTCAACTTTCTAAGCCTCTCCAAGCTTCTCCAATTTCTTTGAGTGGTATCATAGCAACTTCAACATGGGAGATGGCTTTCCTTCAATGAATGAGAATCTTGATAGACACAATTATGCTGCTTGGAAAATCAGAATGGAGCCTTATTTTCAAGGAAGAAACCTATATGGGATTGTATTAGGTGATGAAGCAATGCCTACTCCAAGATCCAACGGAGGACCTAATCAAGAGGAAATAGATAGGCTCACGATTTGGTGTGCAAGGGATGCTCAAGAAAGGTCATACATACTCAAATCTATCTCTAATTTTCTATTACCACATATAAGAGGATGTAAGACATCTCAAGAGACTTGGGATGCCCTAAAGACTTTCTTTTCTGCTAGTACAAAAGCAAGGAAGAACCATCTTAGGAACGAGTTCAACCAAATGAAAAAGATTCCAAAACAAAACATCACTGAGTTTGTTACAAAGGTCAAGGAGGTTGCTGATCGATTGGCATCCATTGGAGAGCTAATTGAAGAAGAGGCCATCATGAGGAAAATTCTCAATGGGATTAGAGGTGACAAGCAATGGTAATCTTTCACCATAGCCTATGATCTCATCATGGATGTGAAAACTCCAAATTTCAACATCTTTCTTAGACAACTCTTTAATCAAGAGTCCAACAATAGCATAAAGGAAGGTAACTCCTATCATAGTAATTCAAGTAGTGCTCTATATGCAGATAAGAAGGAAGAAGCTAAAAGGCAAGAAAAAGGAAGAAGATGAAGAGGAGACTCCCCAAGCCAACTTTGCAGGCAAGAGCAAGTGGAAAGGGAAGAAGAAAGGACCAAAACATGACAAGACCAAAGGTCAGAATGTTCAACCTTGTGCCATTTGTGATAAGACCAACCCCACCACTCAGAATTGCTCTTCAATGGGAAGACCCAGAAAGGAAGTGTAAGAGGTCAATATGGCAACAAAAGAGGCAAAGGTGGACACAACTTCAACAATAACAATAGAGTCCATAATAGAAGGGACTAAAACAATTACTATGAAGATCAAAAAGATGAGGACTCATTGCTCTTGATGAATCTAAGCCACAACGAAGGTAAAGAAGATGATAATTTATTCTACATAGATTCAGTATGTTCAAATCATGGTGCATGCAACATAGCTATCTTATCTGATTTGGAAAATCCAAAGCATAGACATGAAGTTTAAGTAGGGGATGATATTAAGCACAACATGGAGAAGATTGGTAATGTCAATGCTTCTAATGGTAGAACAAATATTTTGAACAAGGTACTCTATGTTCCCACTATTACAAAAAACCTAATAAGTGTAGGCAAAATAGTTGAGAAAGGCTTGCAAGTTAGGTTCACCCAACATGGAGCTTTTGTGGATCCATGTCAAGGCTTCAAGAAGATATCCAAAGTTGAGACGCATGGTAGGCTCTTTACTTTTGAAGTAGGAGAAACCAAAAACATAGCTTTATTCAACTTTGGGTCTCAAACCCTAAGTGAGCTTGAAGTGTGGCATAAGACACTAGTTCATGTGAATGAAACAACCTTAAAGGATATATGCAGGGATCAAAGTGTTCTTGGATTGCCAAACATATTAAAGAAACACATGATCAACATATGTGATGCATGTCAGATTGGGAAAGCACAAAGACAACCATTCAACCACAAAGGCTACATCCACAACAACTTATTAGACCTAGTACATACAGATGTATGGGGGCCAAGCCAAGAAACTTCATTGGAAGGATAAAGGTATTATGTCTCATTTATTGATGACCATAGTAGATGGACTATTTTATACTTTATCAATAATAAGAATGAAGTGTTTGATTGCTTCAAGAAGTATCTAGCACATGTGGAGAATCATATAGGTAGATCACTCAAAAAGATCAAATATGATGGAGGGGAAGAATACTTCTCCAAAGAGTTTGATGAGTTCTTGTAGGATAAAGGTATCAAAAGGGAAGCGACTACCATGCAATCTCCTCAACTAAATGGAATCGTAGAAAGAAGAAACAAGTCATTGGTTGGATTAGCCAGAACAATGCTTGAAGAGAAGAGGTTGCCACATTATCTATGGGCAGAGGCTAATTCAATTGTTGGAATTACAAGTTGGCTACATACCTTCAAGATCAAGGGTTTAGACCTAGCAACTCAAATCCTTCTTTATTCATCAAAAGGGATCACAATAAGGTTATCTATCTATGTGTATATCTAGATGATATTATTGTGACAGGTGATGATTTGAATGACATTGAAAGGATCAAGGGACACATGCAAGAGGAGTTCAAAATTAGTGACTCAGCTCACATATTTCCTAGGTATGCAAGTGATTTATATAGATGACGAGATGTACCTAACTCAGAGAAGATACATTCAAGACCTACTTCTCAAGTTCAGAATGGAGAATACAAAGCTTGCAGGTACACCTTTGGAATTGAACCATAAACTAAGTGTTTATGAAGGTGAGAAGATTGATGATCCTAAAGAGTATCAAAGCTTAGTTGGTAGCTTGATATATGCTACTCTCACAAGACCATACATATCATATAGTGTGGGAGTGCTTAGTCAATTCATGCACTCACCTAGAAGGCCACACATGGATGTTGTAAAGAGAGTACTTAAGTATCTCAAAGGTACAATCAATGAAGGTATATTCTATCCCTACTCTTCAGATTTGGATATAAAAATCTATTCAGATGTAAATTGGTCAGGAGCAAAGGATGATAGAAGAAGTACCTTTGGAGATTTAGCATTTGCAGGTTCAAAATTGATGTCATGGAGTTCCAAGAAGCAACCAACGATTTCTTTATCTTCAACTGAAGCATAATAAAGAGATCTAACTACTGCAACTTAAGAAGCAATATGGCTCAAGGAGTTGTACTTAGATTTGAGACTTGTAAGTTCCAAACTTCACTTACTTGGAGATAATGTAAGTTCCATGCATTTGGCTGCAAATCCAATTTTTCATGAAAGGACAAAGTGCATAGAAGTCCATTACCACTTTGTAAGAGAAAAGCTTATGGCAAAGGAAATTGACATTTCATTTGTTCCTACTAAGATGCAAATAGCTCACATGATGAAAAAGGCACTTGATGGGATAAAGCTTTGTAGATTCAAAGCTATGGCAGGTATTCAACCTATCAAAGAATGAAGATTCAAACATATTTTAGCTTGAGGGGGAGTTGTTGGAACATCAAGCTTTCATTATGCTTGAGGTGGATATGCTCTACCTCAAATCCATTATCTGGATGCTATGGATATGCCTTGAAGAATAGCACTTATGTGCATATATTTTCTTTATCTTAATGGATTGATCAATTATGATCATTTCTTCTAAGATTTAAGGTATTTAACTTTGTAAATGGAAAGAGTAAAAGGCCTAAAAGCCACGAGTTATAAGTGGTCAGGATTGATTCTAAATCAATCAATCAAGAGGTAGATTTGATTTGAACTTTCTCTTTTCCTAGATTATAGGAAATGATTCCAATCAATCTAAACTTAGAAACTTTCCAAATTTTGAATTCAAATCCATGAAGAAAAGGCATGGATGGATGCCCAAGATTCTATTTAAAGACTTCAAAACATTTTTACATAATGTAGACTCATGATTTGAAGCAATACATATACGCTTTGATCATTGCTTGGTGCCATTTTTGTTACTACTCCTTCTTCCTCAGACTCAATCAACTTACAGAGAGTGTTGCTCTCTCTACACAGCTCTAAATCCAGTATTTAAGCACTTATTTGAAAGTTATTACTGTCTAGTTTATGTATACATATTTTTAGATAATTGTGTTCATGAATTGCATAGAAATTCAAGTTTTTTAGTCTTGGGTTCATTCTCTACAACTCGCTGAAAAATCGGGATGACATGAGTTCAATGTTAAGGTGATTTCTCCCTGCTTGGTTCATATAAAATAGGGTTTTATGCATTATAGCAAGTCAAACCTATGTATGAAACTCACTTAAGAGGAATGTTTCCAATTTTTACTGTGCGTGCTACTCTCAATGTTTGAAGTCTCAACTTCCATCCATTTTTAGAAGGTTTTTGTGAGCTAGACAAGGTGCAAGTTATCTGTTTTGCATCAACTTATTCTTGTTCATGTTCCAAAGTTACTATTGAGTTATTTATAGTAAACACAAGCCTAAAAGCTCTACTTTAGATATCCAAAGAGGTAGATCTAGTCCTATGCTGATTTGCTGGACCAACTTGAGCACTTGACAACTCAACTTTCTAAGCCTCTCCAAGCTTCTCCTATTTCTTTCACAGATCAATGATTTAGGAGATCATGAAGGATGAAGGCTCAAGAATCTTAGGCTTGAGGGGGAGCTGTTGGTGCAATTAGCAAGCCTAAGTGCTTGGCTAATTATTCAAGACTACACATTATTTCATTACCTCACATGAAGGATCACATATGAACACTTGCTTGTCAATTTGGTTGTATTTAATTTAATTATTGTAAATTATAAGAGAACAAGGAATATCATGAAGATAGGGAGCTAAACCCATGACTCATGTGGTAGGAAGAATCAAATTCAATCATCTCTAAAGTGTAGTATCACTTTTAGGTGAGGGAAAATTCAAATTCAAACTCTTCACATGTGTATAAATACACATACTTTTAGTCATAGGATAGGAGAGCTATTTTGAGAGACTTTGACCTACATCAATGAGCATACAGTGTGCTCACTTCATGTATTTGTAATCCACTACACTTCCCTTGTATTATATTTTCAATAGCATTTACATTTTGATACATATCATTGAGTATATTTTTGTCTATTTTCTATAGCATCTTCTTCATCATTATAGTGATTTTGTGGAGTCAATTTCTATGTGTGCACTCAATCACTTAATATAATTCAACTTGGGATAGTTAGATAGAAGTTTTTAAGATATGCATATCAATGTTCATCAAGTTTAGTTTAGCAGAGTTTGAGATATGAAGTGAAGAAGGTGACTATGTGTGCACAGCTTGTAGATCTTGAAAAGTTGGGATGACCCCCTCACTTGTTAGATTCATTTCTCAGTGTATGGTATAGATATATTGATGAAATAACTTGCTTTAGTTAGTTTTTGCATGTCAGCTAAATTTGTGCAAAAGATCTCTCGTCAATTCATACGAGGTTGTGAGCTCTAAGCATAATAATGATCAATTCTATTCCCAAAATAGAAGGTTTCTTCACATTTCCTACATATGTAAGTTATTTGTTTTGATGCAAACATTTTGGAATGATTCTCCAAAGGACTTGGTGGTTCCAAATGCATTATTGTGAAGTTAAAAGAGTATACCAAGCATTGCTGGAGTTAACTTGGCATGCCTAGAGCAGGTTTTCCGCACCACCAACTCATCTTTGGAACATTTTTCTCCATCTCCTCACACTTATCAAGTTGCCCACAAAATGGTGCTCAATGCCACTCGTTTCTCATATGGTTTTTGGCCAAAATGCCATGCATCCATTAGAATTTTTGATACCCATACTTAAGGTAGTGCAAGAACATAACTGGAATGCCCATTAGTTGTCATCCAAGGTCTTTGATTTAGACCAATTGGGTGAAACTAGATTGATAGTTTCCACGGGCATATATGCAACCAAAAAGAGACAAAAATCGTACTTGGATGCCCATGTAAAAGATAAAGTCTTGAAAGAAAAAGATTATACTATGAAGCAACATGCACCTAAACTCGAGAAGTGTGGTTATAGGCACATCATCATTAATAGGATATTTACAAGTGGAGCGGTCTAGGTAGCCACCTTAGAAGGAGATGTATTACCAAACTACATCAATGGGTGTGGAGGAAAGCTTTACCATGAACCATTGGCTAAGGAGACGTTAAGCTGACTTGATGTGGCTAACAGACGCAAGGACGATGAGAAAAGAATACATGAACTTAACAACACACACTTAAGGGTCAAGAGTATCATGTTAGTATTGTAAAAGGAACAAAACATCACCAGGTTTTTGTTACAATATTAACATGAATATTATTGTTCTAGCAGACCTACAGAACACCTACTCTACAGTAGTAACCAATGGTTGAAGTAGGCACTAGCTCTCATGCAAGCACTAGTGCCCAAATAGTGGATGTTGGCACCTTGCCTATATTTGAACATCCCCAAGAGAGACTCAAAGCACTCTGGCATTTGCCAAATGTTCCCATCAAGGACCCTCTTGTAGGTCACACAACAAAAGTTAATTCTCACTCCAAGTGGTTTAGTGAGATGGTATGACCGCTAGGTGAGGCCACTTACATTTGGGAACCTGAATGTGAGTTCAATAACATGCGTGGAAAGTATCAATCCTTTACCCATAAGTTTAAGAAGTTGCACAATGCCTAATAACCTCAACTGACGTGGTGGAAGGTAGGGTTAGCAGAATATTTTAGTGCGTATTACCCAAACCTGACTTTATGTGTTGTTACTGCTTGATCAACACCTTACAACCTATCAATGTGAAAGATATGCCAATCACTTTTGCCATTTCCTCCTTAACATGCAGCAATTAACTAAAAAAATTTAGATTTTCCCTCAATCTAGTAAGAGAGGCCCTTGACATAAAAGGAATACATATCCCTATAGAGAAAGAGACCTTATTTCAAGAAGGCATGAAGAATAGAAAGCTTACAAAGCTAAAGGATATGACAACAATGACTACCAATATGGCAACCCCCCGTCGGTTATGTATGCAACACTTTTCCTTTCCAAGGCAAGATAGGTCCACAAAACCACACAAATAGGTCTGATTTAGTCTATACCTAGTAGAAACTAACAACATAACCATCAATCTTGCTTATTGGATTATCAAACAAATCCTTGTAGCCAATCATCTATGGGATCATAATACAATCTTAAACGGATGTTGTGCTCTCACTCATATCATACATAGATGGGTTTGAACTATGATATTCCCATTCAAAGAGCCTTTTCCTAGAAGAAGGTCCAACAATTTGAGAGCACAAAGGCCTCTACACCCCCGTCTTAGAGGATGCAAGGATGCATCCCATGTGCCTAGCCTAGAGGAGTCACCTTGACTCAGGCATCTCATCACTAGGGAAATGCCTTCTATAGTCCCTTTACAATCCAAATCCTAAGGAGAAGCATAGATGGAACATCCACATCTAAATAGGTGGTACCACTTTGTACCTACTGATTTGGAGTTTCTAGGCTCAATTGGCTTCAATGACTTAGGCAATGTTGATTTCGAAAAACTTCTCCAATAGGTAGATTTGGATTCAGAAGATGAAGAGGCAAGCGACAATTGGCAATATCAATAGGAGAAAGATCAACAAAAAGAAAGACAAGAAGAGGAGGAATACGACAAAGAAGAGGAAGATGACAAAGAAGAAGGAGCCCCTATATGTACAACACAACTCCATAGATTATGTGACACAATAGAGAGTGTAGAAGCCAAAGGTAGAATCTCAGTACAAAGCAGCCATTTGTTATGAACCAAATATTGGAAGAAGAAGGTGTGGATCCATACTTCAGAGTTCCTTCCACTATTAACAAAGACTTGTGGGGTTGTTGAGGCTATCAATCAAATGTTGTAGAGACATTGCCCACAATATGATGAAAGACGTATCAACACCCATCACACACAAGGTTAAAATATATAGATCCCTATCTCACAAGTTAAGGTGACCTTGACCACTCACATAGAGACTACTATGACTCAAGGGGTGATGACTGTTGGAGATAGACATCTGCAGAAGCACGCGAACAGCACAAGGAAGAAGAAGAAGCTTGGAGCACAAACACACAATACTGAATGTATTACTAGAGAATGTACAAAGATAAGTAGCCCATTAGGGCAATAGGCATATATACAAACCGGGGGAAAAAAACCTCCTAAAGAGGGGAAAAAAGTACCCCGGCGGTCCTAGAGTGTTCACGCACATCACTACCTAAATATATCAACAAATCCCCTTGGGAGTGATGCGGTGAACAAGTAGCTGGCACTCATGTATAAGGAAGTGCCAAGCTATGTGGAAGTCACTCCACAAAAGGAAGTAAGCCCAAAGCTTTGCGGAAAGCTCAAACTTCTCCCTGGGCAGAGCCTTCGTGAAAAGGTCTACAATGTTCTCCTGCGTGGGCACATATGCCAAGTTGATCTCCCCAGCAGAGAACCTCTCCCTGACATAGTGATAATGCACCTCAATGTGCTTAGTGCGAGCATGGAACATAGGGTTCCTTGCAACTGTCAATGCGCTCTGACTATCAGTGAAGATAGTGGTGGCAGAATTTTGACCAACACCCAAATCAGCCATAAGGCATCTGAGCCATAAACACTCAATAGTAGTTGTGAAAGCTTCCCTATACTCAACCTCACAACTGGAAGTGGCCAAAGTAGGCTGCTTCTTGCTCAACCAAGATATACATGAGCTACCAAGCATGAAGCTAAAGCCACTAGTGGACACACGAGTGTCATAGCAACCAGCCCAATCAGAGTCAAAAAAAGCATGCAAATTTGGCGCCAACCCAAGTAGCCAAGTACCACTCAAGTAGCGAAAGATGCGCTTAACCGCGTGCCAATGCTTGACTCCTCGGCAATGCATAAATCTGCTCATCTATGAGACAGCAAACTGAATATCTGGCCAAGTAATGCATAAGTAAATCAAGCATCCAACAGCCTGCTGATAGAGAACAACATCAAATGCATCTCTAGCATGATGAAGAATCAATCATAAACCTATCTCCATAGGGGTGGCAATAGGCTTACAATCTTCAAGGCCAAAATGCTGCAATAATGTGTCAATATATTTTGTTTGACACAAAGCCATTCCACCATCAACTTGCATAAACTGAATGCCCAAATAGTGATGCAAATGCCCCAAATCAGACATCTCAAATGAGGCATGCAAATCAACCTTAAAATCAGCAATATGCTTCTCAATAGGACCAGTGAGCAGCATGTCGTCAACATAGACAACAATGATTAGAAGCACATCATTAGCACGCTTAACATATAAGGTTCTTTCAGTTGGACTGTTCTCAAAACCATGTGCAATCAGATAGGCATGTATCTTCTCATACCAAGCACGTGGTGCTTGCTCTAAACCATATAATGCCTTCTTTAACCTGCACACCTGGTTTTCATGCCCTTTCTGCACAAAGCCGCAGGGCTGAAAAACATACACTTCTTCATGCAACTCACCATTCAGAAATGCAGTTTTAATGTCCAACTGATGTACATTCCAACCATGATGGGCTGCAAGTGCACAAATGCTCCAAACAGTAGTCATACGGTATGTAAGTGCAAAGGTCTCATCAAAATCAATGCCTCTTTCCTGCGCATAACCCTTTGCAACAAGCCTAGCCTTATACCTGTCAACTGTACCATCAGGTTTGCACTTCAGCTTGTATACCCACTTAGTGCCAATGGCCTTCTTGCCAGGAGGCAAGTCACATAAAGACCAAGTACCATTCTTCATTATTGCATCATATTCAGATTGCATAGCAGGTATCCAATTTTCTGAATTTTGTGCTTCATCAAACAAAAGAGGCTCATTCTCATCACAGAGACTAGATGCAGCCATAGCATAGCAATCTAATGCAAAAGAGGCACTATGAGAGCTTGAACGAGTACGATATGACAGAGGTGCAGTCATGCAAAGTCTGCACCAGCCATTCTGGCATAGTTTTTGCCTGCTCAATATCATCTCTCTCATCAACTAGTGCATCATGTAAATCTGCATCAGAAATGGAATGATCTGCATCATCACATGAAACCTACAAAGGCTGAGAAGTTGCCTCATTAGGACCAGCACTAGACTGTCCACGTGTAAAAAGAGGCATCAAAGTATCATACATGTCTTTGGAGCTAACATATATCTCCTTAGTATATGAAAGCAATGGTTGAATAACATCTTCCACAAAAACAACATCACGGCTAACCAGAATGCGTTTAGTCTGTGGATGATACATACTATAGCCTTTACTTTCAAAACTGTACCAAACAAAAATACATTTTGCTGCTTTATCATCCAATTTTTTGCGATGTTGTTCAGGCACTAATGCGTATGCCAAACAACCAAAAACACGCAGATGAGCAACAGATGGCTTGCGATCATGCCAAGCCTCATATAGAGTGATATGCATGCCTGGAAAAATCATCGATGAAAGTCACGAAGTAAAGATAATTCCCAAAAGAAGGTGTCTGCATAGGACCACAAACATCACCATGTACAAGTTACAATTTCTGAGTAGCCCGAACTGAACCATCTTTTGGAAAGGATGAACGTTGCATTTTGCCCAAAATACAGCCTTCACAAACATGTTTTCTAGGTACCTCAAGTTTGGGCAACGAGAATACCATTTCAGATTTCTGTAGGCGTGGCAAACTAGCAAAATTCAGATGCCCAAAGCGTGCATGCCAAAGCTTTGCATCTGACATAGCCTGCGAATCACTTACTGCACATGCCAAATCATTTACATATCTTTCATAGTCTATGAGCTTATACAACCCACACCATAAAATGCCAGAAGCAATAATCACATCGCCATTTGACAGATCATGAACATTACACCTGTCATCAAGAAATTTCACAACCAAGCCAATCTTGGCTAATGCAAAAACTAATAACAGGTTCTTTTTGATCCCTGGCACAAATAAAGCATCTGACAAAGTGAAATAACTACCATAAGTAGTAGTTAAAATGATATTACCAACTCCCATAATAGGATAAGAGGAGTTGTTGGTGCATGTAACAGTATTCCCTGTAGGGGCAGGCTCGAGTGAAGAGAAGAAACTGCACTGCGAGGTAATATGTTTGGTCGCCCCACTGTCAAAATACCAAAGATCTGAGTCTACTACAGACATGCACTGCTCATGAGAAGATGGGTCAAAACTACAAATAGTACTAAACGCCCATTCTTCTTCCTGCACAAGATTTTCAGACTCTGTTTTTGGTGTAGAGGCCTCTACAACAACCATTCCAACCTCTTTCTTCTTTGCCTCTTTAGAAGCCAGTTTTGGACAGTTCTTTATGATATGATCATTCCCTTTATAGTACTTACAAAATAATTTCTGCTTTTTTGATTTCTTCTCATCTTTATCTTCCTTCTTCGAATATGCAGAATTAGCAGATTTCTGCTTACTAGTTGAAGAGCTCCATTTTCCTTTGCCCTTCTAACTAGCTAGGAAAGCTTCATCTGCAACTCGCATAATGGACATGTTCTACCAGGAGTGATCTTCCTGCAACAGAACAGAGACTAACTCCTCAAATGATAAGGCATTCGGATTGCCTTTCATCATCAAACGAAGAGTAGAAGCAAAACTCTGATATGAATCAGGAAGACCATTCAGAACGGTCTGCACAAGTGAGCTATCTGGTATAACCTCATCAGTAGAAATCAATTGTTCCTTCTTTGATCTTTGTTAGGAAAGTGTCCATAGAATCACCTTCATTCATGTGCTCACTCTCCAACTGTTTTCGGAGGTAAGCAACACCTATAATGTGGTAAGTGTATCCCAAGCATCCTTTGCTGTTCTGCAAGAGCGAATATGAGGAATAATGGCATGTTTGATAGACAAAGCTATCAATGCATGTGCCTGGGCATCTCTGCCATTCCAGCGAATCTGCTCTATAGTAGGTGCAGCAGAAACATCAGCACGAACAGGAATCTACGGAATATCATCTTCGACACCATCAGCTCTAGCACCTGTATTTGTAGTACTTGTAGTCAGAGGTGTAACAGGATGTCTTTCAACACCCTGCACATTGTTCCACAATCCTTTTGCAACCAATACATGTCACATCATATAAGCCCATAATGGGTAGTTGGTACCATCCAACTTATTCTCAACAGCCAACATACGGAATACAACATTGCTTTCAGCCATGGCCGGTGACTAAAATACCTTGATGCAAAAAATTGACTGTATCTCAAAAAGTTGAACAGAACTGCCCAAACGAGTTCTGCTAACCTGTAGCAGACTTCGAGACGCTTAAACTAGCGAACAGAAACTGGTATATATCTTTGGCACAAAAAGACAAAATAGCCTGCACAAAGGACAATGTTTTAGGTGTCAAGGAGATCATTTCATAAAGGATTGTCCACATCCTCCAATACCAGGACAATCACAATATTACAACATTCAAGGTTTTTGTGCAGAATGTGGAAAAGAGCATATCATAAGAGACTCTCTTAAGAACCCTGCTAATGCCTCTAACGTGACACCCATAAACATGATAGGTATTGTGCACACCTTAGATGGATCTAATCCAACGTATGTACCTATCCAAGATATAACAAGAGCCCAAACATTTTTACAAAACCAAAAATCTAACCCTTATAAGGTAGTGAAAATTAGTGAAGTTAGAGAGTCAAGTAGAAGAAAAATGAAATCTTGGAAGGATTTACGAGAAAGAATCATGAGAAAATGGAAGGAAGCTTGAAGGAAACCAGAGACAAAATCTTAGAACTAACTTCATAAGAAACAAATCAAGAGAACCCAGCTTAGAGTTCAGAATCAGTTCTAGCTGAGTCCATACCCAAAAATCTAGACATGATGTTCCAAGCATACCAGGCAAGGTTAAGAGAAGGACCCCTAATAACTGAATTGAGTAAGAGCTATCCAAGAGCGGACTTAGAAATTGAGAGAACTAAGCTTTGCATGAATATGGTAGAATTAGCCCACACTATGTTCGAAGCTTCTCGATACATTAATTAGAGTAACATAGCAAAGTGTGAGTTACACTTTCAAGGACTACTGGAGAGGTTTGAATTCTTGATATCGAGCAATGAGAAGAAAAATTTGCAGAAGAACCCTACGATTCCAAAAATACAAGAAGGTAACGCACCATCTTTGTCTCGAGTATCGAACTGGATAGACTAGGAGAACCATTCTTTCATACATAAGTACTCACAAGGGTTTCTGAGAGAAATCCAAGAAGAGAAGTGGAGATGAGAGCAAGAAACCCATCCCCTTATTCAAGAGATAGACGACCCTCAGGAACAATTTCCACAACACATATCATCTATATATGATGAGGTAGAGGAAGAGCATCCTAATGAACAAACAAAGTTTGAATGTAATTCTTTGCAAGAATTACCCCAGCTCATAGGACCTTGGGAAGCTAAATCTATCAGTATGAGAGCACCCACCATAATAGTGGGAAATGAGGAATTAGTAATCCCTAGGAATACTGATGTGATAAAGAATACCAAAGAGCAATGTCGTCTTACTCTAGAGGAGTTATTGAAGATTAAACTAGAGTTGTGGAAGCACATCGCAAACCAGTTCCCAGAGAGTGCTACTTCCCACTCTCAAGAAGGTTCACACAAGAAGGTTTCAAAAATACTTGTGGAAAGAATTGGAGATATGAGCAAAGGGGAAGGAGTTAATACCTATCTTCCAATAACCCACAAAGGCTACACCACTAAAGCCATCTTAGATTCAGGTGAAGGAGTAGCCGTTGCTACCACAACTTTATGGAAATGTTGAGGTAAGCTAGCACTAACACCCACAAGAATGAATCTACAAATGGTTAATGGACACATTGAGAATCCATAATGCCTACTAGATGGGATATCTCTCACCACTTGTGGTTTAGAATTTGAGCACACCTTCTCCGTTCGTGATTTTGGAAAAAATCATGCTTACGAGATGATATTAGGATGACCATTCATGTAATAGTTGCAAATCGTACAAGATTGGGGAACTAATTCTTTGTACTTGCAACATTTAGGAGTGACAACCAAAGTTAATCTCAAGGATTATTCCCATTATGATGTACCCCCAATCCAGTGGAATACTATCCATAGGATAGAGGAAGAAACAGAGTTGGTACATTCGTTAGAATCAGACCCATCATGGTTGCACGAGGACACTCATCTATGGATGTGTAAAATAGCAAAACAAGAGGAAGAACAAGTCAAAGTGAGAACTTTAGGTTTGGAACGACATCCACAAACTCTTCAAGGTCTTGCTTATGCACTAATAGTGCTCCTTCATGAGGAATTTGAGTCTCATGGTTGGGCAAAGATCTTAGTTGCAATGGATATAGCAATAAATGAAGAACAATGGACCCCTCACTGTGATGAGGAGGGTTATGATATTTCAATCTTTATGATAGAACCCCTAGAGGAAGAGCCTATCCTAGAAGAATGCATTGAAGTGATTCAAGAACCCAATGAAACGAGTGATGAGGAACTCAAGTCCATCACCATAGAACCCTTCTACTCGACAGAAGAGGAGTATCTTTACTTCGTGGAAGCCAAAACCCTTGAAATGTGAAAGGAAGATCAAACTGAACAAACCGAGTCACTCATAGAAGGTAAAGAAAATCATCACAGAAAGAAAAGAAAGAAATCACATAAGACAAAAGGAGAATAACCACTCATGGAAGTACTAGAGAATTTCAAAGATTATGAAATAGAAGACCAAAAAATCATGGTACGGATGCCTAAAAGAGAACTTGGCATTGGAGAAGCATATGATAATCGAGGAAAAACCAAGAAAATCATAGTCACATTAGAAGAAGGAGAAGAAAAATGCGCATACATAGGGCATGATTTGATGGAAGAAGAGAAAGATGAGTTAACTACCCCATTACAAGAATATAGAGATGTATTTGCATGGAGTTACAAGGACTTGAAAGGTGTAGATCCAGATATATGCTCCCATAGAATCCCTATGACCATAGAGGCCAAGCCTTCCAAGCAAAAACCATATACCTATAATAACTATGTGGCCAAGATAAAAGAAGAGATCGATTGCTTGATAGAAGCAGGATTCATTTATGAAATTGAGCATACTGAATGGGTATCTTCCATTGTGGTCGTTACCAAGATAAATGGAAAAATACGTGTGCGTATTAACCTTAAAAATGTTAATGAAGGTACACTTAGAGATAGTTATCCCCTTCCCATCACGAACATTTATTGGAATGAGTTGCGGGCAAGGAAGTCTACAATTTTCTTGATGGATTCTCAGGCTACAATCAGGTAGCCATTGCTCTTGAAGATCAATACAAGACGGCATTTGCCACAGAGTGGGGCACATTTTCATTTTGTGTAATGCCATTTGGGCTGACAAATGCACCCGCCACTTTCCAATGACTAATGTGTCATGTTTTCAAGGAATTATTAAGGAAGAATTCGGAAGCTTATGTGGACGACATATGTGATCATTCTAACATGAGACAAACCCACATCCCTGAATCAAGGCAAGTATTTGAAAAATGTGGAGAATACCAGGTTTGCCTAAACCTAGAAAAGTGTGTTTTCATGGTCAAGCAAGGCAAGGTTCTAGGACACATTGTGTCAAAGAAGAGGATTTCTATGGATGAAGAAAAGCTAAAAGTGATCGCAAATCTACCTAGGCGGAAAAACATAAAGGAAGTACATGCTTTCATGGGACACTGTGGTTATTACCAAAGATTCGTATACATGTATGCTATCATATCCAAGCCTTTGTACTCTCTTTTGACTATGTGTTTGAATGGATTGATGAATGTGAGAAATCATTTAATGAACTCAAATGAAGCCTGTGTTCAACACCCATATTAATGACACTAGATTGGAGTAAGTTATTCCATGTGCACGTGGATGCATCCAACTATGCCATATGATGTGTGTTGGCACTACCCACGAATGAGAGCAATATAGATCTTCCCATAACTTATGCAAGTAGACAACTAAATGCAGTAGAGAGAAATTACACTACCATGGAGCGCAAAGGATTAGGAATGATCTATGCAGTAAAGAGATATCCAACATGGTTGGCTCTTTGGCTCTCTGGAAGCTAGTGGTACTTTTGGCTTCCACACCCATACCCTTTTTGGTTGTCTTTTTATTGCCGGTGAGGAGATGAATTTATCTTCTTTTGGTCTCGGTCCATGGTTTCGACTCTTGCTTCGTCATGGTTGCTTTGTTGAGATTTTTCTCGTGAAGGAGATCATATTGTTCTGTGCATGTAAGAGTGCCTTGGGTACCCACATTTGCAATCGCCCTTGTTGAGCTGCAGCTAATTTCTTTGGCACCCAAATTTGTATGTTATTGTGGTCGGCCTTCATCAATTGCTTTCGTACCCAAACCTATCGGAGACCTTTGGATTGAGCTTGTCCTCGTTTCTTGGTGCTTCTTTTAGCATGGTAGGCTTGCCTCAATAGAAATGGTGGTGGCAAAGCTAGTGGTTGCTCTCCTTTTCGTACCCAAATCTGCTTCCTACCCTGAGCTTCTTTCGTCTTACACTTGGTTTGTCTGTTTGATATAGCGGATGTCTGTGTTGCTTGCCTCTTTGGTCGAGTTCTGCTTGCATTAGTCAGTGAAGAAGAAGAGAAGTCTGCTGGCCTTTGAGCTTGTGCTTCCATGATTGAGTCCGTTTGCTTTGTAGGGCGATTGACACACACAACATTTTCTTTGCAAAGATTGATTTCGGAAGAACTAAGAGAATGTGTGACCTCTGGATTTGTCAGCATGCAATTCTCTAATTCTAAGGTAATACATTGTTCATGTACCCAAACTTGAAGAAGTTGGCTCTTAAGATTTAAGTTGACTGCATGGTCATAGATCCAGTCTTGACCCAGGACAAGTGATTCTGTAAGGTCCTCATCTTCACACACTAGCATTTTGACTCGCATTGGAACATCTTGAAGATATAGGGGAAGCTCTACCTCACCCAAACAGGGGGTTTCCACACCTCCTAATCCTATGAGATAGGCTTCAATAGAATTGATGTTCAATTGTAGATCTTGGAAGTATGAAAGTCTAACTCCACTAGTTGCCGCACCTGAGTCAATCAATGTGCACACAATCCTTGCATTCTTCCCTTGTCCAATCGTGATGTTCAGAAAGGGACGTCGGTCAAGTATTCGAGAAGCAATTGCACTTGATGTTTGACACATGGCCATGTGGTATCTTGGGGCCTCATGGTTGACATCTAGGCCTAGGCATCTTAACTTATTTCTCCTAATGCATTCTCTAGCCTCTGCCTGTGCTTCTTCTCTAACCCTTAATTCTTCTTCTTTTCGCTTCTTAGCAGTGTTAAGTCTCTTTAGCATATCCTCTGTAAGAGGTTCTTGATATAGCTTGACTCGACAACCACTGATATAGTTTGGAAGGATATCACCTTCTAGTGTGGCCAATTGAACTGCATTGCTAGTGGAAATTCTATTAATGATCATAGGTCCATATCCTCTTTTTTCCAATTTACGGGCATGTTTCTTGAGTGTACAAACCAACACTAGGTTTCCCTCTTTCAAGCCTTTATCTTTGATATGTGCATCGAAGTATGCCTTTTGCCATTTCTTTGCAGCATAGATGCCTGTCGCCGCTCGTAGCCTTGTCACACCTAAGCGTTCTAGGTCAAAGATCCTAGAGGATAACTCGTGTCCATTCCACTCATGCTCTCGTGCTACTTTTAAAGTTGGGATTAAGAAGTCCAATGGTAGCACAACATTTTGTCCGAAGACCATCTGAAATGGGGTGGCCTTGAGTACCGTTTTATAGGCAACTCGGTAGGCCCAAACAGCATGATGAAGTTGTTTGTCCCAATCAGAGCGTTTGTTATTTACTAGTTTTGTCAATACATTACATAGGATCTTGTCTGTGCTCTCAGCTTGTGCATTAGCTTGGGGATGATAGGGGGCAGACTTCTTATGTATCACTAAGAATTCTTGGAGAAGATGTTCAATGAATTCATTCAAGAAGTGT
This sequence comes from Ceratopteris richardii, assembly GCA_020310875.1. Lineage (NCBI taxonomy): Eukaryota > Viridiplantae > Streptophyta > Polypodiopsida > Polypodiales > Pteridaceae > Ceratopteris > Ceratopteris richardii. Next base: position 133,536,397 of record CM035435.1, read on the forward strand.
GTGCCTCTATCACTCACTAACTCTATGGGTAGTCCATATCTCGTGAACACATTCTCAAATAAAAACCTTGTTGTTGTTTGAGCATCATTCTTGGTTGTAGCTTTTACTTCTACCCATTTGGTAAGGTAATCTGTGGCTACAATAATGTACTCGGCATGAGAGTTTCTAGCTGGGGGGTTAATAGGACCTACAAAGTATATGCCCCACTTTGAGAATGCACGTCCTCCCATCATTGGCCTCAAAGGCATCTCATCTTTTCTAATTGGGTACTGGGCACGTTGGCATGTGTCACATTTCTTCACATAGGTATGTGCATCCATATGAAGAGTGGGCCACCAAAGTCCTGAGAATAGAATAGTCTTAATTACTCGGTCAGGACCAAAATGTCCACCTGCAACACTGCTATGGGCAGGTTCTAAGACTTTCAAATAATCTGATTCGTGAATGCACAATCTTAAGTATCCATCTTTGCCTCTATGGTATAGGTTATCGCCTACTAAGGCATAGTCCTTAGCCTCATGCTCCATGCTTCATCTTCTTGCTAGACTAGCCTCACTAAGTAATGTTCCTGATCTCATAAATTCTACCAATGGAGCACCCCAATCTGGAATTAATGATATGTGATAAAGGGTAGCATGCTCCACTGGGGGTCTCTCTTTGCACACCGGACAATTCTTAATCCACTCATGTATTTCTTTCTCCGTGCAAGGCCAATACACTCCTAAACGTTTTAGATTTTGCAATGTTCGTTGTTTAGAATACCTAGAAATTCTTCATGGGCTTGTTGCAACCAACTACTATGTTCATTGTCCTCGACACAACAAGCTAGAACACCTTCCTTATCTTGTTTATACATGCTTCCTGCCAATATTTGATAGCTTTGGGACCGCACAATTTCATCCTTGTTCGTCTTCACCTTCTTATTTGCGGGTCCAAAGGTTAGGACTGGTACCAACTTATTTGCCCATTTAGGAACAACTTCTAGATCGAACAGATAAGCATCGGGCAATTCATCAGACACCCCTTGCGGTGGCTCTCTTGAAGTGATGCAAGAAAGGTGATCCGCTGTGAGGTGGGTCTTACCTTGCCTAACAACCACTTCAAAGTCATATTCCATTAGTAAGAGGAACCATCTTACTAAGCATCCTGTGTTGCAATGTTTATTGACCAAGTATAATAAAGCTTGATGATCAGTGAAAAATTTGAACTTGTTGGCCAATAGATAGTGTCTTAACTTCTTTACAGCATATACCATGCCTAACCCTTCTCTTTCAGTTGTGGTGTAGTTTCGTTCAGTAGTGTTCAATTGCCTACTAGCATATGCTATCAGCAAATCTAGGTTTCCTTCACCTGTGGGTTGTGAGAGCACACATCCTATTGCATAATTGGAAGCATCCACATGTACATGGAATGACTTATTCCAATCAAGAGTGGGCAGTATTGGTGCTGTGCACAAGCGTTTCTTCACCTCATTGAAGGACTTCTTGCATTCGTCGTTCCACTCAAACTTTGTCAACAAGGCATAAAGAGGCTTAGCTATAATTGCATACATGTGAATAAACCTACGATAATATCCACAATGGCCCATAAATGCTTGTACCTCTTTAACATTCCTTGGCCTTGGCAACTCCGCTATGGCTTTTACTTTGTTCTCATCTGTTGATATTCCGTTCTTAGAAACAATATGACCTAAGATTTTACCTTGACGTACCATGAAGACACACTTTTCTGGTTCAGACACACTCGGTATTGTCTACACTTGTTGAAGATCTGTCTGAGTTCAGGAATGTGATATCTCCTTTCTTGGGAATGAGCACATAAATCGTCCACATATACTTCTAAGCTCTTTCGCAAGAACTCTTTGAAGACATGACACATGAGCCTTTGGAATGTTGCAGGTGCATTGGTGAGCCCAAATGGCATCACACAAAATGCAAAGACTCCCCACTTTGTGGCAAAGGCCGTTTTATGTTGATCTTTTGTGGCAATGTCTACTTGGTTGTAACCTGAAAATCCATCAAGGAAGCTATAAACTTCCTTACCGGCAACACGCTCCAATAAATGATCAGTGATTGGAAGCGGATAACTATCTCTTATTGTGGCAGCATTAACTTTTTTAAGGTTAATACATACACGCAACTTCCTGTTCTTCTTGGGCACCACTACAATGGGGGACACCCATTCAGTATGCTCAATCTCATAGATGAATCTGGCTTCAATCAATCTGTCAATTTCCTCTTTTATTTTAGCTGCATAAGTGTCATTATACGTGTAGGGCTTCTGTTTGGTGGGCTTGGCATCTGCTACCATGGGGATCGTATGAGAACAAATCTTAGGATCTACTCCCTTCAAGTCTTTATAGTGCCACGCAAACACATCCCTATATTCCCTTAATAAAGCTACCAACTCTGCTTCCTCTTCTTTACTTAGGTCATCTCCTATGTATGCACATCTCTCTTTGTTTTCTTCAATGGTGACTACAACTTTTTTGGTCTTTTTTTTGTTATCATAAGCTTCTCCTGTGGTGGCCTCTCTCTTAGGCATTCGTACCAAAATTTTTCGGTCCTCAACTTCGTATTTCTTGAGATTCTCTGGTACTTCGAACAATGATTCCTTCTCTTCTTGTTTCACTCCTTGTCTTTTCTTTTTCTTTTGACCTCCTTCACTTCCATCCTTTCAATTGACAGTTTTAATGCTTGTGAGAGGTTCTTCTTCCTGTTGGGTAAATACTCCTATGTCTTCTAGATAGTGCTCCTCTGAAATAAAGCAACTATCCATCACAATGGACTCTAGATCATCACCGTTCTCTTCTTTTCCTATGAAGTCACTAGGGTCACATTCGTCTAGCAATGGCGGACACATGAACACTGAGATATCATAACCCTCCTCATCACAATGAGGTGTCCAATGTTCTTCATTGACAGCAATGTCCATGGTGGCTAAGATTTCTGCCCAGCCATGAGGCTCAAATTCCTCATCCGGGAAGATCATCGGTGTATAGGCTGGGTCTCTAATTGGTCTATCTCCTTGAGAAGTTCCTTTTTCTCTTGCCTTTAAGCGTTTCTCCTCTTCCTTTGCAACCTTGCACATCCACAAATGAGTATCTTCATGCATCCAAGATGTCTCAGATGAACTTTTTGAATGCACAGAGATCGAATCTTCTTGCTCCTTGTGGATAGAATTCCACTGTAGGGGTGGTACATCTCTGAAGGTGTAATCCTTCAAATTTAACTTGGTCGTGACCCCTAAGCGTTGCAAGTATAAGGAGTTGGTTCCCCAATCCTGTACAACTTGCAGTTGTCATAGAAAGGGCCTTCCTAGGATCATTTCGTAGGTGGTAGTTTTACCAAAGTCACATATAGCAAAGGTGTGCTCAAACTCTACACCACACGTGGTTAGAGTTATCCCTTCTAGCAATCCTAGAGGTCTTTCAACATGGCCATCAGCCATCTGAAGCTTCATTCTAGTTGGTCTTAATGCAGGTTTACCCCATTGCTTCCACAAGGAAGTGGTCACAATAGCAACACCAGCACCAGAATCTATGTTCGCTTTGGTTGTGTAACCTTGGTAGGTGATCGGAAGATAAGTATTACCTTCCTCACCTTCGCTCATGTCCCCTATTTTGTCTATAGGTATCTCTAGAACTTTTTGCTTAGAGTTTGCTTTTGGCATATTGGAATCAAGTTCTGGAACCTAGTCCTTCACACGATTCCATAGCTCCGGTTTTGCTTTGAGCAGCTCTTCTACAGTGAGATGACACTGAACCTTAGTGTTCTTCACGACGTCAGTGTTTCTTGGCATCACTGAGTCTTCGTTTCTGATCAATATTGTGGGAGCTCTGATCTAGAGAGATTTAGATTCCCATGGGCCTGTGAACTGTGGCAACTCTTGTAAAGAATTGGATTCAAATCCTGAACTTTCTTTTTCTTGTTGCTCTACTTGGTCTCCATAAATCGATGGAATGTCTTGTGGGAGTTGATCATGAAGGTCATCAATCTCAAGAATAGGAGGGGGATTTTCCTTCTCCTTGGCCCATTTCTCTTCTTGTATTTCCCGCAAGAACTTTTGTGAGTGTTGTTGAATTGAAAGAGGTTCTCCCTCATCTATGGAGTCAGGAACATAGACTTTCTTTGGTGATGAGCTTTTTCTTTCAACAGTTGGTTGAGGAGGTAAAGAAACTTGTGGTTGATTTACCAACAGCTCTAATCTATCTAATAAGCCCTGGGAGTGCAAACCCGGTGTAATAGCATTTGTCTGATTGAACGATTGATTGGCCTCAAACATAGCTTGGGCTAGATCCACCATTTTAATGCACATTTTTGTCCGTTCAATCTCTAAATCTGCTCTAGGGTAGCTCTTGTCTAGGTTTGCAGGTGTTGGCCCCTCTTGAAGTCGAGCCTCGTATGCCTTGAACATCATGTCCAAGTCTTCTGGGGTTGGATCTGCAAGAACAGACCCTACTTGTGGTGGTCTATTTACAGTGGTTGGTGGATGGGGATGAGGTGGTGTGGTTGGAGTTTTGACGTGCGAGGGGCTTTGAGAGGCGATGTCTTCTATTTTTGTTTTTGCGTCTTTGAGGCTATGTTCTAGTTCAGATAACTTTTTGGTCCATTTACGATTGGCTTTCTCCCTAGTATCCTTCCATGTTCTTGTTTTTCTCTTACTAGGCTCTCCTGACTCACTTGGCTCTGATTGTTCAGCTAGTTTAGCTTTTTATAATGTGTGTGCCCTAGTAACTGCATGTATAGGAGCCACATTATCACTACTAGAACTTGAATCCCCTACTAGGCCTACCACATTAACAAGTGTAACCTTTGGTGCACTAGAGGGATGTCCGGGACAATCTCTCAGGAGCTGTTCTTTGCCACACTCAAGACAAACGACTTGTATTGTGACATTTTGTCCTTGTGTTGGAGCTGGTGGGTGGGATGGTTGTTGCCCTCGTATAGGTTGAGGTTGGCTATATCCTCCATGTTCATATGGTCTAGTTGCTCCTGGTGGTCCTGGACAAGGGTTATACCTAGGAACTTCTCTGCCTTGTTCTCTAGGAGGGTACCCGTATGGTCCACATTGGGGTGGTACAAATGATCGTGGCTGTCTATTCATTGGACAGTCTTCCGTGTTGTAGTTGGTATACTTCTGCTCACTATAGGAGTACATGTTACGCTCCCGACTTGGGTGTCTATTGTAAGGAAAAGGTTGTGATAACCCTAGTCCTTCTCTCGTGCAAGCATGAGATGGATGACCTCCATCGCACAGTGTGCAACTTCCAAACATTGGCACTCTCCAGTGGTAGTTCCTTTGTCCTTGTACTCCTAATTTCTTGGCCACTAACTCCGCCACTTCCTCCACATAGCTGGAACTAGAAGTCTCATTGCTCCTTGTATCCTCTCTTTTGGTAGGGTCTTGTGTGATTTTGAGATCCTGAGCTAAGTTATCTTCCAAATCTATGCATTCTCGAAGACACTCACTCAGAGTTTGCATTCGTTTTACGTATACTAACATTCTCATTGTTCCATTGGTTAGAGCTTCTAAAAATAGGGATATCATTTTCTGCTGAGAAGGTCTCTCTGTGACAGGGCATCGGTCTACATATTGACTAAATCTTCGTGCTGCATTTTTTACTGTTTCATTAGGAGCTTGTTTGAAACTATGTAGTAAGGATGAAGAATTGTGCTTGATCCCTCGCTTAGTGAATTCCCAAATAAATTCTTGGAAGAATTGTTCGATATTGCCAAAGGAATTTGGATCCAAGGATTGAAACCAAGCTAAGGCCATTCCCATGAGAGTTAGCCCAAAGGATTCATATTGCATGAAAATGTCATCCACTTGCTCTGCTCGCAACACCTGCTTGAATTCTACAATGTGGTCATATGGCTCTCCTGTGCCATCATAATGCTTTCGCATACATTTGGCCAATTGGATGGGTCTCAGTCTTTTGCCTCGCTTTGGGGACTCAATGATGATGGGAACACCTTGGTGTGGTTCTATCGTAAAGGTAGGTCTATTCATATTTCCCATTCCTTGGCTAATTTGGTTGTTGGAGTTAATTCCTGGCATGGTGAATTGCTCATGTGGTCTATTGGGTATACTACCTTGACTCATTTGTCCTAACATCACAGTTTTTGTTCTTTGCTGGGTCTCGAATGGGTTTTGTGAGGTAGTTGCATGGTCTCGAGCTAATTCTCCTCTTTCGTTAATCTGATCAGGGTTTTCAGTTACTACATAGATCTGGCCCATCTTGTCCATGTAGACTCCGTCTTCGTACTTGATAGCTGGTCTTGGAACTATTTCTAATTCAGTCATGTTTCTCATTCTTGCTACTAACCTGTATAGACCGTCGAGGTAGATGGGTATTCCTTGCAGGTTAGTGGATATGTATTGAAGAGATACCCGATATTCCCCTTCCACTATGGACATGAAACTTCCCTAGGTACTGAACTATGCATGTCTTCAGAAGCCAAGAGTCTCTCCCAGTTGAATGACATTTTTGACTCACTTGTCTATGAACTCAGCACGTAGTGTTAACCACTGAGTTGTGAGACCCTAACTTGGTTGTGTGGTTGACCTTAGTTTCAAGTGATTCAATACCTTATCTATCCCTTCCAAGTATCAACTTGAGCTTAGATTCATAAGCCTTGTCTATAAGTCCAAAATTGTCCTTTGAATTGCTCAAAATCTTGTGGAACCCCTTGCTTCCTAGTCCAACCTGAGGGTCAACTTCAAAATACCCTATCTAATAATCCTCGTATTAATTTTACTGTAACCAGTGAAAGTTTTGGTAGTACTCCCCACGAGCTTTCCAACAAACCAAAGATCACCCCGAACGGATTTCGTATGAGAAAGTTATGCCAGTTCAGGGTTCTGGGGGTTAAAACAAGGAAACAGGATCTCTCAGGGAATGCCTCAGGACAGATGATACGATACCAGATTTTCACGATACGATACCTTTTTCTTACACGATACCATTTCAAACGATACCACCTTAGACGATACGATACTACCAAGGCGATACCAACTTCCACGATATGATACCACAAGGGAGACTATGATCGCGATACTGCTATCCACACGATACGATACTGGAAATGGGCACGATACGATACCAAGTCTACTGACGATACGATACCAGAGTAAGGGACGATATGATACCAGTCTATAGATGATATGATACCACTCCAATCGTGATACGATACTGCTTGTGCGTCGCGATACGATACCACTTTTTTGCACGATACTACCAAGGCGATACCAACTTCCACGATACGATACCACAAGGGAGACTATGATCGCGATAGTGCTATCCACAAGATACGATACTGGAAATGGGCACGATACGATACCAAGTCTACTCACGATACGATACCAGTCTATAGACGATACGATACCACTCCAATCGTGATACGATACTGCTTGTGCGTCGCGATACGATACCACTTTTTTGCATGATACGATACAAGAATAGGCACGATACGATACCGCTCGATCAACGATACGATGCCAGGTGGACCGCGATACGATACCACCGGGATGACCACGATCGCGATACCAGCACTTGACGATACGATACCAGAATGGTATCGCGATACCTCAAGTGGGTGTGCACGATACGATACCAAAACAGGAGGCGATACGATACCGAGTTGGCAATACGATACCAACTTTGCACGGAATACGATACCACCGGGATGACCACAATCGCGATACCAACACTTGACGATACGATACCAGAATGGTATCGCGATACCTCAAGTGGGCATGCACGATACGATACCAAAATAGGAGGCGATACGATACCGAGTTGGTGATACGATACCAACTTTGCACGTGATACGATACCACAGGGATGACCACAATCGCGATACCAGCACTTGACGATATGATACCAGAATGGTATCGCGATACCTCAAGTGGGCATGCACGATACGATACCTCGACAAGTATCGTGATACTCGGGAATTTTGGTATCGTGATACCAAAACTCAACCGGACATGATACTTGGAGATTTTTAAGCCCAAATTCAAAATTTTTTGCAGATATGTGTACCTTATGTTCTCCTTGTCACTCCTATCAACCTGTAGATGCAAAATCACCCTCCAAAAGCACGATATCACCACCGTGATACCAAACGATGTTCCTCTCATGTTGTGATACTGTCGCCCAGTTTTTTGATGTTTCAGTGGTGCAAATCTCTGTATTTCAAAGGCGCCTAAGCTCTGAACCCTCTCTGAACTCCTTGCATACCAAGAGGGAAGAAAAAGAGGTAAAATGGGGAGTGTAGAGTCAAAAAAGCGAAAAACTCAGAGAAGGAGAAGATGAGAGGAGGTGGTGGTGATGATGATGATGAAGAAGAGGGAAAACTCAAAAACGGAACTGGAAATGGTGATTTTTTAACCTTCCAACGTCGCTACTCTACGTCTTACCGTCACACACTCGTCCTCCAAGCTCTCTCCCCGGCAACGACACCAAATTTGGTGTCACTCTAGCACAATGGCAAGTACCAATGTGAGGAGCTTCACCTCATAAATGTCAATCCGCGGAGACGTGAGGACCGGTATGGAGACCAAGAGCAAGTGAAGTGCACAAGTGCGTGAGTGAAAGCATACAAACATGCACACACATACACACACACGTGCACAAGGTAAGAGCAAAGAGTGGAACAATGGAAGGACTTCAATTACAAAGAAACTCTCTTACAAAGCTGAAATCTACAACCAACTCCCCAAAAATGAGCTCTCCAGCCCTTTTAGTTTTTTGAGTAGTTTTGGCCCTATCCAGACCTAGTGTCTGGCCTAGTTAAAAATTAGGTTCCAAGGCTTATTTGGGGACCCAAACCGAATCTAAAAATTATGAAAAATTGGTAGGATGATACTTCTAATACTCCTCAAGCTCAAGGACTCCTTGGCTTGAACAAAATGGAGTTACAAAAATGGAAAATGGTATTTACAATGGTTTTTAGTGATAAAAATCACTATTTTTATAGGGATTTCTTCTGAAAATTTGACATGTGCTTCTTGGAGCTCCCTACATGCTCCTTCTTCTTGTATGTCCTCTTCATTGATGCGCTTCCATGCTTGTGTGTGACCTTGACTGTCAACAACAAGGCAACACCCACCATGAGATTAGGGCTTTAATTGATTCAGGTACTGCGACTAGTGCAATTAGATGGTCCCATTGTAAGAACTCAGGATTAGAAATGTAGCCAATTGAGGCATACCTTATAGGGATAGGAGGCATGGAAACCCCTTGCATGGGTGAGGTGGACCTTCCTATCCTCATACACAAAGTGACCATGATCGTGAAAGTCCTTGTGTGCCATGACGATGACCTGATAGAACCATTAATCATTGGCCAAGATTGGTTATACGACCACTTAGTGGACCTAAATCTTAGGAAATGCTCCTTACTGATCAAAAACTTAGGCCAACAACGAGTGATATTGCTTAACTTCCCTAACAATACTCCCCTTGAGGAAAGTAAACCTAGAAATTATGAAATGAATGGGAAGGAGGAGTGAAAGATTTTTGGACAGATCAGTCACCTTACATCTATGCCAATCCACGAGGATTTGACGATGGATAGTTGCCACATAGGAAGATGTCAGGAGATCTTCCCTTGGTCTTCCTTTTATCAAGAAGAGGTCACTACCCACCAGATGGGTCAGATGGGATACATCAATGGACAAATGGGGACCATAGGCTCCTGTGTCCCATCCTCCACACTTAGGGCAGACTAGCCTAGATTTGTTGTACAGATTGCCTCATTTTATGATGGGTAGGTCATGCAACTGTTGGACCTCCCTTCTTTTCCAAAGCAGAGCGTTGACCAGACCTCTCAACCTCCACCACAGCAAATTCAACCACGACTTAGGAACCCAAACCGACCAGACGATGCAAAGGTGGAAGCAATATGAGTATGTCAAAGCCACCAGCACAAAAGCAAATATGGGTGCCAAAGGGAGAAAAAGTACCAACAATATCCAACAACGGAGACCATGATGAGAAGAAATCAAGGTAGAATCAGAGTCAAGATCCAACCTACCCTCGACCTTCTTCTTCATTGACAAGAACTGGACAGAATTGGATCGGTAAGAACTACTTGATGAATCGACCCAGACCCACGTAGATTTGGGTACCCAAAAATTGTATTCTAGCTCAATGCCCAAACCATGTAATATATACCCCTCTGAGATCAATGCAACCATCGACACCACAACTGCCAGAATCACCTTTTGTACCTTAGCCGAATAACCTAACACACTCACCACCTCTTAAAAAATGGTCCATAAGCCTCCACATAATCTTCTGTACAACTTAACACCTCTCCTAACTAACCCTCACCCTTGTAATAATTCACCAACCACTAAGACTTGTATAAATTCACCCACACTAATCCACCATCACTTGTAATAAAATCACATCAAGAGAAATGTATGCATTATCTAAAGCATATAGGCTATCTAGTGATTTGCATTAGTTTCTAAAAAAATCAGTACATGCACACCACATAATATTTGGCTACACGGGTTACACATCGGTTATGGAAAGGGATTGTGGTCTCACTTTATTGGGATCATAATTTATCTCCATGCTAATGTGTTATCCTTTTGTAGCACATCATCCACACACTTATTCATATCATCATGCAGACTGAAGGCACTTCCGAAGCTGGCACTAGCACGCTAGTAGTGAATGTTGGCAACTTGTTAGTAGAGTCCTTGCCTACTATGAAACCACCTGAATTTCAAGACTTTATGGGACCCATTCCAATGGATGATCCTCCCCTTGGAAGAACGAAAAAAGTACATGGCAATTCTCATTGGTTCCAAGGACAAGCAGGCCTGCTAGCTGATGTGAATTTTACCTATGATGTGATGCTTTGTTTTAGTGAAAACATGTGGGGAAAATATTAGTTCTTTTCTCCGAAATCTGAAGATCTTCAAAATTTAGAAGAACTACAACCTATTTGCGCTAGGGATGGATTCATAGAGTACTTTAGTGCACCCCTACCAGAACCTGATTTTTATATATGCTTTTAGGTGGTAACCACTTTGGAAGCTCCTATGCGGAAGGATTGCCGAGAACTTTCATTTTACCCTCTCTAGTTGTCCCTTCCATTGATTATCCTCAAAAAATCGTTCCATTCATCCTTTGGAAATGGCTTACCTTTTTTTTACAAGGGCTTCAAAATAAAATGAAGGGTTGAATATCTTCATAGCATCTGGAAATTTATTAAGTCCCAAACCTTCTTGAACCATGAAATCAAGAAGTTTCTCAGATGGAGAAATTTTAAGTATTGCATTTTTCACCTTCATTTCACGATCTTTGAGTGATGAAAGTATAGATCAAAGGGATGGCCAATGCAAATGAATAGAGGTAATCAAGGGTGCTCAAACACGTGCTATCATTTGAATTGGCCGTGTATAGAATCCAAGTGTAGGAGTGTGGACTATGGATAGAAGAAATATTGAAGGTAGAAAATGCACAAAATCCAAGCCATTTGATATTTATAGGGGAAAAGACACATTGAGAATCCACATGGGTTGATGAGATAATGCTAGGTGGCACTGCCTCTAGATTCCCGATGGTTGAATGATATGGATGAGTAAAACTGTAACACATGTCAAACTATGGCTCAATATTTGCAATGGTCAAATGCCATGGACCAATGACAATATGCCATGTGGCAAGGTACATCACAATTTGCAATGGTTAGATGACATGGACAATCAAAAGGTGTCATGTGGCACTAACGGTCATACTTCCTAGAGAGCCTATATAAGCTCCTCACTTTATTTGTGATAAATTTTTTTTCTCTCCCAAGGTTTGATTCTCTTCTACAAGAGTCAACATCAACTCTTATCTTCTCCACAATTACTACCAAAGAGTCTATGTTCAATCTCCCTTTATCCCCTTGAGGTGTGGGACTATTGCAACCACTATATGACCTCCAAAAACCCAATTATGCATGCAAGAAATTGCTCTACATAGAGCAATCACTTCTGTGCAGATAACGGATTTTTCATCACTTTTTGTTTTTGTTAAGTGATCTTAAACTTTTTAATTGTCTTGAATCTTCAACTTGAGAATACTTCTTAGTCTAGGCTTATCTTGCACTTGGATGTTCCTAAAGCCTCAAACAATCAAAGTTTGGGTTTAGCCACATAGGGGTCACCAAAATGGCTAGTGGAAATTCCGCTTATCTTTTTTATGGCTTGGAAGCTTCACTTGTACCAAGAATCAAACCAAAGGCTAGATATGCATTCTAGCAATTGCTCTGCATAGAACAATATTTGGATTGAAAGTTACGAGTTTTTGGTTCTTTCTATTCTTTAGGATGTTCTTGATCTTAGAATTGATTTGCCACTTCAAGTTGCATAAACTTGGAGTCTTTTCTTAATTTTGTACTTGGGTGATTGCCCTGCCAAGAAGGGTTGCCATGGATTGCAATTGGAGGTTTTCCTTTTGGAGTTTGAGGTCTGCAAAAGCACACAAACAACACAAGGAAGAAGATGAAGGTGAGCACAACACTCAATACTGAATGTATTACCAAGAGAATGTACAAAGATAAGTTAGCCATTAGGGTTATAGGCATATATACAAGCCGGGGGGAAGAAACCTCCTAACCAGGGGAGAAAATGCCTCGATAGTCCTAGTGTGTTCACACACATCACTACCTAAAGATATCAACAAATCCCCCTTGGGAGTGATGCGGTGAACAAGGATCTGACACTCATGTATAAGGAAGTGCCAAGCTATGTGGAATCAATCCACAAAAGGAACTAAGCCCAAAGCTTTGCAAAAAAGCTTCAAACTTCTCCCTAGGCAGAGCCTTTCTAAAAAGGTCTACAATGTTCTCTTATGTGGGCACATATGCCAAACTGATCTCTCCAACAAAGAACCTCTCCTTGACATAATGATAATGCACCTCAATGTGCTTAGTGCAAGCATGGAACACATGGTTCCTCGCAACTACCAATGCACTCTGACTATCAGTGAAGATGGTGGCAGCAAAATAGTGACCAACACCTAAATCAGCCATAAGGCATCTGAGCCACACACACTCAATGGTCGTTGTGAAAGTTGCACTATACTTAGCCTCACAACTAGAAGTGTCCACAGTAGACTGCTTCTTGCTCAACCAAGATATACATGAGCTACCAAGCATGAAACAAAAACCACTAATGGTCACATGAGTGTCATAGCAACCAACCTAGTTTCTTTCTTCATTGCCTCTTTTGTAGCCAATTTTGGACAACTCTTTATGACATGGTCATTTCCTTTATAGTATTTGCAAAACAATTTCTACTTTTCTATTTTCTTCTCATCTCTGTCATCCTTCTTTGATTGTGTTGAATTAGCATATTTTGTCTTACTAGTAGAAGAGCTCCATTTACCTTCACCCTTCTGACTGGCCAGGAAAACTTGATCTGCAACATGCATAATGGACCTGTTCTACATAGTTTGATCTTCCTACAATAGAAAAGAGACTAACTCCTCAAACATTAAGGCATTTGGATTACCTTTCATCATCAATTGAAGAGTAGAAGAAACACTCTATGAATCTCAAAGACCATTCAGAAGAGTCCACACAAGTGAATTGTCAGGTAAGACTTCATCAAGAGAAATCAACTACTCCTTCAAATGTTTGATCTTTGTCAAAAAACTATCCATGGAATCTCCTTCATTGATTGATCACTCTCCAACTGCTTTCGGAGGTAAGCAACATGAGCCTCATTCATTGCCTGGTATAAAGTGGTAAGTGCATCCCAAGCATCCTTTGCCATTCTGCAAGAGTGAATGTGAGGAATAATGGCATGTTTGATAGACAAACATGCCATTATTCATCCCAAAAAAAAGTTTTTGCCATCCCAAAAAATTTGCTCTATAAAAGGTACAACAGGAATCATCACACGAATAGGAACATGAAGAATCACCACTTCAATGCCATCTGCATCACCTTTACTAATAGTATTTACAGGTGTAATACAATGTTTTTCAACACCTTGCATAATATTCTAGAGTCCTTTTGCAACCAATACATGAAGCATCATATAAGCCCCTAATGGGTAATTGGTACCACCCAATTTATCATCAATAACCAACATATGGAATACATCACTACTTCTAGCCATGGCCACTAACTAAAATACCCTAAGGCAAAAAAAAAAGACTATATCTCAAAACGTTGAACAAAACTACCCTATTGAGTTCTACTAAATTTGTAGCAAATTTTGAGCTAGTTATATTGGCAAACGAAAACTTGCATATTTTTTTGGCACAAAAAGACAAAATTGCCTACACAGGTATTGCGATAGTGTGTTTAGAGGCCGAAACAAAATCCTAATTTCCCTGAGTATACTCAACAAATTTCATGTGATTTTGAGACTATGATTGGGTGGGTGTCGATGATGCCCTAAATGAAGTGGCCGCCTACTCTGATACCAATTGTTGGAGTTTGAGGTATGCGGAAACACGAGGACAACATAAGGAAGAAGAAGAATAATCTTAGAGCACAACACACAATACTGGATGTATTATCAAGAGAATGTACAAAGATAAGTTACATGTTAGGGTTATAGGCATATATACAAGTCGAGGGAAGCCCTGACAATCCTAGTGTGTTCACACACATCATTACCTAAATATGTCAACATTCCCTTGAAGCTTAAATTTCAAATACTTCTTGAAATCACCCTTGAGGCCATTGGTGCTTATTTACACTCCTAAATTCACTCCAAATATCATGTGAAGACCATTGATGGCCCTATGACTTGCAATTATAATAAAAAAAACTCCCTCCTTTTTTGCCACACAATGGACATACCTTCTTCAAATCTCAACCCGATATTCTAATGCCACCAGAACTCTCAGTCACCCTCACTCTCTTCCTATATTACTACATCGATGGTCCTACACTCTCTCACTCAAATGCATGCAAGAAACACACCTTTTAATCCCACTCAATGCTTTCTATATATCCTTTGGCTTCTTTGATGCCCCACTGTTTCACTAGTTTCTCTCATGCATCCTTGAGCACATATTGTAGACGATTGATGGCTCTACATAGTACCTCAAACGTACATAGCAATCATTTCAAGATTCTTCTATCACCTTCCAATGGTCTACCATAGCCTCTTAATTCCATAAAGGATAGAAAACGGTTTTCTCAATGGCTTATCTCAATTTTGAAGCCTATCAATGGCTCTGTGTGTCAAGCATTGGGAGTCGATTAAGCGCATCTTTCACAAGCTAAAAGAGAGTGTGGTTGAGAGGATTATATTGGTACTGACAATGTCTTTGGTGCGAGGGGGTGAATGGGTTGTTATGAAAATGGTCAATAAATCCTAATCTTATATGCAAGAGCCAAGGTTAGCCACCCTTAAGATTTTGAAGCAAAACCTAAGTGTCACTGTAAGAAGAACTGGTGTGTTGTAACAATTAAAAAGCTACATAATCCTTGAAGTAGGATGAGTGGGCCAAATGTTTCCCAAAATCAATGGTGTGGGGAGGTGTGGACACCATCTCCCATAGATGGGTCAGTCACAGAAAACCTCCTTACCATCAAACACTACCCTCAAACGTTTCAAAGCCTACAATGTTCAGATATAACATATACTAGTTGTTTTACTACCATTCCTTTATGATCCTTGTTGCCATCTAGATCCTTGATATAACAAGACTATCCTAGTTAGACAATCATTTCTAAGCAACCCATCTCATTTCCATACCTCCCAAAGAATGTGGATTGTTGACTAGTAGCACCCTTCTTTCTTTATGGAGGAAGTTGAATCATCCATTCATCCCTCACCATTACACATGTTTTGCCAAGTAGAACACCCTCACTTGGTGAAGGTTCACCTCTGAGTTTCTGCCATTCAGCAGCTTGACTTTTTTCTTTTTGTGTTGCCTCAAACTCTGCCCTTGTCTCTTTATCTTGAATATGTTCTCTATTTCTTGTTTGCTAAGCAAGAGCTTGAAGATGGTCAAAAGCAGTATACGCCTCTTAAGCATGAGGATGAGTACATTTCTTTTGGATTTCAATACCTTTTTGTCATTGATGTTACTGCTACACCAACCCTATGCCCAAGCACTTTCAAAATCTAGTGCCAACTTCTTTAAAAACATTCATCTTCGTTGAAGATTCAACCTCCTTAACTGCTGTTGGAAATAGGGGACTGTTGTGTAACTATCCTCTACCAACAACTAAATCTACTAGCAAGACTATCTCAAGTAAGAGAGAGCAGGTATCCACCCATCCAACTCCACCCATATATATACCTCTAGTCCAAGGGGGTGCATGTCCTTGAGATTGGCCAAGTTGCCAGCCAAGTGTCCCTCATGTGGACACTTTCCCAAGGGTGATCACATGCCTTCTAATTTCCCAAGGTCTATCACATGCCTTCTAAATCAAATGAGGATTCTTCTCTCACGTACACACAAGGTGGCTCCTAGAGAAGCTTCTCCCAAGACTAAGGTTCCCACACCTTAGGATAAATCAAGCCTAAGGTTCTAACCATTCAATTGGGAGCTCATATGAATAAATACCTCAAGGGTTAAAACCAAGGGTTTCACCCAAAGGTTCAAGGCATGTTCCAAGGGTAATTCAAGGGCTAGACCAAAGCAATATCATATTCTAACCTTTAGAATCCATATGTTTAACCCTCTGAACCCATGAATTATACAACGGTCTTCCCCCCTTTAACATTTTCGTCCTCGAAAATGTGTGTAGGTATAATATGTGAAGTATTCCCCTGTGCACCATGATCTATACTCTGAGCATGGTCATCTCTCTCTTTAGATTCATTTCCAGTAATTAGAAAAGGGCTAATCCCTACCTTAATCTAAAAGGAAAGGAATCAAAATTCCTGCCCAAATCACTTTCCCTTAGTCCACCCTAATGTACATGCATGCCTTGTACCTATGGACTTAGTGAAATGGGTGGAGTTATTTGGTGGTCCTTTTCTTTTGGCACTTTCACAAACCTTGAGCTCCATAAAATAATACATTTCAGTACACTTTGTACTTCCATAGGAATTTATATTTTTAGGAGTCTATGATAGAGATCTTATCTCTATCTTGAAAGGGCCAGAAACTAGATTCATCTTTCACTTTCAACAGAAAGAAGAGGAATCTTCAGATGTTCTGAACTTAACATTCTTTTATAGTCCTTTTCATATACAAATATACTTTATTTGTATTTTCCAGGACTTAGCTAAAGATATGAACTTAGCAAAGTGGGTCTAGTGAGTCCCTGCCAAAACATGCTCAATAAAATGAGGAGAAATACTATCTTCTCATTCCTTGGCAACTTAGGTGGACGTATTTCAATCATCTAGGTTTTCTTGGAACATAAAGTTCAAGTATTCCGAATGACAATATACCCAATTTTGAAAGTTCATGTCTACAAGTGGATCCTTATCTTGATAATCTTTGATTTTCCCAAGATTAATTCTCAAAATAGAATTTAATCCTTTTGACATTCAAGACTTAGATCCAAAGATGACTTAGGAATTTGGAATTATCAGGTATCTCTACCTTGTTCTTTGTTAGCCAGTTCTTTCCAATGAGAATTAGTACTAACTATCTTGAACGGACTCTGGTTCATACTTGAGATAGTTATGTATACTAACCTCGAAGATCACCAAAGCTTTACAAAGAGCTTACTAAACCAATTCCTTAAAATCCTCAAAATAATTGAGGAATAAAGCTTTATCAAGCCATCAAGATATCCTCTAGATTTTCTATTGGATGGGGTTGAGATGATTCAAGTTTTGTAGCTTTAGTTCCAAGGACTTGCAAGAAAGATACCTGTTTCTAGGCATCATATCTCAGATCTTGCTAGGAACATTCTTGAATCACTTGTTCTCACCAAATATTCAAAAGAAGATCTTTTACAGATCATTCTTTCATTCAAGGCTATTATACTTGAATAGGCTTGACTTACTTTTGGATTTTAACTTCGTAAACTCCCAAATTTCTTTACCCTCTTACTTATCCAAATTTATTGCTCCACATAAAATTTGGCTATG
Source organism: Ceratopteris richardii (assembly GCA_020310875.1). Lineage (NCBI taxonomy): Eukaryota > Viridiplantae > Streptophyta > Polypodiopsida > Polypodiales > Pteridaceae > Ceratopteris > Ceratopteris richardii. Next base: position 133,554,429 of record CM035435.1, read on the forward strand.
CATTTTATTAAGAAAAATGCATCTACTTAAGAGGATAAAGGATAGCCTTTTCTTAGGGTAAATGTCATGTTCATTCTATTTACCCTTTTGTTCATACAACTAGGTGTATTAAATTGGTTCAAGGAGGTACATTTCTAATGAACCTAAGACCTTAATCTAACTGGTCTTATCTTTAAGGCTTATCCCGATGTTTCCTATTGGATCTTGAGTCTATTTTCTCTCTGGCCATCAGAGAAAACTCTCAATGGGAGTTAGTTCTCACTATCCCATACCAGGGAGTTCTTCCTCCAATCCATAGAACTACACCCTTAATCTTTCCACATTCTTTGCCCTTATCTTTTCAATGCTCTCTGATCATTTACAATGATCATGAATTCCATCTTGGAACTTCTTGGCATCATTTTCATGAGAGCAAAGACTAAGGTTTCTAATGTTAATTAATTCAAAGTTCTATTTAGGTTGACCTTTGAACTTTAATTGGAATCGAATTATAAAAGGGTTTGATCTTTTTTACCAATGTAGGCCTCTTGGATTATCCAATCATAAAGGGTTGGATATATTTGACCAAGCTAGGTCACTTGGCTTTCTCAAATTTCCTCTAGCTAATTTAACATGAGATAAGATCAAGTCTTTTCTCCTTTAGATCTCATTTTCAATGATATTTACCCATGGGATTTTCTTGGGATCTTCAACTCATACCTTCATGAGTTGATATCCTAGCTTAACTATTCTCCTTTTAGGGATCAACAATTATATGTCACCCTTTTGACTTAAGCAAGTTTTCATGCTTGTCGATCCAAACTTTGGATCTATCTTTATCTACTCTCAAATACGCTACTCTAAATATGCTTCAAGTCTTTGGCTAGCTTACCTTAGTTTACTTGCCAAAATGGAATTCTTTAATGAATTCCCTTCTTACATATTTGGTTCTTACTTTGTTTGAGATTTAACTCAAACATACTTGGGTACTTGGACATCCAATGTACTCCTTAACTTTCATGAAAGAGTTAAGGAATATCTTTTTCTTAGAAGTATCATATTGATGATACCTTTCTTCCCCTCTTTAAGGAGTTTTCGTCCTCGAAAATTGTAGGAAATTGATGTTCTTTTAATTTCCTATCCAAATGGGAGGTTCATTTATGCTAAATCCTTGAAAAGTTCTCAAATATCCTTGAGCTTAAACTTCCATTATCCTTAAGTTCAGTGTCCCATACCACTGAACCCACTTAAGTGATATTGTAACCCTAGACGTCCCATACCATCCGATTTACAATCTCACCTTAGTGTAGACAATTTTAGCTCTTACTCAGGGATTAAACTCCATTCATTTTAGTCTTATCAAAATCTTTGTAAGTTACATTCTTACAGAGTCTTGATTTTGAAAAGACTTTAAAAACTGTGCTTTCATTGAACTATTTCCTTGTTCTGATACAATCAAAGGTATCTTTGTTTATGTCATTCGATAATAGCGCTAGTATTCTTATACTAGATATTATATATTGACATAAGTAGGCATCTATATCAAAGGATATAGTCAATCATAAGCTTTGCTAAATGGTTACCTTTTTAACCATCTTGATAAATTTTTCCTTACTCATAGAGAACATTTTGGAGTAGAGGTCTTACGAGTTTCTTTCAACCCTTTAATCTTCCTCTTCTCTATATATGCTTAATGAGTTACAACTCTTCCCTCTTGAAGCAATTTTCTCAAAGCTCCAAATGGATCCTACCTCTTGTCAATGAAGGAAGAAGCTTATTGGGGAAGAAATGAACGCTTAAAAGGGTAAAAACGGTTCAACCATTTTTCCCTAATATGTCATTTGAGGACATTATCTTCCCCCTTTTAGTGTGATCATTGTGCTCAATGATTAGATGTTGAAGTTCCTCTGAACTTCTTAACATTGTTCACAATGAAAAATTACCCCATGAGTGTAGGGTCTCATATATGCTTCTCATTTCTCTTTTGGATGTTCTTCAATCCAATTTCTTATTACCACTATCTTATGGTTAATATTGCTTAGTTTGTAACCTAAGTCCTTGGCCTTGCTGATCAGGCATGCCATGGGTATTATGGAACTTTAGGGTCCATAAGTAGGACTAGAAGCTTAAGGTTTTTGTATGTGTAATAAATTTTGTTGGCTTTTGGATTAAGCCAACATATAAAAAGCATAAAAGTTAACGGGCATTGAGTCTCATAATCTCATCACACCATTAAACTTTTATGCTTCTAACTTCATATGAAGAAGTCACTTTTCTATCTTAAAACCTTAAAATTATTCAAGTTACTTCTCTCGCATGTCCCATCAACACATGCATATATGATCCCATTCACTGATATGCATACTTAATGTATGTCCATCGCTAGTACATCTTTACTTGAAAATGCTTAGCATGCATAAGGTCCAAGTATTGAACCCCTCCTTAAAGCATTCATTTTTAGAACTCCATTTAATGCATGTATACATGTTTGTGCTTTCCATTCATGTTCATGGCATGCTATGATAGGCATTCCATTTCCATTCTTTGACAACCTTCATGTGTTGACTCCATTATGTGCTAATGAGAAACCTTTTTCTATTCAATTATGCCTTCAATGCATATTTCAAATGGATCATTCTATGCACCATTCAATAAGCATTAGGACTTGAATTTCATTTGAAATGCATTCTTGAATGCATTATTCTAGTATGGCAAGAACAATTTGAAAGTAACACTTACCTTCATGAAAGCTACGTCCATCCTTTGTATACTTGCATAGTGGGGCCATCTTTGATACTGTAAGCTTGGACAATCATAATTCTTCAAAATTCCATTGTTCTTGCTTGGGCATACTTACTTGTATACCCGATGATGCATTTACTTTACAAAAACTCTAAAGATGCTTAAAGGTATACTTGCAATAATATATGAAGCTCTACTATGCTTGCCCATTGAATGAATGCCACATCATTTATATATAGAATGAGTTCTATGCATATTCAATGCATGCCGATAGTTAAATGGATATGTTCTTAGATCCATGATACTAAAAGTACTCTATGTACTATAAGGCATGCATTCTTTCAATCTTATAATGTATCAAATGCATAAAATAAATAAAAATAAAAATACTTAGCTTTGATCCATGCTTAAATGCTTTTCCTTTTGTTGAAGTTGAAAATGAAGATGGCACACTTTCTTCTTCAAGCTCTGAGAATTCTTTTCTATCCTTCATAATCGATATGATCTCTTGCTTGCTTGATAGAAAATAGGCCTTCTGATTGCTTAAGGAAAGGAAAAAATAAGCTTATGATCATTCTATCTTAGGCTCCCTATGAAAAGCATTTAATTGCTTGATGTTCTTATTAGAGAAGTGCATGATTCTGAAGTCACATCATCTCTATCAAAAAGAGAGGCAAGCAGATCACTCAAAAGAGAGCCTCTTTGGCCTTATTCATCTCCATCTTCGAACTCATAAAAAGAGTAAAATGCATAGTGACAAGTCCTCTATTTTAAAGCTCATGCTCTTTTGTGTGCGCATATCTATTCAAACAGATAAAAGGAAGGAGAAAGGATTACTGTGCACTCCGAATATGAAGAGCAGAGAGGAAAATGGCTTGGTTAATTCGCGTGAGCTATGCATGTACCGCTTTATCCCATAGATGAAGTGAAATCCGATTTGAAACTCTATATAAGAAAAGACAGATCGTCATCTTCATTCAATCAAGAAGAGACGCAGACGCTCGAGCTCGTACACGCTACGTGTAGACTGTCGGGCATCTATTCTCTAAGTCTGGTCGCCCATAAGGCTTTCACGTGCGTGACTATTGGCTCTTGCGATTCCTCCTCAATAGAAGGACTTCCTAGGTGGCGTCTCTCTCCGGATTTCCTCCTCTCTCCGTAGGAGAGCGTTCACACAAGAGTCGCTTTTGTAAAAGCAAACTCTCATGAGAAAATACCTCAATCAGTAGACAAAATGATTATGAAATAAGAGGGTAAAAAAAGAAGGATCTCTACCTGCTCGTGATACCAATGTTGTGTAACTATCTGTAGCTCAGCGATGAGTAGCACCTCCTTTAATGTCAATCCGGGGAGACGTGAGGATGGTATGAAGACCACGAGCAAGTGGAAGCACAAGTGCGTGAGTGAGAAGCACACAAGCATGCACACACATACGCGCACACACGGCAAGAACAAAGAGAGTAAGACAATGGAATCACTTCTATTGCAACAAAGTTCTCATACAAACTCAAACTACAAGAAGCTAACCCCAAAAATGAGCTCTCTAGCTCTATTTATAGTTTTTGACTAGCTTTGGCCCTGTCCAGACCTAGTGTCCGGCCTAGTTAAAAATTAGGTTCCAGGGCTTATTTGAGGGCCCAAACGAGATCTAAAAATTATGAAAATTGACAGGCAACTACTTCTAAGGCTCCCCAAGCTCGAGGACTCCTCGGCTTGTACAAAATGGAGCTACAAAAAGGTGAAATGATATTTACAAGGGTTTTTAGTGATGAGAATCACTTTAAAATGATGTGAGGGTTTTGAAAAAAATGAAGGGTTGCCTCAGTGCTAAATCTGCATGTGTGTCCGTACTTGCTTCTTCCCGTATACTGTCAACACTCTCCCCCCCCTAGGGTCTGTCGCCTCTGACAGACCTTTGCTCTGCGGGTTGATCAATATAGTTCTGGAGAATGTCAGCTCCCACCTCATGTTCTTTGATTCGCAGCTCTCGGATCAGGTCTCTCTGCAGGGTATCCCAATTGACTGGGCCCGGTATGTCCGTCTGTGGCGTTGTGTAGAGTTCTGAGTGCATCGTTTGTTCGCATGCAAAGAGGTGTAACAAATGGGTGGGCTGTGGCGCGAACACCTCTGAGTGTGCTTCCCAGAATCCCGTGGTGAACATTTCATCGAACGTTTGCTTGTAGCAGGCAGGGAGATATCTGATGCGTGCGTGCCATGCGTAAGCCACTCGTATGCTCGGGGTTGTGCTCATATCATATAGCAGGTCGTGGTTACCATTAATAAACCCGGGAATAGGAGGTTGAATACGGCATACATTGCGGAAAGTTTTGAGTACGACCTGCATCATATCAAAGATCTTGAGCATCATCTGGGCAGCGACATCTGGCATGGGGTGGAGACGTGGTATCCAATGTCTGATGGTTGCCATCATGTATGACACCGTGGGAGTACCGGTTGGGGGAGCGATGGCGGGGTAATTGAGCCATTCTTTGCAATTGGCATTGTTCTTGACTTTGATTGCAAATGACTTCCATGTCCTTCTCCGTTGTACTGGTCCATAGCAATTGTTATACTTTAAATGCATGGGTGCGTGGTCCCATGTTCGTAGCATCTCGGGATAGGTCTCCAATAGCTTTTGCCTCCAGATGGGTTGATGTATTCTCCCTTTGCGCGCCTCCTCTGGAATGTCCTCCGGTTCAAATTGCGTTGCGAACGTTGGGTACTTGTTGGTCTTACGTTTGATCTCAGCGTTGTAGTCTGCCAACAGTACAAAGTATGGCTTATATTGTAATTCTGAGCTGGTGATTAGTCTTCTAGGGGCCAGCTGTCTGAAGTATTCTGAATGAAGTATGGTTTCTTCAATGGTCTTCATGGCCAACATCTGGTAGGTGATACGTTCTTCATGAGTCTGCCCCATTTCTTCTACCTGTTTCATCCATGCCGATGGGGGTTCCTCATAAGTGTCTTGTCCCTCCTCAGTGGTTGTGCCTCCTGGAAAAGGTTGAGGCTCATAGTTCTCTTCATACGCTTCCTCCACTGGAATAATAACTTCTTCCTCTTCCATGGGTTGCTCAGGTGGGGAAGGAGGTCGCTCGTACTGCATCAACTTCAATTTTAATTCTGCAACCTGTTGCCGTAACTCCAGTACGTCATTGGTCGTTGAATGTTCAGGTTCAGGTGAAGTAGCAGCGTCGGTCATCTCTTTAGGTTCCCGTTGGTGTGGTGTAGACTCTTGGGGTCTCTGTAGGTCCTTCAGTTGGTCGGCAAGCTGATCATGTGCTTCTAAAAGATTGGCATAAGTTTCCAATATCTGTTGTATGCTTTCTGAGGGAACAGCTTGAAATTTAGCCGGGTCTATGGGTGCTCCCGGGGTGTTCTCCATGGCAGCCTCGAGGTTCTCTTGGTTTTGTTGTTGAAGCCGTCTGTTCTCTTCTTGAGCTGCCGCCAGATGTCGTCGTAGCAAGGCCATGTTTCGTTGAAGCCTTGCATTGCGGCCCATTTGATCTCGCAGATGTTCCTCCATGGCTTTGCTCTCTTCCATATGCCTCGCTTCGAGTTGCGCATTTGCATGTTCGAGGGCGGATATTTTGCTTTGTGACTCCGTATGACTGGACTCCAAAGCATTGATACGCTCTTGGAGTGTTGCTGAGAGGGTGCAAAGCTCCTTGTTATTTGCTTCCAATAACTTATATTCCTGTTTAAGCTAAGTGGCAGCTTCGAGCATGGTGTCGAGTGCAAGACTAAATGAGGTGGATGCAGGGGTAAGGATGGGAGATGCAGGGGGTTGGGAAGTGGGAATGGGGAAGGTGGATGTTGTGCCTACCGTGTGCGGAAGTAGTGATGTGAGTGTAATAACCTGTGATGGTGTTGTGAGAACAGTGGTGGTGGGTGATCCAGCGGATGGTGAGATGTCCATGGGGTCGGACATGAGAGAGTGTGATTCGTGAAATGTGAACACCGGGATGGTGGGTGGTGTGATAGTGGTGGCCGTGAATCTGGGGGAGTGAATTTGGGGAAGGGACTTTTTATTATGTTCATCAACCTGTTGAAGAATGTTTACAAGTTGGGTCCAGAAGGAGGGTTGGGTGATTAGTGTGGTGCCCAAGGCAGTTACAAGGGACGGGGTAGGTAGAGTTTGGGAGGGAGGAAATGGAGGGGTGGAGGGTAAAGGAAGGGAAAGAGTCTGACTAGTGACAGATGGTTGTCCAAAGGCAGGGAGGAAGGAAGGGTGACCTAGTTGGGGTTCAAAAATCTGGGTGACAGAGATGGATGAGGGTGAAGGAAGGAAAGTGGAAACGGGGGTGTGTACAATGGTCCCACTATAGGAGGATATTGGTTGTGTAGAAAGACACGTGGAGAGAGGTTCTGAGGGTGGGATAGGAGATGATGAGGGGGATGGTGCATGCGTAATTTCCTCCGGTTCATCATTGGGCCTAGGGCTAATCATGTGAACATCTTCTGACGTGGACGTAGCTAACCCGGTAGATACTTCCATCTGAATCATCTTTCCTTGTCGAGGCCGTGTATCAATTCTTCTTTGATCATAAGTAGGGTTCTCTCGATAGACCAAGGTTCTCATTGCTTCACTGATGCCACAGGTGTCCGCCAAAAGATTTAGCGATTCTACAAAATGGGGGTCGATATTCTCCGACTGCAACATCTGGTTTACTAGGGCCCTATTTGCTTCTTCTGACATTTTATGGCGTCGTTGCACCTGCTTGATTGTTCGGTATAGTCGTTTGAGCTGTGCCGTATATGCAGGGGCTTCGTCTTCACTCTCTTCTGAGTCATCTCTTGGTGCCTTCTCCTGAGCTTGTGTGCTTAGTCTCTGAGGAAGTTGTGCCACTCCTATCTCCTGTACACTGCTTGTCTCGCCTCGTGCATGTTCTCTTTGGGCTGATGTCCCCGGATCGACATTGTCAGGGCAACCTTCACTGTCTGATAGATGGGCCGTCTGCAGGAATGTTTCAAAATCAAAGTTTGGGTCCTCGATGAAGGTGGCCATCGCTGCAAATTCTGCATCGGTAGGTAGTGGAGGGGCAGAAGGAGTGGGTTGTACCACCTCTCTTGGTTGAGACTCTTGGAGATGGATTGTGAAAGGTGCCACTTGGGCTTCCTCTCTAGTGGAGACTTCGGCGGTGGCTTCTGGAGGGATCAGGACCTGTGAAAGGGATCCATGCATTCTTTTTGCAGGCTGACTCCCTGACTTCCGCCCTTTGAACAGCTCCAGGTGTGCATACTTTAGGGCTCGGGCAACTGGCACGTCATATGCAAGACATCTGTAGATGATTCTTGTCAGCACACAACAACCATGTAGAGTGGGCTTCCTCACTCCCCACTTGCCTGCCTCATACACTTGATCTAAGATCCATACCGGCATCTTAATGGGCAAGCTTCCGATCTCTGCTAAATATAGCCCGTACCATATCTTCTTGTGAGGCTGCGTGAAACGGTCCTGAGCGGGAAATGCGAAGTGCTGGAGGCACATCCGCAGAGGTATGGCAATGTTGGGGGTGAGGGCGCACATTTCTTTTAGTTTCTTGATTCTATTGCTTTTCATAGACTCTGGTATCAAAGGGTCGCGGTCAGAAGGTACATGCGTGCCATACATCTGAAGGGCTTCCCTGATTAACGTTACATTTAATTCAAACTTCCTCATCTCCTCCAGATTGGATAAGGAGGGCACCCAGAATGTGCCTGAGTGATCTTTATCCCCGGTAGGTTTCATCGTAGCAATCAAGTAGTAGCACCTGAGGAAGTCGGGTTTAGGTAGAGCTGCACTGAAGTAAGCTTGTAGTCCTGCCTTTTGCCAGATATCTTGAAGTGGAGCTGCATTCTGTAAGGTCTCAAATTCTCTTGAAAAGAACTGGAAGGTCCACCAAACCTCTCCACACTCCATCTTGGACTCCCAGATGTGATCTGCGTCTCCCAAATCCCCTGGCATTTCATTGAACCAATGGGAGTGCCCTTTTACTCTTTCGGTTAGTCCACTGGGTGGATCTGGAATAGGAATCCTTCGCACGTTCAAGAATTCTTCAGGCCGAGCTGTTGGTGGAGCTTCCACTGGCATGGCATCCCAATTGATAGGAGCACCAATTGATAGGAGCACCAGATCCTGCCTGAGAGCTTGTGCCTGCCGCTGTTGCCGTGAGAGTAGGTTGCTTATCTGCTGGAAGACGAAAGGCACATTAGTGTTGCATAGGAAACAAGATGTAATGGTGTTCCCTTTACAATACTAACATGACAATCCCGGAGGTCAGTGGTTAGTGGTGAGGTGTTTATGATATGTGTGAGTGGTGATTAAAGGTCAGTGTCATCCTAGATGCATACTTTGGTTATGCAATGGGCTCGGAATGCTCCTGTGTTCGTGTGGACGGATTTACAGAATAGGGTCAGGGGGTTTAGTACACAGTTTAATTCTCCACACTTTGATAGAGGAGTCGTAGCTCTTAGAGCTAAGGACAGGTGAAGATTTCGATATGAGAGTGTGATGTATTTGGGACCTTTTGGGTACCCATTTCCAGACATTCCTGGGGTTGATGGGAGTGGGGACAGTGAGAGGTGTAGGTATCTTGTCACTTTCTGAGTTGTTGGCCAAGAGTGCTTGTGAAAGCTGCTTCATCCTAGTGCCTGAAGGTGAAGTAATTTGGGCTTGTAAGCAAGCCTTGGGCACCCATATCTGTCTAGCATTAGGGGTGGCCTTCATTGACCGCTTAGGAACCCAAATAGAAATGGTATGCCTAGGGGTTATCCTAGGGGGCTTCTTCACTTTGTTCCTTGATGGTGAGGCTCGTTTCTTGTCTCCTTGAGAATCTGCTATTGGAGCTGTGGGTTTTCCATCCCTGCGTATCCAGATCTGCTTCACGCCACGAGATGCTCCATGTTGCACGGGTTGGCGCTCCTGCCTCTTGATCAGCGGCCTCCTGTGTGTAGAGTGATGTTCGGTCCGTTCGTTTAGAATCTTCTTTGGATCAGTTAGGAACTCCTTCTTGGCTCCTGAACCTTCAGTAAGATTGACATTCCTCTGCACCATAGAAGTTTGGACAAGCACAACATGGTTATCTTTGTGTGGATTCCTGGAGGGACCAGGAGTTGGTGCCTGTTCTATTGGTTTGAGTGCTTGATTTTCTAATTCAATCGTGAGACGGCTTTGGCCTACCCACACCTGAAGAAGTCCACTTCTTAGGTTGAGGTTGACTGCATGATCATAGATCCAGTCTTGGCCCAAGACAAGAGGTTCGGTTAGATCCTCGTCTTCACACACTAGCACTTTTGCTGGCATGAGGACCTCTTGTATGTAGAGGGGAAGATCCACCTCTCCCATACAAGGGGTTTCAACACCTCCTAATCCTATCAGATATGCTTCTAGGGGTTTTACCTCCAATTGCAGCTGCTGGCAATAAGAGAGCCGAACTGCACTTGTGGCTGCTCCTGAATCAATTAAAGCCCTCACGCTGGTTGTGCTGTCTCTTTGTCCTATTTCTAGGGTCACAAAAGGTCGTCGGTCCACTATCTTATGGGTACGTTCACCTGAAGCCTCACACATGGCCATGTGATAGCCTGCAGACTCTTGAGTGTCAGTCATAGGCTGGTCCCTTCCTTGTCTCCTCAACTTCATTCGTCTGATACGCTCTAAGGCCTCTGCCTGTGCTTCTTCTCGAATTCGTTTTTCCTCCTCTTTACGTTGCTTAGCAGTATTGAGTCGGCTTAGCATCTCCTCCGTGAGGGGTTCCTGATACAGCTTGACTCTGCATCCGCTAATATAGTTTGGGAGGACATCCCCCTCTAAAGTGGCTAGTTGTACTGCTCCACTCGTGGAGATCCTATTAATGATCATAGGTCCGTAGCCTCTCTTTTCTAGCTTTCTTGCGTGTTGTTTCAATGTGTAGACTAACACTAGATCTCCTGCTTTCAAGCCCTTATCCTTCACATGGGCATCAAAGTATGCCTTTTGCCATTTCTTTGCAGCATAGATGCCTGCTGCTGCTCGTAGCCTCGTCTCACCTAAACGCTCTAGATCAAAGATCCTAGAGGACAACTCGTGTCCATTCCACTCATGCTCTTGTGCTACTCTTAAAGCTGGGATTAGGAAATCTAGTGGTAGCACTGCATTCTGTCCGAAGACCATCTGAAATGGGGTGGCATTGAGTACCGTTTTGTAGGCAACTCGGTATGCCCAAACAGCATGATGAAGTTGTTTGTCCCAATCAGAGCGTTTATTATTTACCAGTTTCGTCAATACGTTACATAGGATCTTATTCGTGCTCTCGGCTTGTCCGTTAGCTTGTGGGTGATAGGGTGCAGACTTCTTATGTATCACCATGAATTCTTGAAGGAGATTTTCAATGACCTCATTCAAGAAGTGCGTACCTCTATCACTAACCAACTCTATTGGTAACCCATATCTAGTGAACACATTTTCGAATAAGAATTTAGCCGTCGTTTGAGCATCATTCTTCGTCGTGGCTTTTACTTCCACCCACTTTGTAAGGTAATCTGTGGCTACAATAATGTATTCTGCATGGGAGTTTCTAGCTGGGGGGTTGATGGGACCTACAAAGTCTATACCCCACTTTGAAAATGCACGTCCTCCCATCATTGGCCTTAAGGGCATTTCATCTTTTCTTATCGGATATTGGGCACGTTGGCATGTGTCACAACTCTTCACATAAGTATGTGCATCCATATGAAGAGTGGGCCACCAAAGTCCGGAGAATAGAATGGTCTTAATTACTCTGTCAGGCCCAAAGTGTCCACCTGCAGCACCGCTGTGTGCAGCTTCTAAGACTTTCAAATAGTCTGATTCATGAATGCACAGTCTTAGGTAACCATCCTTGCCTCTTCGATATAGGTTGTCTCCTACTAAGGCATAGTCTTGAGCCTCTTGCTCCATGCTCCGTTTTCGTGCAAGACTAGCCTGATTGGGTAATGTTCCCGATCTCATGAACTCGACCAATGGAGCACTCCAATCTGGGATTAATGACACGTGATAAAGAGTGGCATGTTCCACTGGGGTTCTCTTCTGGCACACTGAACAATTGTGAATCCACTCTTGTATTTCTTTGTCCATGCTAGGCCAATACACTCCTAAGCGTTTTAGATTCTGCAATGTTCGTTGTTTAGAGTAGTGACTCCCTAGCAATCCCTCATGGGCTTGTTGCAACCAACTAGTATGTTCATCGTCCTCGACACAACATGCTAATACGCCCTCAGCATCTTGCTTGTACATACTTCCGGCCAATATTTGATACTTTAGTGATTTTACAATTTCCTCTTTGCTTGTTTTCACATTCTTATTTGCAGGCCCGAAGGTTAGGACTGGTACCAACTTATTTGCCCATTTAGGAACAACTTCTAAATTGAACAGATAAGCATCGGGCAATTCATCAGACACTCCTTGCGGTGGCTCTCCTGAAGTGATGCGAGAAAGATGGTCAGCCCTAAGATGGGTTCTACCTTTCCTGACAACAACTTCAAAGTCGTATTCCATTAGTAAGAGGAACCATCTTACTAAGCGGCCTGTATTGCAAGGTTTATTGACCAAATATAGTAAAGCTTGATGATCAGTGAAAAACTTGAACTTATTGGCTAATAGATAGTGTCTAAACTTCTTCACAGCATATACCATGCCTAAGCCTTCTCTCTCCGTTGTGGTGTAATCTCGTTCAGCTGCATTTAATTGCCTACTAGCATATGCTATCGGCAAATCTAGGTTTCCTTCACCTGTGGGTTGTGCTAGCACACATCCTATTGCATGATTGGAGGCATCTACATGGACATGAAAGGGTTTGCTCCAATCCGGAGTAGTCAATATTGGTGCTGTGCACAAACGTCTTTTCAGCTCGTTGAAAGAATTCTCGCATTCCTCGTTCCATTCAAAGTTTGTTAACAACCCATGAAGAGGTTTAGCTATGATGGCATACATGTGGATAAACCTACGGTAATATCCGCAATGGCCCATAAAGGCTTGTACCTCTTTAACATTCCTTGGTCTGGGCAACTCTGCTATTGCTCTTACTTTGTCTTCATCTGTTGAAATTCCATTCTTAGAAACGATGTGACCTAAGATCTTACCTTGTCGTACCATAAACACACACTTCTCTGGATTCAGACACACTCGATAATCTCTACACTTGTTGAAGATTTGCCTGAGCTCAGGGATGTGGTAACTTCTTTCTTGGGAATGAGCGCATAAATCATCCACATATACTTCTAAGCTCTTTCGCAAGAACTCTTTGAAGACATGACACATGAGTCTTTGGAATGTTGCAGGTGCATTGGTGAGCCCAAATGGCATCACACGAAATGCAAAGATTCCCCATTCTGTGGCAAAGGCCGTTTTGTGTTGATCTTCGGGGGCAATGGCTACTTGGTTGTAACCTGAAAATCCATCAAGGAAGCTGTAAACTTCCTTGCCTGCAACACGCTCCAAAAGATGTTCGGTGATTGGAAGTGGATAACTATCTCTAATCGTAGCGGCATTAACTTTTTTAAGGTTAATGCACACTCGCAATTTCCCATTCTTCTTGGGCACCACTACAATAGGGGACACCCATTCAGTGTGCTCAATCTCATAGATGAATCCAGCTTCAATCAGCCTGTCAATTTCCTCCTTTATTTTGGCTGCATAATTGTCATTATATGTGTAGGGCTTTTGTTTGGTGGGCTTGGCATCAGCGGTCATCGGAATCGTATGAGAGCAAATCTCTGGATCTACTCCTTTCAAGTCTCTATAGTGCCATGCGAACACATCCCTATATTCCCTTAATAGCGCTACAAGCTCTGCTTCTTCTTCTGCACTTAGGTCGTCTCCTATGTACGTACATCGCTCTTCGTTCCCTTCAATGGTCACTACAATTTTTTTGGTCTTTTCTTTATTGTCATATGCTTCTCCTATAATGGCCTCTCTCTTAGGCATTCGTACCAAAATTTTCCGGTCTTCCACTTCATATTTCTTGAAATTTTCTGGTACTTCAAACAATGATTCTTCCTCTTCTTGTCTTAATGCTTTTCTTTTCTTTTTCTTTTGACCTCCTTCACTTCCTTTCTTTGAACTTATCGTTTTAATACTTGCAAGGGGTTCTTCTTCTTTTTGGGTTAAGACTCCTATGTCTTCTAAGTAGTGTTCCTCTGAGTCAAAGTAAGTATCCATCACAATGGATTCTAGATCATCGTCATTCTCTTCTTCTTCTATGAACTCACTAGGATCACACTCTTCCAACAAGGGCTGACACATGAACACTGAAATATCATAACCCTCCTCATCACAATGGGGTGTCCATTGTTCCTCATTGACTACAATGTCCATGGTAGCTAAGATTTCTGCCCAACCATGAGGCTCAAATTCCTCATCTGGAAATATCATTGGTGTATAGGCTGGGTCTTTTATTGGTCTATCTCCTGGGGGAGTTCCTTCTTCTCTCGCTTTTAGGCGCTTTTCCTCTTCCTCTGCGACCTTGCACATCCACAAGTGAGTATCTTCATGCAACCAGGATGGTTCAGGTGAACTTCCAGAATGCACGGAGATAGAGTCCTCTTTCGCTTTGTGGATAGGATTCCACTGTAGGGGTGGTACATCTCTGAAGGTGTGATCCTTCAGATTGACCTTGGTGGTGACCCCTAAGTGCTGTAAGTACAAGGAGTTGGTTCCCCAATCCTGTACTATTTGCAATTGTCGTAGGAAGGGTCTTCCTAGGATCATCTCGTAAACATTATTCTTCTCAAAGTCACATATAGCAAACGTATGTTCAAACTCTACACCACAAGTGGTTAGAGTTATCCCTTCAAGCAATCCGAGAGGTCTTTCAAAATGACCATCTGCCATTTGAAGTTTCATTCTCGTTGGTCTTAAGGTGGGTTTGCCCCATCGCTTCCACAGGGAGGTGGTCGCAATAGCAACACCGGCACCCGAATCCACAATTGCTTTGGTTGTGTAACCTTGATAGGTGATCGGAAGATAAGTGTTACCTTCTTCACCTTCGCTCATGTCTCCTATCTTGTCGAGAGGTATCCCTGGTACTTTTTGTTTAGAGCCTACTTTTGGTGTATTGGATTCAAGTTCTGAGACCTGATTTTTCACATGATTCCAAAGCTCCAGTTTTGCCTTGAGGAGTTCCTCTACAGTGAGGTGACACTGAACCTTAGTGTTCTTCACAATATCAGTGTTCCTGGGAATCACTGAGTCTTCATTTCTTACCAATATCGTGGGAGCTCTGATCTGGAGATATTCAGATTCCCATGGGCATGTGAAATGAGGCAACTCTTGTAAAGAATTAGATTCAAAATCTAATCCCTCATCCTCTTGTTGCTCTGCTTGATCCCCATAGATAGAGGGAATGTCTTGGGGAAATTGATCACGAAGATCATCAATCTCAGGAATAGGAGGGGAATCACCCTTCTCCTTGGCCCATTTCTCTTCTTGTATTTCCCGCAAGAACTCTTGAGAGTACTGTTGAATTGAAGGAGGTATTCCAGCATCCGTGGAATTAGGAACATAAGCTCCCTTAGGTGGTGAGCTTCCTCTTTCAACAACTGGTTGAGCCTGTGGAGGTAAAGAAACCTGTGATTTGTTTACCAACTGCTCTAATCTTTCCAGTAAGCCTTGGAAATGCAAATCCGGCTTGACAGAGTTTGTCTGATTGAACTTTTGACTAGTCTCAAGTATAGCTTGAGCTTGTTCTACCATTTTCATGCACATTTTCATCCGTTCAATCTCTAAATCTGCTCTAGGGTAACTCTTGTCTAGGTTTGCAGCTGTGGGCCCTTCTTGAAGTCGAGCATGGTAGGCCTTGAACATCATGTCCAAGCCTTCAGGAGTGGGGTCAGCTAATACTGATCCTACTCGGGGTGGTGGGTGGGTTACGAGGGGTGTATTAGAGGGTGGAGAAATGGAGGGTGATGGGGATGGTAGTGGTGGAAGTGTGTGGGAGTGCGGTTGAGATGTGATCTCTGTGATTTTTGCCTTGGTTTCTCTCACGCTTTCTTCAAGCTCGTTTATCTTTTTTGCCCATTGCCTCTTCATTCTTTCACGACTATCCTTCCAGGCGCTAGTTCTCTTTTTGGGTATGCTCTCTGTTTCACTCACCTCGGGGCTCTTTTCGGGACCAACACCTTGGTGTTGTTGAAGTGCCTGGGCTCTTGTGATCACCTACACAGGTGCAGTGGAAGTCACACTCCCTGTGGAGTCTACAACTAACCCAACAACATTGATAGGAGTGATTTTAGGCATGTTATTAGGGTTCTTCGGGCAATCTCGTAGGAGATGCTCTTTCCCGCAATCTTGACAGAAGCCCTGAATGGTTACTGGTTGAGGCTGTGTAGGGGTAGGCAGTGGACAATCACGTATAAGGTGATCTCCCTGACATCTGAAGCATGGTCCTCTAGGAAATGGAGGTCGTGCCTGTCTAGGTTGAGGTCTAGGGTTGGGGTTTGTGTACATAACATTAGAATACTCAGGTTCCCCACTATTTTCACTTGGGTCCTCATAATAGTATGACTCGTTATGCTCGGGTGACTGCATGTAGTAAGCATGTGGGCTATCAATATGTGTGGAGTCAAAACTATGGTCACTTGGATCACTGTCTGATAGCAATGGGGTGACTGGAACTATGGCTCTATTCGGATTTTCTTCAGTAGATGCATATTTCACTGGGATCACATTGGTTGGAGCAGGGGGTTGCTGCACTAGGACTGGTTGAGGTCTCTGCTGCCCTTGATAAGGTGGCTGATAAGTTTGTTGTGGTCTGTTGTATTGTGGTGATGGGTACTGATTCTGGTACCTACCATGTTGTGGATATGGCTGAGGATAATTTTGCCTAACAGTTTGTTTGTTATATGGGCAGTCTTGTGCCGTGTGATTGGTGTGCCTGCGCTCTATGGTGCAGTACTGGCTACTAGGATTCACCTGAGGTTGGGCCATAATGGGGCATACACTTGCCATATGTTCACCGCCACAATTGTAACACCGCTTAACTGGGGCAAATCTTGGAATTTGCTTGCTAGAGACACCTAGTTTTTGGGCTACCTTCTCTGCAAGTTCCTCGATGGATGTGGATTGACCAGATGCCATGTTACTAGAGCTATCAGAATCCTTATAGATTTTTGATAGTTCTAATTCCTCACCTAGATTGTCCTCAATGTCTATGCACATGCGCACGCACTCCTCTATCGTTCTAGGGTCCTTCAGGTACACATATGACCTGAGCTTAGTGCTCAACAATCCGTCTAGGAACAAGGCCACTTGTTTGGCTGTTGTGGGTAACTCCGGCATAGGGCATCTCTCCAGGTACTGTCTAAATCTTCTTCCAGCTAGTCTGACCGTCTCTTGAGGTGTTTATTTGAAGCTATGAATTAGTGAGGAGGTGTTATGCCTGATTCCACTCTTAGAAAACTCAACAATAAATGCCTCTAAGAGTTGGTCTATGTTTATGAAATGCCTCTCATTCAGTGGTTGGAACCACGTAAGGGCAGTGTTCCTAAGGGTTAGACCGAAAGCATTATATTGTGTGAATAGGTCCTCCACCTGTTCAGCTTTCAACACTTGTCGAAATTCTGCCACATGGTCATAAGGGTCTCCCGTGCCATCGAAATAATTCTTCATGGACTTCACCAGTTGAGTTGGTCGTAGGGTCCTAGTGTGTTCTCTCGGCCTTGGCAAAGGAAAATCATCAATGTCCCTGTGATTCCATGGGGTTCTATGTCTCTCAGGTTCCACTCTATTCCTTTCTGTTCCCGTTCTTTCTCTTCCCAGGGAGTTGGCGAAACTTACCTCAGGTTTGTCTCTACTTCTATCTCTCTGAGCCCCATGAGCTTGGGAGGTCCCAACTCCTTGGTGACCAAAGGACACAGTAGACCTTGGTTGGGGAAAAACAAATTCTCCCTTCCATGTGTAGGCATGTCTGCCAAGCTCAGTGACCACGAAGATTCTCTCTGATGCATTGTCTAGGTAGGTTACTTGACCTGGGCTATCAGGGTCTTTAAACTCATAGATTGTGAGGGCACTCACTTCCTGAGATTGAGGAGATTTATATCTCCAAAAAGCCTCATCGGTTTCTCGGTTTAAAAGCAGATCTATGCTTTTATTATCCTGTGGAATCCACTCTGGAGTCATGATTCTGGTCAAGACAGATTTACCACGGGGAGTTCTTGGCTCTCTCTCTAAGTTCCCTTGCTCTATATCACCCATTTCGGTCTCCGCAATCACATTTCCAAACTCATCAGTTCTATCAGGGAGAGTGGTGACTACATATATAGTCCCCTCTTTATCTAGGTATGCTCCATTCTCAAACTTGACTACCGGGTGGGCTAATCCATGGGGTTGATCGGGGTTCTTAATCTGGACCACCGATCTTCTCAGTCCGTCTTCGTAGATGCGAGCACCTAGACGATTCGTCCTGATATATTCCAGCTGAGTCTTGTAAGGTCCCTCTGGCTTTTCTGGATAAGCCAACCCTGAACTACCTACTGGTCTCTCCATGTGATAGGACATCTCAGAATCACTTGTTTCTGATCTGGGAATGTATGGATAATCACTCAACTGCTGGGCCCAAGACCTGGCAGTGTGATTGACACTAGCTTCAGAAGATCTGAGGCTCTGTCTGTCTCGGCCTAAGTGTCTGCCTGATCTCAGGTTCATAAGCCTGATTTATTTATCCCCTGGAACCCAAGCACACTCTCGTTGCAAGTTGATTTTGCACCAATCACTTTGTTCTTTTTAGTTGAATATTATGTTTATGGTCTTGTCTGAAATCGCGTCGTCAGGAGTACTTAAGCGAATTTCCGCACTTGATAAGTGATCGACTCCAGTTTACCTTTTGTCCTTTAGGGTTTTCGCACTTAAGACCTATTTACTTCTTGCACTTTGTTGATTAATATTCTTGGACTTGATTCGTGTCTAACGTTGCCCTAATTAATTACCACACCTAAGTCGTACTTAGCCTAGGCTAGGAATTGACAAAGGAGGGTTGAGAGATCTTCCAACCTCAATTAGCTGGTTGACCAGACTGCTACACAAGCCCAGGAAGCCTTCTCCCAAGCTTGGTACTCACCCTTGCTAGCTTGCTTTGGATTGCCTTGAGCGCGCACAAAGTTCCTGCAAAAGCTCACCTGTTAGTATAGCTCTATTGCCACAAGTAATTGAAAGACACACTTCAATAATTTCAGCCCCCTTGGAGTAGTTCACTGTACCCCCTGAATCTGAGAACCACTTAGTTCCACCTAAAGGTCAACTTAAAAATGCATGTTCTAAAACTCCGCGTATGATTCTTACAAAAACCAGTCGAGGTCCACGTGGGATTCTCAACGAGCTTTCCAACGAGACCAAAATCTCATCAATCGGAGTTCGTATGGTCAAGTTATGACCATTCAGGCACTAAAGGGTCAAAACACGCACTCAGGGTTCAGTAGATCCCTCTCTGGTTTCTAGGCCTTTTGCCCACTTCCAAGGTTCTAAAGTTATACCAAGGTGCCTAAAATTAAGCTCAACTACCCTTCCAATCACTAAAAAAATTAACCCTAAATTTTCATGCGTTAAAAGCCGTGTATCGCGATAGGTCGGGTCGAGGTGTCGCGATAGGTCGAAGTGTCGCGATAGGTCGAAGTGTCGCGATAGGTCGGGGTGTCGCGATAGCTCGTGAGGTGTCGCGATAGGTCGGGGTGTCGCGATAGCTCGTGAAGTGTCGCGATAGGTCGAAGTGTCGCGATAGGTCGTGAAGTGTCGCGATAGGTCGAAGTGTCGCGATAGGTCGGGGTGTCGCGATAGCTCGTGAGGTGTCGCGATAGGTCGAAGTGTCGCGATAGCTCGTGAGGTGTCGCGATAGGTCGAAGTGTCGCGATAGCTCGTGAAGTGTCGTGATAGGTTGGGGTGTCGCGATAGCTCGTGAAGTGTCGCGATAGGTCGGGGTGTCACGATAGCTCGTGAAGTGTCGCGATAGGTCGGGGTGTCGCGATAGATCGTGAGGTGTCGCGATAGGTCGAAGTGTCGCGATAGGTCGGGGTGTCGCGATAGCTCGTGAAGTGTCGCGATAGGTCGGGGTGTCGCGATAGCTCGTGAGGTGTCGCGATACCTCGAGGTGTCGCGATAGCTCGGGATATGGTGAATTTTTCTGTTCTATCTAGTGATCCTGGGAGCTCTAGGCCTGCGCAGTGTCGTGGTGCACTCAGAATCGTGATTGGGTGAAATTTTCGGAGTGTCGCGATAGCTCGAGCTCAACGCCTCGGGGACTGTGCAGACAATTTCTGTACCTGCTGAGCTTGCTGGAGATGATGATGGAGCTGCCACCTGCAAGAAACATGCAAAAAACACACAAAGACAAGCACGCACAATCGCTCTCTCTCAAACTCGCACACAACAAATGAGGGAATGATAGGGAAGAGGGGATATGTAGTGGAGAAGGAGGTGGAGGTGGAAATGGAGAATGAGGTGAAGATGAAGATGGAGATGGAAAAAAAATCAGAAATTTACCTACTACTTACCATTCCAACGCGTCCTCTCTACGTCTTGCCATCACACGCTCGTCCTCAAAGCTCGATCCCCGGCAACGGCGCCAAAATTTGGTGTAGCTCAGCGATGAGTAGCACCTCCTTTAATGTCAATCCGGGGAGACGTGAGGATGGTATGAAGACCACGAGCAAGTGGAAGCACAAGTGCGTGAGTGAGAAGCACACAAGCATGCACACACATACACGCACACGCGCACACACGGCAAGAACAAAGAGAGTAAGACAATGGAATCACTTCTATTGCAACAAAGTTCTCATACAAGCTCAAACTACAAGAAGCTAACCCCAAAAATGAGCTCTCTAGCTCTATTTATAGTTTTTGACTAGCTTTGGCCCTGTCCAGACCTAGTGTCCGGCCTAGTTAAAAATTAGGTTCCAGGGCTTATTTGAGGGCCCAAACGAGATCTAAAAATTATGAAAATTGACAGGCAACTACTTCTAAGGCTCCCCAAGCTCGAGGACTCCTCGGCTTGTACAAAATGGAGCTACAAAAAGGTGAAATGATATTTACAAGGGTTTGTAGTGATGAGAATCACTTTAAAATGATGTGAGGGTTTTGAAAAAAATGAAGGGTTGCCTCAGTGCTAGATCTGAATGTGTGTCCGTACTTGCTTCTTCCCGTATACTGTCAACACTATCCTCTACCAACAACTAAATCTACTAGCAAGACTATCTCAAGTAAGAGAGAGCAGGTATCCACCCATCCAACTCCACCCATATATATACCTCTAGTCCAAGGGGGTGCATGTCCTTGAGATTGGCCAAGTGTCCAGCCAAGTGTCCCTCATGTGGACACTTTCCCAAGTTTGATCACATGCCTTCTAATTTCCCAAGGTCTATCACATGCCTTCTAAATCAAATGAGGATTCTTCTCTCACGTACACACAAGGTGGCTCGTAGAGAAGCTTCTCCCAAGACTAAGGTCCCCACACCTTAGGATAAATCAAGACTAAGGTTCTAACCATTCAATTGGGAGCTCATATGAATAAATACCTCAAGGGTTAAAACCAAGGGTTTCACCCAAAGGTTCAAGGCATGTTCCAAGGGTAATTCAAGGGCTAGACCAAAGCAAACATATATCATATTCTAAAGAATCCATATGTTTAGCCCTCTGAACCCATGAATTATACAATAGGGACCAATGAAGTGTTTTATACCAACATCCTCCTCTACTTCTCTTAAATATGTACGTGATTGTGTCAGTTGAGCTATAGCTTCCATCCTTTTGGTAGATGGCATGGAAAGGCCTAATATTTTCTTCCTCTCTTTCTAGTAGTTGATGCTTTGCAAGATCATGGCCAGGCTTAACAGTAAGTGAGTATGCTATGTGAAAACCACCATGCGGAATGGTGCACTTTGAGCAAAAACTTGAAGATGACCATACAAAACCTCTCAACTACCATGCAAGCTTGTCTAGGGTCCATTTAATGTAGTTTATAGAACACTATCTTCTACTAAGTACTCTTGATCATATAAAGAGATTGTGTTGCATTATCTGCAAGATCCAAAAGGCTCACTGATCCACATGTCAACCCCATAGTAATAATGTTATGCACACTACGCTTTGATGAAGTAGCTGATATGGACATGTATTCATTTTTAGATGGATTGAGTGGTTACAACCAAGTCCAAATGCTAGAATTTGATATTCCAAAAACCACATTTATCACTAACTAGGGAGTATTTGCATGTACTATAATGTGTTTTGGTTTATGCAATGCCCCTAGTATGTTCCAATGATGTATGCAACAAATTTTTGCTCCCTATTTAACTAGTTTTATGCAGGTATTTTAAGATAATTTTTTAGTTTTTGGACCTCAAAAGGATTACTTACATCATTTTAAACTCTGTTTTACTAACGACAAGGAAGTAAACTTGAGCCTCAACCCAGTTAAATCAGTTTTTGGAGTAAAATGTGGAAAATTGTTGGTTCATGTCATTTCTAGTACTAGAGTTGTGGTTAATCTAGATAAAGTGAAAGAAATTTTGGAACTTCCACCGGCGTTATCACCTAAATAAGTTTTACATTTTTTGGGACAAATTGGTTGGCATGGGTGGCACTTAGGCTATTTAGCTCATATTGCTATACCTTTAAATGCTTTGGCCCGTGTAAAAACTACACAATTTAAATGGACTATGGAGGTCGATTTAGCATTCGAACAATCAAAAACTTTGCTTATGCAAGCATCTATCCTACAAGCTCCAGGTTGGTCCCAATCTTTTCATTTTTTGTGGATACTTGAGGTATGGTTCGGTTTTAATGCACAAGGCTGGACAATCTTGGTTTCAACCTATTTATTATGCTAGTGGATGTTCAACTATAATAGAGAATAATTTTTGAGTCATTGAAAGGGAATATTTAGGCCTCGTTTATTCTATCAAGAAATTTTGGCATTACTTGCTAGGTCGTTCTTTCAACTTTCATGTTGATCATTCTACTCTGCTATATTTAGTCAAATAGCAGAATTTAGTTGGAAGGTTGGCTTGATGGCTTTTACTATTACAAGAATATGATTATGATGTCATTCATCACCCTAGTTCTTCACACATTATTGTAGATTTTCTATCTTGCTTAGATCACGATGAACCTTCGAACAAGGTTGATGATTATTCCTGATGTTGATCTATTTCATGTGGCATATTAGACTGAACTTGAATTGGAAGTCCCTACTTGGTATGAGGAAATGATGTCTTTCCTTGCAACCGGTGTTCCTCCTTCACATTTACAGTTTATTGCTCATAGCATTACAAAGCCATCAATTTTCTATTATTTTGGATCATTTTTACCACAAGGATATTACTAGAATATGGCTTCGATGTGTGCCATCACATGAAGTCACTGCTATTATTACAGAAGCTCATTTGAGAGTTTTTGGGGGTCGTCATGATGCAAAACTTAGAGTTCAAAACGTCTTGCAAAGTAGGCTATGGTGGCCTACTATTCACAAGGATTTTCATGATCAAATATGATGGTGTGATCCTTGCCAAAGAAAGGGTGAACCTCAGAATATTCATCCTTTTCCCTTGCATCCCATTCTTCCTCTCAAACCTTTTAAAAAATGGGGGTTGGACTTCATTGGTCCTCTTTGTCCTCCAGCGAGTTTCAAAAAAACCTTTATTTTGACATGAACTGATTACTATAATCAATGGGCAAAAACTTGGTTCTTACGATATTCAATTGTAGGAAGTGTTGCTATAGTTCTTATCACCAAATTATACCCTCAGTCCAAAATTCCATTAGATTTAGTTTTGGATTAGGGTACTTGTAGCTCAATGATGAGTAGCACCTCCTTTAATGTCAATCCGGGAAGACGTGAGGATGGTATGAAGACCTCGAGCAAGTGGCGGCACAAGTGCGTGAGTGAGAAGCACACAAGCATGCACACACATACACACACACGCGCACACACGGCAAGACAGAGAGAGAGAGAATCAATGGAGTTCTTTAGATTACTTTCAAAAGCTCTTACAAGTTCGTTTCAATTACAATCTAACCTCAAAAATGAGCTCTCTAGCTCTTTTTATAGTTTTTGACTAGCTTTTGGCCCTGTCCAGACCTAGTGTCCGGCCTAGTTAAAAATTAGGTTCCAGGGCTTATTTGGGGGCTCAAACGAGATCTAAAAAATACGAAAATTGGTACGCAACTACTTCTAAGGCTCCTCAATCTCAAGGACTCCTTGGCTTGCACAAAATAGAGCTACAAAAATGTGAAATGATATTTACAATGATTGTTAGTGATAAAAATCACTATTGTTGTAGGGATTTCTTCTAGTGATCTGTCATACATATCTTCGAGCTCCCTACTTGCTCTTCCTCCCTGCATGTCCATCTCTTTGATCTGCATTAGTGTCTTGAAAAAATATTGGCCTACTTGCCAGATCTTCTTTGACTGCCCTGTTTGCTTGTGCTGTCCCTTCGCTCTGACTCCCTTCTTTGGCTTTCACGTCTTGTAGGTCCTGGTGTACCAAGGCTACTGCCAACACCCCCCCCACTCTCGCGTCTGTCGCCCCTGACAGACCCTTGTCTAGCTGCTTTTTGGACGTAATATTGGACAACATCCGCGGCGAGGTGGTGTTCTTCTAGCCTGAGTCCCCTTGCTAGATCTGTCAGCAATGCATCCCAATTGACTGGCCCTGGGACATCTGGATGTGGCACCCGTAACTGCTCTGAGTGAATGGTTCGCTCCACAGCAAATAAATGGAGGAGGTGTGAGGGTCTGGGTACAAATATTTCTGAGTGGTATTCCCAGAACCCTGTTATGAACATCTCTTCGAATGTTTGTTTGAAGCAGGCCGGGAGGTATTTTATTCTGGCGTGCCAAGCGTATATCACCTCTATGGAAGGAGTGGTGCTCATGTCATAAACTAAATCTTGGTTTCCTGTAAGGAATCCGACGCCTGAGAAGTGTGGGTCCTTGATATTCTTGAATGTCCTGAATGTAATAAGCATTAACTCAAAAATTTTCATGCACATCTGGGCCATTACATCAGGGGTATTCCTTAATCGGATGCTCCAGTGCCGTATAGTGGAAATCATGTAATTGACGGTGGGAGGCCCTTGAGGGGGTGCTAGATAGACGTAGTTTAACCATTTGGCGCATCCCTTGATATTCTTGACTGCAATGGTAAACTCTGGCCATGTGCGTCTGCGGAGTACAGGAACATAACAAGGGTTATATTTAATAAAAAGAGGCATATTCGTCCAGGTGCGAACCATCTCCGGATAGGTTTCGAGGAGTCGTATCCTCCAAGTGGGTTGATGAATGGATCCTTTTTTAGCGCTCTCTGGGATGTCATCTGGCCCAAATTGTGTAGCAAACGTTGGAGGTTTGCCACATCTGTGTTGGATTTCTGCATTGTAGTCCGCCAGAAGTATACAATATGGCACGTATTGATCATCATTGGTTCCGATCCATCTATGGTGGGACATGCTGCGGAAGTATTCTGATTTAATAATAGTGTCCTCTATCTTTGCCATAGATTGGATCTGAACTGCCACTCGATCTTCATGAGTTGATGCCGTTTTCTCTAGTGTTTGGAGCCACTCAGGTACTTCGATTTCTAACGTATCCATTCCTTCTGCGGTTTGCTCACCACCTGACATTGGCAGAGGAACGTAAGGTTCCTCATACGTCTCATCTACCTCGATGGGTACCAAATCCTCGGGTTCAGGTTCGACAACTGGAGAGGGTTGCCTTTCATGTGTGAGTAATCTTGCCTGTAATTCGGCCACCTGCTCTTTCAAAGCCTTGACTTCCTCTGAAGTCGTGGTCGTTTCTGTGACTTTGGGTGCTGTCTGTTGCTCTTGGAGTTGATTGTGCAGCGCATCACGCTCCCTTTCCAAGTCATCATGAGCTTCTAATAGATCTGCATAGCTGTCCAAGATGGTCTTCATTGTCTCTGAGGGTACAGCTTTAAACTGCTCTGGATCAAATTCGTGTGGAGAGCCTTCCATTGCTGCTTCTAGATTTGCTTCGTTTTGCTGCTGTAGTCTCTTGTTCTCTTCAAGGGCGGCCGCCATGTGTTTTCTGAGAAGTGCCAGGTTACGCCGGACTTTGAGATTATCGGCTTGGTATACCTCGAGCAAAGCTTCTAGTTGTTTGGCACCTGATTCTGTCGATGGTTGGGGTGCCGCCAATAATGTTTGGTGAGCCTGCTCAAGCGTCGTGTAGCGTTGATTCAGTTCTGCATTTTCAGTTTGTAGAATGTGAAACTGTCTTTGTAAGTTTTGATGGTTCGTTTCCAGTTGCTGATACCGGTTGTCCAGAGCTTTGTACTCATGCTGGAGCTGGTATACACATTGGTTTAATGCTAAAAATATGTTATTTACATTAAATAATGCTGGGAGGGGTGAAGATGCAGGGGGAATGGGGGCGGGAATGGGAGAGGTGAATGATGTGGATGTACGTGGAGATGTGGGGGGAGGGGGTATGGGTGGTGAAGGTGGCATGGGGGGAGGAAGCGGTGCTGTGGCTGGTGATGTTTCCATCGTGTCAACTGTTTGCGTGACGGTGTAGATGGGAATCGTGGGTGGAGTGGATGTTACATCGGTGAACAGGGTGGTGAAGGTGGGCATGGTGACTCCCCCGTATTGGATTCCCGGAGAGAGTGGGATGCCCATGACGATGGTAGTGGTAGTGGATGTGGTAGTGTTAGTGTCCTGTGGTGGAGTGAATTGTGTAGTGTGAGGTGGGGATGGTGGTGACAACGGAGCTTCCTGATATTCTTCTGCTTGTGCTGCCTCGCCTGGTGCTGATGTATTGATGTGAATTTGCTTCCCGGACCTCCTGGGACGAACAGGAACTCTTTTTTCAAACCTATGGATGTAGGCCATTGCCTCATGAATGGCCTCGTCCAGTCCTACAGCGTTGGCATGAAGGTTCATGGACTCAATGAACAACTCGTCCACACCTTCCTCAGCTAGCAAGTCGTTCATGAGTCTTTTGCCCTGTTCTAGAGACATCTGATGCTGTTCCTGAACCAGTCGCATGGTTCGATATAGTCTCTTGATTTGTGCCGAATATGCTGGGGCACTTGCTAACTCGGAGGGTTCGTCATATTCTTGATGTTGTTCTTCGTCGGCTTCTTCTTCGTCTCCTCCTGCCTCTTGTTCATCTACATCGACTTCTACAACTTGTGGTTGGGTGGGGGCCGATGTTGTTTGGGGTCGCGGTTCCTAAGCTCGTGCTGCTTCGGCTTCGAGGTTAGAGTCATAGATTAATCTGGCAATTTCTTCATCCGTGAGGTCCTCAAGAGTAAATCCCTGCGGAAATTCCAAATCAGATGGAATGGGTGGAAACACCAGATTAGGCCCCTCGGTGCTTGGTCTTGGTAACCGGATTGTGAATGGCCTAACTCGTCGTGTCTGGGGAGGAGTGATTTCTGGTGTAGCGGTAGCTCCCCTGGGTTGAGCACAGGGTAGTTGGACTCCCCCCCTCATCTTCTTTGATGGGGGACCTGCTGCTGATAGTCTTCTCTGGAATTCTTGGACTCGGGACCATACGAGTGCCCGCTGAACAGGCACGTCATAAGCCAAGCATCTATAGATTATTCTGGTACTAGCACAACACCCGTGGAGCACATTCTTCTGTTTTTTGTTCCACCTTTGATGCGCTAGGTGGATCTGATCTATGATCTAGTGTGGCACATTGATGGGCAGGCTTTCGGTTTCTGCTAGATATAAACTGAACCATATTTTTTTCGGGGGCATTGTGAAGCGTTCTTGGGCGGGAAAAGCAAAATGTTGCATGATGGTTCGCAGGTGAAGCGCAATGGTAGGTGTCATCGCAACCATGTCCTTCAGCTTATTAAGATCTTTGTGCTTCATTCGACCTGGAACCATGGTTTCCTTTTCTGTTGGGATGTGCATGCCATACATACCCAATGCTTCTCTTACCAGATTGAGGGTCAACTTGAATCTTTTAAGCTCATTACCCGGCAGCAATGATGGCAACACAAAGGTGCTGTCGCCGCCCTTGGCTCTGCTTGGCGTGATGGTACTGATCAGATAAGAACATCGTAAAAAATCCGGCTTTGGTAAGTGAGTCCTGAAATAACTTTCCACACCTGCTTTGACCCAAACTGATCTCATGACTTCGGCATTTTGATAGCTTTCAAACTCGCGTGCGAAAAAGTGGTATCGACCCCATTTGCCATTGAATTCCAATTCTGCTTCCCAGAAATAGGTTCCATCGCCCAGTGGTCCAGCAACATCACTGAACCAATGCGCATGCTTACCTACTTGAGAAGTATGCCCTTGAGGAGGATCCTGGATGGGGAGCACATGCACTGCTTGAAGCTCTTGCGGTCTTGCGGTGAGACGTGGCTCAAGGAGAAGTGTTTCTATGTCCACAATCTGGGCACCAGATCCGGCTTGAGAACTAGTACCTGCTTCTGCCATGGCCCTGTTCGCTGGTTGGTTCTGTGAGAATATAGAACCAAGTGTTAACATCGTAATGGACAGAATAAATCCGTTGTTGTCCCCGTTACAACATTAACATGAGGTGGATGATGAGTTAGTGGTTAGTAAGTGCATGAAGACAGTGTGTGTATTTAGTGCTTGTGTTGTCCTAGGAGACTACTGCAGTTAGTAAGTAGGTATGGATTTACAAATTGGGGTCGGGGGGTTTATTACAGGCCCTAGGCTGCCAAATGCAGTGAGTGGGCTTTGCCTTCGGTTTCGGAGAGTCTCTACAGAGCCTTCTCGGTGTCGTGGTTTGAAGATGAGGCCTTTTTGGGACCCATTTACAATTGATTACATGTACGCTCTTGGGTTTTGGTGTGTACATGAGTGTCGAGAACGAGTGAAATCTGGCAGTATGCGTCGCTGCGTTATGCTGTTTAAGTTGTGGCCTCAGCGTAGCTACTTGTGCCATCAAGCAAGCCTTAGGCACCCAAATTTGTCTTGATTGTGGGCTTGCCTTCATCGACTTCTTGGGCACCCAAATAGATTTTACTTTAGCAGAAGAATTTCTGAAAGACTTCTTATTAGCGTTGCGTTGTTGGTCACTAATAAGAGGCTTTGCCCCTGTAGTTGACGGTGGTGCAACCGGTCGTTCGCCTTTCCGCACCCATACCTGGTCTATTTTCTGGGCTGTTCTGCTGCGCAGGTACTTTTGATCTCTGACATAGGTAGTACCCTGCTTCTTCTGCCTTTGATCCACCTTGGGTTGCTGCTTCCTTCTAGCCTTTGGAAAAGAAGGGAGTTCCGTTGCATTCCTGACTTCTTTTTTGCGAATATCATTCCTCTGCAACACATAGTTTTGGACAAGAACAGCATGGTCATCTTCATGTGTACCCCTGGAAGGACCAGGAGTCTGTGCCTTTCCTAGTTCCTTGAGTGCTCCATTGTCTAATTCTACTGTAACTCGACTATGATTGACCCAAACCTGGAGAAGTCCACTTCTTAGGTTTAAATTGACTGCTTGGTCATAGATCCAATCCTGACCCAAGACGAGAGGTTCAGTGAGATCCTCATCTTGACACACTAGTACTTTAACGGTCATTGCCTCCTCGTGAATGTAGAGGGGAAGTTCCACCTCGCCCATGCAAGGGGTTTCCACGCCTCCCAATCCTATGAGGTATGCTTCCACAGGATGGACAGTTAACTGTAACTCTTGACAGTAAGACAACTTAACAGCGCTAGTGGCAGCACCTGAGTCAATCAAGGCTCTTACGGTCCTTGTACTCTTTCCTTGTCCTATGTCTATGGTTATGAAAGGACGTCTATCAATTATTCTATTCGAGCTTGTTCCTGCAACTTCACACATGGCTATGGGAAATCCTTGGTCTGCATAGTCATTCGCTCCAGGCTTATCTCTACCTTGCCTTCGTAGTTTCATCCTTCTGATGCGTTCTAAAGCCTCTGCTTGAGCTTCTTCTCTAATTCTCTTTTCTTCCTCTTTGCGTTTCTTAGCAGTGTTGAGTCGGCTGAGCATTTCCTCCGTGAGGGGTTCCTGGTACAACTTGACTTTGCATCCGCTAATATAGTTAGGGAGAACATCACCCTCTAATGTGGCCAATTGTACTGCTCCACTTGTGGAGATCCTATTGATGATCATAGGTCCGTAGCCTCTCTTTTCTAGCTTCCTTGCGTGTTGTTTCAGTGTATAGACTAAGACTAGATCTCTCGTTTTCAAGCCTTTATCCTTCACGTGGGCATCAAAGTATGCCTTCTGTCTCTTCTTGGCTGCATATATCCCTGCAGCGGCTCTCAGTCTTGTTTCTCCTAATCGTTCAAGGTCAAAGATCCTAGAGGAGAGCTCATGACCTGTCCATTCGTGCTCTTGTGCTACTCTCAATGTGGGGATCAGGAAGTCCAAGGGTAGCACAACGTTTTGGCCGAAAACCATCTGGAAGGGGGTGGCTTGGAGTACCATTTTATAGGCAACTCGGTATGCCCAAACAGCATGGTGTAGCTGTTTGTCCCAATCAGAGCGTTTAGTGTTCACTAGTTTCGTCAATACATTGCATAAAATCTTATTAGTGCTCTCAGCTTGTCCATTAGCTTGAGGGTGATAAGGGGCAGACTTCTTGTGTATTACCAAGAATTCTTGGAGCAGATTTTCAATCACTTCGTTCAAGAAATGAGTGCCTCTATCGCTTACAAGCTCTATAGGTAGCCCATATCTCGTGAATACATTCTCAAACAAGAATTTGGCAGTTGTTTGAGCATCGTTCTTGGTTGTAGCTTTTACCTCTACCCACTTGGTGAGATAATCTGTTGCCACAATGATGTATTCCGCATGAGAACCCTTAGCTGGGGGATTAATAGGACCTACGAAGTCTATTCCCCACTTAGAGAATGCACGTCCACCCATCATAGGTTTCAGTGGCATCTCATCTTTGCGTATAGGATACTGAGTCCTCTGACAGACGTCACACCGTTTCACATAGGTATGTGCATCCATGTGAAGTGTAGGCCACCAAAAGCCCGCAAATAGTATTGCCTTGATTACCCGATCTGGTCCAAAGTGTCCTCCTGCTACACCTTGGTGAGCAGTTTCTATGATCTTAAGATACTCACTTTCATGGACACACAGTCTCAGGTAACCATCTTTACCGCGCTTATATAGATTATCACCTATGAGTGAATAATCCAGGGCTTCTTGTTCTAAACTCCTTTTCCTAGCTAGAGTCATGTCTGGGGGGAATGTGTTTGTCCGCAAGAATGATACGAGAGGTTCACTCCAATCTGGCACAATGGATACTTGATAGAGAGTGGCATGTTCCACAGGTGGTTTAGTGCAACAGATTGGGCATTCCTTGCACAACTTTTGGACATCCGCTTCCATAGTTGGCCAATGCACTCCGAATCTCTTTAGAGTCTGCAACGTTCGTTGTTTGGAATGGTGTTGCTCTAACACACCTACATGTGCTAATTGCAACCATTTAGCGTACTGATCCTCTTCTACGCAACACGCCAAGATCCCTTGATCTGTGTGCTTGTACATGCTTCCTTCCATGATGTGGTACTTTTGGGCTTTTACAACCTCTCTATTCCGTGTGTTTACCACTGGATGGCTAGGCCCGTAGGTCAATACTGGTACTATTGGCTTGGCCCACTGCGGCACCACTTCCAAATTAAACAAGTAAGCATCAGGAAGGTCATCTGACACTCCTTGTGGGGCTTCTCCCGATGTGAGCCTAGAGAGATGATCAGCTCTCAAATGAGTCCTACCTTTCCTTACCACAACCTCAAAATCGTATTCCATTAGCAAGAGAAACCATCTCACTAATCTTCCTGTATTGCATGGCTTGTTTACAAGATATAACAATGCCTGATGATCAGTAAAAAATTTAAACTTATTTGCAAGCAAATAATGTCTAAACTTTTTAACTGCATATACCATGCCTAATCCTTCTCGTTCAGTAGTGGTATAATTTCGTTCAGCCGCATTCAATTGTCTACTGGCATAGGCAATTGGAAGATCCATATTACCTTCACCAGTAGGTTGTGCAAGTACACATCCAATAGCATAATTGGATGCATCCACGTGAACATGGAATGGCTTATTCCAATCTGGTGTGGTCAAGATTGGTGCTGAACATAATCTTCGTTTAAGCTCTTGGAAGGAATTCTCACATTCATCCGTCCACTCAAAGTTAGTCAGAAGTCCGTACATGGGCTTTGCAATGACAGCATACATGTGTATAAATCGTCGATAATAACCACAATGCCCCATGAAAGCTTGTACTTCCTTGACATTCTTGGGCCTAGGTAGCTCTGCTATGGCTCTCACTTTTTCTTCGTCGGTAGATATGCCATTCTTTGACACTATGTGTCCTAGAATCTTGCCTTGCCTGACCATAAAAACGCACTTTTCTGGGTTCAGGCAGACTTGGTATTCTCTACATTTGTCAAAGATTTGTCTGAGTTCAGGAATATGGGTTTGTCTAACATTTGAATGAGCACAGAGATCATCCACATAGACTTCTAAACTCTTCCTCAGGAACTCCTTAAACACATGGCACATCAGCCTCTGGAAGGTAGCTGGTGCATTGGTAAGCCCAAATGGCATTACTCTAAAAGCAAAAATGCCCCATTCTGTGGCAAAGGCTGTCTTATGCTGATCCTCTGGAGCTATGGCTACTTGATTGTAGCCCGAAAATCCATCAAGGAAGCTGTACACTTCCTTGCCTGCCACTCTTTCTAAGAGATGTTCTGTGATGGGAAGCGGATAGTTATCTCGAATCGTGGCGGCATTAACCTTTTTCAAGTTAATGCACACACGCAGTTTGCCATTCTTTTTGGGCACCACTACAATGGGGGATACCCATTCAGTGTGCTCAATTTCATAGATAAATCCAGCTTCGACCAGTCTATCTATCTCTTCCTTGATCTTAGCAGCATAATTATCGTTATATGTATAAGGTTTTTGCTTCGAGGGTTTAGCATCTGAGGTCATGGGAATAGTGTGTGAGCATATGTCTGGGTCAACCCCTTTCAAATCCTTGTAACTCCAAGCGAATACATCTCTGTATTCTCTTAGCAAGGCAATCAATTCGTGCTCTTCTTCCGCTGTTAGGTCATGACCTATATACGTGCATCTCTCCTCTCCTTCTTCTATGGCCACTACTATTTTCTTGGTGGTTTCTTTGTTATCATAGGCCTCTCCTGATTGTGCCTCTCGTTTAGGCATTCTTATCATGACTCTCCTGTCATCTATCTCATACTTCTTAAAATTTTTTGGGACCTCAAACAAAGATTCTTCCTCTTCTGGTAAGGCTTCTCTCTTCTTTCGTTTCTTTCCTTCTTCCTTAGGGGTCATATGCATTGCTAATCTTACATCATTTGTAACCTCTCCATGCCTCTGGGGTTGAAATTCTACCTCATGGAAGTATTCTTCCTCTGATGCAAATGGTGGGTCCATAATGATTGACTCTAGATCGGAGTCACTTGCATCCTCAAATGCATCAGGGCTAGGTTCGCATTCTTCTAGAACTGCCTCTCCCATGATTGGCTCTATGGAGAAGACTGAAATATCATAGCCATCCTCATCACAGTGAGGTGTCCATTGTTCTTCATTGATGGCTACGTCCATTGTTGCTAAAATTTCTGCCCAGCCATGGGGTTCAAATTCCTCGTCTGGAAAAACTACAGGTGCATAAGCTGGGTCTTGAATGGGTCTATGGGTTTCGTTTGCACCTATTTCTCTGGCCTTTTCTCTCTTCTCTTCCTCCACTGCTACTTTGCACATCCATAAGTGAGTGTCTTCGTGCATCCATGAGGATCCAAACCCTATGGAATGCACCGATTCTGTATCATCTTTGGCTCTATGGATGGGATTCCATTGGATAGGAGGGACATCTCTATGAGAATAATCCTTGAGATTGACTTTGGTTGTAACACCTAAGTGCTGCAGGTACAAAGAATTGGTCCCCCAATCCTGTACCACTTGCAACTGTCGCATGAATGGTCTTCCCAAAATCATCTCATAGGCATGATTTTTGCTGAAGTCACATATGGCAAAGGTATGTTCAAACTCGACACCACAAGTGGTGAGAGTTATTCCTTCTAGCAATCCTAGGGGTCTCTCTATGTGACCATCTGCCATTTGCAATTTCATTCTCGTTGGCCTGAGTGCTGGCTTGCCCCAACGCTTCCATAAGGAGGTAGTGGCAATTGCAACTCCTGCACCTGAGTCCAAAATTGCCTTTGTGGTGTAGTCCTGGTAGGTAATGGGAAGATAGGTGTTCCCTTCTTCACCTTCGCACATATCTCCTATCTTATCCAAGGGAATTTCTGGCACTGTCCTATGGGATCCTACCCGGGAATGAGGTTTTGCAACTTCAGTTACTCGACTGGCTGCATATTTCCCCGCGTTTGGTCTATCCTCAGGCAGTTCTTTCAAAGTGAGATTGCGCTGCACCTTGGTGTTCGTTACTACCTCCGTGTTCCTTGGTATGACTGAGTCGTCGTTCCTTACCATGACTGTGGGTGCTCTCATACACGTGGATTTTGCTTCCCATGGGCCTGTGAAGTGGGGTAACTCTTGTATGGAATTAGATTCAAAGTCCAATCTCTCGTGAGATTGAGTACTCTCATGTTCCCCGTAGATGGATGGGATGTCTTGTGGGAATTGGTTGTGTGCATCGTCCACAAGTTCAAAAGGAGGGGCGACCTCGCTTTCGTTTTCCCATTTGTCTTCTTGAATCTCCCGTAGGAAGTCTGGTGCAAACCGATTCATAGAAGAAGAAGTGTCCGGCTCCATAGAATTGGGCACATAAGCAACCTGGGAAGGAGGGCTTATTCTTCCGTTGGCTCTCTCCTTGCTCTCATAAATGGCTGGAGCACAAGCTTCTTGGGGAGGATTGCTTATCTGTTCTCTCGCCCTTTCTTTTCTTTGAGGGACAGGTTCCTTTTCTGATTGTGCAATTAGCCTTTCTATTCTTTCTAAGGAGGGGAAGTTGTCTGGTTTAGTGGAATTGGCTGCATAAACTTCCGATGGGGAATGGCTCAGGTTTTTGCTTGCTTTTCCTTTCTCCTGATTTTTTTCTTCCTTGTCAGATCTTGCAATTATCCTCTCTAACTTTTCTAGGAATCCATCCAAGTGTAATTGCGTCTTGGCTGAGCCCGAGTAATTGAAAAGGCGACTGGCTTCAAACATAGTCTGAGCCAATGCGACCATTTTCACGCACAGTTTGGTTCTTTCTATCTCTAGGTCAGCTCTAGGATAGCACTTGTCATGATCCGTGACGTTTGGCCCTTCTTGGATTCTGGCCTGATATGCTTTAAGCATCATGTTTAGGTCTTCAGGAGTGGGATCTGCTAGGACTGATCCTACTCTAGGGGGTGGTGGGATTTGATGAGGCGGTGGGGAAGGTGGTGAGTCGGATGGAGATGGGAGTGGTGGAGGCGGGGTGATGTGAGAGGGAGTTTGAGCTGTGAGTTCAGTTATCCTCGCTTTGGTTTCTCTTATGCTTTCCTCAAGCTCACTCATCTTTTTGGCCCATTGTCGTTTCATTCTTTCTCGACTATCTTTCCATGCTCTAGTCCTTTTCTTTGTTACGCTCTCGGTTTCACTAGCCTCTGGGCCCTTTTCCTTGCTTGTCTCTTGGTTTTGCTGCAATGCCTGAGCTCTAGTGACTACTTGCACTGGTGCAGTGGAAGTGACGCTTCCTGAGGGATCTACAACCAAACCGATCACATTGATAGGAGTGATTTTTGGCATATTATTGGGGTTCTTAGGGCAATCTCGTAAGAGATGTTCTTTTCCACAATCTTGGCAGAAACCTTGGATAGTCACTGACTGGGGTTGTGTAGGTGGAGGCAAGGGACAATCACGAATGAGATGATCTCCTTGGCATCTGTAGCACGGTCCTCTTGGGAATGGAGGTCTTACTTGCCTAGGTTGAGGCCTGGGGTTGGGGTTTGCATACATGACGTTCGTGTAATCTGACTCCCAACTAGGTTCACTTGGTTCTTCACTATAGTAAGACTCACCATGTTCTGGAGACTGCATGTAGTAAGCCTGGGGACTATCGACATGTGTAGAATCAAAGCTATGGTCACTTGGGTCACTTTCTGAGATCAATGGGGTTACTGGTACAATGGCCCTATTCAGATTTTCTTCTGCAACAGTATACTTTACTGGAATCACGTTAGCGGGGTTTGGAGGCTGTTGAGCCAGCACCGGTTGGGGTCTCTGTTGGGCCTGATATTGTGGTTGGTAGGTTTGTTGGGGTCTAGCATATTGTGGTGGTGGATTTTGGTTTTGGTATCTGCCTTGTTGGTAGGGCTGCGGGTAGGGTTGCCTAACTGCCTGCTTGTTGTATGGGCAATCTTGTGCGGTGTGATGGGTGTATCTCCGTTCTATGGTGCAGTACTGGCTACTAGGGTTTACTTGGGGTTGAGCCATAATAGGGCAGACATTCGCCATATGGTCACCACCGCATGTATAGCACCTTTTCACAGAGGCAAACCTTGGGATCTGTTTGCTAGTTACACCTAATTTCTGAGCTACCTTCTCAGCGAGTTCCTCAATTGATGTAGATTGCGTGGAAGAGTGGCTAGATGCGCTATCTGAGTCTTTATAGATTTTGGAAAGCTCTAGCTCTTCCCCTAGGTTATCTTCAATGTCAATGCACATGCGTACACACTCTTCTATAGTCCTAGGGTCCTTCAGATACACATAGGATCTCAATTTCGTACTCAGCAATCCATCGAGGAATAAGGCTACCTGTTTAGCAGATGTGGGTAGCTCCGAAATTGGGCACCTTTCAAGATATTGTCTAAATCTTCTTCCTGCAAGTCTCACAGTCTCTTGAGGGGTTTGCTTGAAGCTGTGAATCAATGAGGAAGTATTGTGTCTTATGCCACTCTTAGAGAACTCTACAATGAAAGCCTCTAGGAGTTGGTCTATGCTCCTGAACTGACGCTCATCTAATGGCTGAAACCATGTAAGTGCCGTGTTCCTGAGGGTTAGACCGAAGGCATTGTACTGCGTGAACAGATCTTCCACTTGTTCAGCTCTCAAGACTTGCTTGAACTCCGCCACATGATCATAGGGATCTCCTGTGCCGTCAAAGTAATTCTTCATGGACTTAACTAGCTGGGTGGGTCTCAAAGTTCTTGTGTGCTCTCTAGGTCTCGGCAGAGGGTATCCATCTACATTTCTTTGGTTCCTGTGGGCTCTATGCATCTCAGGTTCTACCCTATTCGTCTCTGTTCTCGTTCTTTCTCTGCCCACTGGGTTGGCAAAACTTACTTCTGGTCTATCTCTACTTCTGTCTCTTTGCGTACCATGAGCTTGGGAAGTTCCAGCCCCAGGGTGACCATAGGATACATTTGATCTTGGTTGGGGGAAAATGAATTCACCCTTCCAAGTGTAGGCATGCCTATCATTTTCTGTCACCACGAAGATCCGTTCTGAAGCATGATCTAAGTAGGTCACTCTGCCTGGGCTATCCGGATCCTTAAACTCATAGATCATGATATTTCCTATGTCTGTTGGCTGATTAGACTTATACCTCCAAAAGGCTTCATCAGTTTCTCGATTGAGGAGCAACTCTATGCTCTTATTGTCTTGGGGAACCCATTCAGGCGTGATGATCCTAGTGAGAACTGATTTACCTCGAGGGGTTCTAGGTTCCGCACCCATGTTCCCTTGTTCTAGGTCACCTAAGTCCGCTTCTGAGATTACATTCCCGAAGTCATCTGTCCTATCAGGGTGACTAGTGACAATATATATAGTTCCTTCTTTGTCCAGGTATGCACCATTTTCAAACTTGACAGCTGGGTGTTCTAGTCCTATGGATTGGTCAGGGTTTTTAATCTGGACCACGGATCTTCCTAGGCCGTCCTCATAGATGCTAGCACCTAGTCGGTTGGTCCTAAGATATTCCAGCTGTGTTTTGTAAGGGCCTTCTACCCTGTGCAAGTAAGGCACTCCTGAACTTCCCGTGGGTCTGTCCATACCTTGAGACATCCCTGATTCACTGGTATCAGAGCTGGGGTAGTGAGAGTGGTGGCTCAACTGCTGGGCCCAAGACCTTGCAGTGTGATTGACACTAGCCTCTGAAGACCTAAGGCTTTGTCTTTCCCTTGCTAAATGTCGTCCTGATCTAAGGTTCATATGCCTAACTGATTAGTCCAATTTTTTTTTTTGCCCAGAGTACAACCTCGTTGCCGATCAATTGGTATTAGTTACTTGATTCTTTTTTAGTTAATTATTGTGTTTATGGTCTTGTCTGATATCACGTCGTCAGGAATACTTGAATGTTCTTCGTGCTTTCAGATTGATCGCTCCACGTTAGGTTCTTTTCCTTTATGTTATCGACAGTACAGTAACTAAGTTTTTAGCTTGAACTTGAGTTTTTGATAGTCTTCAACTTGATAACTGCCTATCGTCGCCCTGGCTTACTCCTATCCCTAGTCGTTCTTAACTTGAGCTAGGAAATGACAAAGGGAGTTGAGAATATTCCAACCTTACTTGTTGATCCCTTGCTTTATGGTGCTCAAGAACCCGGTTCTCAAGCTTGCAAAGAAATCTTGCTTTGTATGCTCCAAGTTGCTCCCAATGGACCTATAAAAGTCCCACGGTTAGCTCGATGCTTATATTCAAAGGACAAAACCAACCACTTTCATTCATGTGACACAAACACACATCTGCATTGTGACTTTTAGGAAAATAATTCTAAAGACCCCTGACTTTGATCCCCCTGGTATGGTCAACTTCAAAATACCCTCTCTGAAAATCAATGCATTATCTTTATAAAAAACAGTTGAGGTCGTGTAGTATATGCCAC
This sequence comes from Ceratopteris richardii, assembly GCA_020310875.1. Classification (NCBI taxonomy): domain Eukaryota; kingdom Viridiplantae; phylum Streptophyta; class Polypodiopsida; order Polypodiales; family Pteridaceae; genus Ceratopteris; species Ceratopteris richardii. Next base: position 133,592,897 of record CM035435.1, read on the forward strand.
GAGCTTTCCAACAAGCCCAAGAGCTCAAAAATTGGATTTCGTATGAAAAAGTTAGGACTGTTCAGGGTTTAGGGAGTTAAATCAGAATTCAACACAAGCTAACAGTCAAACAGGAATACTCGAGTAGCTTGTGGCACGGCCTCGCGATGCAATACTACACCCTAGTGTTTGTCCCACACTCAATCAAAATTTAGACCAATAATTTTGCCTTGAAAATTTGACCTAATTTGCCCTTCTAACGCGTTCGCAAAGTCTGTCGGTCGCGATTGACAGGTCAGTCGCGATCGACGTGTCGATCGCGATTGACAGGTCCGTCGTGGCTGTCAGTCGCGATTGACTGGTCAGTCGCGATTGACACGTGGCCGAAAAGTCAATCAATCGTGGTCAAAGCGTCGTTGACTCTGTCGGTCGCGATTGATGAGTCGATCGCGATTGACAGGTCGGTCGCGAGGGTCTGTCGATCGTGGTCAAACAGTCGTTGACTGTGTCGGTCGCGATTGATGAGTCGATCGTGGTCTGTCCGTCGTGGTCAAACAGTCGTTGACTGTGTCGGTCGCGATTGATGAGTCGATCGCGATTGATGGCTCGATCGCGATTGACACGTGTCACGCGTATGGTCAGTCGGTCGTGGTCAATCGGTCGTTGACTCTGTCGGTCGCGATTGACAGAGCCGTCGTGGGCTGTCGGTCGCGATTGACGTGTCGATCGCGATTGACAGGTCTGTCCGTCGTGGTTTGTCGATCGCGATTGACAGAGCGATCGCGATTGACAGAAATCTGTGGAATTTCAAAAAACTAAACACATTTTTGGGAAGCTCTAGGCCTGTAGGTCATGGATATGCACTTTGTTTAGCAATTAGAGCAATTTTTCTGTCGGTCGCGATTGACAGAGCTCGGCGACACACAGACAGTTACTCAGATTTCCGTACCTGCGCAGAGTGCTGGGGATGATGATGCGGCCTGTACCTGCAGAATGCTCACAAAACATGCAAAAAATAGCACATGCAAATTCGCTCTCTCGCTCTCTCTCACAAGTGAAATGAGGGAAATGAGGTGGAGATGGGGATATGGTCAAAAAACTGAAATTTTCGCGACGATGGAGATGGACGTGGGAGATGGTGATGATGATGATGGTGATGAAGATGGTGAAGAAAGTAAAAGAAAATCGATGAGAGTGAAGAAAATACCTACAACTCCAACGTGTCAACTCTACGTCTTACCATCACACGCTCGTCCTCAAAGCTCGATCCCCGGCAACGGCGCCAAAATTTGGTGTAGCTCAATGATGAGTAGCACCTCCTTTAATGTCAATCCGGGAAGACGTGAGGATGGTATGAAGACCTCGAGCAAGTGGCGGCACAAGTGCGTGAGTGAGAAGCACACAAGCATGCACACACATACACACACACGCGCACACACGGCAAGACAGAGAGAGAGAGAATCAATGGAGTTCTTTAGATTACTTTCAAAAGCTCTTACAAGTTCGTTTCAATTACAATCTAACCTCAAAAATGAGCTCTCTAGCTCTTTTTATAGTTTTTGACTAGCTTTTGGCCCTGTCCAGACCTAGTGTCCGGCCTAGTTAAAAATTAGGTTCCAGGGCTTATTTGGGGGCTCAAACGAGATCTAAAAAATACGAAAATTGGTACGCAACTACTTCTAAGGCTCCTCAATCTCAAGGACTCCTTGGCTTGCACAAAATAGAGCTACAAAAATGTGAAATGATATTTACAATGATTGTTAGTGATAAAAATCACTGTTGTTGTAGGGATTTCTTCTAGTGATCTGTCATACATATCTTCGAGCTCCCTACTTGCTCTTCCTCCCTGCATGTCCATCTCTTTGATCTGCATTAGTGTCTTGAAAAAATATTGGCCTACTTGCCAGATCTTCTTTGACTGCCCTGTTTGCTTGTGCTGTCCCTTCGCTCTGACTCCCTTCTTTGGCTTTCACGTCTTGTAGGTCCTGGTGTACCAAGGCTACTGCCAACAGTACTCATTTTTAAATCAGCTCATCAATTCTATTATTGATTATTTTTTAATTGATCAAAAGTCTAGTTCTTCATATTATCCTCGAGAAAATGGATTGGTGGAAAGCAGTAACAAGGATTTACTCATAATGCTACATAAGTTTTTTCTCGAGTGTCCAACCAAATGGGAACAATACTTATCTCTGGGTCTTTAGGCTAACCATACTTTGTACAAGGTTTCAACAAGCTTTACACGTTTAAATCTAGTCTGTGGCATGGAAGCTATTTCTCCTATTGAATTTACTGTCCCTAGTTTATGGATTGCAATCCAAAAATGTTTATTATCAGAAGAATCTTTAATTTTTGGGATGGATACTTTATGGCACTTGGAAGAACATCAATACAATAGTTTCCTCTTGATGCAACAAGTCCAGTATAGACAATGGCGCTGGCATGATCATCATTTATGGACGTTGGATATTTGGTCTTGTTTTTCAATTCCAAAATGAAGTGACAAAGTGGGCAAATTTAAACTTTGATGGACAAGTCGTTTTTGGATTCATCAAGAAATTAGGCCAGGCATGTTCCAGTTAGTGAATTGGACTTGCGACATTTTACACACCCTAGTAGATGGGTCCAAGTTATGGCCTTATCATATGTGATGTTGTAGATGTCATTGTATATAGTATATATATATGCTTTTGTTGAATAATTGATCATTATTCATGCAATTAATAAATGCATTATTGCTTTCATGCATGTTGGGTGGCGCCTTTAAGGTGGCAACTCGAGAAAATCTTAGAATTGAATTAGAATAATCGGCTATGCATGTAGCATTCAAGCCTCAAATTGTTGGATTGCACACATGAAGAATTTAGCACACATGCCCAAAATTTACAATAGGTTTTACTACCTTTTTTAAGCAGATTGATTCATTGAGTCATGTTTTTACCTATAACTTTCACTATGCAATCTACCATGTATGTTTTGTGTTGGACACATTTCAACCAACATGATAGGAATTGTGTTACCCAACACAATAAAATTGATGGATAGGAGGTCATTGGTGATCCCTGATCACTTAACACAGTTCCATATTGATAAGTTCCAACAGTGCAAATTGTTGTGATACACACGAATTCCGTAGACTCGCATCTCTAATCATCCCATGCCCAATTCCTTTGTTTAGCAATGCAATGACCACCTAAAAGTTGTCCACGATCAGTGTGCATTCGCCAAATTCAAAATTGGAGAAGCTACATGTATAGTCATTGGTCCAGCCTACATTGTTGCAGAGCTAAAGGTTATTCCATCAGAGATGGCTGATGGAGATGAGCAGATGTTCGGCAAGGCTTGCTCCATGCAATATAGATACACTAGAATCCAAGATACTAATCTGTGGAAGTTTGGGTTGCATTTGGTGACACTAGCAGTCTTCATACAGATGAATCATTATGGTGTGTCGCAAACACTAGATTCTTTGATGAAGGATGCTATTACAGTCAATGGATAGGTAAATTGGGCCAAGATCATTTTAAGGAAACTCAAGAAGGAAGTGCATGAGCTGTGTGGACCTACCAAGAAGACTCAGCAGTTGGATACAAAGCTTAGGGTTTTGCTATCATTGTTGATTCCTGTAGCCCCTTTATTGTGTTGAGATAGTTCATCGTTGTTAATGAAGTAGAATTTCTTCAAGCATGTAAAGGAAAAGGTAAACAAGCGGCTCCAAACTTTTAATACCCTATGAATGTAGAGAAGCAAGATCTAGTCAATATTGTGAAAGAAGCACTCTGATAGGTTGAAGAAGAATGACAACAAAGAATGCAAGAGCAAACGGAGGTGGAGCTTTGACAGTCACTTGTCATAGGGATCCTATGAGAGCATTATTCAAGGTCCCTTGTATGATTAGGTAAACATGTCTTTGTATTCCTTTAGCATATTGAACAAATGAGTTTCCCCTTCTATGGTAAAACAACTAGCAGTCTAAGTTCATAGATACTTGCCATTTTCATGAGACATAAGCACTTTTTTTTGTGAGTATCCTTGCTATCATATGAATCATTGAGTATTGCTTCTTTTCAAGGCATTTTTAGTTTTGATATTTTGTTCCTCAATCATGTATTTTTTGAAGTTTTTGGGACAATAGACTCTTTCACGTGGGATCTTCCACTGGGTTGTTGAAATTCCATTTTTTTCTAGTCTATGATTTTGTTTCTTCACCTTCTTTTTTCTTCACATTGATCTACATCTCACATCCACAATGTGTCCTCATGCATTCGATTCCCTTATTAAATTTTTGATTCCCTAGAAGACTCTTCATGAGCATAATCATCAACATTTTAGTGGATATAATTCCATTCGAATGGTGGAAGGTCTCTTTAAAAATTAGGGATCAAATCTACCCTTATGGTTGCACCTTGGTGTTGTAGATACATGATGCTACCACCCCAAATCTTAGACAAACTTAAGTTGCCTCAAGAAAGGTCTTCCTACCAACAACTCATAATTACTTGCCTTTCCAAAATTGTATATGGAAAGCATTTGTTCAAATTCTACTCTGTAGGTTTTCAAGACTACTCCCTCTACTAGACCTAATGGTTTATCCATATCTCAAACTTCTAGTTGAAGGTTCAGTGTAGTTGGCCTAACTACTAGTTTATCCGACTTGACCATAATGCCTTGGCAGCAATGGCTACACCTATAGATATATTTAGGTAGTGATGTGTGTGAACACACTAGGACTTTTGTTTTTTCCCTCTTTAGGAGGTTTTTTCCCCTAGCTTGTATATATACCTATGCCCTAATGGGTTACTTACCTTTGTACATTCTAGTGGTAAGACATTCACTATTGTGTGTTGTGCTCTAAGCTTCTTCTTCTTCCTTGTGTTTTTTGTGTGCTTCTGCAGACGTCTAACTCCAACAATTGGTATCAGAGCAGGTTCTTGCTTCATATAGTGTGGCATCAACACCTCTCTAGTTATAGTCTTAGAATCACACAAAACTTGGTGAGCATACTCAAGGTGATTAGGAGATCAAAATAGTTTCATTATGTGGTGCCAAAATCGTGATCTGAGCTCGTTTCGGCCTCTGAATGCACTATTGCAATGCTTATGTAGGCTATTTCATCTTTTTGTGCCAAAGATATATAAAGGTTTCATTTTGCCAGTATAAGCATCTCAAAGTCTACTATAGGTCTACCAGAACTCAATAGGGTAGTTCTATTCAACTTTTTGAGGTACAATCACTTTTCTACATCAGGTTATTTTAGTCAATGGCCATGGCTGAAAGCAGTGATGTATTCCGTATGTTGCCTTGTTGAGGATAAGTTGGATGGTACCAATTACCCATTATGGGCTTATATGATGCGTCATGTATTGGTCAGAAAAGGATTGTGGAATATTGTGCAGGGTGTTGAAAAATGTCCTATTACACTTGCAACTACACTTACTGAAGTTGATGCAGATGGCATCGAAGATGGTGATATTCTATAGATTCCTGTGTGTGCTACGGTTTCTGTTGCATCTACTGTATAGAAAATTCATTGGGATGGTAGAGATGCTCAAGCACATGCATTGATAGCCTTGTCTATCAAACGTGTCATTATTCCTCACATTCGCTCTTGTAGAATAGCTAAGGATGCTTGGGATACGCTTATCCCTTTATAATAGGAAAGGAATGAGGCTCATGTTGCTTATCTTCAAAAATAGTTGGAGAGTGAGCATGGATAATTTTTTGACAAAGATCAAAGATTTGAAGGAACGGTTGATTTTTGTAGATGAAGTCTTGTCTAAGAGTTCACTTGTGTAGACTGTTTTGAATGGTCTTTTGATTCATATTAGAGTTTTGGTTCTACTCTTCATTTGATGATGAAAGCCAATCCAAATTCCTTAACATTTGAGGAGTTAGCCTTTGTTTTTTTGTAGGAAGATCAGTCTAGGCAAAACAGGTCCATTATGCATGTTACAGATCAAGCTTTCTTGGCTAGTCAAAAGGGAAAAGGTAAATGGAGCTCTTTTATTAGCAAGCAAAAATCTTCTAATTCTGCACAATCAAAGAAGGATGATAGAGACGACAAGAAAACAAAAAAGTAGAAATTGCTTTGCAAGTACTATAAACTAAATGATCATGTCATAAAGAATTTTCTAGCTGGAAAAGAGGCAAAGACAAAAGAGCTTGGAATGGTTATCGCAGAGGCCTCTACACCGAAAACAGAGTCTGCTAATCTTGTGCAGAATGAAGAATGGGTGTTTACTACTGTTTGTAGTTTTGACCCGTCTTCTCTTGAACACTGTATGTTTGTAGTAAACTTAGATGTTTAGTACTTTGATAGTGGGGAAACCAAACATATTACCTCGCAGTGCACTTTCTTCACTTCACTTGAGCCCACCCTTACACGGAATATTGTCACATGCACCAACAATTCCTCTTATCCTATCATGGGAGTTGGTAAGATCATTCTGACTAATGCTGACGGTAGTTCTTTTACATTGTCAGATGCTTTATTTGTGCCAGCGATCAAGAAAAATATGTTATCAGTTTTTGCATTGGCCAAGATTGGCTTGGTTGTGAAATTTGTTGATGACAGATGTACAATTCATGATCTGTCAAATGGTGACATGATTATTGCTTTGGCATTTTATGTCGTGGGTTTTATAAGCTCATAGACTATGAAAAATCTGTGAATGATTAAGCATATGCAGTACATGATTCTCGGACTATGTTAGATGCAAAGCTTTGGCATGCACGCTTTGGTAAACTAAATTTTGCTAGTTTGCTATGCTTGTAGAAATCTGAAATGGTGTCCTCTTTGCCCAAACTTGAAGCACCGGGTAAACATGTCTATGAAAGCTGTATTTTGGGCAAAATGCAGCATTCCTCCTTTCCAAAAGATGGTTCAGTTCAAGCTACTTAGAAATTGGAGCTTGTTCACAACGATGTATGTGGTCCTATGCAGACACCCTCTTTTGGAGACTATCTTTACTTCATGAATTTCATTGATGATTTTTCTAGGCATGCATGGGTATATCCATTGAAAGTAAAGTGCGACGTGTTTATGTGTTTCAAACTGTTTCTAGTTTAGCCTTGAAATTTGTGAGCATATAAAATGGGCACCCTTTGTTATGATCGAGGGGGGGAATATATATCTTCAGATTTTAATGCATTTCTGACTGAACATGGGATAAAACATTAGTGTAGAGTGCCATATACACCTCACCAAAATGGAGCTGCTGAAAGGAAGAACATGTCACTTATGGATATGGCGAGGTTTATGGTCAAGAGTCAGGCTTCACCACATAGTTTCTAGCTTGAGGTTGTTATGTGTGCAACATATGTACTTAACAGGTGTCCCACTAAAGCATTGCAGTCTATCACTCCATATGAGGCTTGGCATGATCACAAGCCATCTGTTGCTCATCTCCATGTTTTTGGTTATCAGGCATATGCATTAGTGTCTGAACAACATCGTAGAAAATTGGATGATAAAGTAGTGAAATGTATTTTTCTTGGGTATAGTTCTATCAAAGGCTATCATCTCTATCATCCACAGACAAAAGGCATCCTAGTTAGCCGTGATGTTGTTTTTTTGGAAGATGCTATTCAGCCATTACTTTCATGTACGAAGGAGACATGTTAGCTCCAAAGACATGCATGATACTTTGCTTCCTCTTTTTACAAGTGGACAGTCTAGTGCTAGTGCTAATGAGGCAACTTCTCAGCCTTTACAGGTTCCACATGATGATGCAAAACACTCCATTTCTTATGTAGATTTACATGGTGCACTTCTTGATGAGAGAGCTCATATCAAGGAAGCAAAAACTATGCCAAAATGGTTTTTGCAGGCTTTGCGTGATAGCAAATTATATGCACCTCTATCATATCATACTTGTTCGTGTATGTTCTTCAACCCTGTGGCTTTGTGTCGAAAGGGCATGAAAACCAAGTTTGTAGGTTGAAAAAGGCATTATATGGTTTGAAACAAGCACCACGTGCTTGGTATGAAACAATTCATGCCTATCTGATTGCACATGGTTTTGAGAACAATCCAACTAACAACATCTTATATGTTAACCATGCTCATGATGTGCTTCTTATCATTGTTGTGTATGTTGATGACATGCTACTCATTGGTCCTCATGAGAAGCATATTGCAAATTGTAAGGTTGATCTGCATGCCTCATTTGAGATGTCTTATTTGGGGCATTTGCATCATTATTTAGGCATTCAGCTTATGCAAGTTGATGGCAGAATAGCTTTGTGTCAATTGAAATATATTAACACATTATTATAGCATTTTGGCCTTGAAGACTACAAACCTGTTGCTACTCCTATGGAGACAAGTTTACAATTGAGTCTTCATGATGCTGGAGATGCATTTGATGTTGTTGTCTATCAATAAGGTATTGGATACTTGATTGAGTTATGCATTACTCGACCAGATATTCAGTTTTTTGTCTCATAGATGACCAGGTTTATGCATTGCTGTGAGTGTGCCAAAACGACCTTAATATAGTAACAAAGATGAAATGTATATGTACACATGTCTTACCACATATTAAATGGTTGAAAGAGAGCGCAGAATCTAAAAATGATGATGGAAAAATGAAAAAAACTCTCCAAAAATTCAATAAGTCAATCCAACACTTCCAACAAAGAACTCTTACTACCTCTCCCACGATTCAAGTTTCAATGGAGACCTTAAAGAGTAGTCATCCCTAGCAATGGTGCCAAAATTTGTTGTACACCTACTAGAATGAAGCCTAATTGGCATTGTGGAGTAGACCAACTTTAAATTGGCAATCCAATCTTTTTTACCCATTCCAGTGGATGGAGACTTGTCTCATGAAGCTATGGAGTCCAGATTTGCACTCAAGAAGAAGACCAACCCTCATACAAGCACTTAGAGGCAAGAAAAAAGCATGGAAAGCATGTAAAAGGACATATCTTAGGTGGTTATGGGTTGGGACACCTCAAGAACACCATGGAAGCCCACATGAAAAAAGAGTGAGAATAAAGTACTCAAGAAGCAAGGTGCATAGAAATTCTCTTAAAAATTATTGACAAGTCCTTTCAAACTTATGGTTTTTTTCTTTTACACTAAAATACTTGACATATTTCGCATGAATTTTGGACAGAATACACTTGAAAATTAATCCTCAATGTCTATTGGACCTCCAAAATGAGTCCTAAAAATTGTAAAGGAAATCTAGGTCATTGAAAATTCACTCTTGAAGCTCAAGGACTCTTTGGCCTTTACAAAAATGGAGTGTTCATACAAAGAATATAAAAAAAGTGTTTTGAAAAGAGACAAATGTGACATGGATTGGCTATCTATCCCAAAACTTTTTCATCTTAACTTCCATTATTCATTGGCATATTCCAAGTGGCTTTGCACTTTCTTCATGGCCCAAGTCAAAAAAAATTGTTGGGCCCCTTTACTTCCATGTTGCTTGTCTTTGTGTCTTCACTTCACTTCTTTGTTGAAATAGTACGACAAACCTTCCTTCCATGTTCATGAAACTCATGAAATACATCATATATAGATGATATCCTATTCTATATTCTAATTGTAGAGAAACATTAGAAATAATTGTGTATCGGGAAAATTTTATATTTAAAAAGGAATCCAAGTATGAACTTTTCAATAAGGGATTTTGACATCTACGATATATTAACTCCAAAGAAGGAATCCAAATGTACCTTAATAAAGTAAAGGCCATTCTTGAGTGATCATATCCTAAAAAGGCTCAAGAATTATGAAAATTATTGTAGAGAAAGGAAAATCTACACCTATGTGCTTCCATAAAGGTTGGAACATTGACTAATGCTGAAGGTAACTTATGTATCTTAAGAGATTTAGAGGTGAGGTAGAAGGGCATATATGAGTCTCATGATACACCTAGTGTGGGATATTTAGAAATTATGATGACTTATATTTGGTTACTATTTGGTTGAATCTCATAGGGATGCCCAAGATTATGTGAATGTGTGTTGATGAGTGTCCACATATGAATGGGTAGAGAGCTAAAAAAATCTTATATAATATGTTTTTCCATATGTTAATGAAGAACAAAGTAATTTCGAAGAGTACTTAGTTATGGTAGAGTTTGCATACCTATGAAGGAGTTATTGAAGGACATTGATGATATTATGCTTAGAATTCCAAAGAGAAGCATTGAAAAGCTTGCGATCAGTCTAGAGCCTATTTTAACCCTCAAAAGAGATAATTCATCCACAATGCTTGAGAGGATAAGAAAGATTTTTTATAGGCTCTCATCATCACTTTGTATCCACATAGCCTTTCATGAGAGTTCAGTAAAGGGAAAATAAGGTGAATATGAAAATGTCATTCCTAGTAGTAAGCTATATAAAGCATCTTTCTACTCAATCTATTCCACATGAGCCATGAAAGATGTTACATGCTCTAGAAATATGGACTAGAATTCATCTACATATGAATTTCTTTGTAAACGGAAGAACAATATTTATGATGATGCTATCTAGGAGTAGATATTATTATTTTGAGATGGTTTCCCAACTATGAGTTGAGTTCTTAAGAGATTCCTTAAAGTGAAGGATGGGCATTGTTTACCAAAAGGATCTCCCATAGCTAAGTAATAGACTTCATAGATAAGTTTTATGTTGCTCAAAATTGGGAACGCTTCTCAAAATATGAATCCAAGGCATTTTCTGAAATTTAGAGTATTAGGTCTTGTCACTATCAAGTTAGGAAAACCAGTGATATGGTGATTCCATTTAGTTCAAAACTCTTCTCAAAATGTAAGGCATGTGCCTTGGCTCATGGGAAGTTTGATTTCGATGGGAAATCTTGATGTGATGAGTGATTTTAAATAAAGCTAGAAAAAATACTCATAAATGTTGCTTGAGGAAGCAAGATATAAACACTTGATCCCATGCATAGTTACTAAAAGAGCACATTGGACACTAACATGGAACACCAAGCTCAATCAAAATATTTATAGGCTAAATTTTAGAATCATCCAACATTGTGAAAACTTCCAATATGTGAAGGAAACCCAAAAAAAATTATAGAAATTGCCTTAAATCCTCAAGATAGACATTTGGTCATATCTGCATTGATCGGTATGCCCTCATGCTCACAAAATCATTAGACAGAGTTCCTTTACTAGCACTACCTGAAGTGGGTGAGTCCAAAAAGAAAAACAAAAGCTGTGAATGCAAATTCAAAAATGAATACTTGTCTACATTCATTTGATGTCTACATAAAAATCCACACAAATGCAATCTAGAAAATTTAGGATGTTGAGTACATATACACACACACACACACACACACACAACCGTTATGTGGTAAAAAAGCTTCAAGATTGGGATGAGAGTGTGTGCTTCTTAGTTAGAGATGGAAATATCTAGCAACTGAAAAAGAAGTGGACGATTAACAAAATCATTAGACAGAGTTCCTTTACTAGCACTACCTTAAGTGGGTGAGTCCAAAAAGAAAAACAAAAGCTGTGAATGCAAATTCAAAAATGAATACTTGTCTACATTCATTTGATGTCTAAATAAAAATCCACACAAATCCAATCTAGAAAATTTAGGATGTTGAGTACGTACACACACACACACACACACACACAGCCGTTATGTGGTAAAAAGCTTCAAGATTGGGATGAGAGTGTGTGCTTCTTAGTTAGAGATGGAAATATCTAGCAACTGAAAAAGAAGTGGATGATTAAGGGTTGACATTTCAGTCAAATGTAGTCAAAACTGAGAAAATTGGTGCTCACTGTGTAGCTAATAGTTGTTATCTTTTGATTATTTGGTCAGATCATAATGAAAGCCTGCTTTTTAAGTAGAATCCCCATTTTTTCTCTATCCACTCTACATGATCAAATTTTTAGAACATATGAGCTAGATTAGCCTCAGGCTTAAACCCTTCATGTTCCTTCTCAAAGTCTAGGGAATAAAAAACCTCAATGGTGTTATCAATGTCTCATTAATGTCATGTCAAAGAAGCCTCAGCACATGAATATCTTCATCAACAACAGCGTAGGGAAGCTTTGAAGTTTAAATATATTAATCAACTTCATCACTGACTTGAAAGAAAGAGCACATTGTAATAACACAAAGTCTGTTACATTGCCGCAATTCTGGGTACTCCCAGCTAAGTTGAGGAGCTTAATAAAAGCAATCATTCAACATTGTGCTCGATCTCACACATCCACTTGCATTGTGCTCATCCTCTGGTTTTTGTCTCTCCCCTCACACATCCAATCTCCTCGGAAATCTAGAACAGAAGACTTTGGATGAGGTAGTCTCTGCATTCCAGAACCCATGATTAAGGTAGGCTGTTAGTCCTTAAAGAGAAACATGTATTCTGTTGGTTAAATGTGAATGAAGGGTTCGGCTGCATGGCAGAGTTCATGACATAGGCGAGTTAGATGAAGAGCTATGCAACATCGACCTGCACATGCTGAGAAGATTTGCAGATGAGTTATCGGTAGTCGGTAGTATCAATGTGGCTTTCAGCTTCCCTTTTCATGGTTTTCTTCAGATTTAAAGCTTCATCTACAGATTTTATACTACTACAGAAGTAGATGAGTTTCATATCTTGTTCATTGGAGCAGCATTGTTGCCACCTTTTGTGGAAAGCTGTAATGTTAAGCTGGAATGTTATGTTTCCTTGTCTCCATCGATGGCTTTCTCCTTGCCTTCGCTTCAGGATGTTTTGAGATTGATTCAGGTTCCTTTTCCTCCCATGTTCAAATATTGCGCAATGAGCTTTACATTCTGTTCTTCCATCCTTCCATCTCGCCAAAGCTCTGCAATCTCTGCATAAAGCTCACGTGTGAGATCACCTTTATTTTAATCCATTTGCAAAATATGTTGCTCATAGAGATCATAAATCTTCTCTCCTTTTACATTACTCTATTGATACATCCTTCCTGACTCATCTTTCACGAGGGGACACATGTTGATAAATCTCTGCATGAAGCTCATATGTGAGAGCACTTTTATTTTCACCCATTTGCAAAATATGTTGTCCACAGAGATCATAAATCCTCTCTCCTTTTGCATTACTCTATTGATACGTCCGTCTTGACTCACCTTTGACGACGGGACCCCATGTTGACCAGCTTTGTGACCTCCATTTCCGTACCCTGCAAGCATCCCCCCCCTCTTCCCCCCCCCCCCCCCCCCCCCCCCCCCCAACACAGTAAAGATCAACATTTCTGTCGTTGCTTTCATCTCTCTCTTGAGAGTCCTTCCTCAAATCAAATGGGCCAAGATATCCATGAGAAGCTCTTTATCTTATCAATCTTCTTCGTTGTTCGGTACCAAATCACGTGACTTTTCACTATCTCCTACTTGGATACGCATGGCAATCACTCTCATGAGGCTGACTCTCAGGTCCTCACGGAAATAATGGTGGTGGACAAACTTCAGCCACATCCTCTTCAAAATCTAGAAATGTTCTCTGCATTGCTGTTATTTTACAGTGCCCTCGGCTTGATTCCTTCTCAAGAAGAGTTGTTTATTTGTTATTCATTAGCAATTAAGAAATTCACCCATTGGTTCGAATATATTCATATCCTCCAGAATAAGCTTCTTTGAAGTTGCTCAATCCCAGAAATCAGTCCGTAACTCCTTTTCTAAAGCATTGTTTTGAGCTTCATCTTCAAATGCATCTAAGTACTCATCTTCAAATGCATCTAAGTGCTCAGTCATGTTTAACTGAGTAAACTTCCCCTTGTCTCTTAAGATGTCTTGGACCACTCGAGCCCCCTGTTTTTTGAACATTAACTCTTTAAATACTACTTCTATCTCATTCATCTAGTTTTTCCTAGTGTCAAGGATAATGTTGAGGGTAAGTGGTTCAACTATTTCTCTTAACTGAGAGTAGAGTTCAGAGAAGAGACTAGATGAGCGAGGAGGTGAAGGTAGGTCTAATGCTCTCTTTTTAATATCTTATCAACAACCTAAGAAAATCTTTCTTCTACATTCAGAGTGATTGTGAATTATCTTTGAGTCACTTGATTTTCTTTTCTGGCTTTAATCAACTCTAACTATCCTTTTTTTAAAATAAAGGAAGTTTAGCTAAGGCCTACTCTCCCAGACTTTAATTAAAGAATAGAAAGAGTTACAAGTGAATGGGACTAGTGCCCTTTGGGACCCCCCGAATCCCACAAAGCAGGGATAGAACTTGCTTGCCTAAAGCGTGTTACAAAGGAGGTTAACAATCATCCCGTCCCCTTCCTGCGAGACCCACTTGGAATTTAGCTTGTTGTTCTCGATGAGAAACACTTTATGATGCCTAAAAGGTGGATACCTCTTACAATTGGAAATTCTTTTGCCAAGGAGGAATAGAGACTTCTCGATCGGTGTCCGAAATTCATGACACACCGCTCCCTCTAGATCTTCCAGAGGGTTTCCCCTCTTATAGAATTCCAAAGTGCCACTGAGAAGTCGATCGCTTCACCTAGGAGTGCTTTCTTCCAAGTGATCTGAGCTTGTAGTCTCAAGATATTCTCGAGGGTTCTCGAGAGTAAGAGCAACTTAGGGCAAGCAAAGAAGATGTGACCAAGGTCCTCGATGCTACAGTGGCATTGCTTACACCAGGGTGGAGCCCCACAAATTTTGTTGGCCTTTAGGTTGGTCTAGATACCACGGCGAAGAATTTGCCACATGAGAACCAATTTTTTGATCTCGATGAGTGGATGCCATAAGGACATGAACTTTAAATCCCAACACAGTCTTGTCCAAGTCAGGCACCACTTTTGGTTAAGTGTGATGTGAAATTCTGTGTTCCCCTTGATTCTAGGAATTTTGGGAAGACAATTACCATTGTTCCACATAAGACCATGATAAGACGAGTTTTTGAACATTCCCAAGCAATGCATCTGCTCTGTAGGAGAGTCCATTCTTCATAGTTCACTCTTAATTCAGGATCTATGTCCTCAAATCTGATCTAGTGGCCAGTTACTTGTTTCTAGAGGTGCTTGCACTGTCTCAAACCCCTATTCCAGAGCCTCTTAGCAATTTGGAGGTTTCCAGAAGCCACACCTCTGATGCCCATGATCGAGAACCATATTGAGTCATTTTGTGTAATACCGATTGTCCATTTCCAATCTTCGCTAACTTTGACAAATTGTTTGAACTTATTCCAACTCTTCCATAGGGAGCGAACAAAATTTGAGCCTTTAGGTGAAATTGGAACTGGGGAGAATTACAGGGTAAGGAGGCCCAAGTCCAACCAGGGAGGCCCACCAATGTGCTCCTAATAATGAGCTTGGCCCAAGAGGTCTCATAGTTACACCAAGCCCTGACAATCCATTTTGCCGCCAACTTGTCGACCATGCCTTCAATATCCATAATGCCCAGGCCTCCACACTCTTTTTGGCTGATGCAAGTAGACCACTTGATTTTGGGAACCCCTCTCCTATTGTAGTCCCCCGTCCAAAGGAAGTTTCTACAGATTCTTTCTAGTTTGCTACACTCTTGATCTTTCGGTCTCCAACACGAGAGAAAGTAAATGGTTGAGGAGAAGAGGAAGGTATTGATTACCATGGCACAACCTGCAACATTGATTTGCATGCCCTTCCAGAATGCTAACTTGCAATCGAGTTTAGAAAGGGCCCAATCCCATTTCTACACCATCGAGACACCAAATCCCATCGGAATACCTAGTAGGCGGAAGACTTGTCCCCAAGGGATAATTTGGTAGCCATGGTCAACAAGAAGTTGGGGAGGCGGTCCGAAGATGGCCCAAAAAGCGCTTTTGGAGTGGCACCCTTGCCTAATAGATTGTTTTAATCTCATAGCCTTCGATAGCTGACCATTGATGTTTATTAGCGTTGATGCATTCCCCAACAAAGTGGCAATCATCTTAGTGAATTTCTGATTGCACCCGAGGTGTTTAAGGGATTAGTGAACAAAGTCCCATTCCAGCCTATCGTATGCTTTGTCAAAGTCGATTTTGAGGAATACTATGTCTTGCTCAGACTCTTCGGCATAGTCGAGACCTTCCGAGATATCAATGATAGCTTCTAGTATGGATCTGCCCTTGATGAATCCTTTTTTATCCTCGGTAAGCCACCCCTTCAAGTGATATGAAATTCTGTTGGCAATGACTTTCGAAAGGATCTTGTATCCCGTTTGGAGCATCATGATTGGGTGTTAGTTTTCAATCCTATTCTTGCTACCTTTTTTATGGATAAGCTTGATGACACCATTGCTGAGGCATTCGGGGAGGGCACCAAAAGCCAAAGCCTCTTGCCAACCAAGCGCAATGAGGTGGCCATCACTTGCCTCAAAGACTTGAAAAATTCATTTGTGAGGCCATCAAGACCTGGGCTTTTCCCATTGGGGAGCATAATGATCACTTGGAGAATCTCATTATCTGAGATCAGTGCCTCAAGAAGACACTTCATGCTAGGTAGTATTATCGAGGGAGAGACTCTCGATATGATTAACATGCAATCCCTCCTGTGGGGAGAGAGAGGCGTCGAAACCCCAGGAGCTGAGTAAAATGGTTGACAATAATAGTACTATTTTCTTCTTTCGTTTTGCATTCGACCCCATCGCTACCAATCAAGAAGGGAATTGAGTCTCTAGATTGTTTTTGCTTGAGGATGCCACACATCTTTTTTGTTGGTTTGTCAGCCTTGCCCGCCCACCAATCTTTAAAGAATACTTGCAAGTTTTTCCTTTGAATTTCTTCATCGTATCTTAACATGCCTCTAATTTTCCCTAGTCTCATCTGGTATTGATAGTTCCCTTTGTTCACTTCCTCCTCAAGGCACCAGAGCCTCCTTCTCTCTTCACCTTCATCGAACATTGCGAAGCATCTTTTGGGTCCTGATCAGAATTTGGTGGGTCTTCTCAACTATAGTCCTCCAACATTTGGTCGGTGAGACACCATTGGCGAAAGCCATTTTCCATACCAAGGTAATTTCTTGATGGACAGAGGGAAGGGAGAATGACGTCTGGTAAGCATGAAACCAAGGTGCTTTTTGAGTTTGGAAATCAGCTTAAAAGTGAGAGTAATAGGGTAGTGATCTGATATGGTGAGGTCCATGTGTTGCAAGATGTCAGGTTGAACCCACTCACTGATAATGTTCTGTGCAATATAGCTTCTATCGAGTCTTGCTTTCCTCAGTTCATCCCTAGATTGGAGGCTCGACCAAGAGAAATCATTCGTATCTTTAACTTCCACTAGGTCAAGGTGGAGCTTGATTTTATCCCAGATGTCTTTCTCTTGAGCATCAATGGTATGCCCCCTGTAATCCCATCGATCCAAAGGGTCTTCCACCATGTTAAACTCCCCACAAAGCAGCACATTGTGGGAAAACGAGTCCAAAGAGGCCCAAGTGTCGATCCGCTCCATCACCCTATTTGGGGCATACGTGGAGACCACAGTGAATTGGAAGGGGTCTCCGGAAAAGGCAACAATCCAATGATGCTTCTGATCCTCGCAAGAGTTGACCAGTCTACTAGACTAGAAGTTACTTATTCCAATAGTTGTGCCACCAACCCCCTTGGGGTGAGAAGTGGTAACCCAAACATGAGTCAAAGAGATGCGTCTGAGTCGTTTCTAAAGGTCCTCTCCATCAATTTTAATCTCTTGAATACATATGAAATTAGGGTTCATGCTATTATCGCGAAACCACTATCCAATAATAGCCGCCCCTGAGGGATCACTCAACCCCCTGGCATCAAATGATGTGATAATCATTGTCATTGATTATCCTCTTTGTGGAGAGGGCCCTTGTCTTTTTTCTTCTTGGGTTCATCTTTCGTTCTCAAACACGAGAGATCTTGACTATAAATCTTACCCTTCCATGGCATTTCCAAAGGTTTCTTCCCCTTATGAGATGCCTTCTAGGGAATGAGTTAAGCACTTTTTCCGGAAGTGTTGATCCAATGACGGAGCTCTCACTATCCGGGTTGTCTTCGTTGCTAGTAGTGAAACCCTTTTCTTTACTAGTGGTATAGCCTTCTTGGTTTTCCTATTGGTTATCTTCTCTCTTCTATTGATCTTGGTTACTTGAGCTGATTTCTTTCTTGAACTTGATCCCTCTTTATTTCTTTTTCTCAATTTTAATTTTGATTTCTTTTTACTGTTCAATTTCAAAAATTAATGTGCTTTCAACTTTTCTTCTTTTTATGATTTTAAATGATATATTTAAAGTTTTTTATCTTTTTATCTAAGCTATGACAGTAGTAAATTTTTGAATCTAAGTAATGATTGAAAAAAATGCTCAAAATGAATCGTTTAGACTAAATGCAGAATATGAGTGATCAAACTCAGGTAGGAGCACACTCTTTCTTTTTATGTGCATGTAGCAATGCAAGTATACACAAAACTTGAAAAAACAAATACCTAAAATTCTGATATGAAGCTGAGGTTATGGGTTCATGCATTGAAAATATTTTTACATTTGTTTTTTGAAAAATCCTAAATACAAGTAATTCTAGAAATGCATGAAAGTGCTTTCTATCTTCTAAAGGCATGGGTGGTGAGTTAAGAATCTACTATCTCTAGGGTAACCACACCACTTGACGTCGGGTTCAAGCTTGTGGAAGAGAAGGGGGTGAGGAGGGCAAAATGAGTAGTAGGATGAACTTGGGGGGATCACATCGTCCCTATCCAACAGACGGAGTTCACATGTTGGGTGCCTTTCTTGGGGAATAGTATGATGGGTGGCCTGCCATCTACACTTTATGTGGGAGAGAAGCACTTTGCACGCAATCACGAGAGTAGGTCATTGAGGAAAAAATTATAATGGATTATAACTCAAATCAGAAACATCGTACTCATCAACACTAGATCAAATGTTTTCAAAGGACTAATACATCATGGTTGATCATGAAAGGATCAGTCAGGAAATCAATATACAAAATGAATGTCACCAAGTGATGATGAAAAATACAACTCTAGCAATACACCGCTATAGTGCAGGGTTTTCTTTTCTGCTACAATGCGTAGAAGAGATCTTCTTCTTCATTTCACTTCAATTTCTTTAGTTTTTGTATAAAAAATAATCATGGAAATAAATCATCATTAGTACTTCGTGAAATTTATCAAAAAAAGCTCTTAAAGAAAAAACAATCTCTTTTGACCATTGTTCTCTTAATTTTGTTTGAATTTATTTCTTTTTCTTCATTCCTATTTTCTATTTTCTTTTGTTTATTTACACAATTCCTTTTGTTTTATTTATATTTCTAGGTTTTCTTTTAATTTCAATTATTAAAATATTTTCATAATTAATTGATTCCTCTTTCTTTTTAATTATAATATATATATTCATTTTCTAATCAATCAATAATATTACAACAAAAATCAAACAACAGTTTAAAAAATCAATTTACTATCATCTCTCTCTCTTCCCCCCTCTCTCTCTCTCCCCCTCCTCTCTCTCTCCGGTCTACTTTCTCTTTTGCGACAATCTTCAACGTAGCTTGCCATCTTTCGTTTGTTTTTAGAATTACATAACAATAGATCGCCATCAAGTAGTTCTATCACTATCTTTAGGATCTCAAAATCAAGAACCATTAGTTCATACTCCCCAACAATATTAAAATCGCATTGGTAAAACTTTCGGAATCATCCTCTAGGTTCTCTCTCTCTCTCTCTCTCTCTCTCTCTCTCTCTCTCTCTCTCTCTCTCTCTCTCTCTCTCTCTCTCTCTCTCTCTCTCAAACCACTCCTCTATGCGTGCGATGTGCTCTTCACCACTATGGAAGGGGAGTCGGGTCATGATGGCTGAATGAGCAGTAGGGTTGGATCAGCTCCTAGGGAGGTGTGCATCATCCTTATCCATTGGGTGGTGTTTGCTTGATGGGCACCTTTCCTAGGGAAGAGTATGATGGGTGGCCCACCATCTGCGCTTCAGGAGGGAGTGAAACACTTTCCATGTGGAAGTCGATCGTTGCAAAAGAAACCGTAATGGAAGTAAAATAAATAACTCAAAGTAAAAACACTGTACTCATCAACACTAGATCAAATGTTTACAAAAGACTAATACATCATTACAAAGGACTAATATTTCATGGTTGATCATGAAAGGATCAATCATGTAGTCAGTATAAAAAGTGAATGTCACCAAGTGACGATGGATAATACAACTCTAGCAATCAGATACACCGCTATAGTGCAGATAGGAATCAATATCTTCTCTCTATCTTTTTTGGTACAGTGCCAAAAAGAGATCTTCTTCTTCACTTCAAATCTTCGAGTAACGAAAAAAATCAATGGAAAAACCAAATGAAAAATCAAGCTCTATTTCATAGAATTCTTAGATCAATCTTTCAAAAAAAAGAAGTTTCTCTCATATTGAGACACATGGATTTCTCTTCTCTTTTATCTCGGACTATCTTGAATTAGTTTGAAACAATAAAGGTGGGCATAGAACCCATGGGATCCCACAAAGGAGGGGTTGAATGCCTAGCAACTACTAGGATAGAGAGGCCACATGCACAATAAGGTGAACACTATTGAAACAACCTTAAGGTTAGACGAGGTAACTTCTTTGAAATTGACAACTTGAAATCCTAACGATCCCTCAAAGGGGTTGGTTTTTACATCTAACCACCAAAGTCGTGAGAGGTATCTAGTTGCAACCCATTGATGTTGAACCCTGACCCCCAATGTTGAAAGGAAAAGGGTCCAACCACCTTAGCTATTGTGCTTGGACATGCCTTAGTTCTTTTTTATTTAACAATGTTTATTCCGAGGCCTAATCTCCTAGCCATGCTTGAATCGATTGAAAGTGCAAGTGAAGGCAAACATTGGAGCCAATATGGCAATCTCCTTATCCCACAAAGCAAGGATAATAGAACTCCCAGCTAGGATTACAAAGCTCGAAGGGCCACTAGGGTGGTAGAGTTTGAGAAGGGACAACCCTAAGGCCAAATGAGAAGACAAGTTTTACGAACTTGAAGTCCCGATACAGAGGTTCTCAAAGGTTGGAGTTGAAGAGTGATTTGAATGCTTGGAAGCCCGCAAGTTGACATTTTTGAAATAGCCCAAAGGCCAATGATCATCCATCCATGCATGGGGAGGATTGTCCCCATGTTAGATATCGGTCTACAGAGATCATTACATGTGTGTGTGGGACAAGGCTGAGCATGGGGGATATCCTAAGGAACCTAAGGGGTAATGGGAATGAGTGTGCATGATAACCACATGTTCATACTAGAGCATTTTAGAGCATCACTATCTTGGGTTCAAGAGGATATAATGGATGGGAGGAGAGTTGCACATGCATGATTCAATTTTTCCTTTACAATCTTCATTTGGAGATTTTTCTTCAGAGAAAGAGATTTGAGTATCTCAATTTGGTATGAGAGTAAGGTTTGAATCCAATTTTTACATGCAAATTTCGAGAACCATCTTCTAGTGTCCTCTTCCTCTTGATTGCCTGTCCCAAATTCAAGACAAGGTAGTACATAAAAAAGAAGGAACTTTTGAGCCCTTCAAAGTGGACTTGGGCCCCCAACAAGCCCAACTAGGTGCGGTTAGTGACAGGCTTCCATCTCCTCTCCTTCCTTGCTTGTAGAGAAGGTATCAACCTCAGGGTTATTACATAGGCTACTTTTTTTTAATAGACCTTGTATGTGGGATAGAAGAACAACACGCACACCATCCTCTCTATCCATAGATTTGCATGGTCTCCCACCTCTCTTCTTTGAATCTTTTCCTCACACATCCCTCTCTAAAGAGCTTGTCTACAAAACCCCTTTCCACTAAAATGAGCTTAACTCTCTTGGCCCATATCCAAATGGATCGATTCAAAGTGCTATAAAATCCTCCCTTGAGAGCTATCCCATGAACACTTGGAACACACATTTTGGTCTCTAAAATTCCACTATATAAAGATTTTAAGTTGATTTTTTGGCCATTCAAAGTTTCATAGAAGGAAATCAGAGGTATTTAAGGGCGATTGATTCCAACTTAGGAATGCCCGAAGGCTAGTTCACAATCACTTCTAGCCTCTAGATCACCTCTACAAGTGGATTTTCGCATTTCATAGATAAAATTTCTCATCAATCATGGCATTGTAACTCTTATTTATGCATTAATTCTCATTCAAAACAAACATTTAGCTTCCATACATGCATGAATGCTTGTATTTAAGTTTTATGAAAATCTACATTTTTTCTTAAAATGCAAAGTAGGATGATATCATGATCTTACTGCAAGTACCACAAGGAGAAAGCAAGAGTGTATATTTGATGACATCCATGTCGGAAGCACATGGATTTTTTGAAGGGTGCATAGTGCCCTATGGTCTTTTTGTATTGATTGTGTGCCCACAAGCACACTTATGGCCAAAGTGCATGTAGAGAGATTAGTTTTTTTTTGTTTTGATTATAAGTTTTGTATGCATGATTGCTTGATGCATAGTAGAAAGCATACTAACACATGTTTTCTTGTTTCTTGTTAATTCTTGAAAAAGATAGTGTCCAAATAAATTCTTATTTCCATTGTTCATATCATTAACTATACATACACACACATAAGCTCTTGAAAAGAACATAAAACCACTCAAAAATATAAAAATAAAAGAATCCACCCCTCCATAAATATGTATTCAAGACCGTCATCTTCACATAGAGAGGATACACACATGGTTGAAAATTCCCTAGACACTATGGAAACCATGAGTAATAGAATATCACATTTAGAAAGCACACTTCAAAATATCTTAGAGAACATTTGTGGCTCTAATAAAGAAGAATTTATGCCTAATGTTGGGCCATAGGGACAGAGTTAGGAGCTCTAGGTAAGCATCACACTCCAGAGCTCTCTAGTGAGGGCATCCCAATTAGACAGGTTAGGTGATAGCTTAAAGACCTTAAGTCACCATGCTACCATGGATCTACTAGTGCATGCACTGCTAATGTTGTTGAACAGTGGCTCAATAAGTGGGAACAATGTTTTTGCATATCCTATATCATGGAAAATAGGCATAAGATTCAAAAGGTTACATATAATCTGATGGATGTCACTCATAGGTGGTGGTGTAAGATAGAACAAGATAAGAAGGAGCCCATGACTCGAGAATAGTTCAAAGTCTTGCAATACAATAATTTTGTGCCAACATAGGAGAGTTCTAGGGCACTTGACACTTGGTTTTTCATCAGTCTAAAAAGAAAAAAGTCCAAGAATATGCAGATAAATATAGGGAGGTACTTTCATAAGTACCATATTCCATTCCAAAGTTTCTCTAGGTCCACAAGTTCATCTTGGGACTGAGAGAAACAATTCAACCTTTAGCTAGAAAGGATAGGTGTCATTCTTTGGCACATACCATAGAGATGGCTCTAGTTTATGAGGATTTTCAAAGAAGCATAGGCTCCTAAAAAAAAGGTCCTCGTGCACTAAGATGAGTTATCCTTCTACCCCAAGTATTCCTATTTTGATCAATGCATAGCTTCAAAAAAGGCTAAGTAGGTTCATATGATCAAAACAATCACTCGAGCTAAGAGGAAAGTATCTAGTTTGGCTGAGGGGGCTTATAATAAGTCTTTCCCCACCCCTCAATAGTAATTCTATTCTCACTTCTCGATAGAAAGATAGGGCAATGAAAGAAATTTTGTGTTATGGATGTTTTGGGTAGGATCGGTTTAAAGATTATCCTATAAAGAAAAAGATAGCAACTACCATAATGATAAATCATACATAGGATAGGAGTAATGCAGATGAGGACTTTGGAGATTCCCCATCTCAAATACCATCTCCCATAGTGACCATGATGATCACCAAGAAGGTACCCTTTGTTCGAGATGTTGTGCTTTCACTAGTGGCACAAAAGGGTTGCCAATTTCTAGACATGGAGCTTATTCTTATGAGAGGATTCATGGCAAGAAAGCCTATCAAGGTCCTCTTTGACACTGGCTCCACACATAATGCCATCAATTTTCATCTTGTCTTATGGTTAGATCTAGAGACTGTGTAGTCAAGTATGACTACATAGTGGAGTTAGCCCATGGGAAGGGCACTAAGACATAGGACAATCGAGTGGTTGGTTTACCTATTTAGATCCAATCCGACAATGATGGATTGGATTTTGAGATTGCACGATTAGCATGTTTCGATGTAATCCTAAGTAAATAGTGGCATGATAGGAAATGACTAGCTACTCATTTTGCTTCTCATGTGTACAAGTATGAGCACCATGGGAGGTGACAACTGATCCGTGGAGAACCAAATCTCTAAGATACGCGATTGGTGACTGCAACCAAGCTTTCAAATTTGATTGATTTTTTTTTTTTTTTTTTTTTGTATTTCATTCTTTCAAGGTGTGTAGTGATGGATTCTTATAGTCAAGGAAGTTCCATTTGGAATGCTCAAGCACTTTTAGATAAGGTGAGAGCAGAATTCCAAGAATCGTTTTTAAATGAATTACTTTCATGTTTACCTCCTTGGAGGAATATTGAGCATAGGATCATGTTGGTGCCAAGAGTGATTCACTTTGTTCAGCCACCATTCCGCATGAGTCTACATGAGGGGAATGAAATCAGAAAGATCATGGACGAGTACTTGGAGAAAGTTTTGATTAAACCTAGCTATTCACCCATTTCGGCATGAGATCTCCTAATAAAGAAAAAAGATGGGCCTTATTGGATGTGTGTTGATTATCAAGCACTCAATAAGATCATCATCAAGCATAGATGCCCCATGCCCAAAATAGATGAGATTCTTGATGTTCTAGGTGGAGCAATCGCATATAGTAGGACATATTTAAAGAGTGGCTACCACCAGATTATAGTTAAATAGAAGGATGTACTTAAGACAACTTTCAAGACCTATTTTGGCCATTTTGAGTATTTGGTTATGCCATTTGACCTTAATAATGCACATGCCTCTTTTATGATATTAATGAATAATATTTTCCTCCCATTAACAAATTTGTTGTGGATTTTATGGATGATTTGTTATTGTATAGTAGGTTTGTAAATGAGCATGAAAGTCATTTAAGGTTAGTACTTAAAAAGTTAAATGGAAGCCAATTTTTTGCAAATCTTGACAAAACCTAGTTGTTTCTTCTAGAGATAGATTCTTTCGGACATGTAGTCTCATTCGACGATGTCAAGATGGATCCAAATAAGGTCTCAGTTATATTAGAATGGCCAAATCCTCAAGATGAGGGGCAAATTTAATCATTTTCGGAATTTCCAATTTATATTAAAAGTTCATCTCATCTTATTTGTCAATAGCTATG
This sequence comes from Ceratopteris richardii, assembly GCA_020310875.1. Classification (NCBI taxonomy): domain Eukaryota; kingdom Viridiplantae; phylum Streptophyta; class Polypodiopsida; order Polypodiales; family Pteridaceae; genus Ceratopteris; species Ceratopteris richardii. The sequence goes on from CM035435.1 coordinate 133,618,074, forward strand.
CCTATGACAAATTTACTTCAAGGCAAAGTAGCTTTTACATGGAAACACGAGCAATAGGATGTGTTTGAACACTCTTAAAAAATTTGTTTCAAAGGATCCAATACTCAAAATGGTGGATCCACGAAAGCCATTTGAGTTGAACACATATGCTAGTGGCATAGCCATAGGGGTAGTATTCGACTGAGATGGCATGCCTATAGCCTTTTAAAGTAAAAAAATTAAGTAGTGCACAATGCAATTGACCAATGCATGATCAAGAGTTGTATGTCATGATACAGGCTCTTAAAGTTTGAAGATATATTTATGGTAGAAACTCTAAAGTATACACAGATCACTACGCTCAAGTAGTTTGGTAGTCAGCCTGATCTTTGAGGAGACAAGCTCGTTAGGTTGAGCTCATGCAAGAATTTTGATATGGAATCATGTACAAAAGAGACAAAGAGAATATAGTAGATGATGCATTATCTCTGATAATGTATCAAATGAGCTTTACTATTCTAGAAAGCTCATTTAGGAAATAAAGGAGATAGATGTGAAAGATCCATACTTGTTACAAATTGTTAGAGCCATCAATGATGAATCTATTATAGGAGACGGGGAAATTCCATATGCTTCTTCCCCTAGTAAAGCAAACAAGTCAAGTCTGTATTCCAATTTCTCAATTGATAATGGAACAATCAAACAGAAATGAAAGGTTTACGTGTTAGATATCTAGGATTTGAGAAGAAAAATCATGCATGATAATCATGATGTTCTTTTTATGCGATATCCTAGTATTGACAAGATCATTAAGCTAGTCAGAAGAACATTTTCATGGCTTGGATTGGCCAAGATGTCCACACATATATTCAACGGTACTTTATGTGTCAGGCAGAAAGGATTAAGATTTTAGGTCTTTTGCATCCTTTATAGATTCTAGAGGACAAGTGGGATAGCATATCCATGGACTTCATGGTGGAGTTATCGTGGAACGAAAGGAAGTGGGATGTTATCTTAGTAGCGGTAGATAGATTGAGCAAGATGGCACATTTTATACCCACATAAGAGATAATAGAAGCTCCACAAGTAGCAAAGCTATTTATCTAGCATGTCCTCAGACTACATGGGTTATAAATATCCATATTTTCAATTAGGAATGTTAGATTTATAGATATTTTTGGAAACTTTTCTTGGACAAGCTTAAAGTTTCATTCAAAATGAGTAGTGGTGGCCATCCACAGATAGACGGTCAGACTGAGAGGGCCATCCAGATATTAGAAGACTTGTTAAGGGCATCTATGTCTAAGAGGAAGATAGATTGGGATAGATATTTTTCAATAGTAGCATTTTCTTATAATAACTGACCTCATAAGGTCACTGGAATATCTCCTTTTGAGATGAATTATGGCATGAATCCCAATATTCCCAATATGATCGAAATGCCAAAGAAATGTCCTAGTTCTTCAATGTTCCTAAAAAATCTCCAAGCAAACTTAGAAATAGATAAAGCCAAGATGCAAGAAGAAGCTGATAGGGCTAAAGAGTATATTGACAAGAAGAGATCTCCTAGAGTCTTTGAAGAGGGAAATAGCATTTTTCTTCAAGTGCTAGTCAGATCAACTTCACTATCCATAGGGAAGTGCACTAAGCTTTCACCAAGGTTTTGTGGATCTTGGAAGATAGTTAGGAAGCTTACTGATGTTGCGTACAAATTAGAGCTTCCTCCATATTGTAGAGTTCGTCCATTGTTCATTTCAATAAACTTAGCAAGTATTTGTCCATGGCGGATAATCTAACAGAGAGTATTGCTTCTCTGCAAAAAAGTGATAGCACAAATCATTCTCCACATAAGATACTAGATAGAATACAAAGACGATTGAGAAATTGTGTCATCCATGAGTATCTAGTAGCTTCGAGAGGATTACCGCTTAGAGATTCTACTTGGGATTCAAAAGATCTAGTTTGAAAGTACTTTCCCTCATTGATCATTGAGGACAATAATCTTTAGAATGGGGAGAGAGTGTCTAACATCAATCTAAAGAGATCATTACATGTGTGTGTGGGACAAGGGCTAAGCATAGCCAAGGTCCCTAGCTTGGGGAGGGGGGGGGGGATACATTACCTAAGGGGTAGTCGGAATGAGTGGTCATAATGGTCACATGTTCATGCTAGTGCATTGTAGAGCATTGTTATCTTGGGGAGGCAATCACTATGAGAAGAAAATCTAGAATTTCATAAAAAATATCTTAAATCCTCAAGACAATTACTTAATTCTATGCACTTTGGTATACGTGCTCTCATGCCCATAAAGTCACTACATAAAGCACCATGACTTGTAACCTTTATGGTTGATGCTATCCATAAAATTTAGATGCACCCCCTAAAGCCAATGGTTTCAATTCTTTTAGTTTTCAAGATTCCACGAACATTGATTAAGGACACATCCAGAAAGAATATGAAGGAGGTTTTATGTCGAATAATGAGGGTGGCTACATATCTCATGAGTTCTACAAAGCTTTCTGAACTAAATAAACCGGAGGGACCTCAAATATGTATATACTCTACTCTATAGTGTAGCAATAAAATGTATTAACCGAACCATAAGCATGCCTTTTTCCAATGCTTTTGGGTGGAAGCACCGTGAAAAGCTACCCATGTGATTAATGTTGAGAGTGCAACCTCATCTTGAGCTAGGTGGCCTGAACTCTTAAGTTCTTGCGCCTTTGGAATAGTACAGCGGACTTTTATACACACTAGTTGATAGTACAAACATTTCGAAATTTGTGATTACTAAACCAAAATTAGATATCTATCCCTATCCAGTTTCATATAAAACTTCGTCCAAAGCAAATGCACGAAGTTCGGGATGATGATTAGACACATATACCCACATGTTTAGATGGTAGGAATATCACAATATTGGAAAGAGGGTGTGGAGAGAAGGAGATGATTACGAGCTCAGAGACATGCAGCAAAGGAGACAACTAAAAAATCATGTTTTAATTAGGTGGTGGTATTAATACAGTACACAACTTTGCCTTTCATTTTCTTGACAATCATAGCTGGATCTCATCAGATGTTTCATCACTACCAGAAACCTTCTTCTCCTTCACGACAAGAAGTCAGGATTCATGTTCATGATTAGTGATCTTCTAAGCAGCATCACTTCCGCTGGTGTGACAACTAACATCGTTGAGCCAATTGTACTAGAATCTTTTACTATTGGCTTTCCCCATCGAGAGCTCTATTCAGCCTTCTTTCCTTCTCCTACATAAGAAGTTAAAATTCATATTCATGAATACTGAGCTTCTAAGCAGCATTGTTTTCACTTGACGTGAATACTGAAGGTGTTAAACCAATTGAACCAGAATCCTCCATTAATGGTGTCATTGATGGCTTTCATCTATTGCTCAGAGAGATCGTAAATATTTTCTTCTTTGGCACCATCCCATTAATAGTGTCCCTGTGCACTCACTTTTTTAGGCGGATAACCCATTGTCTGAAATTCAATGTTGGGAGGGTTTCCTGAAGATTATGAACCTTTGATTTGATCAACCTTGAAAGCGACCCTTCTCTTGCATAGCAGAGATCCCTACATCTATCATTGCTTCTAGATACATCTTGAGAGTCCTCTTTCAAATCAAATGACCAATGGTAGACTTCCCATTATCATCAGTTATATACTTTCATGCTTTGCAGCTGAACAGGTGACTTTCTCTAGCTTCCAGTTCAATTCCCAGAGTAGGAAATTCCTCTTCCCATGTTCACATTCTCTCACTGATAATATGGTGAACGCTAATTAGCCTAAGCCTATTGAAGGTCCAAGAATGATCTCTATCGCTATTATTTAAGTAACCCCTGATTCAAATCCTTTGGGGAAGAGTAGTTTTCTTGCTATCCATTAACAGTTCATACAGTTCATCCTTGACAAATTGCTGAAGACTTCCATTGATCCAGATAACTGTATCTTTAATAAGAAGTTCATTCAAGTCGATCAATCCTATTAATAAAATTTTACAACTTTTGCTACTCCCTAAAGAGTAAAAAATTATTCTAAATGTTATCACACATCCCACGGACTGTTTGGTTCTGACTTGTTACCAGTAATATCTGTGCGAGCTGCCATACAAGTAACTATAGCAGCTCTTTCTCATCTACTTCCATGGCTTTTCCCTTCTCCATCTCCCAACCGCCAAAACACAGACCTGGCATAACTTCCTTTACTATGTATATCTGAACCAGATGTTTGAGAAGGGCCGCATCTCAGCATCACAGCTGAGTTCTCATCCTTGAGTATTACCTCTCCTGAACCTGAGGTTTGAGAAGGACCACATCTCAGCCTCACACCTAACTTCGCCTCCTCGATGACCTCCTCTCCTGAACCTGATGTTTAAGAAGGACCACGTCTCAGCCTCAGAATTGACTTCCCCTCCTTAATGATCTTCTCTTCTGAACCTGATGTTTGAGAAGCATCACATCTTAGACTCACAGCTTGCTTCTCCTTCTTGATGATCTCCTCTCCTTGTCTGCTTGAGCTCATCTTCTCTACATTTTTTCTCTTTCTCTTCTTAGGTCCAACAGTCTGTGTAGCCGATTCCCCTTCTCTTTCTAGTTTTCCTTTATTAACAAAAAAGCCAGAGTGCTTCAACCTTACCCTCTCCTCAGAAAAGTAGTCATTCAATTCTGTGTCATCAATAAATGAGTCCTGTGTGTCATATTTGTCCCGGTTCATGGTATCACAGATCTCCTCATCACTAGAACCTCCTTGAAAAAGCATTTCAATTTTCTCAATAACAGAATTAAAGAGATTCCATGGTGGTTGTCGAAGAGGATGCTTTCCTTCAGTTGTCTCTGAGTAGATGTGGTCCATGAATGCAGGATGAGCAGCAACAGGAGCATCGGAAGAATGTAAACGGGGTTCTACTATATTCTGGGATTCGTTAAGCAGCTTTTTCCATGAGACAAACGTGGTCTCTCCAGGCTTCAACACCACGTTAAAACGCTCCCTTGAAGACATAGCAATCGATATGGATGCTGAAGTTTTTGCGAAAGAGGAGGAAGAGATTCTTTACAGCTATTTTCCAGCGGCGTTTGCTATTCTGGTAATGGCGAATCGCCATGCTGCTACGTTTAACTGTGAAGTTGGAACTCTCTCTCTCTCTCTCTCTCGGGCAGAAAAGGAAAATAAATATATTACAAAAACTATTACACAAGACCCACCATCAGTTATTCGGAGGATACCACGATAAATCTGATGGGAGAATAGAATTCAAGAAGGGCATCTCTCCATTTACAAGGGAGAAGGAAATTCCGGGAGCCTTCACTTAACAAATTATTAGTCCAAACCCGCTTAGCGTAGTGGCTGATGCTTTGAAGTTGTGGGAGGAAGTCTTGAGTTCAAGTCTTGGCTGGACATGTCCATGAATCTCTCATGATGGATGCCTCTACCTTACGAGGTTGGGCGTGTGAGTATGTATTTCCAATTCATTGTATTCTCAAAACAAAAACACCTTATTATTCCTGGTTTTCAAAATGTACTAAAGAATCTTACTCCTCCATAAATGCCAAAGCGGAATATCCAACCTATAGCATGACACAACAATACCATCATTTAAGGCTATCCCAAAAAAATTTGACAGTAAGTAAAGAGGTGATGCTCAACACCATTGCAACTCGAACATTTTCCATTGTTGATGCAAAATTAAAGAGCTTTACAACCAATCCATAACCCATTATGGATTATCAACCTTTGCAAAAATGAATGCTTTATATGCAAAGGAAAAGACCACCCATGCTAGAATCCCTATCTCCATTGAGCATCAGACTAGCTGATATGCCACCTTTCCACCATGCTTTTTGAATTGTTAAAGCATGTCTATTGCTATAAATGATAGCTTAAGAGGAACATGATTGCTTTTGGTATGTCATTCCTTCACCAGCAAATCTTTGTCGTGCAATAACACCTGTTTTCAACCAAGAGAAAATAACGTGCATCTCTATAAGGGACTCGTCACTCAAAATTTCACCTATGATGAACATGTGATTCCACATTTTGAATCCTTTCTTGAAACATTTATGCTCTTTTATGGAAGAGTCTTCTTAGTAGTGAAAGGTATGTAAGTAGTGAGCATAAAGTCTTACAAACTAAATGAAGAAATGACAATTAAATATGGGGGAGGGGAATGGTTATGATTTGCCAACATCCAAGCATTGCCCAAAGTATGCATCTAACCTTACCAAAACTCAATGGGCATGCTAACACCTTCCATCATGAAAGAATGTATATATATAACTAGAGTTCTTTTCGAAAATGGAAATGTAACGTTTGGGAAGTTTTTACCTTGCCCATACATATGTATGGAATCCCTTTATGCTTTCCAGAAAGAAAGATGGGCATGTATATTCAATGAATGCAACTTTCATATAAAAATTGTAAGAAAGAAAGGGAGTCTAATTAGCTTAAATTGATACTTTCTTGAATCAATTGTGATGAAAGCACACTATTGACTATAATTCATGCAACCTTTTCCTCATTTGGTGTATCACATGCATGATATACTCAAAGGGATGAAAGTGAAATAAAGAATAATTAACTTTAACAGATGCTTGCTGACTTTTACTTTGTTGAGAAGTGAAGATGCCACACCCCTCCTTCAAGCTCCATGCTTTTTTCTTCCCTTCATCGTGTAGAGCATTGTTTCATTGTGTTGCTTTGAGAGAATCCAAATCCTTGCATTATGTTTCTCTTTTTCTTCAAAAAGAGCAAAAAGCAAGGTTATTCGAGGTTGTATATACTATGCTCCAATGGTTGCATATAACATATATACAAAGAGAAAGACAATTTGGGGCACCCATTCCATATATAAGACTTGAAATGAAGCAACTTGGGTTGAAGAGGGAGGACGTAGATGATGATTGCATGCATCAATGGCTCAAAGACATGTTAATACTCCCATATGCACTGCTTTGGTCACGGGAATGAGCTATATGAGATGAAGAAGGAAGTCTTCTTTTATTAGCAAGAAAGAGAGGAAAGAGAGATGAGCCCACAATGCTTCTCCCACCTCACTTCAAACCATTACATTGTGCATGGGCACGTTGCATCTTGTTCAGACACCCGTGGCTACATGTAGATTTTATATGAATTTCGCTCTCGACTTGAGAAGGATCGATGGGCACCTGACCATCCCTATGGTGCTCATAGTAAAGATTGTCTTTTGGCCTCTCATAATCGGATAATGAGAGCGCTTGAACAAGAAAGTTTACTGGCCAAAGATATATTTGAACTAAAATGCTCATAGAAGTCATGGTTGGTTGAAGCTTGAACTAGCTTTGAGGCCAATGTTGAAAATGCAACATACTCTACAAGTAATAATTTGACTCATCATGTTCTAGATATCAAGTGGTACTTTAGCCATCCTTTATCATCTATTTGAGTCTTCTTCAAGCATTTGAAGAACTTCCAAATGTATTTGAATCTTTTGGAACTTGTACCTTAACCTATACATAAAAACAATGTTCTCAGCATTCTCCCCCTCAAGTTCCAAAGGGTTTTTCCTTTATGCCAAGAATATAGTTGAATCTTTGAAGCTTTGGTCCATCCAAGGATTCGATGAAGATATCTGCATTTTGATCCTTTCTTCCAACAAAATAAACTTTCATTTCATTGTCTATGGCCCTCTCTCGAACATAATGATAGTGTACCTCTATATGCTTTGTTCTAGCATGAAAAATAGAATTTGAGGTCATTTGAATGTTGTTCAAGTTATCCCCATACATCAATGGTACATCAATCTACACATTCAATTCATGAAACAACATGTTAAACCACTTAATCTTAGTAGTAGCTAATGCTAAACCTCTATACTCAGCCTCTATAGAAGATAAAGCAACTGTAGGCTGTTTCTTTGAGCTCCATGTTAATGTCTTGTTTCTTGCTATTACCATATGTCCACTTGTGGATCTTCTGCCATCTTTACATCTAGCCCAATCTACATCACGAAAAGAATCTAAGAGTTAGATTAGCATCATGACTATAAAATAATCCTTCATTCATGGTACCTTTCGAATACATAAGCACTCTTTTGGTTGCATGCATATGAGCTACTCTAGGTTCATGCATAAACTATGACAATACTCCCACTACATAGCATATATCAAGTATAGCTTTTATTGCATAAATCAAAGACCATACCATGGATCTATAAGCATTCATATCATGCAGCTTATCACCTTCTTTTGCACTCAACTTTACATGACATTCCGTTGGAGTAGAAACAAACTAAAATTCTTGCATATCAAGCCTTTTTAGCATATCACATATATAATTTCTCTGTATCAACCACATACCTTCATATCCATACACAATCTCAATCCCAAGAAAGTATCTAGGCAAACCAAGATCTAAAATTTTGAATTACTTTTTGAGATTACCTTTGGTCTCTTCGATTGCTTTTGCACCATTCCCTATAATCAACAAGTCATACACATAAATGCATACATATACACACATGTCATCTACATGCTTTACATAAAGTGGAGGGTCAACATGACTCAATGTGTATCCTTGGAGCATAAGATACTTTACCAACCTTACATTCCATGCGCTTGGTGCTCTCTTTAATGCCTTCTTTAATGTGGATACATGATTAGGACATCTAGCATCCGCATAACCATCTGGTTGTGACATATACGCTTCTTCACTTAACTCGCCATTAAGAAAGGCATTCTTTATGTGTAATTGGCATATATTCCATCTTTTTCTTCAGCTAAATCCAACAAAGTTCTTATTGTGGCCATGTTTGCTACTAGACTAAATGTTTCCTCATAGTCCAATCCTTGCATTTGAGCATATGCTTTTGCTACATGTCTAGCATTATATCTTCATATGCTACCATCACTACTTCTTTTAATCTTAAACACCGACTTTCATCCAATTACCCTTTTTTTGTGTCCTACGAACTAAAATCCAAGTCTTGTTATCTCGTAGTGCATCCATTTCTTCTTTCATTGCATTCTCCCATTTGTCACTTCCTTTTTGCCTCATCATAACATGTAGGTTCATTTTCTTGCTCAATCTTTATCATTAAATCATAATGAGTATTCATAAAGGATTCATAGGTATACCTTTGAGGTTGCTTAATCACTCTTGAAGCTCTTCTTGAGAGAACTTGGAGAAGCTTGAAGGAGGTAGAAAAGTGAGTTGCAAAGTGATGAAGTTTGGTCTAGCCAACTAGCATAGGACCAACCCTTGAGCTTCTGGAGAGTCAAAACGACCTTGTAGGCATGTGATTAGTGCAATAAATTTTTTTATGTACTTCGGAGCATCAAGGAGAAAGAGGTGGTACAAAACATATAAGTTTGTACATTGACTAGCTCGAAAAACTTTCTATCTTTTAGATGAAACAATCAACTTCAAATGCTCATAGCATCCAACATGATTACAATTGGAATTTTGTTTTTGCAGGAATGCTTGACATATAGTTGAGTGTCTAAAATGCATAAGAGTACAAGTAATAATCAAGATATGCTTTTGGAATGAACTTAACACTCAACAACGGTACCCCAATTTTTCAGGGTTATGTAGAGATAGACCCCAAGAGAGTAGAATTATGATTTCTCCAAATATACTAAACCAAGTTCTATGAGAATTTTTAAACATGAAAAGGAAACTAATACCTTTCCAATGAATTCTCACTCATCCAATTTGGAGCTATGTAGAGAGAGAGCAGCAACCTCTGCAAGTTCACTATTGTTGAAGAAGATGGTGCAAAGAAATGAAGGAGCAACACAATGACGGCCCAAAGTGTATGTATATTGCTTCAATGTAATGTAAAAGTGATTTCAAGTCTTTATATAGAATCTTGAAATTTTCTATGAGTTCTACAACTAGATTTTGAATTTGAATCAATGTGGGTTAGGTTGTTGAAGAGAATCAATTCACTTTCCTACAATCTAGGAAAAAGTGAAGATCTAACCCAATCTATTTTTTGGTGATTGATTGATTGATTGATTGACTGATTGTTAAGCTCAAACACCTCAAATTTGTGGAAATTGAGCCTTTCTTTTACAAGCGTAAAGCTCTAGGCTTTTACATTGGTAAATGATCCATAAAAAGTCCTTATGAAAATATCATAAACATAAATATTGATGAAGATCCTCTTCAAGGAATATCTTTGCTACATCCCACATGATGGTTTGATGAAGTATAACAAATCCACCTCAAGCATAATGTAACATTGATGTTCCAAAAGCTCCCCCTCAAGTTAAAGTATGCTTGAGTCTTCAATCTTTGATAGAGTGAATACCTACTATTGCTTTAAATCTACAAAGCTTTATTCCATCAAGTGGCATTGTCATCATATCTGCTACTTGCTTTTTAGTTGGAACAAAAGAAATGTCAATCTCTTTTGCCATGAGCTTCTCCTTGATGAAGTAGTAATGAACTTCTATGTATTTGGTCCTTGCATGACAGATAGGGTTTGCCAGTAAGTGCATAGAACTTATATTATCTCCAAATATGTGAGGTTTGGCACACACAAGTCCCAAATATGAGTACAATGTTCTTAACCATATTGCTTCTTGAGTTGCTATGGTCAAATCTCTATACTCTACTTCAGTTGAGGATAAAGCAGTTGTTGGTTTCTTCTTGGAACTCCATGACACTAGGTTTGAGCTTATAAGTTCTAAGTAACTAGAGGTTCTTTTTCTATCATCCTTAGCTCCTACCCAATCTGCATCTAGATAGATTTCGATAACCAAATCTGAAGAGTAAGGATAGAATATACCTTCATTGATTGTTCCCTTGAGGTGCTTAAGTACTCTCTTAGTTGCATCCATATGTGGTATTCTTGGTGAGTGTGTGAATTGGCTTAGCACTCCCACACTATATGAGATATCTTCCCTTGTATGAGTAGCATATATCAAGCCTACCAAGATTTGATACTCTTTAATGTCTTCAATTTTCTCACCTTCATGAACACTAAGTTTATGATTCATCTCCAAGGTGTACATACTGGTTTTGTTTCCATTTTGAAATTTAGAAGTAGATCCTGAATGTATCTCCTTTGACTCAAATACATTCCTTCATCTGTGGATATGACCTCCATGCCTAGGAAGAATATGAGCTCACCTAGATCACTCATTTTGAACTCCTCTTGCATATGCCTTTTGATCCTTTGTATGCCATTCAAGTAATCTCTTGTCAAAATTATGTCATCTACATATACACACAAATAGATAACTTCATTGTGATCCTTCTTGATGAACAAAGACGGGTCTACATTGCTTGACCTGAAACCTTGATCTTGAAGATAGGTTACCAATATGAAATTCCAAGCTCTAGGAGCTTGTTTCAAACCATACAATGCCTTTTTGAGTCTACGTACATAAGATGCATAATTCGGGTTTTCAAATCTTGGAGGTTGTGACATATATACCTCTTCACTTATCCACCCATTGAGAAATGCAATCTTTTCATCTAGTTGAAGTAGTCTCCAATTTCTCACAACAACTACACTTAGAAATGCCCTGATTGTAGTCATCTTTGCAATTGGTAAGAAGGTCTCCTCATAGTCTATACCATGAGTTTGAGCACATCATTTGGCAACTAATCTATCTTTGTACCTGAAAATTGATCCATCTGAATTTCTTTTTAGCTTATAGACCCATCTGCAATATATTACCTTCTTATTAGTTTGCATTGAAATTGATGCCCAAGTATCCATTTCTTTTAAGGCTTTGTTAGCACTCAAGGTCAGGAATGAGGTGCAAGAACATGTCAGAAGTGGACAAACAAGAAGAAGGAGCAAGTAGGGAGCTCCAAGAAGTACATGTCAAATTTTCAGAAGGAATCCCTATAAAAATAGTGATTTTCATAACTCAAAGCCATTGTAAATACCATTTCATATTTTTGTAACTCGATTTTGTTCAAGCGGAGGAGTGCTCAAGCTTAAGGAGTATTAGAAGTATCATCCTACCAATTCTCATAATTTTTAGACCTTGTTTGAGCCCTCAAATAAGCCCTAGAACCTAATTTTTAACTAGGCCGAACACTAGGTCTGGACAGGGCCAAAACTAGTCAAAAAACTATTAAAAGAGCTAGAGAAGCTCATTTTTGGGGTTAGCTTGTTAGAGATTTGGCTTGTTAGAGATTTGAGCTTTGTAAGAGAGTTCTTGGTAATAGAAGCTTTCCATTGTTCCTCTCTTTGCTCTTATCGTGTGCGTGTGTGTGTATGTGTGTGCATGCTTGTGTGCTTTCACTCACGCACTTGTGCCTTCTGTTGCTCATTGTCTTCATACCAGTCCTCACGTCTCCGCGGATTGACAAGTAAAGGAGGTGATACTCATGCTTGAGCTACACCAAATTTTGGCACCGTTGTTGGGGAGAGAGCTTTGAGGATGAGCGTTGTGATGGTAAGATCATGGAAGGTAAAAAATTATCATTTTCTGTCATTTTTCTTATTTTTCTTCTCCATCTTCATCATCATCATCATCATCATTATCTTCATCTTCATAGAATTTTTTTCGTTTTTGAGTGCATTTTCACCATTTATCATGTGTGGGAGTGCAAGAAAGAGCTAGGAAGTGCTTGGGAGTGCATGCACGTGTTTTTCACAATTTTCTGCACATTTGGAGCTCGATGAAAAAATTTGAAATTCTCGCCTAAAAACTCACAAAATCGCGACTTTTCTCAGAAAATCGCAATTCTCTAGAAAATTCAAAACTTTTTCTGCTTAAATTTTTTTTAGAAAATCAAGATTCTCTAAAAGTGAGAAAATTGCAATTCTCTAGAGTTGTGCATTTTGAGAAAATCGAGATTCTGGACTTAGAAAATTTGAAGAAAATCACGATTTCCTAGACTTAGTGAATTGGAGAAAATTGCAATTCTCTAGACTAGGGAAAATTGAGAAAATCACGATTCTCTGGACTTAGAAAATTTAAAGAAAATCATGATTTCTTGGACTTGGTAATTTCGAGAAAATCGCGATTCTCTCAAAGAAATTCACGATTCTTTGGAATTTAGCATTTTTGAGAAAGTTGCGATTCTCTGGAAGAAATTCGTGATTCTTTGGACTTAGTGCTTTTGAGAAAGTCGTGATTTCTTGGACTTTGTGCTTTGAGAAATTCACGATTCTCTACTTGAAATTCATGATTTCTTGGGCTTAGTAAATTTGAGAAAATCACGATTTCCTGGACTTAGAGATTTGAGAAAATTGCAATTCTCTAGAAGAAATTCACGATTCCTTGCTAGAAATTTGTGATTCTTTGGACTTGGGCATTTTGAGAAATTCACGATTCTCTAGAAGAAAGTTGTGATTTCTTGGATTTGGTGTGCTTGAGAAAGTCGCGATTCTCTCCTAGAAATTGTGATTCGCTGCTAGAAATTCGCGATTCCATGGACTTAGTGATTTTGAGAAAGTCGCTATTCTTTGGAATGGATTTTGAGAGAATCGCGATTCTCTGATAAAAAACACGACTTTCTGGCTACCTGATTTGCAAAAAACTGTGATTCTTTGAGAGGTCCTGTTTGCTTGTTTTGACCCCCAGAAACCTAACTAGACATGACTTTCTCATACGAAATCCGTTTGGAGTGATTTTGAGCTCGTTGGAGTTATCGATATAGTATTTTGAAGTTGATCCTCAGGTGGGACTAGGAAACCAAGGGAGCTCCAAAGGATTTTGAGCAATACAAAGGGGAATTTTGGGACTAGAAGACAAAGCTTATGAACGTGAGATCTGGTAGATACCCAGGCTGGGATAGACAAAGCATCAGATCATGTGAAGCTAGTGTCAATCACACAGCTAGGTCGTTGGCACAACAACTTAGTGGTTATCCCTACGTGCTAAGTTTGGACACAAGTGATTCAGAAATGTCTTTTATCATGGAAAGACCTACAAGTAGCTTAGGTACTACCTATCTACAAACACCAAACGGTCCATATAAGACACAATTGGAGTATATCAAGACCAACCAATTAGGTCCACGCATCTATGAGGATGGCCTAAGGTGATCAGTGTTCCAACTCAAAAATCTAGATCAACCCTTTGTACTTGAACGTCTCGTGGTTAAGTTTGAAGAGGGTTGTTATATCGATAAGCAAGGAACCATGTATGTGGTTACCAACTTACCAGATAGGAGAGATGAGTTTGGAATTATCATTTCTGAGAGTGAAGTAGGAGACCTAGAGCAAGGAGATGTAGAACGAGAACCCAAGACTCCTAGAGGTAAGTCAGTCCTGACCAAAGTGATCACTCCAGATTGGATCCCTCAAGACAACAGAACTATAGAACTATTTTTGAATAGAGAAACGGAGGAAGCCTTTTGGAGATTCAAGCTAGATCAACCTAACCCAATAATCACCATCTACGAATTCAAAGGCCCTAAGACACCAGGCAAAGTTGTCTACCTGGATAACACATCGGAGAAAATGTTCTTGGTAACAGAGCATGATAGGCATGCATACACTTGGAAGAGTTTATTGATTTTCCCTTCAGCAAGGTCTAATGTTTCCCATGGCCTCCAAGGAGCACGATCATCCATGGCTCATGAAACCCAAAGGGAAAGAGCAAGAGAGAGACCTGAGGTTAGCTTTGCACACATTGTGGGCAGAGATAGATCTGGATTTGAAAATGAAAGACCTAAAAGAGAGAGAGACATAGAGCACATAGGCATCAAAGAGTTGAACATGATTTTCCATTGGCTCGACGTCGTGAGCAACCAAGAACCCTTAGAACCTCTCAAGTGGTCAAGGCAATGAAGAACTATTTTGATGGGACAAGAGATCCTTATGATCATGTGGCCGAGTTCAAACAAGTGTTAAGAGTTGAACAAGTTAAGGATTTGTTCACCCGGTTTGAGGCATTTGGTTTGACTCTTAAGGGCACTACCTCAACTTGGTTTCAAACCCTCAATAGTCGTAACTATCGAGATGTAGGTCAATTGCTAGATGAATTCATTGTAGAATTTTCCAAGAGTGGCATCATGCATAACACATCATTCTCGATCCACAACTTCAAGCAGACATACCAAGAAACAGTGCGACTTGTAGGAAGACGGTTCAGACAATACTAGAAAGATGCCCTATTCCAGAGCTACCCACACCGACCAAACAAGTGGCTTTGTTTTTAGATGGCTTACTAAGCACAAAGTTAAGATCATATGTGTACTTGAAGGAGCCTAGATCCATAGAAGAGTGTGTGCAGATGTGCATTGACATAGAAGAAAACTTGGGTGAGGAGCTAGAATTGTCCAAACTCTACAAGGATTCAGACAGTTCTACTAGTCATACTTCTAGAACCTCCATTGAGATAGATGAGATAGTTGATTAGGTTGCCAAGAAACTAGGAGTTCAAAATAAACAAGCACCATGGGTCACCTCATTAAACCGATGTTACAACTGTGGAGGAGACCACATGGCTAATATATGCCCAATGCAAAACCACAACTTGACAGAAATGAATGCTCTATATTGCACTATTGAGAGAAAATACACGAACCATACAGCTCAAGATTGTCCCTACAATAGACAAGATATTAGAAAAACTTATTAGCGACCTTACCAACAAGGTAGGTATCAGAATCAACACCAACAACCAGATTTTAGACCACGATAGCAATATCAAACTCAACATCAACAGCAATATCAGACAGATCCAACCCCAGAAGGCTTGGGCATGATGTTCAAGGCTTACTAAGCTCGACTTCAAGAAGAGCCAACAATTGCAAACCTAGATAAAAGCTACCCTAGAGCAGATTTAGAGATTGAACGGACAAAAATGTGCATGAAAATGGTAGAAGTAGCTCAAGCTATGTTTGAGACCAATCAATTGTTCAATCAGACAAATTCTATCAAACCGGATTTGCATCTCTAGGATTTATTAGAGAGACTACAGCAGTTGGTAAATAAGCCGCAAAGCTCACCACCAAATCAAGTTTATGTTCCTAATTCCACGGATGTTGGAACACCTCTTTCAATTCAAGAGTACTCTCAAGAGTTCTTACGGGAAATACAAGAAGAGAAATGGGCCAAGGAGAAGGATAATTCCCCTCTTATTCTTGAAATTGATGATCTTCATGATCAATTTGCCCAAGAAATTCCATCTATTTATGGAGATCAAGGAGAGAAACAAGAAGATGAAAGATTAGATTTTGAATCTTATTCCTTACAAGAGTTTCCACAGTTCACAGACCCATGGGAATCTAAATCTCTTCATATCAGAGCTCCCAGAATATTGGTAAGACATGGACTCAGTGGTTCCAAGGAACACTAATGTCGTGAAGAACACTAACGTTCAGTGTCATCTCACTATAGAAGAGGTACTCAAAGTAAAACCAGAGCTACGGAAACATGTGGCGAATCAGGTTTTTGAACTCAATTCCAATATGTCAAAAGCAGGCTCTAAACAGAAAGTACCTGAGATACCTTTAGACAAAATAGGAGACATGAGTGAAGGTGAAGAAGGTAACAATTATCTTCCAATCACCTACCAGGGTTACACAACCAAATCTATGTTAGATTTAGGTGCTAGTGTTGCGATTGTGACCACCTCCTTATGGAAGCAATGGGGCAAACCCACATTAAGACCAACTAGGATGAAGCTTCAAATGACTGATGGCCATATTGAAAGACCTCTAGGATTGCTAGAAGGGATAACTCTAACTACTTGTGGTGTAGAGTTTGAGCACACCTTTGCTATATGTGACTTTGGCAAAAACAATGTCTATGAGATGATCCTAGGAAGACCCTTCCTATGAAAACTACAAATAGTACACGATTGGGGAACCAAATCCTTGTACATGCAGCACTTAGGGGTCACAACCAAGATCAATCTAAAGAACTATACATTTAGAATGTACCACCCCTACAATGGAATCCTATCCACAAGGCGCCATAAAATTCAATCTCTATGCATTCTAAAAGTAATTTTGATTCATCTTGGATGCATGAAGATATTTGTGGATGTGCAAGGTCACAGAGGAAGAGGAAAGACGCCTAAAAGAGAGAGACGAAGGAACCCCCCCTAGGAGATAGACTAGTTAGAGACCCAACCTACACATTGATGACCTTTCCAGATGAGGAGTTCAAGCCTCATGGTTGGCCAGAGATCTTAGCCACCATGGACATTGCTGTCAATGAAGAACAATGGACACCTCATAGCGATGAGGAGGGTTATGATATTTCGGTGTTCATGTGTTAGCCCTTGCTAGAAGAGTGTGACCCTAGCAATGTCATAGAAGAAGAAGACGATGACGATGATCTAGAGTCCATTGTGATGGATAGTTACTTTAATTCAGAGGAGCACTATCTAGAAGACATAGGAGTATACACCCAAAAAGAAGAAGCTCTCACAAGCATTAAAATTGTAAATTCAAAGGATGGAAGTGAAGGAGGTCAAAAGAAAAAGAAAAGAAAAGTAGTGAAACAAGTAGAGGAGGAATCATTGTTTGAAGTACCAGAGAATTTCAAGAAATATGAAGTTGAAGACCGGAAAATTTTGGTACGAATGCCTAAAAGAGAGGGCATTACAGGAGAAGCGTATGATAATAAAGAAAAGACCAAAAAAATTGTTGTAACCATTGAAGAGAATGAAGAGCGATGTACGTATATAGGAGAAGACCTAAGTGTAGAAGAAGAAATAGAGCTTGTAGCTCTATTAAGGGAATATAGGAATGCGTTTGTGTGGACCCATACAGAATTAAAGGGAGTACATCCAAAAATATGTTCTCATACAATCCCCATGATAGCTGATGCCAAACCCACCAAACAAAAGCCCTACACGTACAATGACACTCATGCGACAGGAATAAAAGAAGATATGATAGGTTGATTGAAGATGGATTTATCTATGAGATTGAGCATACTGAATGGGTGTCCCCCATTGTAGTGGTACCCAAAAAGAACGGAAAGTTGCGAGTGTGTATTAACCTTAAAAAAGTTAATGCTGCTATGATTAGAGATAGCTATCCGCTTCCAATCACTGAACATTTATTGGATTGTGTTGTGGGCAAGGAAGTTTATAGCTTTTTTTATGTATTTTCAGGTTACAACCAAGTAGCCATTGCCCCAGAAGACCAACACAAGTCTGCTTTTGCCATAGAGTGGGGAATCTTTGCATTTCGTGTGATGCCATTTGGGCTCACCAATGCACCTGCAACATTCCAAAGGCTCATGTGTCATGTCTTCAAAGAGTTCTTGCAAAAGAGCTTAGAAGTATATGTGGACAATTCATGTGCTCGTTCCCAAGAAAGAAGATACCACATCCCTAAGCTTAGGTAGATCTTCAACAAGTGTAGAGAGTATCGAGTGTGTCTAACCCCAGAAAAGTGTGTGTTCCTTCTACGTCAAGGTAAGATCTTAGGTCATATTGTTTCGAAGAACGAAATATCAATAGATGAGGACAAAGTAAGAGTCATAGCAGAGTTTTCGTGACCAAAGAACGTTAAAGAAGTACAAGCCTTTATGGGCCATTGTGGATATTATCGTAGGTTGATCCACAAGTATGCAATCGTAGCCAAACCTCTTTATGCCTTGCTGACAAACTTTGAGTGGAACGATGCCTGCGAAAATTCTTTCAATGAGCTGAAGAGAGGTTTGTGCACAGCACCAATACCGATCACTCCTGATTGGAATAAACCATTCCATGTCCATGTAGATGCATCCAATTATGCAATAGGATGTGTGCTAGCACAACCCACAGGTGAAGGAAATTTAGATTTGCCTATAGCATATGCGAGTAGACAACTAAACGTAGCAGAATGAAACTATACCACAACCGAGCGAGAAGGCTTAGGCATTGTATATGTCATGAAGAAGTTTAGACACTATCTATTGGCCAACAAGTTTAAGTTTTTCACCAATTATCAAGCCTTATTATATTTGGTCCATAAACCTTGCAATATTGGATGCTTAGTAAGATGGTTCCTCTTACTAATGGAATATGACTTTGAAGTGGTTGCGAGGAAAGGTAGGACCCACCTTAGGGCAGATCACCTTTCTTGCATCACTTCACGTGTGTCACCACAAGGAGTTTCTGATGAATTACCTAATGCTTATCTGTTCAATTTAGAAGTTGTTCCTAAATGGGAAAATAAGTTGGTACCTATCCTAACCTTTGGACCAACAAATAAGAATGTGAAAACAAACAAAGAAGAAATTGTAAAATCACAAAAATATCACATATTGGTAGGAAGCATGTACAAACAAGATACGGAGGGTGTATTAGCTTGTTCTGTCGAGGATGATGAACATAGTAGTTGGTTGCAACAAGCCCATGAAGGATTGCTAGGAATTCACTATTCTAGACAATGAACATTGCAAAATTTAAAATGTTTAGGACTGTATTGGCCTAGTATGGATAAAGAAATACATGAGTGGATTAAGAATTGTCCAGTGTACTAAGAGATACCCCCAATGGATTATGCTACCCTTTATCATGTGTCATTAATTCCAGAATGGAGTGCTCCATTGGTAGAATTTATGAGATCAGGAACACTACCCCACGAGGCTAGTCTAGCAAGACGACGAAGCATGGAGCAAGAGGCTCAGGACTGTGCCTTAACTAGAGACAACCTAGGTAACTAAGATTGTGTGTTCACGAATCAGACTATTTGAAAATCTTAGAGACTGCACATAGTGGTGTTGCTTGCAGACACTTTGGTCTTGATCGAGAAATTAAGACCATTCTATTCTTAGGACTTTGGTGGCCCACTCTTCATATGGATGCACATACCTATGTGAAGAGATGTGACACATGCCAACATGCACAATATCTGATTAGAAAAGATGAGATGCCTTTGAGGCCAATGATGAGAGGGCATGCATTCTCAAAGTGAGGTATAGACTTTGTAGGTCCTATTAATCCCCCGGCTAGAAACTCCCATGCAAAATACATTATTGTAGCCATGGATTACCTCACAAAGTGGGTAGAAGTAAAAGCCACAACAAAGAATGATGCTCAAATGGCAGCTAAGTTCTTATTCGAGAATGTGTTCACGAGATATGGACTACCAATAAATTTATTGAGTCCCTAGGCTGGAACTCACATGCAAAATACATTATTGTAGCCACAAATTACCTCACAAAGTGGGTAGAAGTAAAAGCCATGACAAAGAATGATGCTCAAATGACATCTAAGTTCTTATTCGAGAATGAAGTCATTGAAAATCTTCTCCAAGAATTCTTGGTGATACATAAGAAGTCTATCCCCTATCATCCACAAGCTAACGGAAAAGCTGAGAGCACAAACAAGATCCTATGTAATGTCTTGACTAAACTGGTAGATAATAAACGCTTTGATTGGGCCAAACAACTTCATCATGCTTTTTGGGCTTACCGAGTTGCCTACAAAACAATACTCAATGCCATCCCATTTCAGATGGTCTTCGGACAAAACACTGTCCTACGATTAGACTTCCTAATCTGAGCTTTGAAGGTAGCACAAGAGCATGAGTGGAATGGACATGAGTTGTCCTCTAGGATCTTTGATCTACAATGCTTAGGTGAGATGAGGCTATGAGTGGAAGCAAGCATCTACGCTACAAAGAAAAGACAAAAGGCATACTTTGATGCACACACCAAGGATAAGGGACCAAAAGAGGGAGACCTAGTGTTGGTTTATACACTAAAACAACATTCTTGAAAATTGAAGAAACGCGGATATGGACCCATGATCATTAATAGAATATCCACTAGCGATGCGGTTCAATTGGCCACTCTAGAAGGTGACATCTTGTCAAACTATATAAGTGGATGTAGACTCAAGCTATATCAAGAACCTCTTATGGAGGATATGCTAGCGAGACTCACCACTGCTAAGAAGCACAAAGAAGCAGAGTTAAGGGTTAGAGAAGAGGCATAGGCAAAGGCTAGAGAGCGCATTAGGAAAAATACATTAAGACGACTAAGCCTAGATGTCAATTTGAAAGCCCCAAGATATCACATGGCTATATGCACCAAAAAGATTACACATCCTAGCATTATAGATAGACGACCATTCATCACGGTTGAACTAGGGCACATCACTGCAAATAAGATGATCAAAGCTCTAATCGATTCTAGAGCCATCTCTAGTGCAATCAGGTACTCATGCTCTGAAGGGTTGGGCATGTAAGTTAAGCCATTAGAAGCTTATTTAGTGGGCTTAGGAGGTGTGGAAACCCCTTGTTTGGGTGAGGTGGAGCTTACCATCTACCTTCAAGATGTCCTAATGAGAGTCAAAATGCTAGTGTGTGAAGATGAGGACCTTACGGAACCACTTGTCTTGGGTCAAGATTGGATCTATGATCATGCAGTCAATTTAAACCTAAGACGTCAACTTCTTCAAGTTTGGGTACATGAATAGTGCATTACATTAGAATTAGAGAATTGCATGCTCACAAATCCATGTGTCACACATTCGCTTAGTTCTTCTAAGACTAATCTTATAGAAGAAGATGTTGTATGTGTCAAAAGTTCTATGATGCATAAGGACTCAATCATGGAAGAACAGGCTTGAAGGCAAGTGGATCTCTCTTCTCCTTCAAAGACTAATGCAGCCACAATAGTCCCACCACAAAGGCAGGCACAACAGTTCAAGACAACTGTTATATCAAATAGAAAGACACAATTCAACAAGAAACCAATTCCGAGCATGAAGCAGATCTGGGTACAAAAAGGTGAACAATCATCGTCCTTGCCCCCACAATTCCCATCCAGGCAAGCCAACCAAGCCAAAAGACAAAAAAAGAAACTAGGACAAGCTCAACCACAAGGTATCCGATAAGTTTGGGTGCCCAAGTAATTAGTTGCAGCTCAACAAGGACAATTACAAATATGGGTACCCAAGAAGCTCTTACATACACAACAACCTATGCTCTCCCACATGAGAAAAGTCTCAACAGAGAAGCCAAGGTGAGGCAAGGATCAAAACCAATCACCAAGACCAAAAGCAGACCAACTCACCTCCTCAACAAGAGTTAGAAGACTAGCAACAATGGTATGGGTATGGAAGCCAAAAGCACTTGTAGCCCCCGCAGAACCAAAGAACCAATCACATGGGATATAGAATTTAAGAAATCAATTGAAGATGAAGAAGCCCAAGGTGATCTCTACGTAGCTGTGGATCCCTATAAGTAGGAATGATTGGTTTTCATCTCGAGGTCCAATGGACACCTCTAAGTATAGCTTGTATCAACATCCCAAAGTAACATCAAAAGCCTAGACGTGTGACAACCATGTGCCTTTGGCATAACCTTGTCTTTTGCACCATTTAGGTCATGCATTTGCAAAGTATGCTTTAATATAGGGCCACATTACACGACCATCCATAGAGACATTTGATAATCCCAAGCACATGAGACACATTTGACGTATGTACATTCGTTTACTGATACTAACATCTTTCTTCTTATTTGGTGACATTGTTTCAAAACCGAGAGAGAGAGAGAGAGAGCTTCTTCCCAGGTTTGGCTCATGGAACATGAATGAGTCATGCATAGTTGAAGGTGGAATCGTTGATGATTGGGCATTATCAGTTTGGATAGAAGTGTGTCTCAGCTAGCAGACCATATTATTGTTGCCTTATCTGGTAGATGTCCAAAACTTGGCATGAACATAGCATCCACAACTATTGTTCCCCCTTACCATGGTAGGAGGGAAGAGCTTGAAGGTCCACAACTTGAGTGATGCTTAACTATTGTATGTATGAGAGCATCCAAGGAGATATCTACAAGGAGTAATTCTAGTACCCTCAAAATCCTTGTATGTATACTGGGTGAGAAGACTCCTGCTTATGGTGAGATAAAGAGAATATGTGAAACTAAGCTTTGTGTAGTTACCCAATGTTGTTTGTCAAGGAATATAAAGAAATTCAATTCTCAGTATTTGGAAAATGTTTCTTTGAAGAGAGGGGAGAGGACTAGGTGCTCGAAGACTCTCATTAGTGGACCATCAATAAGGGCATTCATCGACAACGATAGATTCATACTTCTTGAAATTTTCAGGGACCTCGAATAGAGATTCTTCTTCCTCCAGTGTGACTTCTTTCTTCTTTATTTTCTTTCCTTCACTATTGGTGGTCACTTGTGTGGTTAATCTCACCTCATTCACACCTTCCTTGTGTCTCTGAGGGTGAGCTTCTACCTCGTGGAAATATTCCTCATCTGATGCAAAAGGTGGGTCCATAATGATTGACTCTAGATCAGAGTCACTTGCATCCTCAAATGCATCAGTGCTAGATTCACATTCTTCAATAATTGGATCACACAGAATTGACTCTATTGTGAAGACTGAAATGTCATAGCCATCCTCATCATAGTGGGGTGTCCAATGTTGTTCATTGATGGCTACATCCATTGTTGCTAAAATTTCCGCCCAACCGTGGGGTTCAAATTCTTCATTTGGAAATACTACAGGTGCATAGGCTGGGTCTTGAATTGATCTATGAGTTTCCTTCGCACCTAACTCTTTGGCTTGTTCTCTCTTCTCTTCCTCTATTGCTACTTTGCACATCCATAAGTGTGTGTCTTCATGCATCCATGAGGATCCTGATCCTATGGAATGCACTGACTCTGTGTCATCCTTAGCTCTATGGATGGGATTCCATTGAATGGGAGGGACATCTCTATGAGAGTAATCCTTGAGATTGACTTTGGTTGTAACACCTAGGTGTTGCAAATACAAGGAATTGGTTCCCCAATCCTGTACCACTTGCAACTGTCGCATAAATGGTCTTCCCAAAATCATCTCATAGGCCTGATTTTTGCTAAACTCACATATAGCAAAAGTATGCTCGAACTCAACATCACATGTAGTGAGAGTTATTCCTTCTAGCAATCCTAAGGGTCTCTCTATGTGACCATCGGCCATCTACAATTTCATTCTCGTTGGCATGAGTGCTGGCTTGCCCCAACACTTCCATAGGGAAGTGGTAGCAATTGCAACTCCTGCACGTGAGTCCAAAATTGCCTTGGTTGTGTATCCCTGATGGGTAACTCGAAGATAGGTATTTCCTTCTTCTCCTTCACTCATGGCTCCTATCTTATCCAGTGGTATTTCTGGCAGTGTTCTATGAGATCCTACCTGGGAACGAGATTTTGCTACGGCTGGCACTTGTTTGGCTACATGTTTCCACATTTCAGGCTTAACCTTGAGTAGCTCTTCTAAAGTGAGGTTGCACTGCACTTTAGTGTTCTTTACTACCTCCGTGTTCCTAGGTATGATAGAGTCTTCATTTCTTATCATGACCGTGGGTGCTCTCATGTAAGTAGACTTAGTTTCCCAAGGGCCTGTGAAATGGGGTAATTCCTGCAAGGAATTAGATTCGAAGTCTAACCTCTCATGAGATTGGGCACTCTCCTGCTCTCCAAAAATGGATGGAATGTCTTGTGGTAATTGATCGTGCGCGTCATCTACAAGTTCAATTGGAGGCGGGTCTTCACTTTCTTTAGCCCATTTCTCTTCTTGAATCTCTCGCAGGAATTCTGGTGAATACTGATTCATAGAAGAAGAGGTGTCTGGTTCAGTGGAGTTAGACACATAAGCTTCCTGGGGAGGAATGCTTATTCTATCCCTTGCACTCTCTTTAGACTGTGAGATGGCTCCTTTTCTAGACTTTGCAAGTAACCTCTCCAATCTATCTAATAGACCATCAAAATGCAATGGTGTTCTAGTGGAGCTAGAGCCATTGAACAAGCGACTTGCTTCAAACATAGCTTGCACCAATTCTACCATCTTAGCACAAAGTTTTGTTCTCTCTATCTCTAGATCGGCTCTAGGGTAAAATTTGTCATGATCTATCACGTTTGGCCCTTCTTGGATTCTAGCTTGATATGCTTTAAGCATCATGTCTAGATCCTCAGGAGTGGGATCGACTAGGACTGATCCTACTCTGGGTGGTGGGTGGGTTAAGTGTGGTGGATTAGAAGGTTGGGGAATGGAAGGTGATGGATTGGTAGGAGATGGAAACAGTGATGGAGGGGTGGTGTGAGATTGAGTTTGAGATGTGAGTTCATTTATCTTTGCTTTTGTTTCTCTCAAGCTTTCCTCAAGTTCGCTCATTTTCTGTGACCATTGTCTTTTCATTCTCTCCCGGCTTTCTCTCCAAACTCTTGTCCTTTCCTTAGTTATGCTCTCCGACTCACTAACCTCAGAACTCTTTTCCTTCCCTACACCTTGATTTTGCTACAAAGCTTGAGCTCTAGTGACCACATGCACTGGGGCTGTGGAAGTTACACTTCCTGTAGAATCTACTACTAACCCAATGACATTGAGAGGAGCAATTTTTGGCATGTTGATGGGGTTCTTGGGACGTTCTCATAACAAATGATCCTTTCCATAGTCTGGGCAAAATCCTTGAATTGTCACAGATTGGGTTTGTGTAGGTGCTGGTAGAGGGCAATCACGGATGAGGTGATCCCCTTGACATCGGAAGCATGGCCCTCTAGGAAATGGAGGTCTTACATGCCTAGTCTGAGGTCTAGAGTTGGGGTTTGCGTACATGACATTTATATAATCTGGCTCCCAACTTAGGTTCACTCGGATCTTCATAGTAATACGACTCATGCTCAGGTGACTGCATATAGTAAGCTTGTGGACTATCCATGTGAGTAGAGTCAAAACTATGATCACTCGGGTCACTTTCTGAAAGCAGTGGTGTTACTGGCACTATGGCTCTGTTCAGGTTCTCTTTTGCAGTTGTGTACTTTACTGGAATCACATTGGCTGGGGTTGGGGGCTGCTGAGCTAACACAGGTTGAGGCCTCTCCTGGGCTTGGTAGGGTTGCTGATAAGTTTGTTGTGGTCTGCCGTATTGTTGTGGGAGGTACTTATTCTAGTATCTTCCCTGTTGAGGATATAGTTGTGGATAAGGTTGCCTAACCGCTTGCTTATTATATGGGCAATTTTGTGCGGTGTGGTTGGTGTACCTCCTCTCTATGGTGTAGTACTGACTACTAGGATTCACTTGGGGTTAAGCCATAATGGGACATATACTCGCCATATGGTCACCTCCACAAGTATAGCATCATTTTCCTAGCCCAAATCTTGGAATTTGTTTGCTAGAGACACCTAGTTTTTGAGCTACATTTTCTACAAGTTCCTCGATAGATGTGGATTGACCAAAAGTAAGCCTACTAGAGCTCTCTGAATCCTTATAGATTTTTGAAAGCTCCAGCTCCTCCCCTAGATTATCCTCAATGTCTATGCACATGCGTACACATTCTTCTACGATTCTAGGGTTTTTCAAATACACATATGATCTGAGCTTGGAACTCAGCAATCCATCTAAAGACAAAGCCACTTGCTTGGTTGGTGTGGGTAACTCAGGCATCGGACACCTCTCTAGGTACTGCCTAAACCGTCTTCCTGCCAGTCTGACCGTCTCTTGAGGTGTTTGCTTAAAGCTATGAATCAGTGAGGAAGTATTATGCCGTATGCCACTCTTAGAAAACGCAGTGACAAAAGCTTCTAAAAGTTGGTCAATGCTCCTAAACTACCTCTCATGTAGTAGTTGAAACCACGTAAGAGCTGTGTTTCTAAGAGTTAGGCCAAAAGCATTGTATTGTGTGAATAGGGCCTCAACCTGTTCAGCTCTCAAGACTTGCCTAAATTTTGCCACATGGTCGTAAGGGTCTCCAGTGCCATCGAAGTAATTCTTCATGGACTTCACTAGCTGGGTTGGCCTCAGGGTCCTAGTGTGTTCTCTCGGCCTTGGCAAAGGGAGATCATCAGCATTTCTTTGGTTCCTTGGGGCTCTAGGTCTCTCCGTTTCTTCTCTATCCATTTTTGTTCTCATCCTTTCTCTTACCAAGGGGTTGGCAAAGCTTACCTCGGGTCTGTCTCTACTTCTGTCCCTTTGAGCTCCATGAGCTTGGGAGGTCCCAACTCCTTGGTGGCTGTAGGACACATTGGACCAAGGTTGGGGAAAAACAAATTCACCCTTCCAAGTGTAGGCATGTCTCCCATGCTCTGAGACCACGAAGATCCTCTCTGACGTATTGTCTAAGTAGGTCACTTTGCCTGGGCTCTCAGGATCTTTTAACTCATAAATTGTGAGAGCTCCTACTTCATGAGGTTGGCCATGCTTATACCTCCAAAAAGCCTCATCGGTTTCTCGGTTTAAAAGCAAATCTATGCTTTTATTATCCTGGGGAACCCACTCTGGAGTCATGATCCTGGTCAGGACTGATTTTCCAGGGGGAGTCTTCGGCTCTCTCCCTAAGCTCCCTTGCTCTATATCACCCATGTCAGTCTGTGCAATCACATTGCCAAACTCGTCTCTCCTATCTGGAAGGGTGGTGACTACATAAATAGTCCCTTCTTTATATAGGTATGCTCCATTCTCGAACTTGACTACCGGATGTTCTAGTCCATGGGGTTGATTGAGGTTCTTAATCTGGACCACAAATCTTCTCAGACCGTCTTCGTAGATGCGAGCACCTAGACGATTAGTCCTGATATATTCCAATTGAGTCTTGTAAGGTCCTTCTGGCTTTTCTAGGTACGCCACCCCTGAACTACCTACTGGTCTCTCCATGTGATAGGACATCTCAAAGTCGCTTGTTTCTGATCTTGGAGTATATGGGTAATCACTCAACTACTGGGCCCAAGACCTAGAAGTGTGATTGACACTAGCTTCAGAAGATCTGAGGCTTTGTCTGTCTCGGCCTAAGTGTCTTCCTGACCTAAGGTTCATATGCTTGGTTTCTCTACCCCCTTGGTCCCAAGTACACTATTGTTGCAGGTTAATTTGTATCAATCACTTTGTTCTTTTTAGTTGAATATTGTGTTAAGCCCTTGTTTGGAATCACGTCGTTAGGATTACTTAAGTGAATTTCGCACTTGATATTTGATCGATTCAAGTCTACTTTTGTTCCTTAGAATTTTCGCACTTAAGCTCTACTTAATGCTTGTACTCAGTTGATTAGTTCTGTTGGACTTGATTCATGCCTAGAGTTATTCTAATTAATCACCACACCTAAGTCGTACTTAGCCTAATCTAGGAATTGACGAAGGAGGGTTGAGAGAACTTCCAACCTCAATTCTCTGGTTGCTCAGACTCCTGCATAAGCCCAGGTAGCCTTCTCCCAAGCTTGGTCCTCACCCTTGCTAGCTTGCTTTGGAATGCCTTGATTGCGCACAATGTTCCTGCAAGGGTTCACCAGTTAATATTGTTGTGGATTACAATGAATTGACAGACACACCTCAAAAAACATAGGGCCCCCTGAGACTAGCTCTCTGCACCCTCAAAATCCTATGGCTACCTAAGTTCACCTAATGGCCAACTTAAAAATACTTGTTCCAAAACTCCACATATGATTCTTACAAAAACCAGTCGAGATCCACGTAGGATTCTCAATGAGACCGAAATCTCCTCAATCGGAGTTCGTATGGTGAAGTTATGACCATTTAGGCACTTAGGGTTCAAAACAGGCTCTCAGGGTTCAAGAATTTTTCTATGGTTTTCTAGTTGTTTTGCCCCCTTTGAAGGCTCTAAAAGACCCCAACTTGTCAAAATTCAAGCCCAAAATTACCACAATTACACAAATTACACCCCTTAGAAATTTATGCGTTGAGCCGGTGTATCGCGATAGCTCGGGTCGGTGTGTCACGATAGATGGGTGTGTCGCGATACCTCGGTGTGTCACGATAGCTCGGTGTGTTGCGATACCTCGGTGTGCCGCGATAGCTCGGTGTGTTGCGATACCTCGGTGTGTCGCAATACCTCGATGTGTCGCGATACCTCGGTGTGTCACGATAGGTGGAAGTGTCGCGATGGGTCGTTGTGTTGCGATAGGTGGGAGTGTCGTGATAGGTCGGTGTGTCGCGATAGGTGGGTGTGTCGCGATACCTCGGTGTGTCGCGATAGACAAGGATATGGTGAATTTTACTGATCTATCTAGTGATTCTAGGAGCTCTCAAGCTGTGCTGTGTCGTGGTGCACTCAGATTTGCGATAGGGTCAATTTTTTGATGTGTCACGATCACTCGAGGTCGATGCCTCGGGGCTTGCACAAAAGAATTCCGTACGTGTAGAGCTTGTTGGGGATGGTGATGCTGCTGACACCTACACGAATCATGCAAAAAACACACAAAAACAACTATGCACTCTTGCTCTCTCTCAAACTCTCTCCATGCAAATGAAGTGAAGGAAAGGGGAATGGGAATATGAAAGGAAGATGGAGGTGGAGATGGAGAAGGAAGATGGAGATGGAGATGGAGATGGAGATGGAGATGGAGATGGAGATGGAGATGAAGATGGAGAAAATGGTGAAAAACAAGAAAATTACCTACTACTTACCATTCCAACGCGTCCTCTCTACGTCTTACCATCACACGCTTGTCCTCAAAAATCGATCCCCAGCAACGGCACCAAAATTTGGTGTAGCTCAGTGATGAGTAGCACCTCCTTTAATGTCAATCCGTGAAGAAATGAGGATGGTATGAAGACCTCGAGCAAGTGAAGGCACAAGTGTGTGAGTGAGAAGCACACAAACATGCACACACATACACACACGTGCACACATGGCAAGAACAAAGAGAGCAAGACAATGGAATCACTTCTATTACAACAAAGTTCTCATACTAGTTCAAAACTACAACAAGCTACCTCAAAAATGAGCTCTCTAGCTCTATTTATAGTTTTTGACTAGCTTTGGTCCTCTTCAGACCTAGTGTCTGCCATAGTTAAAAATTATGTCCCTAAGCTTTTAGAGGCTCAAACGAGCTCTAAAAATTATGAAACTTGGTAGGCCAATACTATTAAAGCTCTTCAAGCTCGAGGACTCCTCGGCTTGCATAAAATGGAGCTACAAAAATGTGAAACAGTATTTACAATGGTTTTCAATGATGAGAATCACTTTTAAAATAATCTTAAGGATTGGAAAAAATTGGATGGCTTGCCTCAGTACTAGATCTGCATGTATGCCTATACTTGCTTCTTCCTGTATGAGGCCAACAACCCCTTAACTCATAATTGAAAAAAAAACATGTTTGTCACTTTCTACCCCGGAGAGCCTGAACGTTCATATCTCTTTCATTCGAAGTCCGTTTTTTGAGCTTTATAGCTCATTCAACGTTTTTTTTATAGATAAAGGTAATTTGAGGATGACCATTGTTGGGACTAGAAAAGAAAGAGGTCTTTGGAAAAAACTTTGCCGAAAAGAAGGGACTTAAAAGGTGTATATATCAAAGTGCTTGATCATGGAGTTAAGAATTGTTCTAAACATTGGATTTTTATAGGTCTAGAAAGAGCTATCGAAGGCAATCAAGGCAAGGCAGTGAAGAACGCAAGGCTTGGAAAGCGTGACTTCTTGGGCATCAGAGCAATCAATGAAGGTGACTCGAGGTTGGAAGAATCCTCAACCCCCTCAGTCAATTATTAGCTTAGGCTAAACGTTT
This sequence comes from Ceratopteris richardii, assembly GCA_020310875.1. Classification (NCBI taxonomy): domain Eukaryota; kingdom Viridiplantae; phylum Streptophyta; class Polypodiopsida; order Polypodiales; family Pteridaceae; genus Ceratopteris; species Ceratopteris richardii. The sequence goes on from CM035435.1 coordinate 133,648,429, forward strand.
AGCATCGTAGATTAAAGACTATAGGAATGCATCAAGTTCAAAAGACTTTATTTTTCAAGTCCAAGAGTAAAACAAAAGTGTGCGATACTAAAACCTAAAGGAAAGAACTTAAGTCTCATGGAACAAGAACTCGAAAGTACAACAAAAAGTCGATTCCTGACGCATACATTGAAACAAGACAAGAATTTAAAGGGATTGAAAAAGAAACAAGCAATTAAGAACAAAAGAAACATTGAAGATCAGAGAGTGCTAGGAAGTAAATTCATGAACCTTAGATTAGGCAAGCATATAGGTAAGTTAGACTGAGGAAGCCTTAGATCATCAGAAGCTGTTACCGTTAGTGTCCATGTGAAAGGCCAAATGGCCATCGGACACTTCTTTGTATATGTTCTTTAATAAAACATATAGTGGCCTGGTCAATCATAGACTGTAAGTTTGACCACATTTGTAAGACCTAAGAAGTCTGTCTTCGTGCTCCGTGTGTACTGAGTTTTCTGCGTATTCTACAGCCTCTGTGCGGAGTACTGTGTGCGACCCCAGGAGCTCGGTTTTCTACTCTTAGCATATTGTCGTGGAGCTCTCGAGAAGGAGAGTGCACTGTGGTGCATCGCCATCGAAACACTTCACTGGTATCAGAGCAGTTCGAGGCAAAACCTTTGTTCCTTTTGTGCGAGCGAAGCGAGCATCCCCCCCCAGGCTTTCTCCAAGGCTTACGACTAAGGCAGCGACCTTGTCATCCGAGTCACTGAAGTCACCATTGTCATCCTTGTCATCCGAGTCACTGAAGTCACCGTTGGCGCCGTTGGCTATGCGCGAGGGAGGACCTCAACGATCAAGAAATATAGAGGTTCCCGGTACTTCCCGGGAGGTCACCCATCCCAGTACTGTTCCCCCCAGAGCTCGCTTAACCGTGGAAATCTCTTGCCACTAGGCTACACTCTTGTGGTGTTTGAAGAAGGGGAAAGACTAAGGTTGACATTACCTTGAACAAGTTTTGGTCCCTCAAAGCTTCATTTTTTGCTTTCAAAGCCTATTTCTGAAGCAATTTTGGGGTGTTTTTTTTGGAGCCATTTCGGAGTACTTTTGCACATAGTTCTCTTCACACAGGTCCAAGAGCATCAAAAAGAGTGTTCCTTGTACTTCTCAGACAATAAATATCAACCTTTGGGGCTGTATTTTCAGCAACACTCGTAAAACTATAGGTTTCTCGAGGGGTTTTCAGTTTTGGTGGGAGCAATCGCTGCAAATTTATGCAGGTTTTTAAAGCCTAAAACATCAGAGTTGACAGACACTTGCAGATGTTATTGGCTAGTTTTTGGGCTGTGTATTCAGCCTTTTAGTGTCAGTTTACTGCATATATTGAGCACATACACACCATGTACGCTTCTGTGGATACCGCTTATGTACGTCCATGTGGTCATTGATATAGCGGTTACGTTCTTTGCATAAAGCCTTTTACGTTTGATAAAGAGGGTTGTGGTGAGGTTTTCTTAACTGGGAGACTCCCAGATGTCGGGGTCTCTTCGGTGATGCAGGTGGAAGACTTACCCAGCCTCGCCATAGGAGATGTATGATAGTTGTTCATAGGTGCTCGATAAGCCTAGTTGGCTTCTATTGGGTAACTGATTATATGCAGTGGAGTCAGTGATTCACTATGCAGAGGATACTCTGGCAAAATTTTTCCAGATGTCTAGTTTAGTCAACTATACAGTGGTCGATTTACTCCTTGATACACTTATTTCTTGGTGTTTGGATTCTTCTAGCTCCATTACCATTCTACTCAGTTCTCTACGATCATGGCATCAGAGGTCTCAGGCACATCCGGTGGATCAGGGTCTAGTGCTAGTGTTCCGAGGAGGAGCTATAACTTGCAGGGAAAAGACCATTTTGAGATCCGAAAATTTGATGGCACAAACTTTGCTCTATGGAAGAATCAGATTAAAGATGTGCTGATTCAAAGGAGGCAATGGAAGCCAGTAAATGGGATTTCAAAGAAGCCTGCTGACATGGATGAAGATGATTGGGATGAGTTAGATGAAATGGCCAGGTCTACCATTCGCTTGCACCTGGCAAATAATGTTTACTTTATAGTATTAGACTGTGAAAGTGCAGAGGAGCTTTGGAAGAAGTTATGCAATACATATGAAAAAGAGACGGCATCAAATAAAGTGTATCTGATGAGAAAATTATATGACCTTTGTATGAAGGACACAGATAGTGTTGCTGCTCATCTAAATGAGTTTGATGCTATATTCTCCCAGTTACAGGCTCAGAAAATGGATATGGATAATGAAATGAAAGCAGTATTGTTGTTATGCACCCTGCCAACATCATGGGATACGTTTTTCACAGCTATTAGCAACAATGCACCTGGTGGTAAACTCGTCTATGATGACATATGTGGAGCACTCTTGAGTGAGGAGATTCGTAGAAAATCTATGGTTGGCACTCAGACTGGAGATGCATATAATGTTCGTGATTCTTACCAAGGAAAGAATCAACAACGTGGCAGGAGCAAGAACAAGGAAAAGAATGGTCAACGGAATAAGAGTAGAAGCAAATCAAGGAAGAGGGATATCGAATGCCATTATTGTCATAAGAAAGGACACATGAAGAAAGATTGTTATGCATTAAAGAATGCTAAAGGTAAAGGACAGAATGTTGATGGGCATGTTAAACAGTTACCTGCACCATCTACTTCGACTGTGAAGATTGAAGAAATTAATGCTATTTCTGATGATGCTGATGTGTTGACACTTGATAGTACTGTGCCATCTGAGGCACTTATGGTTGATTCTCTTTCCCACACCTGGCTGCTAGATTCTGGTGCTTCTTTCCATGTGACACCACATAGAGAATGGTTCTCTAATTATGCAGCAAAGTCTCTTGGTATCGTGAGACTTGGTGACTCTTACCAGTGTGATGTTGTGGGGATTGGAGATGTGGTTGTGTAGTTCATTGATGGTTCAAAATTTACTATGCATAATGTACGCCATGTACCTCAGTTATCACGCAGTTTGATGTCAGTTGGTCAACTTGATGACCTTGGTTACAAGGTGGTCTTCTATGCTCAGTCCTTTCGTATATCAAAGGGCAATATGGTTATTGCAAAAGGAAGCAAAGTTGGCTCACTTTATCCTTTATTTGTATCACAGAAAGAACACTTGTTAGCTGTTACTAAACAACCTATGGCTTGTATTTGGCATGGCCGTTTGGGCCATATATCTCATAGTGGAATGGAAAATCTTTCTCGTTCTGGCTACTTACCTGTGTTATCTTTCTCTGATTTTTCATTTTGTGAGCATTGTCAATATGGAAAGCAAACCCGAAATGTGCATAGAACGCACATTGATTCTTCAATTCAGCCTTTAGATCTCGTTCATACAGATGTGTGTGGTCCTATGCCCACTAGGTCCTTAGGTGGTTCTCTTTACTTTGTCACTTTCATAGATGATGCTACTAGAAAAGTCTGGGTATATCCTATCAAGTCAAAGGATGATGTATTCCCTACTTTCAGAAAATGGCTTGCTTCAGCTGAGACTGAAAAAGGAACTAAGCTTAAGGCTTTACGTTCAGATAATGGGGGTGAGTATACCTCACATGAATTCAGCCTTTTCTGTCAGTCTAGAGGGATTCGTAGACAGTTTACAGCTCCTTATACCCCAGTATAGAATGGTTTAGCTGAGAGGATGAATAGAACTATTCAAGATAGAGTAGTCTCTATGTTGCATCATGCAAACCTCTCACAAGGTTTTTGGGTAGAAGCAGTATTGACTGCAGTTCATGTGATTAACCTTTCACCTAGTACTACCAAAGGTCTGAAAGTGGCACAAGAGTTATGGACAGGGAAACCACCATATTATGATCATCTTCGAGTTTTTGGGTGTGAAGCATATGTTCATATACCCAAGAATCTTAGACAAAAGTTGGACCATAAGTCAAAGAAATGCATTTTTCTTGGATATGGTCGAGAAGGAAAATTTGGATATCGCTTATGGGATCCTGAAACACGGTCAGTGATCAGAAGTAGTGATGTCATTTTTAATGAGTCTAAGATGCATAAACAGCCCATTAAGGAGGTTGAAGTGAGAAGAGTGGTGTTTGAGGATACTAGTCCTCCGGTTAGCATGCATAAAAATGCTGCACATAGGGATGTTCAAGAGAATGTCCATTCAGATCAGTCTGCACATGTTCCTGTTCAGCAACCATTGAGACGTTTTGCACGTGTCTCATATCCACCTGATAGATATGTTCCAGGTTTAGATTTTGTTATGCTAACGGATGCCGGTGAGCCTTCTTGCTACAAAGAGGCTATGCAGACAGAGGATCATGTCAAGTGGGAGCGTGCCATGAAGAGTGAGTTGGATTCTATTCACAAGAATGGTACTTGGGACTTAGTACCTTTGCCAAAGGGCAGGAAAGCTTTACCATGTAAATGGGTATATAAGCTGAAATTCACATCAGATAGTGCTTCTCCAAAATATAAAGCACGACTTGTTGCAAAGGGTTTTAAGCAACAACATGGTGTTGATTTTGAGGAAATCTTCTCTCCAGTGGTCAAGATGACTACTTTGCGCATGTTGCTTGGATTCGTTGCAATGGAGGACTTAGAGCTAGTCCAAATGGATGTGAAAACAACTTTCTTGCATGGAGATCTTACAGATGAGATCTATATGGAACAACCAGAGGGTTATGTAGTTCATGGCAAGGAAAGTCTAGTTTGTAAGCTCAAGAAGAGCTTGTATGGACTTAAACAGTCTCCTAGACAATGGTACCAAAATTTTGATGCTTTTATGAAATCCCAAGGCTATTCTCGGAGCAATGAGGATCATTGTCTCTACACAAAGAGATGTTCTGATGGCAGCTTGATATGCTTAATACTTTACATCGATGATATGTTGATTGCTGGGAAGTCCTCTTATGATTTGTCAATTCTCAAAAAGAAGTTGAGTCAAACATTTGATATGAAGGATTTGGGGGATGCCAAACACATTCTTGGCATGCACATTACTCGTGATAGGAGTAAAAGATGCATATACTTGTCTCAAAGTGAGTACATATCCAAAGTACTTCACCGATTCAATATGCAGGGGCATTGAGTACACCTTTACCCACATATGTGAAATTGAGCAAGGATGACTGCCCCAAATCAGATGAGGAAAAGGAATTCATGACCAAAATTCCCTATCAGTCTGCTGTTGGTAGTCTCATGTATGCTATGGTAGCTACGAGACCAGACATTGCATTTGCAGTAGGAGTTGTGAGCAGATATATGTCTAATCCTGGCAAGAAACATTGGGAAGCGGTCAAAATGATTTTGAGATATCTGAGTGGCACTAAGGACAAGTGTCTATGCTTAGGTAGAGAAAAAGCATCCATTATTGGTTACACAGATTCTGACTATGCTGGTTGTGTAGACAATCGTAAGTCTACATCAGGGTACATTTTTCATTTTGCTGGCGGTGCTATCTCTTGGAGATCTCGTCTTCAAGAATGTACAGCTGTTTCCACCACAGAAGCAGAGTATGTTGCAGCAAGTGAGGCATGTAAGGAAGCATTGTGGCTTTCTCGTCTTGCTTGTGATATGGGTTTACCTCAGCATGTACCTCACTTGCTCAGTGATAGTCAAAGTGCCATTGCTTTGGCTAAGAATCTGGTCTATCATGCAAAGACCAAGCACATTGAGGTGAGGTATCACTTCATTAGAGATTGCTTAGCCACTGAGAGCATTATTCTTGAGAAGGTTCACACTCGAGATAATGCTGCAGATGCTTTGACTAAAGCTCTACCACAGGATAGCTTTTGGCACTGTTGTCACTTGATGGGGGTTACTTGATTCTTGATCTTACGCAGTCACTTGTATATTGTGTAACATGCCCATCAGATGGGAGGTATAGTTTGTATATCTTCCACTCAGGTATTCTTTATTTTTTCTCCCATAGTTACTCTGGCCATATTGGCCTTTAGTGGGAGATTGTTACCGTTAGTGTCCATGTGAAAGGCCAAATGGCCAACGGACACTTCTTTGTTTATGTTCTTTAATAAAACATATAGTGGCCTGGTCAGTCACAGACTGTAAGTTCGACCGCATTTGTAAGACCTAAGAAGTCTGTCTTCGTGCTCCTTGTGTACTGTGTTTTCTGCGTATTCTACAGCCTCTGTGTGGAGTACTGTGTGCGACCCCAGGAGCTTGGTTTTCTACTCTTAGCATATCGTCATGGAGCTCTCGAGAAGGAGAGCGCACTGTGGTGCATCGTCATCGAAACACTTCAGAAGCAAGTATAGGAACTACTGCACGTTCGTGGGCATAACAATTGAATAGCTACCCTTATGAGTTGGGCTCAGATACGTGAATCGGAAAGCACAAAAAGACAAGAAGGAGGGTTAAACATAACATATTTGGAAAGACCCGAAGGACCCTATAGAACTCAATTAGAATATGTCGGAACCAACCACTTAGGTGCTCGCATGTATGAGGATGGTTTGCGAAGATCAGTAGTGGAATTGCACAGTCCTGATCAACCCATTGGATTGGATCGTCCAGTGGTGAAATTCGAGAGAGATGCATACATATACAAAGAAGGAACGATGTACATCATAAGTACTCAGCCAAATCATACCAATGAGTTTGGGGTAGTTCAGTTAGATACGGAAGCAAGAACCCAAGGAAAAGAACTAGTAGGAGAAGAACCTAGGACACCTAGAGGGAAATCTGTATTGACAAGAATACTAATCCCAAATTGGATCCCTCAGGATAACAGAAGCATAGAGTTGTTTCTGAATAAGGAAACTAACGAAGCATTTTGGAGGTATAGAATGGAACAACCTATTGAGGTAGGCTCCATCATGATCTATGAATTCAAGGACCCAGATACACCTGGAAAGGTTGTATACCTAGATGATACATCAGAACGAGTATTTGTAGTACCAGACCACGCAAGAAATACCTACACATGGAGAGGTGATTTAGTCTTCCCCCATCTCGAACAAATGTAAACACAAACCATCAGGGTGTTGGGACATCCTCAGCCCATGGTACTCAGAGAGAGAAGAAGGTATGTAACCCTAGACCATATGAACTGCATACGAAGGAGGACCGCAAGATCTTTGTCCAGATAAGTCACGCGACATCTACCCCAACCCACGCGGGCAATGGACAATTGTTATTCAAAAGAATGTAAGTAGATTTTCCCTTGGTCTTTCTGCAAATTAGAAGGGTTCAACACCCAACAGATGGGTCAAGTGGGTTGCATCCACGGTCAGGTGGACTGCATCAGCGGCCAAATGGGCACAATAGCCTGCAGTGCCCATCCTTCCACACTTACTATGGACTGGCCTAGATTAATGGTACAAAACGAAGCACTTCCTAATGGGCAAGTTCCGCAAGTGTTGGATCTCCCTTCTTTTCCAAAGCAGAGTGTCAACCAGACCTCTCAACCCGAACACGAAGGAGTCAACCACAATGAAGGAACCCAAACCAATGACCCTACCAGACTATGCAAAGAAAGCAACATTATCAGCATCACAAAACAAGTGGCAAGAGACAAGTAGGGGTGCCAAAAGGACAAAAAGCACTGACAGATTTCAACAATGCAGACAATGACAAAATGCGTGGTGATGTTATCAAATGGGAAGACATCTCGGCCATCACACCTTAGCTATCTAAGCCATTATGGATATGCATGCAACATTTCGCATTCCTGGCTCAGGATCGTTTCAGTATGCCTCACAAGCGTATTTGGTTTGGTTTGTATTTAGCATGTATTGGGCCCCAAACAATTGATCTTGTAAGTTGGATCATTGATCAGTTGTATCTAGCGCAACATAGATGGGAAAGGAAAAAGGTCATCCACAGATGTTGCACTCTCACTCGAATTGTGTATACGTGTTTGGCTTATGAACTATAGAACGTGCAATGACAAGTGAAGAATTGAAGGCATTCAAGGGGACTGCCAAGAAAGCCAGAAAAGCTAGCAAGGGACGGGCAAGCAAGCGCATGCGAGGATCGATCCCATGCCTACAAGTTCCAAAGTCCCTGTCTCCTCAACCCTCTCCAGAACAGTCACCTATGAAACCCACTGCACCGATACAACCCATATGCATATGCCTATCAAAACCAATTATCAATGAAGGTACGACCAACGCTCTTACCTCTCAAGCATCTACTATTCAGGAACCCACCACCACAGCAGCAGAAATTCCCACCTCCATAGGTGCGGAAGCATTTACTTTTCCTATACCCAATTTGGAAGAAAAACCAATGAATACCATGTTCGATCTTGAAATGCCGGATGCTTTTTCGAATGAATTTCAATTTTTCGAAGGACAACTTGTCTCTCAAGAGTATGAAAACCCAAGTTACCCTATGTTGAAGCTCAAGGTCAAGGACAAAGCATGGAAGTGCATCGAGGAAGTGGACGCACAAGAATAAAGAGCAAGTAGGGAGCTCCAAGAAGCACCTGTCAAACTTCCAGAAGAAATCCCTATAAAAATAGTGATTTTCATCACTAAAAACCATTGTAAATACCATTTTTCCATTTTTGTAACTCCATTTTGTTCAAGCCGAGGAGTCCTCGAGCTTGAGGAGTATTAGAACTACCATCCTACCAATTTTCATAATTTTTAGACTCCGTTTGAGCCCCCAAATAAGCCATGGAACCTATTTTTTAACTAGGCCGGACACTAGGTCTGGACAGGGCCAAAACCACTCAAAAACCTATAAAAAGGGCTCGAGAGCTCATTTTTGAGGTTAGCTTGTTGTAGATTTCAGCTTTGTAAGAGAGCTCTTGTGCAATCGAAGATCTTCCTTTGTTCCACTCTTTGCTCTTACTTTGTGCGCGTGTGTGTGTATGTGTGTGCATGCTCTTGTGCTTTCACTCACACACTTGTGCCATCACTTGCTCACGGTCTTCATACCGGTCCTCACGTCTCCACGGATTGACATTTATGAGGTGAAGCTCCTCACGTTGGTACTCACCATTGTGCTAGAGTGACACCAAATTTGGCACCGTTGCCGGGGAGAGAGCTTGGGGGACGAGCGTGTGACGGTAAGACGTAGAGTCGCGACGTGGGAAGGTTAAAAAATCACCATTTTCAATTCAGTTTCTGAGTTTTTTTTCTCTTCTTCATCTTCATCATCATCACCATCTCCTTCCCTCTTCATATTCTCTGTTTTTTTCCATTTTCGCCACTACATTCACTCGTTTTTTACTCGTGGCTGTGAGAAACAAGCTTAGGAGGAGCTGAGAACCAAAAGCGCCGAAGAAAATCACTTGAAACAACTCTCAAAAACACCAAAATCTGGGCGACAGTATCGCGGTGTGAGAGGAACAATGTCTGGTATCGCGTGGGTGGTATTGCCAGTTTGGAGATATATTTTGCATCTACAGGCTGATAGAAAAGTGACAAGGAGGGCACAAGGTACACATATCTGCAAAAATTTTTTAATTTGGGTGTGAAAATCTCCAAGTATCGTGTCCGGTTGAGATTTGGTATCGCGATACCAGAACTCCCGTGTATCGCGATACTTGTCGAGGTATCGTATCGTGCATGCCCACTTGAGGTATCGCGATACCATTCTGGTATCGTATCGTCAAGTGCTGGTATCGCAATCACGGCCGCCCCGGCGGTATCGTATCGTGCCAGTCTTGGTATCGTATCGTTGATCGTACAGTATCGTATCGTCGGCCGAGTTGGTATCGCGATCGTCTAAATTTTGGTATTGTATCGTGTACTTGGCGGTATCATATCGTCTAGCTAAAGGTATCGTATCGTGCGTGAAAGTTGGTATCGTATCGCCGAGTCGGTATCGTATCGTCTGGTGCTTTAGTATCGTATCGTGTAAAGATCCAGTATCGTATCGTCTGATTTTTGGTATCGTATCGTGCATGTCAAGTGGTATCGTATCGCCTGGAAGGTATTGTATCGTCTATTAAGCGGTATGGTATCGCTTGTTAACTAGTATCGTATCGTGGACCAACCAAGTATCGTATCGTGAGGTTGGTATCGTATCGTACACCTTGTGGTATCATATCGTCTCCTATTTTGGTATCGTATCGTTGGCAAAGTGGTATCGTGTAAGACAAAGAAGGAGCCGGATCATCCAAGGCTCATGAAACAAAGAGGGAACGAACTAGAGAGAGACCGGAGGTAAGCTTTGTAGAAACTGTGGGAAGAGACAGATGAAGATATGGAATGGAAAGACCTGAAAGGGAGAGACATAGAGTACATAGGCATCAAAGAGATGAACATGATTTTCCATTGCCCAAACCCCGAGAGCACTCAAGAACCCTTAGACCTTCTCAAGTGGTTAAGACAATGAAGAACTATTTTGATGGGTCAGGAGATCCTTATGATCATGTGGCCGAGTTCAAACAAGTGCTAAGAGCTGAACAAGTAGAGGACTTGTTCGCCCAGTTCGAGGCATTTGGTTTGACTCTTAAGGGTACTGCCTTAGCTTGGTTTCAACCTCTAAACAGTCGCAACTATAGAGAGATAGGTCAGCCTCTAGAAGAATTCATTGTAGAATTTTCCAAGAGTGGTATCAGACATAACACATCATCCTTGATCCACAGCTTCAAGCAGACACCCCAAGAAACAGTGCGACTTGCAGGAAGAATATTTAGACAGTACTTGGAAAGATGTCCTGTGCCAGAATTACCCACAGCAGCCAAACAGGTGGCACTGTTTTTAGATGGCCTATTGAGCACAAAGTTGAGATCATATGTGTACTTGAAAGAGCCTAGATCCATAGAAGAGTGTGTGCGGATATGCATTGACATAGAAGACAACTTGGGTGAGGAATAAGGATTATCCACATTAGGGGAAAAAATGAACCCTGCATGGGCCTTTTAGATTAAGGAGTGTTTAGTGATGGACCAATGAGAAGAGGGTGGTGGACACAGTCTAGTCCCTTAATCACATAGGCTAGGCATAGGGTTCCCTTGTTTTTTTGTGGTCAAAGTAGAGAAAACCACCTTGAACTCATGGTTTCAGCCATTTGAATGGTTTTGAAAAGCTTCCCAATCAACTAGAGCCCTTGGATTGGCTTAAGGATCCAATGATGGAGGTTCAATGGCAAAAGTCAAGGCGACATCGCATTTGGACCCTTGGATGTGCTTGAAATTAGATGGTTGAGATCAAGAGAGACTTCAAAAATGCGCCTTCGAATATGTACCCTTGGATCTGGCCTACGATCGGAGGGCTATGCTTAAATGCCAGGCTTTTTGGGCGCCTTCACTTGTAGCCATCGGATTGAATGATGATCTAATGGCTGAAAAGCTTGCCCATGATGAAAACGCGCCTTTTGTTGTGCTCCATAGGATGCCAAGATAATCGGACGGTCAAAAATGTGCAGAAATTGTATCTCAGCCCCAATCACGGTTTTCCGTCCGATCTTGCCTTGATCTAAGGGCTCAGAATACCCACGAAATATGGCTCAGCCCCAAATGCGGTTCTTCGTCCGATTACCCATGATCCAAGCGTTGAAAACTTTGCAGAGAGTGATCATTAGATTCCCCACGCCTAATATTTGTCAGAAGTCCTCTCTCTCTTATGCACGTACGTCTTAATCTTGGCCATTCTTTTCAAGGATCCAAAGGCCACAATTATTCTCTTTCATAATGGAAATAAAGTAGTGTAAGAAATAAATATTTTATGTGAGAATACCACTAGTGGTTTCACTTGCCCCCTTAATGACCTTGATTTAGCTTTTTAATCCCTAAAAATTAGGAATCCTTACAAGGCCCATGCAGGGTTCACTTTTTCCCCTAATGAAACTCTATAAGGACTCTGACAGTTCTACTAGTCATACCACTAGAACCTCCAGTGAGATAGATGAGATAGCTGAGCAGGTGGCCAAAAAGCTAGGAGTTCAAAGTAGACAAATGCCAAGGGTCAACCCATTGAGGCGATGTTATACATGTGGGGGAGACCACATGGCTAATGTTTGCCCGATGATGGCTCAACCCCAAGGGAATCCTAATGCTCTATATTGCACCATTGAGAGAAAATACACCAATCATACGGCCCAAGAATGTCCTTACAATAGGCAGGCTGTCAGACAAAATTATCAGCCACCTTACCAGCTGGGTAGGTATCAGAATCAGTACCAACAGCCATATTATAGGCCACAACAATAATATCAACCTCAATACCAGCAGCAATATCAGGCACCAAATAGGCCACAGCGAGTCCTGGGAATCCAACCACCAACTCTTGCCAATGTGATCCCAGTTAAATATACGATGGCGGAGGAGAACCCTAATAGAGCATTGGTACCGATAACCCCATTGATACTAGAAAATGACTCTCACGCTCATGGTTCAGACTACTTCCATGAAGATACTCCACATGCTTATTACATAGAGTCACCTGAGCAAAGTGAAACTTCTCCATATCAAATATGAGGCATCACCCATGGAAAAAAATTGGGAACCAGAATACTCCAATGTCATGTATACGAATCCAAGTCCTAGGCCCCAAGTGAGACAAGTAAGACCACAAGCCCCTAGAGGACCATGCTTTAGATGTCAGGGTGACCATTTCATTCGTGAATGTCCCCACCAACCAGCTCTAGGACAAGGGCAAAACATCACAATACAAGGCTTTTGTCTTGAGTGTGGCAAAGAACATCTTCCTAGAGAGTGTCCGAGAAACCCCTCTAGTGCACCCAAGGTTACACCCATCAATGTGGTAGGCTTAGTGGCAGATTCAAGTTCAAGTAGCAGTAATGTGGCTCCTGTACATGCAGTTACTAGGGCACAGGCTGCACAACAAGCAAAACCATCTGAGCAGTGGGAGTCAAGTGAGTCAGGAGAACCTAGTAAGAGGAAACCAAGAACATGGAAGGATACCAGAGAGAAGGCTAATCGCAAGTGGAACAAAAAGATATCTGAAATAGAAGAAAGCCTAAAAGATGCCAAAACAAAAATAGAAGACATTGCATCTCAAAGCCCCTCGCATGTTGAAGCTCCATCCACTTCGCTTCATCCCACCCCACCACCCATTGTAAATAACCCACAACCAGGGTCTGTTCTTGCAGATCCAACCCTAGAAGGCTTGGACATGATGTTCAAGGCCTACCAGGCTTGCCTTCAAGAAGGGCCAACAGCAGCAAACCTAGACAAGAGTTATCCCAGAGCAGATTTAGAGATTGAACGGATGAAAATGTGCATGAAAATGGTGGAACAAGCTCAAGCTATACTTGAGACTAGTCAAAAGTTCAATCAGACAAACTCTGTCAAGCCAGATTTGCATTTCCAAGGCTTACTAGAAAGACCAGAGCAGTTGGTAAACAAGCCGCAAGTTTCTTTACCTCCACAGGCTCAATCGGTTGTTGAAAGAGGAAGCTCGCCACCAAGGAAAGCCTATGTTCCTGATTCCATTGATGATGGAACACCTCTTTCAATGCAACAGTACTCTCAAGAGTTCTTGCGGGAAATACCAAGGAAAGCCTATGTTCCTGATTCCATTGATGATGGAACGCCTCTTTCAATGCAACAGTACTCTCAAGAGTTCTTGCGGTAACACCAAGGAGAAGGGTAATCCCCCTCCTATTCCTGAGATTGATGATCTTCATGATCAATTTCCCCAAGACATTCCGTCTATCTATGGAGACCAAGCAGAGCAACAAGAAGATGAAAGATTAGATTTTGAATCTAATTCTTTACAAGAGTTGCCGCAATTCACAGGCCCATGGGAATCTGAATCTCTCCAGATCAGAGCTCCCACAATATTGGTAAGAAATGAAGACTCAATGATTCCAAGGAACACTGATGTCGTGAAGAAAACTAAGGTTCAGTGTCATCTCATTGTAGAGGAGCTGCTCAAGGCAAAACCTGAGCTATGGAATCATGTGAAGGATCAAGTTCCAGAACTTGAGTCCACTATGCCCAAAGCAAGCTCTAAGCAAAAAGTTCCAGAGATACCTCTAGACAAGATAGGAGACATGAGTGAAGGTGAAGAAGGTAATACTTATCTTTCGATCACCTATCAAGATTACACAACCAAAGCAATCGTAGATTCAGGTGCTGGTGTTGCTATTGCGACCACTTCTTTGTGGAAGCGATGGGGCAAACCTACATTAAGACCAACTAGAATGAAGCTTCAAATGGCAGATGGTCATTTTGAAAGACCTCTAGGATTGCTCGAAGGGATAACTCTAACCACTTGTGGTGTAGAGTTTGAACACACATTTGCTATATGTGACTTTGAGAAAAATAATGTCTATGAGATGATCGTAGGAAGACCCTTCCTACGACAATTGCAAATAGTACAGGATTTGGGAACCAACTCCTTGTACTTACAGCACTTAGGGGTCACTACCAAGGTCAATTTGAAGGATTACACCTTCAGAGATGTACCACCCCTATAGTGGAATCCTATCCACAAAGCGAAAGAAGATTCTATCTCCGTGCACTCTGGCAGTTCACCTGATCCATCATGGCTGCATGAAGATATTCACTTGTGGATGTGGAAGGTCGTAGAGGAAGAGGAAAAGCGCCTAAAAGCGAGAGAAGAAGGAACTCCCCCAGGAGATAAACCAATAAAAGACTCAGCCTATACACCGATGATATTTCCAGATGAGGAATTTGAGCCTCTTGGTTGGGCAGAAATCTTAGCTACCATGGACATTGCAGTCAATGAAGAACAATGGACACCTCATTGTGATGAGGAGGGTTATGATATTTCAATGTTCATGTGTCAACCCTTGTTGGAAGAGTGTGATCCTAGTGAGTTCATAGAAGAAGAAGAGAATGATGGTGATCTAGAATCCATTGTGATGGATACTTACTTTGACTCAGAGGAACACTATTTAGAAGACATAGGAGTGTTAACCCAAAAAGAAGAAGAAGAACCCCTCACAAGCATTAAAACGATAAATTCAAAGGAAGGAAGTGAAGGTAGTAAAAAGAAAATGAAAAGAAAAGTAGTGAAACAAGAAGAGGAGGAATCATTGTTTGAAGTCCCAGAAAACTTCAAGAAATATGAAGTGGAAGACCGAAAAATTCTGGTACGAATGCCTAAGAGAGAGGCCATTATAGGAGAAGCATATGACAATAAAGAAAAGACCAAAAAAATTGTAGTGACCATTGAAGGGAACGAAGAGCGATGTACGTACATAGGAGATGACCTAAGTGCAAAAGAAGAAGCAGAGCTTGTAGCTCTATTAAGGGAATATAGGGATGTGTTCGCATGGCACTATAGAGACTTGAAGGGAGTAGATCCAAAAATTTGCTCTCATACTATACCCATGACGGCTGAGGCCAAGCCCACCAAACAAAAACCCTACACATATAATGACACTTATGCAGCTAAAATAAAGGAAGAAATTGACAGGCTGATTGAAGCTAGATTCATCTATGAGATTGAGCATACTGAATGGGTGTCCCCCATTGTAGTGGCGCCCAAGAAGAATGGAAAATTGCGAGTGTGCATTAACCTTAAAAAAGTTAATGCCGCTACGATCAGAGATAGTTATCCACTTCCAATCACCAAACATCTATTGGAGCGTGTTGCAGGCAAGGAAGTTTATAGCTTCCTTGATGGAATTTCAGGTTACAACCAAGTAGCCATTGCCCCCGAAGATCAACACAAAATGGCCTTTGCCACAGAATGGGGAATCTTTGCATTTTGTGTGATGCCATTTGGGCTCACCAATGCACCTGCAACATTCCAAAGGCTCATGTGTCATGTCTTCAAAGAGTTCTTGCGGAAGAGCTTATAAGTATATGTGGATGATTTATGTGCTCATTCCCAACAAAGAGGATACCACATCCCTGAGCTCAGACAGATCTTCAACAAGTGTAGAGAATATTGAGTGTGTTTGAACCCAGAGAAGTGTGTGTTCATGGTACGACAAGGTAAAATCTTAGGTCACATTGTTTCTAAAAATGGGATATCAACAGATGAAGACAAGGTAAGAGCCATAGCGGAGTTGCCAGGACCAAGGAATGTTAAAGAGGTACAAGCCTTTATGGGCCATTGTGGATATTACGGTAGGTTTATCTACATGTATGCCATCATAGCCAGACCTCTTTATGGATTGTTGACAAATTTTGAGTGGAACGATGAATGTGAAAAATCCTTCATTGAGCTAAAAAGACGCTTGTGCTCAGCACCAATACTGACCACTCCTGATTGGAGTAAATCATTCCATGTCCATGTGGATGCATCCAATCATGCAATAGGATGTGTGCTAGCACAACCCACAGGTGAAGGAAACCTAGATTTGCCGATAGCATATGCTAGTAGGCAATTAAATGCAGCTGAACGAAATTATACCACAACGGAGAGAGAAGGATTAGGCATGGTATATGCTGTGAAAAAGTTTAGACACTATCTATTGGCCAATAAGTTCAAGTTTTTCACTGATCATCAAGCTTTACTATGTTTGGTCAATAAACCTTGCAATACAGGCCGCTTGGTAAGGTGGTTCCTTTTACTAATGGAATACGACTTTGAAGTTGTTGTCAGGAAAGGCAAGACCCACCTTAGGGCGGACCATCTTTCTCGCGTCACTTCAGGAGAGCCACCGCAAGGAGTGTCTGATGAATTGCCCGATGCTTATCTGTTCAATTTAGAAGTTGTTCCTAAATGGGCAAATAAGTTGGTACCAGTCCCAACCTTCGAGCCTGCAAATAAAAATGTGAAAACAAGCAAAGAAGAAATTGTAAGATCACAAAAGTATCAAATATTGGCCGGAAGCATGTACAAACAAGATAGTGTTGAGGACGACGAACATACTAGTTGGTTGCAACAAGCCCATGAGGGACTGCTAGGAAATCACTACTCTAAACAACAAACATTGCAGAATCTAAAACGTTTAGGAGTGTATTGGCCTAGCATGGACAAAGAAATACAGGAGTGGGTCCAGAATTGTCCAGTGTGCCAGAAGAGACCCCCAGTGGAGCATGCCACTCTTTATCACGTGTCATTAATCCCAGATTGGAGTGCTCCATTGGTTGAGTTCATGAGATCGGGAACATTACCCAATCAAGCTAGTCTTGCAAGAAAACGGAGCATGGAGCAAGAGGCTCAAGACTATGCCTTAGTAGGAGACAACCTATATCGAAGAGGCAAGGATGGTTACCTAAGACTGTGCATTCATGAATCAGACTACTTGAAAGTCTTAGAAACTGCACATAGTGGTGTTGCAGGTGGACACTTTGGGCCTGACAAAGTAATTAAGACCATTCTATTCTCAGAACTTTGGTGGCCCACTCTTCATATGGATGCACATACTTATGTGAAGAAATGTGACACATGCCAACGTGCCCAATATCTGATAAGAAAAGATGAGATGCCATTGAGGCCAATGATGGGAGGGCACGCATTCTCGAAGTGGGGTATAGACTTTGTTGGTCCTTTTAACCCCCCAGCTAAAAACTCCCATGCGGAATACATTATTATAGCCACTGATTACCTTACCAAGTGGGTAGAAGTAAAAGCCACAACAAAGAATGATGCTCAAACAATAGCTAAGTTCTTATTCGAAAATGTGTTCACTAGATATGGGTTACCAATAGAGTTGGTTAGTGATACAGATACACACTTCTTGAATGAGGTCATTGAAAGTCTCCTTCAAGAATTCATGGTGATACACAAGAAGTCTGCCCCTTATCACCCACAAGCCAACGGATAGACCGAGAGCACGAATAAGATCCTATGTAACGTATTGACAAAACTTGTAAATAATAAACGCTCTGATTGGGACAAACAGCTTCATCATGCTGTTTGGGCTTACCGAGTTGCTTACAAAACAATACTCAATGCCACCCCATTTCAGATGGTCTTCGGACAGAATGTCGTGCTACCTTTGGACTTCCTAATCCCAGCCTTGAAAGTAGCATAAGAGCACGAGTGGAATGGACACGAGTTGTCCTCCAGGATCTTTGATCTAGAACGCTTAGGTGAGACGAGGCTACGAGCAGCAGCAGGTATCTATGCTGCAAAGAAAAGACAAAAGGCATACTTTGATGCCCATGTAAAGGACAAAGGATTGAAAGAAGGAGATCTGGTGCTGGTTTATACGCTAAAGCAACATGCCCGCAAATTGGAGAAACGAGGATATGGACCCATGATCATTAATAGAATCTCCACTAGTGGTGCAGTTCAATTGGCCACTTTAGAAGGTGATATCTTGCTGAACTATATAAGTGGTTGTCGAGTCAAGTTATATCAAGAACCTCTTACAGAGGATATGCTCATGAGACTCAACACTGCTAAGAAGCGAAAAGAAGAGGAGTTAAGAGTTCGAGAAGAAGCACAAGTAGAGGCTAGAGAGCGCATCAGAAGAAATAAGTTACGGCGACTAGGCCTAGATGTCAACACAAAAGCTCCAAAATATCACATGGACATGTGCCAAAATCGGGCATAACTACTTCTCGAATAATTGATCGACGGCCCTTTGTGACTATAGAGGTAGGACAAGGAAAGAGTGTAAAGACTGTGAGAGCATTGGTTGACTCAGGTGCAGCAACTAGTGCAGTTAGACTTTCATACTGCCAAGACCTACAATTGGACATCAAGCCCATAGAAGCATATCTCATAGGATTGGGAGGTGTGGAAACCCCTTGCTTGGGCGAGGTGGAACTTCCCATTTACCTTCAAGATGTTCCAATAAAAGTCAGAATGCTAGTGTGTCACGATGCGGACCTTACAGAGCCACTTGTCCTAGGTCAAGATTGGATTTATGACCATGCAGTCAACTTGAACTTAAGAAGTCAACTTCTTCAAGTTTGGGTACAGGAACAATACATTACATTAGAATTAGAGAACTGTATGCTCACAGATCACGGCACCACACACACTCTTAGTTCCTCTAAGACCAATCTTCACGCACAAGATGTTGAGTGTGTCCAAAGCTCTATGACCCAGAAGGCCTCGGTCACAGAGGAAAGGACTCAAAGGCAAGTTGAATCCTCTTGTATAAAGACGAAGGCCATCACCACTCAACCACAAAGGCAAATGAAACAATACATGACAACCACTACGTCGAACAAACAACGAGAATTCAAGGAAAAAATATCTCCGGCCATGAAGCAGATATGGGTACGAAAGGGAGAGCAACCATCAACCTTGCCTACACAGTTTCCACCCAGGCAAGCCAACCATGTGAAGACCAGAAATAAGCGACCAGGGCCATCTCAACCAAAAGATCTCCGACAAATCTGGGTGCCTAAGAAATTAGCGATAGCTCAACAAGGGAAATTACAGATATGGGTACCTAAGAAGCTCTTACATGCACAACGGCTTATGCTCCCCACCATGCAAAAGGTCTCAACAAAGACGCCAAGGAGAGGAAAGGGTAAGAACAATGCACAAAGACCCAAAGAAGATAAACTCAACCCTTCTGCAAAAATAAGCAGGCAATCATCAAGGATATGGGTTTGGAAGCCAAAAGCACCAACAACATCCACAGAACCAAAAGGCCAACCACATGGGATACCAAAGTTTGGAAAGCATCCAAAGATGAAGTGGCCTGAGGTGATCTCTACAGTACCAAACCCTATTCCAAAATGGGTTCCAATCCGGAGGATTACATCATTTCGAGATCCAATCGACACCTCCAATCTAAGAATTCATCAAGTATGCAAGTAACATCAAAAGCCTCGACCAACAGCAACCATGTGCCTTTGGCATAACCCAGTGTTTGCACCATTCAGGTCATGCATTTCCAAAGTATGCATGAATATAGGGCCACCTTACATGGCCGTGCATAGACACAATTGAGAAATCCTAGGCACATGAGACACAATTTTCACATGTAAAATATTTTATAGATACTAACCTCTTTCTTCTTGTTTGATGCCATCGTGTGCACCAACCAAAAAAAAAAAAAAAAAAAAAAAGCCGATAAACACCATGTTGGAACTACAACATGAAGAGATGAAGATCAACGGACCTTTCACCATGGTAAGACGTTTATGCCTCAACAACACTATAACCATGATAGATTAGGAAACCTCTTCGTCAGAATACCCTTGAGCACTTAGCTCAAGATCCAATCTCTTACACCATACTTCTTCCCATGCATTTTCCAAGTATCAAGTATGCATACATAGGGCCACATTACAAGGCCATGCACAAGGCACATATTTTGTTCAACCCATGCACTAATGCACTTACCCACCATCCATTATGGGTTACAAGTACTTGGCATGAAAACACTAAAAGCCATCTTTGGAAGAACCAAACGACATCAAGGTGAAAACAAGAAGGGCAAGGAAGCCATCCACCACCAAGAGTTGCTCATAATCAACATTGACCACCTCCTTTGAGCAGCTCACAAATGCACCATCAAGATGGA
The DNA here is from genome assembly GCA_020310875.1 of Ceratopteris richardii. Classification (NCBI taxonomy): domain Eukaryota; kingdom Viridiplantae; phylum Streptophyta; class Polypodiopsida; order Polypodiales; family Pteridaceae; genus Ceratopteris; species Ceratopteris richardii. The sequence continues at coordinate 133,668,740 of CM035435.1, forward strand.
ATACAAGGAAGAAGTACATACAAAGGGATTACAAACTGCAAGAGCTCATCGTGGCAAAGTGAAGAACCAGACAATTGACTAGGCTACATTGGAAAGATGGATCACTCCTGTTGGACGTAAAGGACACTACCTCTCAACGCACTACATGGAACAACCGCTACAACAAGGGTTTGTCAGGGACGACAAACTCAAGAGGGGGGGGGAGTGTTGAAGCTCAAGGTCAAGGACAAAGCATGGAAGTGCATCGAGGAAGTGGACGCACAAGAACAAGGAGCAAGTAGGGAGCTCCAAGAAGCACCTGTCAAACTTCCAGAAGAAATCCCTATAAAAATAGTGATTTTCATCACTAAAAACCATTGTAAATACCATTTTCCATTTTTGTAACTCCATTTTGTTCAAGCCGAGGAGTCCTCGAGCTTGAGGAGTATTAGAACTACCATCCTACCAATTTTCATAATTTTTAGACTCCGTTTGAGCCCCCAAATAAGCCCTGGAACCTATTTTTTAACTAGGCCGGACACTAGGTCTGGACAGGGCCAAAACCACTCAAAAACCTATAAAAAGGGCTGGAGAGCTCATTTTTGAGGTTAGCTTGTTGTAGATTTCAGCTTTGTAAGAGAGCTCTTGTGCAATCGAAGATCTTCCTTTGTTCCACTCTTTGCTCTTACTTTGTGTGCATGTGTGTGTATGTGTGTGCATGCTCTTGTGCTTTCACTCACACACTTGTGCCATCACTTGCTCACGGTCTTCATACTGGTCCTCACGTCTCCACAGATTGACATTTATGAGGTGAAGCTCCTCACGTTGGTACTCACCATTGTGCTAGAGTGACACCCTACCACACCCCCTGATCAACCGCAAGAGCAAGTAATTTCCAGCTCTGAGGAAGAGAGGATAGAGACCGATGATGAAGACGGAGATGATGAAGCTAGTCAGGCTAGTCATGAATCTCAAGAGAATGTGCAGAATGATGAACAGGAACAGCACACTGACACTCAGGGTGACACAAGTACTTATGAAGATGAAACATTTGAAGCTGCGGCCTACACATTGGCAATCAAGAAGCTATACTGCACCATGCAAGCCATTTGGGCGCGCAAAAAACTCTCAGAGGAAGAAATCCAAGCGGTTGTAGAACAAGAACTCGCTAAAGGAGGCTTCAAAGAAGCTTACAATCAGGGATTCAGGGAACTGGTTAAGTCAGTAGGAACTAATGAAGCATTACGATATTTGCAGAGGAAACTCCTACCCCAGTTTGACCCACGACAGGTACGATTGCTATCAAAACCGGGTCAATATATTCGTGTACCAATAGATGTTCAGTCTTCACAACAGGCTATAGAAGCACGTCTCATTCCGGAAGGTCCTTTGACAGAAGAAACAATCTTCATCGACTCCCCACCTCGCACCTCTGCTATACATACCCCTAACATCGTTGAAGTACCCACCACACCAACCGTTCCTCTTTCACCTCCTGTCCCTCCAATCTCTCCTGTACACCCTACATCCCCTCGACCATCCACGTACTTTGATAGTGCGGTAGTAGAAGCCTTTGTTGCCTCAATTCCTCTCACCCTTTCCGCACCCCACCTAGCCTCCCTCCTAGAACATCCACCCTTCTATCCAGGCCATTTCTACATCCTTCCATCCCTTCCTTCCCCATCCCTCTAAGACCCCTATTCCCATTTTCCCCTCCATTGACCTTCTCCCCCGTCTCACCTCCCCAACCCACTGCATTTCCTCTTTCCCCTCTCCACCAAGCAGTACAAGAGACCCCATCTGTAAATTATTCGGCAACCTTTGTAAACCCTGTTTTCATACCCACTCACACACCCACTAACGCTCCACTATTCACAGTCACAACACTTGACACCACATCCAGTGACATGGACATATCACCACCCACTGCACCATCACTCACCTCATCCATTTCACCATCACATTTAGGCACATCACATTTCTCCATAGTCACCACTGCATCCACTTTCCCATCCCTATTTCCCCTTCCCATTGCATCAACACCCCCACCCATAGCATCTTCACTCACTCCACTATTAATTTTATCACCCACAATTGACACCGCATTCCGTCAAATGTTCGTATGTATGACACAAGTGAGAGATGAATTCACATCTCTAGGGACTAGTTACCAAATGCTGCAGCAAACCACGAATGACTTACAGTCGCAGCTCAATTCTTTATTAATCAAGAATGCCTCCCTTAACACACGCTACCAAGAGCTACGTCAGGCCTACCACAACCTTTAACTAGAAAGTGAGCAGAAGACCAAAGAGGCCATTACAGACATCGGCAATTTGTTAAGGACTCAAACCATTCGCAATGCAACACTCACTCGCAACATGGGATTACTAAGACGCCATCTAGCAGTAGCCAAAGAAGAGAATCAACGCTTGCAGGAATAGAATAGAGAAAACCTTGAAGCTGCTTTAGATCAACCGGACGAACCCTTGAGTCCCAACCATTTTAAAGCTGTCCCCTCTGAATCCATGAAGATACTATTGGAAGATCATGCCACACTACTAGAGGAGTATGACAGTATGAATGAGGCATATCAAAAGCTCCAGGACAACCACAAAATGGTCCAGTTGAGAGCACCTGTACTGCAAGCATCACCAACTTCTGCGGCCACATCTCCAAAGATCATCGAGGAACTCAACGCTTTACGGGCCCAGGTATTGACTCTTCAAACACAGATAGCAGCATACGAAGCACCCCCTAGGCTAGATTCCCCATCGGAACTACCAGTAGATGAAGAAACAATGACTATCTTGGTGGAGGACACTTTTGAAGAAGCCTACGAACCACAACCCATCCCAGGCAGACGAGTCACGGCCGAGGGCTAGACCACATTTGAACTCCCTACTCCCGCATGGATGAAGACTGTAGAAGAACTTGGCAAGACACACTCATCACGTCTGGAGGCTCAATTACACGCAATGGCCATGATAGAGGAACGTATACTACAATCCCCTTATTTTTCTCACTTGGCCCCTCACAGGTATATATCTGGGCATGAGCTGCAATACAAGCCATATTTTATGTTAATGGCCGAATATTAATTGGCCATCGAAAAAGAGACAGACAAGAAACCTTCCCATGCAACTCAGTTTGAACTTGAAGACTTGCCAACGGATGGGAAGCAAGGAGAAATCTTTCAACCAACTTGGTGCCAAGATTTATTACAAGAATATCCCAAAATGATGAGCACATGGGTCAAGGCACCCTTGCATTTAAAGTATAACCCATGTTGGGGACCGATACCAAGACTCCGCTCCTGGAAGGCCTTTGCAATCAAAGTATAGAACAACAAGCAGTGCGAGGACTGGCTTAATTACCCCTATTTCACTCCACCCCGCGGACCACCCATTGTAGGATACATGATGGCAACGATTCGCCACTGGCTCCCCCGCTTACAACAAATGGACAATGTAGCTGTGCGTATGACAGTCAAAATATTTGACATGATGTAGATTGTCTTCAAAGTCTTTCGTCGTGTCAAGGCACCACATGTTAACACCCCGGGTTTCGATCATGGTAATCAGGATTTAGCGTATGATATGAGCACGATGCCATCGCTCCGGGTGTGTTATGCCTGGCATTGTCACCTCAAATATCTATCGGCATGCTACAAAATAACCTTTGAAGAAATGTTTACTAAAGGTTTTTGGGAATACCATTCAAAGGTGTTCATAAGCAAGCCCACACACTTACTCCAGTTATTTTCCTGTGAACAAATGCTATACTCCACGCACTATAGACTCCCACCACCAGATGAACCTCAACCCATAGATTGGGAAAAACTTGAAGCAGATCTTGCCAGAGGAATTCACATTTCAGAGCACACCCTCGCCCAGGACCTCCTACAGAATTATATCCGACAGACGCCACAACAAAGTTCTATCGAGGACGACAGAAGCGAGAGGGAGGGGGGTGTTGGCAGTAGCCAGAGGCACACACTATGTGGAAGCATGTAAAGGCAGAGCACAACGAAGTAGTGGGGAGCTAGACAGATTATTCTTTCAAAGAAACATGTTTTACAATACTTTTTCAAAACCATCAATAGTGATTTTCATCACTTTTGTACCATATGTAACATAGAAAAACCCTTTTTGTAATTAGTAGCTCCATTTTCTGCAAGCCGAGGAGTCCTCGAGCTTGAGGAGCTTAGGTAGAACGATCGTGCCAATTTTGGTAATTTTAGGATCTCATTTACCCCTTCAAATAGCACCTAGAACCTATTTTTTAACTATGCCAGTCATTAGATGTGAAACCGGTCAAAACTAATCTAAAAACTATAAATAGAGCTAGAGAGCTCATTTTTGAGGTTAGCTTGTATGAGTAGAGAAGAGCTTAGAGCTATTTTGAGGTTGTAATTGAGATATTGAGAATAGAGTCTATTTTCCTACCTTCCATTGTGTCTTGCTTGTCTCCTACATGTGTGTGTGCATCTCTATGCTTTTCACCTTCACTCTCACTACATCTCACGTTCATGATCTTCATATGAGTCCTATTCTTTCCGCGGTGAACAATTGCGATGGTATGGAACAACCGCGATGGTCTGAGACAGTTGTGATGGCTCAGGTGAATCATCGCGATGGCGTGGTACAATCGCGATGGTCCGAAGGTGCGAGGCATCACGATGGTCTAAGTAAGTCATCACAATGGTCTGTCTAGCGAGCAATCACAATAGCGTGCACCCGTCGCGATGGTCAATGCTCAATGCAATCGTCGCGATGGCGTGAGCCCATCGTGATGGTCACGAGGCACAATGGCTTGAGCCAATCGCGATGGTCCAATTTTGAAGCGTTGCATTGGCATACCTGGTATTGTTGCGATGGTCTATCTTAACATGTGGCAGATGAGTCGTCGTGATGGCGTGAGCCAATCGCGATGGCGTGGGGTCGGCGAGATCGACGCGATGGTCAGTGACCATTGGGATGGCTCAAATGAACCGTCGCGATGGTGTGAACAAATCACGATGGTCCGACGGAGCCTTTGCGATGGAGCAAATTGTGATGGTGTGACACAATCGCGATGGCATGAGCCCGTCACGATGGTCCACCAAAGTGATGATTTACAAAATGCAACTATGGATTCCTATGTGCGCAAGTGTGCTCTACACCGTGATGAACTCGCATACCAAAAATTCTGAGTTTGGCAAACCATTGCGATGGTCTGACACACACGGCAGATTCTGACAGAAAGAGGATTTTTTACCTTTTGAAAGCTTTCTTGCTGCTCTGGAGCACTGTTCCTACAAGAAAACTCAAAAACACACAAGCACATACAAGCACAAAAGCTCTCTCTCTCTCTCTCTCTCTCTCTCTCTCTCTCTCTCTCTCTCTTTCTCGCATGCACAAATGAAAAATACAAAAAACTAATTAAAACCAACAGCAAAAACTGAAATTTTTACCTTCCAATGCCACTTCTTGCTATACTCTTACCATCACACATTCGTCCTAGACTCGATCCCCGGCAATGGTGCCAAATTTGTTGTTGCTCTATCACAATGGTAAGTACCACGTTAAGAAGCTCCACCTCCTTAATGTCAATCCATGGAAGAGATAGGAGTGATATGAAGATCGTGAATGTGAGATGTAGTGAGAGTGAAGGTGAGAAGCATAGAGATGCACACACACATATACACACATGTAGGAGACAAGCAAGGCACAATGGAAGGTAGGAAAATAGACTCTATTCTCAAGATCTCAATTACAAGCTCAAAATAGCTCTAAGCTCTTCTCTACTCATACAAGCTAACCTAAAAAATGAGCTCTCTAGCTCTATTTATAGTTTTTAGACTAGTTTTGACTGATTTCACATCTAGTGACCAGCATAGTTAAAAAATAGGTTCTAGGTGCTATTTGAAGGGGTAAACAAGATCTAAAAATAACCAAAATTGGTAGGCTCGTTCTACCTAAGCTTCTCAAGCTTGAGGACTCCTCGGCTTGCACAAAATGGAGCTACTAATTACAAAAGGGGTTTTCTATGTTACATATGGTACAAAAGTGATGAAAATCACTATTGCTGGTTTTGAAAAAGTATTGTTAAACATATTTCTTTGAAAGAATAATTTGTCTGGCTCCCCACTACTTCGTTGTGCTCCACCTTCACATGCTTCCATGCCGTATGTGCCTCTGGCTACTGCCAACAGTGCAATAGGTTGTTTTTCAACACCTTTCATAATATTCAACAATCCTTTTGTAACCAATACATGAGCCATCATATATGTGCATAATGGGCAATTGGTACCATCCAACTTGTCCTCAACAACCAACATATGGAATACATCATTGCTTTCAGCCATGGCCACTGATTAAAATACCCTATAGCAAACTTTGAGGCACATGTACTGGCAAATGAAAACTTGTATATATATTTGGAACAGAAGGAGGAAATTGCTTGCACAAGGGTTGTGATAGTGTGTTTGGAGGCCGAAACAAGCTGAGATCAAAATTTGGACACCATATAGTGAAGCTATTTTGAACTCCTAATCCCACTTAGTATGCTCATCAATTTTTGTGTGATTCTGATATTGTGACTAGAGGGGTGTCGATGACATCCTAGATGAAGTGGTGACATATTCTGATACCAATTGTTGGACTCTAAGGTCTACAGAAGCACACAAATAGCAAACGGAAGAAGAAGACGCTTTTAGCACAATGCACAATATTGAAACTATTACCAAGTGAATGTACAAAGATAAGTAACCCATTTAGGTTATAGGCATATATAAAGCCAGGGGAAAAAACCTCCTAAAGAGGGAAAAAAGTGCTTCGATGGTCCTAAGTGTGTTCACACACATCACTACCAAAATATACCAACAAGAACTACCATCAGTAGTAGTTAGAATGATCTTACCAACTCCCATTATAGGATAAGAGGAGTTGTTGGCACATGTGGCAATATTCCCTATAGGGGCAGGCTCAAGAGAACTGAAGAAACTATGCTATGAGGTAATATGTTTGGTTGCCCCACTATCAAATTACCAAACATCTGAGTCCACAGTAGACATACACTATGTTGGAGAAACACTCACTAATTGGACATATATTTGAAGGTCAAAGCTTTAGAAGAAAATCACATGCCTATGTAAAGGGACAAATTCACAAGTGTATTATATTTGTAAAGTTAGTTCACTTTAGTTCTAGAATTTTTTTTTTAAATCATGAGAATAAGAAAATCTATATAAGTTAGTTTGTATCAATTGACGCGATGAGGAAGACAATGATAGAGTGAGTTAGAACCCAATTTGTATGACTGAGTATAGTCGGGCTTCTCTGAGTGAGAAAGCACTTGTAAGCTTTTGAGTTTTCATAGCTATGATAAGAACTAGTTAAAGTTCAGTGTATAAGTCTTCTTCTTCCATCTCCAGAGTTTGTCTTCTATGAAAGGTTTTTTAAAAGTTGAAGTTTTCCATGCAAGTTGATGCTTGGCATCGAATGTATGTTGAAAGGTTGAGTTTTATGTGGGAAGTCGATGCCTGGCATCGAATCTTAGCTGATAAGTTATTTTCTTCATATCTGACTTTTATCTACTGACAAATCTTCTTAAAAAGATGAAGTTTGTGGAGCAACTCAATGCCTGGCATCAAGTTTCAACATAAAGTCGATGCCTCACATCGACTTCTAACATAAAAGTGGTCTTGTTCCTGTCTGTGTTCAATCGGCCAGTTCAGACACTGAAAAAGTGGTTAAAAAAGTTGAAAGTCAATGCCTGGCATCGATTTTTGGTTGCAAGTCGATGCTAGGCATCGAATTTTCATTTTTAGAAAGTGATCTTTACTAAAACACGCAAAATTTCCACTTTTGGAAGTCATACAGGGTCATCTTGTGAAGGCTATATCTTGAGTTCTAGAGATTTGTTTCTTGCATATGACAGCTTGTTGGAAAGCTCTACTCTTCTACTTTCATCCACCAAAAGATCTTGGAGAAATAGTATTTGAACTAAGAGAAATTAGCAAAATACTTTAGGTATTTCATTTTAGTGACTAGAAAGTTATGAAGAAGTAAAGTTCTTGGTTTTGGCTATCATTTCTCAAATTTTTGAGTGGCAATGAGTTAATGGTGACCATAGAGGTGTTCTAGTGTCACATTAATTCATTTCTTGTGATGTTTCACACATCAACAAGTGGTATCAGAGCAAAAAGGTCCTAAAGAGCAGAAGGTGGCAAAGGTACGAGAAGTTTTGGAAAGTTTTCCATTAAAGTTTGAAAGGTGAAACATTTGAAGGCACAATGCATCAAAAGGTTACTTCAAAAGTATTCTCATACACAAAGAACTCTAAAAGTTATTATTCTTTATCCTTTCAGCTCAAACGTTGCAGCAGAAGGAAAGGAGTATGGCAGATCATATCTCCATTGACAAACTATACAGAGATAATTACCCCCACATGGGTAATGAGAATGGAAGTCTTACTTATGAGTAAGGATCTCATGATATATGTAACAGGTGAAGAAGAGAAGCCAATATTTGAAGATGAAAGCCGACAAAAGAAAGAAGAACTTGATGCTTTAAAGCATTAGCAGAAGAAGGATGCAAGTGCAAAATCCTACATCTACAATACAATCTCTCATCATTTGCTACCACACATCAGAGGATTGGAATCATCTGAAGATATATGGAATGCATTGGAGTACCATTTCTAGAGCACTACTAAAGCAAGGAAAGCAAGTCTATGGTCAGAGTTTACTACATTCAAGAAGAAGCCAAGTCAAAGTAGATTATGTCACTAAGATTAAGGATCTAGCAGATAGTCTATGATCCATAGATGAAGATATTGAGGATCACAGGTTGATTGCTCAATTACTTACAGGATTGAGAGGAGATGAAATGTGGAAACCTTTTGTCTTATCAATAGAACTTTCATTAAATCATTATGTTCCATATTTGAACCAGTTGCTTGGTTTGATGCTCACATTTGAGCAAGACTTGAAGGGAGATGGAGATAAAGGACAAAGTTCTGCAATGTACATGAAGAACAAGAAGAAAGGAGATAAAGGTAAAGCAAAGGATGAAGAAGAGTCAAGTTCTCAAGTTTATTTTGCAAGAGGTAGAGGCACACACAGAGGAAGAGCAAGAGGTTTTGGAAGAGGAAGAGGTAATCAGAATAACAACAAGAAGGCTTGTTGGATCTGTGGATTGACTAATCATTTGGCTCATGAATGTTGGCACAATCAACAAGGATCAAACCAGAGTCAAAACAAAAATAGCAGAGGCCGAGGTGGAAGATATCAAAGTAATTTTCAAAGAGGTAGACAAAGTCAAAGAGGAGACTATGGTAGAGGTGGAGGAAGAAGTTGGGGACAGAATCAATCCTACAACACCACCTACTACAATTATGCAAATGACACACAGAATGAAAGTCATACATCATTGATGATGAATTCAATCAGCACATCAGATAAAGAAGATCTAAAGGTATTTTACATTGACTCTGGATGTTCTAATCATTTGTCAAGAAACATACAATTGATGTCAGAATTGGAAAAATGTATTTTTAGTCATACAGTTCAAACACGTGATAATACCAGACATAGTGTACATTCAATTGGAAAAGTGAAATGCAAGAGTGGAGCAGATTTGCTAACCAATGTTTTGTATGTTCCTACAATACCTAAAAACTTGATTAGTGTGGGACAGATAGTTGAAAAAGGTTTTCAAGTCAGGTTTACAAATGAAGGAGTATTTGTTGAAGATCCAGAGAATGGATATAATCAGATTGTCTCTGGTAAGAAAGAAGGTAGACTCTTTACTTTAAGAGTACAAGGGAACATTGGTCAAGCTTTGTTCACACATGTTGAAGGAGTGATTACAGAACTTGATCGTTGGCATAAGAGATTAGGTCATTTCAATGAAAGGGGAATTGAAGTTATGATTGCTAATCAGTCTGTACTAGGATTACCAAATGTGCAAAATCAACATATGGTTTATAAATGTGAAGCATGTCACATGGGAAAAGCACACATGTTTCCATTTCAAAAGAAAGGATTCAAGCATGATGGATTACTTGAGCTCATTCATACAGATGTATAGGGACCAACAAAAGAAGGATCTATCAGTGGCTCAAGGTATTATGTTCTTTTCATTGATGATGCTACAAGATGAATAACATTATATGTTTTGAAGGAAAGATCAGAAGTGTTTGGAGCCTTCAAGCATTTTCATGCATATGCAGAGAGAGTCACAGGTCAAAAGCTTAAAAGACTAAGGTCTGATGGAGGGGGAGAATACTTCTCCCAAGAGTTCAATGATTATCTTTGGAATGTAGGTATTAAGAGAGAAATAACTTGCAGGTATACACCACAACAAAATGGTGTAGCAGAAAGAAGTAACAGGACTTTGGTTGATTTTGCTAGAGCTATGCTGAAGGAGAAGAATTGTCCAAATTATCTTTGGGCTAAGGCTGTAAATACATCTACATATCTTGTGAATAGATTACCATGTGAAGCTCTATAAGCTTGGTGGGGTAAGAAACCAACACTAGATCATTGTAGAGTGTTTGGATCAATTGCATATGCTTATGTGCCATCACAACTTAGACATAAACTTGAACCAAAGGCAAAAAATATGTGTTCATTGGTTACGATGAAAAGCAGATGGGTTACAGGTTGTGGAATCCTCTAACCAAACAATTTATTGTTTCTAGAGATGTTACATTTGATGAACAGAAAAGTTGGTATGCAGATCAAAGTCATACAGCTGAAGAATTTGAAGAAGAGGTAAGAAGATGTGAGAAAGGAAAATCAATTGTGCAGGTGAATAGAGATGAAGACTATATGCAAGCAAGTACATCCAAAAGTGGATTAACAAGAAGGAATGAAGAAGCTCCTATATTTAATGAAGAGGTGTATCCAGAAACTTATGAAGAATGTGAACCAAGGAGGTCAAGAAGGACTAGAAGGCAACCAGAAAGGTATTCTTATGATACTTCTTACATAACTCAGAAGAACTATGCATATATGGTCAAAGATGATGAAGAACCTTAAAACTATGATGAAGCAAAAGGTAAGAAACAATGGGAAGAAGCAATGAAGGAAGAATTCAATGCACTAGAGGAGAACAAGACATGGGAACTTGTTCCTAAACCAAATGGTAAGAAAGTAATTGGAAATAAAGTGGTTTATAAAGTGAAGAAGGTTTCAGATGGAAGTATAGCCAGATACAAAGCTAGACTAGTTGTGAAAGGCTATGCCCAAACCTATGGCATAGATTATGATGAGACATTCAATCATGTAGCTAAGATGTCAACTATAAGGACAGTCATTGCTATTGTAGCTTCAAAAGGATGGACCCTAAGTCAATTGGATATAAAGAATGCATTCTTGACTGGATACATATCAGATGAGGTATACATGGAACAACCTCAAGGGTTTATAGATTCCAGGTATCCAAATTTTGTTTGCAGGCTGAGAAGAGCACTCTATGGATTGAAACAAGCTCCAAGAGCATGGAACTATAGACTGGTGAAGTATCTCAATGAACTTAGATATCAAAGTTCAAAAGTAGATCCAAGTCTACTCATCAAAAGAACAGAGGAAGGTACAATCTACATTTGTATTTATGTAGATGACATTATAATCACAGGTACTTCAGATGAAGGAATCAAGGAGGTAAAGAGATTACTTGAAAAAGAATTCAAGATCAGTGATCTAGGAAAGTTATCATATTTTCTTGGAATGGAAGCAACTTATACAGATCATGGCATATATGTATCACAAGAAAGGTATCTTTTAAATCTATTGAAGAAGTTTGATATGGAAAACTGCAGAGAAGCTTCAACTCCACTTGAAGTTAATCACAAGCTCAACAAATATGATGGTGCAGAATACAAAGATATGAGGAAGTATCAATCTCCTGTGGGTAGTTTGATTTATGCTACACTAACAAGAACTGATCTTAGTTATGCAGTGGGAGTTTTATCACAGTTCATACATTGTCCAAAGGACCCACATTGGATTGCAGGTCAAAGAGTTCTCCGATATATTAAAGGAACTATAAAGGAAGTATTATATTATCCTTTTACATCAGATTTGAAGTTGAGAGCCTACAGTGACTCAGACTGGCCAGGTAACCAGGATGACAGAAGATCAACTCATGGCTACATGATATACATTGGTGATAAGCTTGTAAGTTGGTGTTCAAGGAAACAACATACAGTAGCATTATCATCAACTGAAGCTGAGTACAAAGGACTTGTGGAAGCAGCTAAGGAGGTCATATGGATGCAGATATTGTTCAAAAGCTTGGGCATTGATCAAGGTATACCTACAATACATGGAGATAATATGAGTTCACTTTATCTTGCAGCAAATCCAGTATTTCATGCAAGAACAAAACATATAGAGATACATTATCATTTTCTGAGAGAAAAGGTAATGGAGAAAGAAATTGAAGTGGAGTATATTTCTACAAAAGATCAAATAGCAGACATAATGACAAAGAGATTGGATGCTGTGAAGACCAACAGATTCAAAAGCATGGTAGGAGTAAAAGAAAGAAGATTATATGAAGAAACAGAGAATGTCAATTAGTGATTGAGGGGGAGCTGTTGGAGAAACACTCACTAATTGGATATATATTTGAAGGTCAAAGCTTTAGAAGAAAATCACATGCCTATGTGAAGGGACAAATTCACAAGTGTATTATATTTGTAAAGTTAGTTCACTTTAGTTCTAGAAGTTTTTTTAAAAAATCACGAGAATAAGAAAATCTATATAAGTTACTTTGTATCAACTGATGCGATGAGGAAGACAATGATAGAGTGAGTTAGAACTCAATTTGTATGACTGAGTATAGTCGAGCTTCTCTGAGTGAGAAAACACTTGTAAGCTTCTGAGTTTTCATAGCTATGATAAGAACTAGTTAAAGTTCTCTGTATGAGTCTTCATCTCCAGAGTTTGACTTTTGTGAAATGTTTTTTAAAAGTTGAAGTTTTCCAAGCAAGTTGATGTCTGGCATTGAATGTATGTTGAAAGGTTGAGTTTTATGCGGGAAGTCGATGCCTAGCATCGAATCTTAGCTGATAAGTTCTTGTCTTCATATCTGAATTTTATCTACTGACAAATCTTCTTAAAAAGATGAAGTTTGTGGAGCAACTCGATGCCTGGCATTGAGTTTCAACATAAAGTCGATGTCTGGCATCGACTTCTAACATAAAAGTGGTATTGTTCATGTCTGTGTTCAATCAGCCAGTTTAGGCACTGAAAAAGTGGTTAAAAAAGCTGAAAGTCGATGCTTGGCATCGACTTTTGGTTGCAAGTCGATGCTAGGCATCGAATTTTCATTTTTAGACAGTGATCTTTACTAAAACAGGCAAACTTTCCACTTTTGGAAGTCATATAGGGTCATCTTGTGAAGGCTATATCTTGAGTTCTAGAGATCCGTTTCTTGCATATCATAGCTTGTTGGAAAGCTCTACTCTTCTACTTTCATCCACCAAAAGACCTTGGAGAAATAATATTTGAGCTAAGAGAAATTAGTAAAATACTACAGGTATGTCATTTTAGTGACTAGAAAGTTCTGAAGAAGTAAAGTTCTTGGTTTTGGCTATCATTTCTCAAAGTCTGGAGTGGCAATGAGTTAATGGTGACCATAGAGGTGTTCTAGTGTCACATTAATTCATTTCTTGTGATGTTTCACACATCAACGCACTATTCATGAGAAGATAGTTCATGATTGCAAATAGTAGTAAATGCCCATTGTTCATTCTACACAAGATTAGCACACTCTATTTTGGGTGTAGAGGCCTATGCAACAACCATTTGAAACTTTTCTTTCTTCGCCTCTTCTATAGCTTGTTTTGGAAAACTCTTTACGATGTGATTGTTTCCTTTACAATATTTGCAAAAAAAAATTCTACTTTCTTGATTTCTTCTCATCTTTGTCTTCCTTTTTCGATTGTGTAGAATTAACAAATTTCTACTTACTAATAGAAGAACTCCATTTATCTTTGCCCTTCTAACTAGCTAAGAAATCTTGATCTGCTACATGCATAATGGACATGTTCTATCTGGATTGATCTTCCTACAACAAGACAAAGACTAACTCCTCAAACATTAAGGCATTTGGATTGTGTAGCTCAAGCGTAAGCACCACCTCCTTTACTTGTCAATCCGCAGAGACGTGAGCACCGGTATGAAGACCACAAGCAAGTGAAGGCACAAGTGTGTGGGTGAAAGCACACGAGCATGCACACACATACACACACATGCACGCAAGGCAAGATCAAAGAAAGGAACAATGGAAAGTTTCGATTGCCAAAAGAGTTCTCTTACAAAAGCTCTATTCTCTAACAAGCTAACCTCAAAAATGAGCTCTCTAGCTCTTTTTATAGTTTTTTGACTAGTTTTGGTCCTGTCCAGACCTAGTGTCCGGCCTAGTTAAAAATTAGGTTCCAGGGCTTATTTGAGGGCTCAAACGAAGTCTAAAAATTATGAAAATTGGTAAGATGGTACTTCTAATACTCCTCAAGCTCGAGGACTCCTCGGCTTGAACAAAATGGAGTTTCCAAAAGGTGAAATGATATTTACAATGGTTTGAGTGATCAAAATCACTATTTTTGTAGGGGATTCCTCTGAAAATTTGACATGTACTTATTGTAGCTCCCTACTTGCTCCTTCTTCTTGTTTGTGTCCACCTTTCTGATGTGCTTCCATGCTTGTTCTTGACCTTGAGTTCCAACACTCCCCCCCCTTTCGAGTCTGTCGTCCCTGACAGACCCTTGTTGTAATGGTTGTTCTAGGTAGTGCTTTGAGAGGTAGTGTCCATTTTGTAGAAATGAAAGTTGTTTATCTTCCAAATGTGGCAAGATTGATTGGCAAGTTCTTCATTTGTCTTTTTGAGCCTCTGCAAGTTGTAGTCTCATGATATGTGCTTCATCCTTGGATTCCAGCATGAATGTGTCGTTGTGAGTCTCCATTGATGGCCTCCAGATCTTCCAAAGGTGATGTTCATGGGAGTCATGCCAAGTACTCGTAACCCATAATGAATGATGGGTAAGTGTGTTCATGCATGGGTTGAATAAAATATGTGCCTTGTGCATGGCCTTGTAATGTAGCCCTATGCATGCTTACTTGGAAAATGCATTGGAAGAAGTATGGTGCAAAAATTGGGGGTCTTGAGCTAAGTGCTCAAGGGTATGCTGACGAAGAGGTTTCCTAATCTATCATGGTTATTGTGTTGCCAAAGTAAAGATACTTACCATGGTGAAGGGTCGATCAATTTTGTATCTCTTCATGTTGTACACCCGGCCTTTGGGATGGAACATTGTTGATGAATGTCTACGTTGATGGTCCACTGATGAGATTTTTTGAGTGGCTGGTCCTGTCTGCTCTTTTCAAAGCAACATTTGCCAAATACTGAGAATTGAATTTCTTTATATTCCTTGACAAACAACATTGGGTAACTACACCAAGCTTAGTTTCAGCTATTCTCTTTTAGCTCACCATAAGCAGGAGTCTTCTCACCCAGTATACAAACAAGGATTTTCAGGGTACCAAACGAACCCTTGCAGATATCTCCTTGGATGCTCTCAAACATACAGTAGTTAAGCATCTCTCAAGTTGCGGGCCATCGAGATCTTCCCTCCTACCAAGGTAAGGGGAAACAAAGTTGTGGATGCCATGTTCCTATCAATTTCTTGACATCTACCAGATAATGCAGCAATAATATCATCTGCTAACCGAGACACACTTCTATCGAAACTCATAAATGTCCAGTAATCAATGGTTCCACCTTCAACTAAGCAAGACTCATTCATGTTCCATGAGCCAAACCTTGGAACAAGCTCTCTCTCTCTCTCTCTTTTCCCCTTCTCTTTTTTTTTTTTTTTTTTGAGGAACAATGTCACAAAACAAGAAGACAAAGGTTAGTATCAACAAAAATATTTGACATATGTCAATGTGCTCTTGTGCCTGGGATTCTCAAGTGTGTATATGCACGGCCTTGTAATGTGGCCCTATATTAATGCATACTTTGGAAATGCATAACCTGAATGGTGCAAAAGTCAGGGTTGTGCAAGGAGCACATAGTTGTCGCTCGTCGAGGCTTTCGATGTTACTTGTAGATGTTGATGCCGGCTTTGGTGGAGGTATCCATTGGGTCTCAAAATGATGTAATCCTCCTTATTGGGGTCCATTTTAAAACATCATTTGGCACTGTAGAGATCACTTCAGGCGCCTTCCTCTTTGGATGCTTTCTGAACTATGGTATCCAGTGTGGTTGGCGCTTTGGTTCGGTGGAGGCTACTTGTACTTTTGGCTTCCAAACCCATATCCTTGATGATTTTCTTCTGACTCTTGTTGAAGAGGTGAGTTGTTCTACTTTTGGTCTTGAAGTTGGGTTTGGACCCTTGGCTCGCCTTGGCTGCTTTGTTGAGACTTTTCTCGTGTGGGAGAGCATAGGTTGTTGTGTATGTAGGAGCTGCTTGGGTACCCATATTTGTAGTTATCCTTGTTGAGCTGCAGCTAATCTCTTAGGCACCTAAACTTGTCAGATACCTTGTGGTTGAGCTTGTCCAAGCTGCTTCCTTCGTCTTCTGGCTTGGTTTTCTGACCTGGATGGAATCTGTGGGGGCAACGCTGGTGGTTGCTCTCCTTTGCGTAACCAGATCTGCTTCATGCTCGGAACTGTTTTCTTGTCGAATGGAGTCTTTCGAATTGATGTAGCATTTGTCTTTAATGGTTGTGTTTGCCTTTGTGGTGGAACTACTGTGGCCACCTGAGTCTTTGGAGAAGAAGAAAGATCCACCCACCTTCGAACCTGTTCTTCAACGATTGACTCCTTCTGCATTATAGAGCTTTTGACACATACAACATCTTCTTCCATATGATTAGTCTTTGAAGAACTAAGAGAATGTGGGACATCTGGATTTGTTAACATGCAGTTCTCTAATTCTAACGTAATGCTTTGTTCTTGTACCCAAACTTGAAGAATTTGACTTCTTAGGTTTAATTTAACGGCATGGTCATAGATCCAATCTTGACCCAAGACAAGTGGTTCTATAAGGTTCTCATCTTGACACACTAGCACTTTGACTTCCATTGGAACATCTTGAAGGTAGATGGGAAGTTCCACGTCACCCAAACAAGGGGTTTCCATACCTCCCAATCCTATGACATAAGCTTCTATGGGATTGATGTTCAACTGCAAGTCTTGGCAGTAGGAAAGTCTAACTGCACTAGTCGCTGCACCTGAGTCAATCAATGCTTTCAGACTTCTTGCACTCTTTCCTTGTCCTATCTCTATGGCCACAAAGGGATGTCGGTCAATGCTTTGAGAAGTAATTATGCCTGATTTTCGGCACATATCCATGTGATATTTTGGGGCTTTTGAGTTGACATCTAGGCCTAGTCACCTTAACTTATTTCACCTAATACACTCTCTGGCCTCTATCTCTCCTTCTTCTCTCACCCTTAACTCTTCTTCTTTTCGCTTCTTAGCAGTGTTGAGTCTCATTAGCATATCCTTAGTAAGAGGTTCTTGATACAGCTTGACTCTAAATCCACTAATGTAGTTTGGCAAGATGTCACCTTCTAGAGTGGCCAATTGAACTGCACCGCTAGTGGAAATTCTATTAATGATCATAGGTCCATATCCTCTTTTTTCCAATTTACGGGCATGTTGCTTTAGTGTATACACCAACACTAAGTCTCCCTCTTTCAATCCCTTATCCTTGATGTGTGCATCAAAATAAGCCTTTTGTCTTTTCTTTGCAGCATAGATGCTTGCTGCCGCTCGTAGCCTCGTCTCACCTAGCGTTCTAGATCAAAGATCCTAGAGGACAACTCATGTCCATTCCACTCATGCTCTCGTGCTACTTTTAAAGCCGGAATTAAGAAATCTAATGGTAGCACAGCATTCTGTCCAAAGACCATCTGAAATGGGGTGGCATTCAGTATCGTTTTATAGGCAACTCGATAAGCCCAAACAGCATGATGTAGTTGTTTGTCCCAATCAGAGCGTTTATTATTTGCTAGTTTTGTCAATACGTTACATAGGATCTTGTTTGTGCTCTCAACTTGTTCATTAGCTTGTGGATGATAGGGGGCAGACTTCTTATGTACTACCAAGAATTCTTGGAGCAGATTTTCAATGACTTCATTCAAGAAGTGCGTACCTCTATCACTCACTAACTCTATTGGTAGTGCATATCTTGTGAACATGTTCTTGAATAAGAACTTAGCCGTAGTCTGAGCATCATTCTTTGTGGTGGCTTTCACTTCTACCCACTTGGTCAGGTAGTCTGTGGCAACAATAATGTACTCTACATGGGAGTTTCTAGCTGGGGGGTTAATAGGACCGACAAAGTCTATACCCCACTTTGAGAATGCACGTCCTCCCATCATTGGCCTCAAAGGCATCTCATCTTTTCTAACTGGATATTGTGCACGTTGGCATGTGTCGCATTTCTTCACATAGGTATGTGCATCCATATGAAGAGTTGGCCACCAAAGTCCTGAGAAAAGAACGGTCTTGATTGCTCGGTTAGGACCAAAATGTCCTCCTGCAACACCACTGTGTGCAGTTTCTAAGACCTTCAAATAGTATGATTCATGAACACACAGTCTTAGGTAACCATCCTTGCCTCTTTGGTATAGGTTGTCGCCTACTAAGGCATAGTCTTGAGCCTCTTGCTCCATACTTCTTCTTCGTGCTAGGCTAGCCTCTTTGGGTAATGTCCTTGATCTCATGAATTCTACCAATGGAGCACTCCAATCTGGAATTAATGACACTTGATAAATGGTGGCATGCTCCACTGGGGGTCTCTCTCTGCACATTGGACAATTCTTAATCCACTCATTTATTTCTTTGTCCATGCTAGGCCAATACACTCCTAAACGTTTTAGATTTTGCAATGCTCGTTGTTTAGAGTAGTAATTTCCTAGCAATCCTTCATGGGCTTGTTGCAACCAACTACTATGTTCATCGTCCTCAACACAACAAGTTAATACTCCCTCAGTATATTGTTTGTACATGCTTCCTGCCAATATGTGATATTTTTGTGATTTTACAATTTCTTCTTGTGATGTTTTCACCTTCTTATTTGCGGGTCTGAAGGTTAGGACTGGTACCAACTTATTTGCCCATTTAGGAACAACTTCTAAATTGAACAAATAAGCATCCGGTAGGTCATTAGACACTCCTTGCGGTGACTCTCCTAAAGTGATGCGAGAAAGGTGATCTACACTAAGGTGGGTTCTACCTTTTCTGACAACAACTTCAAAGTCATATTCCATTATAAGAAGAACCATCTTACTAAGCGTCCTGTATTGCAAGGCTTATTAACCAAATATAATAAAGCTTGATGATCAGTGAAAAACTTGAACTTATTGGCCAATAAATAGTGTCTAAACTTCTTCACAGCATATACCATGCCTAAGCCTTCTCGCTCGGTTGTGGTATAATTTCTTTCAGTTGGGTTTAGTTGTCTACTAGCATATGCTATGGGCAAATGTAAATTCCCTTCACATGTGGGTTGTGCTAGCACACATCTGATGACATGATTGGAGGCATCCACATGGACATGGAATGGATTACTCCAATCTGGGGTTGTCAATATTGGTGCTGTGCATAAACATTTTTTTTAGCTCATTGAAGGAGTTCTCGCATTCATCGTTCCACTCAAAATTTGACAACAAACCATAAAGAGGTTTAGCTATGATCGCATACATGCGGATAAACCTACGGTAATATCCACAATGGCCCATAAAATCTTGTACCTCTTTAATGTTCCTTGGCCTTGCCAACTCTGCTATGGCTCTTACTTTGTCCTCATCTGTTGAGATTCCGTTCTTAGAAACAATATGACCTAAGATTTTACCTTGACGCACCATGAACACACACTTTTCTACGTTCAGACACACTCGATATTCTCTACACTTGTTGAAGATCTGTCTGAGCTCAGGGATGTGGTATCTTCTTTCTTGGGAATGAGCACATAAGCCGTCCACATATACTTCTAAGCTCTTTCGCAAGAACTCTTTGAATACATGACACATGAGCCTTTGGAATGTTGCAGGTGCATTTGTGAGCCCAAATGGCATCACATGAAATGCAAAGATTCCCCATTCTGTGGAAAAAGCCATTTTGTGTTGATCTTTGGGGGCAATGGCTACTTGGTTGTAGCCTGAAAACCCATCAAGGAAGCTATAAACTTCCTTGCCGGCAACACACTCCAATAAATGTTCAGTGACTGGGAGCGGATAGCTATCTCTAATCGTAGCGACATTAACTTTTTTAAGGTTAATACACACTCACAACTTCCCATTTTTCTTGGGCACCACTACAATGGGGGACACCCATTCAGTATGCTCAATCTCATAGATAAATCCAGCTTCAATCAGCGTGTCAATTTCTTCTTTTGTCTTGGCTGCATAAGTGTCATTATATGTGTAGGTCTTTTGTTTGGTGGGCTTGGCATCAACAGTCATGGGGATCGTATGAGAGCATATTCTTGGATCTACCCCCTTCAAGTCTCTATAGTGCCACGTAAACACATCCTATATTCCCTTAATAGAGCTACAAGCTCCATCTCTTCTCTTGCACTTAGGTCATCTCCTATATACGTGCATCTCTCTTCGTTGTCTTCAATGGTCACTACAATCTTCTTGGTTTTTTCTTTATTATCATATGATTCTCCTATGATGGCCTCTCTCTTAGGCATTCATACCAAAATTTTTCAATCCTCAACTTCATATTTCTTGAAATTCTCTAGTACTTCAAACAATGATTCCTCCTCTTCTTGTTTCATTGCTTTCCTTTTCTTTTTCTTTTGACTGCTCTCACTTCCATCCTTTGAATTTAACGTTTTAATACTTGTGATAGGTTCTTCTTCTTTTTGGGTAAGCACTCCTACATCTTCTAGATAGTGCTGCTCTGAATTAAAACAACTATCCATCACAATGGACTCTAGATCATCATCGTTCTCTTCTTCTTCTATGACATCACTAGGGTCACATTCTTCTAGCAAGGGCTGACACATGAACATAGAAATATCATAACCCTCCTCATCACAATGAGGTGTCAATTGTTCTTCATTGATAGCAATGTCCATGGTAGCTAAGATTTCTGGCCAACCATGAGGATCAAATTCCTCATCTGGAAAGATCATCGGTGTGTAGGCTGGGTCTCTAACTGGTCTATCTCCTGGCGGAGTTCCTTCTTCTCTCGCCTTTAAACGTTTTTCCTCTTCCTCTGCGACCTTGCACATCCACAAATGAGTATCTTCATGCAGCCATGATGGATCAAGTGAACTTTTAGAATGCACAAAGATGGAATCTTCTTTCGCTTTGTGGATAGGAAACTGTAGGGGTGGTACATCTCTGAAGGAGTAATCCTTCAAATTGACCTTGGTGGTGACCCCTAAGTGTTGTAAGTACAAGGAGTTGGTTCCCCAATCCTGTACTATTTGCAATTGTCATAGGAAGGGTCTTCCTAGGATCATCTCATAAACATTATTTTTCTCAAAGTCACATATACCAAATGTGTGCTCAAACTCTACACCACAAGTGGTTAGAGTTATCCCTTCGAGCAATCCTAGAGGTCTTTCAAAATGACCGTCGGCCATTTGCAACTTCATTCTAGTTGGTCTTAATGTGGGTTTGCCCCATTGCTTCCACAAGGAGGTGGTCGCAATAGCAACACCAACACCTAAATCTATGATTGCTTTGGTTGTGTAACCTTGATAGGTGATCGGAAGATAAGTATTACCTTCTCACCCTCACACATGTCCCCTATTTTGTCTAGAGGTATCTCTGGGACTTTCTGCTTAAAGCTTGATTTTATCATTTTGGAATCAAGTTCTAGAACGTGATCCTTCACATGATCCCATAGTTCAGGTTTTGCTTTTAGCAGCTCTTCTACCATGAGATGACATTGAACCTTAGTCTCCTCCACGACATCAGTGTTCCTTGGAACCACTGAGTCTTCATGTCTAACCAGTATTGTGGGAGCTCTGATATGAAGAGATTCAGATTCCCATGGGCCTGGAAATCGAGGCAGTTCTTGTAAGGTATTAGATTCAAAATCTAACTTTTCTTCTTCTTGTTGCTCCACTTGATCTCCATAAATGGATGGAATGTCTTGGGGAAATTGATCATGAAGATCATCAATCTCAAGAATAGGAGGGGAGTTACCCTTCTCCTTGGCCCATTTCCCTTCTTGTATTTCCCGCAAGAACTCTTGAGAGTACTGTTGAATTGAAGGAGGTATTCCAGCGTACGTGGAACTAGGAACATAAGCTCCCATTGGTGGTGAGCTTCCTCTTTCAATAACGGGTTGAGCCTATGGAGGTAAAGAAACTTGTGGTTTGTTTACCAACTGCTCTAATCTTTCTAGTAAGCCCTGGAAATGCAAATCCAGTTTGGCAGAGTTTGTCTGATTGAACTTTTGACTAGTCTCGAGTATAGCTTGAGCTTGTTCTAGCATTTTCATGCACATTTTCATCCGTTCAATCTCTAAATCTGCTCTAGGGTAACTCTTGTCTAGGTTTGCAGCTATTGGTCCTTCTTGAAGACGAGCCTGGTAAGCCTTGAACATCATGTCCAAGCCTTCTAGGGTTGGATCTGCAAGAATAGACCCTGGTTGCGGCCTATTTACAATGGGTGGTGGGGTGGGATGAGGTGGAGTAGATGGAGTTCCATCATGCTAGGGGCTTTGAGAAGCAATGTCATCTATTTTTGTTTTCGCTTCTTTCAGGCTTTCTTCTTGTTCTGATAACTTTTTATTCCACTTGCGATTGACCTTCTCTCTCGTATCTTTCCATGCTCTTGTTTTCCGATTGCTAGGCTCTCCTGATTCACTTGACTCTGATTGTTCAGATGGTTTATCCTGTTTTAAGGCTTGTGCCCTAGTGACGGCTTGTACAGGAGCCACATTACTGCTACTAGCACTTGAATTCATCACTAAGCCTACCACATTAATGGGCGTGACCTTGGGCGCACTAGAGGGGTTCCTTGGACAATCTCTTGGGAGATGGTCTTTGCCGCACTCAGGGCAAAACGCTTGTATTGTGATGTTTTGTCCTTGTCCTAGAGTTGGTGAGTGGGGACATTCACGAATGAAATGGTCGCCCTGACATCTGAAACATGGTCCTCTAGGAGCTTGTGGTCTCATGTGTCTCAATTGGGGCCTAGGGTTAGGATTTTTATACATGACATTCAAGTATTCGGGCTCCCAATTTTGTTCCATAGGTGGTGCCTCATATGGATATGAGTAAATCTCACTATTGTTGGTGCAGAACAATCACCAATTGAAGATTTGAAGGACAAAGGATGGAGATAAGAACAATTTTTTGAAGCATAGAAGGTGGTTACTTTCACAGATTGAAAGGCATGTACACATATGTACATTAGTGAAGACATAGATCACTTATACTTCTGTTTAGTTATAAGCTTGTACATATTTGCCTATAAATACTTTTGAAAATGTCAGGGCAATAGAGGAGACAATAGGAGAGTATGAGAATAGTGCATTTGTAAGTTGTAAGACTCATTAGAGTTCATAGGAATGAGAAGAAGTCTCTCTCATAACTCAGTTGTAATTTTCTGAGGAATAGAAGAAAATTTGCGCCCGAGGTTTTCATGTCTTCTCCTTTTGTGGTAGAACTTTTGTGGAATGCTTTTGTACAAGTCTAAATCTATAGTTGGTCGACCTTTGTACAAAGTTTTGGCTTCCAATTGTGATCAAGCTAAGAGAATTGTGTGTAGGAACATTTACATGTGAGGAAGTATTCACTGGTTCCTGAAACAGGCGCAAATTTTGATCTTAATGATTTGATCATTTCTCACTCCACAGTTTAAAGTTTTGTGCAAGTAAGCACTTAATCTTTAAGTTGGAAGGTAAGCTACTCGTGGCTAAAAGCATTTGCTTAAACGGTTTCTATACTGAGAGAACTATGTGTTAAAAGTTAGGGGTGTCCAAATCGACTTCTCAAAAGTGCAGATTTAGACATAGGTAACTTGTGAAGTAGATTTCTCAAGATCTACTAAGTCTTTTGAGAAAATTTAACTTGGAGAAGGTGCGCAATCCTTAGGTGACACTTCGTGCAAAGTTTTATTAAAAACTTTACACATTTACTCAGTCAATGAGAAAGATATATACAGCAGACTTTCTGAGTAATCTCCTTCTTCACAGTTTGTTCAAGATTTGATATTTGGTCATTGATCTTTTAAATTGGTGAAGGTTTTGACTTACTCTTGATATATAGGTGCTCTAATTTCAAGAGTAGGTTGTTCTTTTGGAGATTAACACTCTCCATCAGTGGTATCAGAGCAGGAAATGTCAAATTTGAGAAAAGGAGGATCCCGACTGCTGCAGTTGCAAAGAATTCAACATCTGAATGATTAAAAGGTGAAAGCTTGAAGGCAAAGCTTGAGGATGAGATCATACGACATCAAGAAGGATGAAAGGAGTGTCATTCAAAGTAAAGGTAACCTTATACTTTATAAAGATTGAAGAATTCAGTACACAGGTAAAGGAAGGATGGGAGATTCTCTTTAGATAGAGAAATTGGATAGAGAAAACTATCCTGCATGGTCAATGAGGATGGAAGCTCATTTAATGAGCAAAGATTTGATAGCTTACATTACAGGAGAAGAAGAAAAGCCACAGTTCAGAGATTCTAGTGTTCCAACTAGAGAGGAGTTGTCAGATTTGAAGAATTGGATGAAAAGAGATGCTCAAGCTAGGAGTATCACTTATATGGTAGTCAATGATTACTTGCTACCTCACATTACAGGTCCTGAAAGTGCAAGTGAAATATGGAATGCTTTGGAGGAGCATTTCCAAAACACTACAAAGTCAAGAAAGGCATCCTTATGGGCAGAGTTTACTACTTTCAAGAAGAAGGCTTCACAATCAATATCTGATTATGTGACAAAGATGAAGGACATTGCAGATGCATTAGGAGCAGTGGATGAAGACATTGAAGAAGATAAATTGGTAAGGCAAATCCTCACAGGACTAAGAGGTGATGAGAAGTGGAAGCCTTTTATTTTATCTATAGAACTTTCATTGGATCATTTCACTCCTGATTTGAATCAATTGTTAGGACATATGCTAACTTTTGAGAATGATATCAAAGGAGATGTTGACAAGAGTGCAGGACATGAAATGTACTCTAAAGACAAGAAGAAAGCTAACAAAGGAAAGCAACAAGCAAATGAAGAAGAAGGCACAACTAGTCAAGCCAACTTCCTAAGAGGAAGAGGAGGTGGCAAAGGTAGAGGAAGAGGCAGGAGTAACAAAGATGGATCCAAAGCTTGCTGGATTTGTGGTAAGACAAATCATTTAGCTAATGATTGTTGGCATAACACTCAGAGTAATCAATGTGCTCACTCTCCAACTGTTTTCGGAGGTAAGCAACACGAGCCTCATTCCTAGCTTGGTACAATGTGGTAAGTGTATCCCAAGCATCCCTAGCTATTCTGCAAGAGTGAATATGAGGAATAATGGCACGTTTGACAGACAAACCTATCAATGCATGTGCCTGGGCATCTCTGCCATCCCAACAAATTTGCTCTGCAGTAGGTGCAACAGAAACAACAGCACGAACAGGAATCTGTGGAATATCATCTTCGACACCATCTTCATCACCTCCAGCACCTGTATTTGCAGTACCTGTTGTTACAGGTGTAACAGGACGTCTTTCAACACCCTGCACAATGTTCCACAATCCTTTTGCAACCAAAACATGTTGCATCATATAAGCCCATAATGGGTAGTTGGTACCATCCAACTTATCCTCAACAGCCAACATACGGAATACATCACTGCTTTCAGCCATGGTCGGTGACTAAAATACCTTGATGCAGAAAATTGACTCTATCTCAAAAAGTTGAACAGAACTACCCAGACGAGTTCTGCTAGACCTGTAGCAGACTTCGAGACACTTAAATTGGCGAACAGAAAACTGGTATATACCTTTGGCACAAAAAGACAAAATAGCCTGCACAAGCACTGCGATAGTGCGTTTGGAGGCCGAAACGAGCTTAGATCACGATTTCAGCACCACATAGCGAAGCTATTTTGATCTCGGAAACACGCTGAGTATGCTCACCAAAATTCGTGCGATTCTGAGACTGCAAACGGAGGAGTGTCGACGGCGCCCTAGATGAAGCGACGACCTGCTCTGATACCAATTGTTGGAGATAGATGTCTGCGGAAGCACGCGAACAGCACAAGGAAGAAGAAGAAGCTTGGAGCACAAACACACAATACTGAATGTACAGAGAGTGAGGGCAAAAAGTGCCCCGGCGGTCCTAGTGTGTTCACACACATCACTACCTAAAGATATCAACAGAGACTGAGACAATCGCAATGCTGAGTCAAGCTTGAAAATCGTGTTTTGGAGACCTCCTGAAAATCGGGAAAATCACGATTTTGTAGCTTAGTGAAAATCGTGTCCTGAAAATCACGATTTTGAGTGAGAATCGTGAAAAACACGATTTTGAGTGGGAATTGTGAAAAATGCGATTTTGAGAATGATCACAGAATCACAATTTTGAATGAAAATCATGTTTTCTCAAAATCGTGTTTTTGACATGAAAATCGCGATTTTGATTGAAAATCGTGTTTTGAAAATTGCGATTTTGTACCTTGGATGAAAATCATGTTTTTTTTTGAAAATCGTGATTTTGGAGCCACAGAGAATCGTGTTTTCAAAAAATCTTGTTTTTGGCTGAAAATCGTGATTTTTGAAAATCGCGATTTTAAGCCCACTGAAAATCGTGTCTTCTCAGAATCGTGTTTTTGAGAAATCGTGATTTTGAGCACAACCAGAGAATCGTGTTTTTCCCAAAATCGTGTTTTGCTAAAAATCGTGATTTCTGAAAATCGCGATTTTGAGCCCACTGAAAATCGTGTTTTGTCAAAGTCGTGTTTTTACTTGAAAATCGCGATTTTGCCTCAGAATCGTGGTTTTCAAAATTTTAGAGAATCGCGATTTTGAGCACAACCATAGAATTGAGGTTTTGAGAATGACCCCAGAATCATGTTATTTTCAAAAGGCTTTTAGATGGGAACTACAAAATCGTGTTTTTTTGAAAAAATTTGAATTTTTTGAAAATCACGATTTTCTGTCAGAATCGTGTTTTTTGGAGGGAAATTCAAATTTCTGAGCACCGAGCAATGGCGAGCTCCATATGTGTAGAAAATCATGAAAAAACACAAGCGCTTGCTCTCCCTTGCACCTCCTAACTCCTTCTCACACAATAATGCATGAAAGATGGTATGAAAATGGTAAAAATGCACTAAAAAACAAGAAATTTCTATGAAGAAGAAGATGGAAGAAGATGGAGATGGTGATGATGATGAAGATGAAGAAGAAAAATTAGAAAATGAACAGAAATGACAGTTTTTTTACCTTCCAACATCGCAAATCTATGATCTTACCATCACAACGCTCGTCCTCGAAGCTCTCTCCCCGGCAACAGCACCAAAATTTGGTGTAGCTCAAGCGTAAGCACCACCTCCTTTACTTGTCAATTAGCGGAGACGTGAGGACCAGTATGAAGACCATGAGCAAGTGAAGGCACAAGTGTGTGGGTGAAAGCACACGAGCATGCACACACATACACACACACGCACGCAAGGCAAGATCAAAGAAAGGAACAATGGAAAGCTTCGATTGCCAAAAGAGTTCTCTTACAAAAGCTCTATTCTCTAACAAGCTAACCTAAAAAATGAGCTCTCTAGCTCTTTTTATAGTTTTTTGACTAGTTTTGGCCCTGTCAGACCTAGTGTTTGACCTAGTTAAAAATTAGGTTCCAGGGCTTATTTGAGGGCTCAAACGAAGTCTAAAAATTATGAAAATTGGTACAATGGTACTTCTAATACTCCTCAAGCTCGAGGACTCCTCAGCTTGAACAAAATGGAGTTGCCAAAAGGTGAAATGATATTTACAATGGTTTGAGTGATCAAAATCACTATTTTTGTAGGGGATTCCTCTGAAAATTTGACATGTACTTCTTGTAGCTCCCTACTTGCTCCTTCTTCTTGTGTGTGTCCACCTTTCTGATGTGCTTCCATTCTTGTGCTTGACCTTGAGTTCCAACAGATTGCCTTTCATCATCAACCGAAAGTAGGAGCACAACTCTAATATGAATCAGGAAGACCATTAACAACAGTCTGCATAAGCAAACTATCTAGCAAGACTTCATTTGTAGAAATCAATTGCTCTTTAAAATAATTGATGTTTATCAAAAAAATGTCCATGGAATCCCTATGCTCACTCTCCAATTGTTTTTGGAGGTCAACAACATGAGCATCATTTCTTGCTTGGTATAAAATGGTAAGTGTTTCCCAAGCATCCTTTGTTGTTTTGCAAGAATGGAAGGGTTAATGGCATGTTTGATAGACACAAATGCATGTGTCTGAGCATCTTTGCCATCCCATTGAAGCTAATCTACAGTAGGTGCAATTGGAACCAAAACATGAACAAGAATTTGAAGATCATCATCTTCAATGCCATTTTCATCACCTTCAATACCTATATTTGCAGGTGTAGTAGGCCATTTTTCAACACCCTACATAATATTCCATAGTCCTTTAGGACTAATACATGATGACTCATATATGCCCACAATGGGTAATTGGTACCATCCAAATTGTCATCAATAGCCAACATACAAAATAAATCATTGCTTTCAACCATGGTGACTGAATAAAATACCCTGATGTGGAAAAATGATTGTCTCTCTAAAATTTAAACGAAAGTACCCTATCATGATCTGCTAAACCTATAGTAGACTTTGAGGTGATTGTATGAGCGAATCAAAACATCTATATATGTTTGGCATAAAACGACAAAATTATCTGCATAGGTATTGTGATAGTATATTTGGAGGTTGAAATGAGCTCATATCAAAATTTCAACACACATAACGATGTTGTTTTGAGCTCCTAATCACCCTAAGTATGCTCACCAAATTTTGTGGGATTCTCACACTATGATCTGAGGGGTGTCAATGCTGCCCCTAGATGAAGCGACAACCTGCTATGTTACCAATTGTTGAGTTTGAGGTCTACAAAAGCATCTTAGTCCATGAGGATCTCTGGCCTTGGGAGCCCATGTCCCTATGATTGTCCTCATACACTAGAGCCATCTCTATGGCATGTGCCAAAGAGTGACTCATTTTACTAAAGGTCGGATTGTTCCTGTAAGTCCCAAGACAAACTTGTGAACCTGGAGAAACTCTTGAATAGAGTCAG
Source organism: Ceratopteris richardii (assembly GCA_020310875.1). Lineage (NCBI taxonomy): Eukaryota > Viridiplantae > Streptophyta > Polypodiopsida > Polypodiales > Pteridaceae > Ceratopteris > Ceratopteris richardii. The sequence goes on from CM035435.1 coordinate 133,697,971, forward strand.
GTACTTCAAGAAGTACCTCCCTATACTTATTTGCATAGTCCTCACCTGTTTGTTTTTCCCGATTGATGAAAAACCAAGTATCTAGTGCCCTAGAACTCTCATCTGGTGGCATAAAATTATTATAAAATAAGACCTTAAATTGTTCCTAAGTAGTGGGCTCTTTCTTATCCTTTTCGATTTCATGCCACCACCTATGGGCACATCCATGAGTTTATAGCTAGCCTGTTGAATCTTATGTCTATCGTCCATGATATGGCATAATCAGATGCATTGCTCCCACTTGTTGAACTACTGCCTAGTAGTATCAAGAGCTCATGCACTAGTGGAGCTATGATATCATGGTGGCTTAAGGTCCTTAAGTTGTCATCTAGTTCATCTCACTAGGAAACTCTCACTCTAGGAAAAGCTAGAGTTTGATGCTCACCTAGAGCATCTAACTCCATTCTTGGAAGGTCATTTTCTAGTATGGATTCATCATTCTTGAAGCTATGTACATGTTCCAAGATGCTCTGAAGCATACACTCTAACTGGAAAGATCCTAGTGCTCATGGTTTTATAGTATCTGTAGAGTGATCTATTGATATATTTTAGTAGTGATGTGTGTGAATAAACTTAGGACCATAGAGGCATATTTTTCCCTTTTTAAGAAGTTTTTTCCCCTGACTTGTATATATGCCTATAACCCTATAGGTTCACTTATGTACATTCACTTGGTAAATACATTTAGTATTGTGTGTTGTGTTCCAAGCTTTTTCTTTGACTTCCTTGTGTTTTAATGAGTCGGCCCTTTTCCACTAGTACTCCTATCTTGACCAATGCACAACCTCGAAAAGAGGCTAAGCAGGTGCACATGATCAAGACAGTTTGAAGACTAGCTAAGAGAAAGGTGTCTACTCTAGCTAAGAGGGCTTATAACAAGTTTATCCTTACCCCTCAACAAAAAGAGAATGAAATTAAAGAAGGGTTATGCTATGGATGATCAAGATAACATCGATTTAAAGACTATCCTAAGAAGAAAAAGATAGCAACCACCATAGTAATAAACCCCACATAGGTAGGGAGTGCTACAAATGAGGATTTTGGAGATTCCCCGTCTCATATAACATCTCCTATAGTGGCCATGATAGTCATGAAGAAGTTTCCTTCTATGCAAGATATTGTGCTTTCACCAATGGCACAAAAAGGTTACTAGTTTCTTGATACACACCTCATTGTTACGAGAGAATTCATGGCAAGATAGCCTATCAAGGTCCTCTTTGACACTAGGTCCATACATAATGTCATTAGCTCTCGACTTGTCAAACCGTTACACTTAGAACTGTGCAGTCAAAGTATGCCTACACAATGGAGTTAGCCAATAGGAAGGGTATTGAGACATGGGACCGACAAGTAGTTGGTCTACCCATCTAGATCTAGTCCTATGAGGATAGATTGGAATTTGAGATAGCACGATTGACCCATTTTGATATAGTCCTAAGTAAGAAGTGGCATGCTAGGAAATGACCAATCATTGAATTTGATTCACACGTTTACTAGTTTGATCATGAAGGAAGGTGATTACTAGTCCATAGAGAGCTAGATCTCCAAGAGATACGATTCGTGATCACAACCAAGCTGCTCAAGATTGATTATAAGGATATTTATTTTCTTTATTTTGTGTATTGATCTTGTGTAGTGATGGATTCTTGCATTTAGGGAAACTCCAGTAGGAATGCTCAAGTACTTTGAGATAAAGTGAGAGCAAAATTACAAGATTTGTTTTTTAAATAATTAAGTTCGAATTCACCTGCTTGCAAGAATATTGAGCATAGGATTGAATTGGTGCCAATTGCGAGTCCAATTGATTGACTACCATTTCAAATGAGCTTGCAAGAGGAAAATGAATTCCCCAAATTCATGGATGGGTATATGGAGAAAGGGCTTATCGAATCCAGCATTTCTCCCTTTGCAGCACCAATTCTTAGTGAAGAACAAAGATGGATCTTATAGGATGTGCATCAAGTAGAGGGCACTCAATAAGATTACAATCAATCATATGTATCCCATGTGCAAAATAGATGATCTCCTTGATGCTCTAGGAGGAGAAGTTGTATATAGTAAAATGGATTTGAAAAGTGGTTACCACCACATTACATTTAAGAAGAATATGTATATAAAACTGCTTTCAAGAAGCGTTTTGGGTATTATGAGTATTTAGTTATGCCATTTTGTTTGACTTATGCACTTGCTACCTTCATGATCTTAATGAATGATATCTTATGCCCTTTCATTGGAAAGTTTGTTATGGATTTTGTAGATGGCTTGATGGTGTATAGTAGGTTCTTACATGATCATGAAAGTCACTTAAGATTGGTATTAAATAAGCTAAAGGAAAATCAAATGTTTGTAAATCTTGATAAGACCTAGTTATTACTTCTAGAGATATAGTATTTAGGGAATGTGCTATTGGTCGATGGGATTCACATGGATCCCAAGAATGTCTCATTCATTCTAGCATGGCCTACTCCTAAAGAAGAGGGGTAATTACAAACATTTTTAGGACTTTCCAATTTCTATCAGAAATTCATTTCATCTTATTCATTGATAACAACACCTATGAAAATTTTGCTTCAAGGAAAAGTATGCTTTGCAAGGAAGAAAGAGCAACAAGAAAGTTTTGATATTCCGAAGCAATTTGTTAGAGGATCCAATACTCAAAAGTTAGATCCACATAAGCCATTTGAGTTGGAGATAGATGCTAATGGCATAGCCATAGGGGCAGTCTTGAGCCAAGATGGGAGACCACTAGCTTTTGAAGTAAAAAAGTTGAGTAGTGCATAATGCAATTGGCCAATGCACATACAAGACGTGTATGCAGTGATGCATTCTCTTAAAGTCTGGAGACACTATCTTTATGGTGCAAAATTTAAGGTGTACATAGATCATCATACACTCAAGTATTTTCATAGTCATCCACATCTTCGAGGTAGATAGGATTGTTGGGTTGAGTTCATGTAGGAGTTTCACAAGGAAATCCTATATAGAAGAGACAAAGAGAATTTTGTGGCTGATGCATTATCACCAATAATGTGTCAAAAGAACTTTACAGTTCTAGAAAGTTCATTTCTTCAAAAAATAAAGGAAGCAGAGGTGGAAGATCCACACTTGTTACAGATCATAAAATCCATCAATAGCCAGAGATGTCCACACATATGTTCAACAATGCTTTATGTGTTAGTTCAACAAGGGAAAAAGGGTTAAGACATCAGATTTCTTACATTCTTTATAGATTCTAGGGCACAACTAGGATAGTGTATCCATTGACTTCATAGTGGGATTACCACAGACCCAAAGTTAAGCAAGATGTTATCCTAGCAAGATGGCTCACTTCATACCAATGCAAGAAACATTAGAAAAACTCCATAGGTAGTAGAGTTATTTATCCAACACGTCTTCAGATTGCATGGGTTACCAACATCCATAGTTTCAGACAAGGATGCTAGATTCACAAGGTTCTTCTAGAAGGTTGTATTTGACAAACTGAAAGTGCCATTGAAAATGAGTAGTGGTGACCATCCATAGATAGATGGTTAGATTGAGAGGGTCAGTCAGATTATAGAGGATATGTTGAGAGCATGTGTCTGAGAGAAAGACATATTTGGATAATTATTTGCCATTATTAAAGTTTGCTTATAATAATAGACTTCATAAAGTGTAAGAAATGTATCTTTTTGAGATGAATTATGGCATGAATAACACTACTCCTAGTACAGTAGAACTGTCAAAGATATTTCATAGTGCTTTGGAGTTCCTAGCAAATCTTCAAGCAAATTTAGAAATAGCTAAATCAAAGATGTAGGAAGCAACTAATAGGGAAAAAGAAGTCACTGACAAGAAGAGATGTCCTAGAGGCTTTGATGAAAGAGACAGAGTTTTTCTTCAAGAGTTAGCTAGATCTACTTCACACACAAGGAATTTTACTAAGATTCACCAAGGTTTTGTGGACCTTGGAAGTCAATTAAAAGCTTAGTGATGTTGCTTACCAATTAGAGCTTCATCCAGATTGCATAGTCCATCCAATGCTTCATGTTAGTAAACTTAGAAAGTATATTTCGAGGGAGGATAATCTAATAGATGGTCATTTTTCTTTGCAAGAAAGTGACAATTTAGATCATTCTCTAGATAGGATACTAGATCAAAGATAGAAATGGTTGAGAAACCATGTCATCCATGAGTATCTAGTAGTCTGAGGAGCATTACTGCTTACAAACTCTATGTGGGAATCAAAAGCTCTAGTTTGCAAGTACTTTCACTCATTGATCATTGAGGACAATGATCTTTAGAAGGGGGAAAGAGTGTTAGACATCGGTCTACACGGACCATCACATGTGTGTCTAGGACAAAGGGCTAGTCATAGCCAAGGCCCCTTGCTCAAGGGATATCCTAAGGTATTTGAAAGGTAATGGGAATGAGTCTGCATGATAGTCACATGTCCACACTAGAGCATTCTAGATCATTGCTATTTCAAATGCAAGAGGATATAATGGATGGGAGGAGAGTATCACACAAAACTTAATATGTCATTTTGAAGCCTTTGAGAGAGTTTTAGGAGATCCTACACTAATCATGGTTTGGATCAATAATTTTATTTCCTCTTGAAGTTAATGGTACAAAGGAAAACTATTGAGTTGCGTTCGTATTGATACCTTGAGAGAGTTTGGAGAGAAAACATTTCACAATGGCATTTGAGAATCCATTAAAGAGTTGAAAGATGTGAATTGAATACGAGAAAAGTGTTGCACTTGAAGGAGACAACAACTTTCTCATTTGGATTTGATATAGGTAGAAAGAAAAGAAGGAAAGAATAAAGTAACGGTGTGTATAATTAAGTTTTGGTTTAAGGAAAGAACGTAGCAGATTAACTTGACATAGGGATTAATTAGTAATTGATATTCATGGGCTCGGAGAAGTTAATCATTTTATTCCTAATTACAATTAGTACTCTTGGTTTGTCGTTTTTTTGAGGCATCAAGCTAAGGCTATTTGCATCCAAGAAAGTTAATTGATGGTAGTAGTTATCTAAATGGGGCATCTTATCACTATAGGATAAATGTTTATCAAATCTAGTATTGATAAGGCTATCAAACTTGTAAAAAATTAGGGTGCACATTACATTGAACCAATGACGACAATAAAAAGTGAAATCATAGAGGATAAATCAGATTATGGAGCTGCAATCAATGTTCATTAGAAAATCCATTGGCGGAAAAGAAACATTACCATAATTTGAGGTGGTACTAACAATTTCTAGGTTTGGTTGCATGATAGTAAAACCATTGGAAGCATCAATCTTACAAATTCAAGTTAATTGAGCATCAATTATTAATCTACGTAGAACATTTTTCTACACTTAACAAGAGATGGATTAAGCTTTTTGCATGCTTGTGTAAGTTGCAAAATAACAAGGGAGACACACTGGGATACCCTCCCAAGTCTTACAAAATGTAGCTGTGAAGCACATACCGAACATTCCAATTTTTGTATCACTTTGCAATTACGTTTCATTTGGGGATGATGAAGTTATTATCATGTAATTAAATTATTAAAGTAATGTGGATTGGTGCTCGAGAATATTCTTAGCTAGAAAGAGAATGAAGACAAAGATTGCATGAAATGTTTTTTTTTTCATGTGGTTTTCTAAATGTGAAGGTCAAAGAAAAAACTACACCTTGCTCATTTCATGTTATTTTGATATAGAGGGAATCATTAAAAGACACATAGAAAATTAGGCACTAAGGTTTTGGTGTTATTGATTGTGCATATTTGATTTGCTTTGTCCTTCAAACTTGTTTGTGGAGTTTAAATGTTTCTCGAAATTTGATTAAGTATAAAATTGTGAATGCAAACCCACAAAAATTAGAGTAAATTGATAATATATCTTGGTAAAGATATGTCCAAAACATAGAGGATCATCAAGCATCATTGTTTAACTCTTTAGGAGGTGTTTTCCACTTTATATGTATATGCACTCATAATCCAAACAAGATAATGATCTTTATACATTATATAGTCATAAATACAACATATTTTATGTTCCCAAGCTCCTTTTTCTATGTTTTTATTATTTATGTATATTCCCACTCCCGAACACTTTGCATCAAACCATATCATTTCATGAGGTGCATCATTGACACACCCTACTCACTTTCTCACATCATCAAAAAATCACCTTTTGAATGGACTATTATAGCAACTTGGTAGATAATTATTTTCGGGTTTTTTTTGTTATCATCCAAGTTTCTCAAAATCTACTACATGTGTATTAGAGATCTATAGAGTACTTTTTCAACTTTCTTAAGAAATAGTCAATTTTCTACATCATGGTATAATCACAAGCTGTGGTTCAGAGAAATGATGTATTCCTTATGTTGATTATTGATGACAAGTTAGATACTTCCAAATATGGATGTGAGCATATATGATGCATCATGTAGTGTTCTTGACAAGGGATTGTAGAACATTTTCTTGGGTGCTAAAATATGTTCTATTACAACCAAAAATGCTCAAAATCTAGTTGATGTAGATGGTGTTGAGGATCTTGTAGGTCGTAGTTCTTGTGAGGTTCATGTTTCTCATCCTCTTGTAGCTCGTTATTTCAATATTTCAAGTACACCATTAGAACCCCCGTTAACTTCAAAGCAACTATAATAGAATGGTAGATATGTGATGGCACATACCCCTTGATTGCTTTGTTCATCAAGCATGCTATTATGGCTTATATGATACACAGAATGAGCATTGAGCCCCCACCATGTTGTAGAAAATGTCTCAAGGATGAAGAAGATCTTGGACAACCCTTTTGGTCTTGCCTAAATAATCTCGTGTATGAATGGGCTTCTAAAAGAGTACAACTCATGCCCAGAAAAAAACCCTAATGGCAATAAGGCCTTCTTGGTGAAGCAATGGGTTGACAACAAGGAAAAGCTATGGGTTATTTGTGTAGATTCTGAAATGCCATAAGAAAAGTGGCGATTTGGAAGGTATAGAGATGTAGATGCAACTACCATAAGAGAAGAAGTGAATTGGAAGGTATAGAAATGTAGATGCTCTTTTAAGTTTTCGAAGTACTCCAAAAAACACCACTTTATCCGACTAAGAATAATAACAATAATAATAACAACGGTAATAATAATAATAATAATAATAATAATAATAACATTTTTTCCGGTCAAGTGCCATTTTTCTCTACCGAAAATGGGTGGTTTTTTAGACTTCATGTCAAACGGGATTGGTAATTTATTGTCTATATATATATATATATATATAATGAGTTGAAAAGATTTCATTCCTGACCAATACGGGAAGGACACGTTCGCGAAGCTGCTTTTCATTTCTTCGCGTAAGATTCCTGTATTTCTTCCTCATTTAATTTTAATCTGATGAGAAAAAAGATTCGAGACTCGTCGAGAGGGATCATTGCTGATTGTCCTGCGTTTGCGTTTCTGGCCAGCAAAAGCAAAATCTCGAAAAGCGAACTTTTCGATTTTAACTAGTTTATAAAGCCAAAGGTGAAAGCAGGTAGCAAGAGATCAAGCAGATTTGAGGTTATGTCTTCTTGCTTCGTCCTCCTGTCAAACAGCAAGCTCAGTTTATTCTACAAGACCAGATAGCGCTCCCAGATCAGCGTACCACATGGCCTCTACCAGAATAGCGAACGCCATGCTGGAAAGTGGGTGTAAACGAATGCCCGTCTCCTCTTTCGCGCAAGCTTCAGCATCAACACCGATTTCTATGCCTTCAAGGCAGCGCTTTAACGTGGTGTTGAAGCCTGGAGAAACCACGTTTGTCTCATGGAAGAAGCTGCTTAATGAATTCCAGGAGACAATAGGACCCCTCTTCCATTCTTCCGATGGGCCTGTTTGTGCGCATTCTCCGTTCATGGCTCACATCACCCCAGAGAAAACGGAAGGAAAGCCTCATCTTCGACCACCAGCGAATCGCTTGAACGCTGTTATTGAGAAAATTGAAAGGCTTTATCAGGGAGGTTCTAGTGATGAAGAGATCTGTGAGGTCATGGACCGGGATAAATACGACATAGAGGATTCTTTCATTGATGACACGGAATTGAATGACTATTTCTCTGAGGAGAATGTAAGGTTGAAGCACTCTGGCTTTTTCGTTAATAAAGGAAAACTTGAAAGAGAAGAGCAATCAGCTACGCAGACTGTTGGACCTAAGAAGAGAAAGAGCAAAAATCTGAAGACGTTGAGCTCAAGCAGAAAAGGAGAGGAGATCGCCAAGAAGGGGAAGTCAGCTGTGAGCGCAAGATGTGATTCTTCTCAAACATCAGGTGCACAAGAGAAGATCGTCAAGGAGGGGGAGTCAGCTCTGAGGCTGAGACGTGGTCCTTCTCAAACATCAAGTTCAGGAGAGGAGATCATCAACGAGGGAAAGTCAGGTGTGAGGCTGAGGTGCGGTCCTTCTCAAACGTCAGGTTCAGGAGAGGGGATCCTCAAGGAGGGGAAGTCATCTGTGAGGCTGACATGCGGTCCTTCTCAAACATCAAGTTCAGGAACAATAGCTAAGGAAGCTATATTGCAACCTCAATGGAAGAAAAAAGGTCGGCGTTCTGTTGCTTGGAAGATGGATAAGGGCAAAGCCATTGAAGTAGTTGAGAAAGAGCTCAATGCTGCTATGGTTGCACTCACAGATATTACTGGGAGTAAGTCAGAAGCCAAGCACCTTGTGGAAAGTGTGGTAGCTGATAGAATAGCTTTAGATCCTTTACAAAGTAGCAAATGTGGTAAAAAATCATCAATGTTATTGATCGACCTAAATGAACCTCCTCCTGAAGAAGATATGGTTATTTGAATCAATGGAGTCTTCACAGCAATTTATCAAGTGCAGACTCTCAAAAAAAGTTTATATAATTGGTTTCGCTAACCTCACATTGATAATAGCATTTTAATTGAATTTCGACAAGCACCTCATATTATGATGACAGTTACCGATTTCATGTGATATAGGACATGATTATGAAGTTAAATACCTCGGTATTCGAGGTCATTTTGGTGATCAGTGCCCATTCGGTCATCATGCTTTACAGTGATAGGTTTCTTTGGACAAGCATTAACCTATTTTATTTCCATGCTTGCAAATGAAAATTTGGTATCTTTCTCGACATGATCTTGAGCCCTTGTGGGATATGGTTTTGGGGGGGGGGGGGGGGGGGGGGGGGGTCCCATGGGTACTATGCCCACCTTCAAATTTACTTTCCATTAATTCAAGCGCCTAAGGCCCAGATTATAATCATCAATGTACGTGCCAATGACTCACACCAAAATGCCCATCAAGCTACTTTTATAATGTCCAATCTATATATATATTTTTTAATAAATATATATGGACCAAGTATCCACATCTTGTTTCCTCAATTTATGATTTCGTTGATATTTTGTCACTTTATTTAAACAATCTTAAATTAGAATTCATTATACCAAGATTTCCCATCAAAAGCAAACTTCACATGAGTTAAGGCACATGTCTTACATCTTTTGTCAGAGTTCTGAACTCATCATAATCACCATATCATTGGTTTTCTTTGTCATAAGAGACTCTATTCTGAATTTGAAAAATGCTTGAGATTCATATTTTGAGAACCATTCCCAATTTTGAGTAGCATTCAACATATCTATGAGATCTATCACCTAGTTATGAGTGGTCCTAATATTGGCCTAATCAACCATTTTCTCCACTTTTTAGGCATCCTGACACTTGGTTACATTGAGAATGTAAGGTTCATGGATAACCATAAGGCAAGTTCAAACAGTAAGTTTAAGGTACTTGGTTACATTGAGAATGTAAGGTTCATGGATAACCAAAAGGCAAGTTCAAACATTAAGTTTAAGGTACTTGGTTACATTGAGAATGTAAGGTTCATGGATAACCATAAGGCAAGTTTAAACATTAAGTTTAAGGTACTGTATGTTGAAGGCTTGGTTCTTCCTTACTTGGCTATTAGGGGTAGTGAGGACTATTCTAGGAGGTCGAAGAATTCATAACTTAGCAGGATCGACAATGAAGTGATTCTATGTGTCACTACTCGTGCATAGAACATAAGGAGTAGTTATCTAGGTTGCATTATTCGTTATTTGACAATTCATTTATTCGTGAATAATTATGGAATTTTGTGATAAGCCCTTATTATTCGATCGAATTATTCGGTGCCATGTCACCTTATTCAGACATGCCCAAATAGTTTTTGCATAGGAATTTGACACTTTCTGATCAAAAAAATTTGATCAAATAATATTTTATAAAAGAATAGAACTATACTCATTTCTCATAAAAGCTAGTTTGTTCTTTACGAACTTAAAGTGTCGTAGAGAGAACAAGGTATAAATTTTTTCTATAACTATTAAGTAATTTAAACTATTGTGATTTTTTGACTCAACATTGATTCTTACTTCATATATGTATGTGAATTTCAAATCTATTGTGATTGTTTGACTCAACATTGATTCTTACTTCTTGTGTAATTGTATGTGCATATGGTTAAGAATTTAAAGTCTATTGTGATACATTAAATTTATTATTGAAAGATATAGGTGGATTATGTTTGACTCAACATTGATTGTTATTTCACAATAGTATATGTATGTGTGTGTATGAGGATATAGTATATACGAAGTTTCATCCGATAGTATGTGTATGAATATGAGTGTATAATTGTGAAAAAAAATCTATTATGATTATCTAACTCAATATTGATTCTTACTTCACAATAGTATGTGTTAATGTATGTGTATATGATTGGGAATTTAGAATCTATTGTGATTGTCTGATACAACATTGATTCTTACATCACAATAGTATGTGTAAGTGTTTTTGTATATGATTAGGAATTTAGAATCTATTGTGATACATTAAATTTATTATTGAAAGATGTAGGTAGATTATGTTTGACTCAACATTGATTGTTACTTCATATTAGTATATGTATGTGTGTGTATGAGTATATAGTATCTACAAAGTTTCATCCGTATAAATTACGAATGAAAAGTCTACTGTGATTGTCTAACTCAATATTGATTCTTAATTCACAATAGTATATGTAAGTCTATGTGCATATGATTAGGAATTTCAAATATATTGTGATTGTTTGACTCAACATTGATTCCTATTTCACAATAGTATGTGTAAGTATATGTACGTGTAAACGTATATGTGTGTATGATTGAGAATTAAAATCTATTGTGATTGTTTGACTCAACAATGATTTTTACTTCACAATAGTATGTGTAATTGTATATGGGTGTATGATTGAGAATTAAAGTCTATCATAACTGTTTGACTCAACATAGATTCTATATCTTATTCGATATTGATTTTTGTTGTTTTTTTGTAGATATAGTCTTCATAAAGAAATTTGACAGCACAATGGGAAAGGGAAAAGAATGATCATATGTGATTGTTCATCAAGAGGGTAAAACAGTGTCCACAATACAATGAAAATGTTGTGGACATCGTTATGTAGGAAATGCAACTAAAATAAAAGAGCATCGTTTTAGTACACGTAATAATGTGGTAGGATGCTCTAATCCAGATAGTGATATATGGGTATATTTTGCAAGTTATGCAAATAAATGTAAATCTCAAGGTATCACATGAAGAAGATTCAAAAGCATCAGTAGTTCATAGTTCTTTCGAAGTAGCCCAAGTGTAGAGCAAGAACGAGTAGATGCATCGATGATAGTAGAGGATCATTAGGATATTTGTACTCAAGTCTCTCAAACTGTTTTGAGAATAACCAAGATACATGTACTCCATTTTCTCCAATTGCATCAAAAAAGAGTGGACTTGGTGAATGTAGTAAAAATGGTGGATCTAATACTCTATCACCATGCTTTGTCCGTAATAAGTCACAAAATACTATACATGTAGCTTTTGAAAAGCAAGATTGTCTTGAGCTTCATCTTAAATGGACTCAAGCATTCTTACCATGTGGGATTCCTTTCAATGTTATTCATAATCCCATTTTCAAAGCTTCTTTGATGTCAACTGCACGAAAAGGATTCACCACTGAAGCTATTTTAAATCAAACAGTACTTGATTATGTATCCATGTATGGATGTACAATAGCATTGGATGGATGGACAAGTTGTCAAAAGAAGCCATTGATTAATGTCATGGTTAAATGTCAAAAAGGAAACATGTTTTAAGAAGTTGTTGACACTTGTGTTAAAAAGAAAAGTTCAACTTTTCTTGTAAAGGTATATGAACATGCTATATCGCATGTAGATGGTCTGAAGAATGTGATTGTGATAGTGACAGATAATGCCTCTAATTTTCAAAGTGTTGGAATTACAATTCAAAACAAGTATGAAGGCATTACTTGGGTTCCATGTGCAGTTCATGAATTAAATTTATTATTGAAAGATATAGGTAGATTATCTTTCATTAAACAAAGCTTATTAGATGCAAATCATGTGGTCAAATTTATCAGAGAGCATCAATTTTCATATTCACTCTTTCGATCAAAATCTCCCAATAAAGCACTTTAGATTTTTTTGTGCCACACGATTTGCAACGGCCTATATTGTGCTCAGTGGATTATTGGAAGTTAAGCCAGCTCTTGTAGAAATGATTGTTGATCGAAGATGGGAGGCATGGCTAGAGAAGTATCCTTCTTATCGAGTTGTAACATCCAAGTGTACGTCTCTAATACAATCACAAAATTTTTGGTGTAATGTTACAAAGATTGTTGGTATCACTAAACCTTTTGTGGAGCTTTTTTATTGGTTGATACGGATAAATTTATGATTGGAAAAGTTTATTTGATTATGTCAGAAGCTATTCAAAAAGTAAAAGACTTTGATCAATTTTCATTATGAGAAAAGACACAGATTGTATCATTAGCAAAGAAGAGATGGATGCAAATCCATACTCATTTGCATGGAACAAAATTTGTTTTGGATCCAGCATTTCAATTCAATGGTCAAGCCTCAAATAAAGAATTAGTCATGGCAAATTTCAAAACCACATGTCAGTTATTACTTCCAGGTATAGATGGTTGAGATGCATTCCACCAAAGAGTATCATATGTAAATTGAGAAGGATCTTTTGGAGATCTATGGCACATTGAAGCGATTCAAAAGCATCCACCTCCTATTTGGTGGAAAGATGACGGAGATGAAGCAGTGGAGTTGCAACATATAGCTATGAGAGTGCTTTCAGTAGTAGCTTCAAGTGGTAGTTGTGAATGTAATTGGAGTGCCTATGATTTTCTTCATTCAAAACGAAGAAATTGTTCTTCTACAGCAGCATAACAAAATTTTGGAGAATTTCAAACTCATGAAAGTTTAACAAATGATTCATGGAGTGATCATGATTTAGATGTAGATCACAATGATGGTTCAGACATGGAAAAAATAGATGACATGGTATCTGTCATAGATGATGATATTCAAAATGAAAAAATGAGTACTATGAATACTATGATTATATTCAATTGCAAATCGATGGTTTTACAATAGTCATGTCTTTGATTACAAAACAAGCTTGTCTATTTAGTGTTTTCTTGATTCAATAACTCATCGATAGTAAACTGATCAAAAGATGATGATGCCTCTGAGAGTCTTCCATATTTGCTCTCATATTTTTCACTTGAATTTCTAGATCATCAACCCTCTTTTTTTTATCATCTATTAATATTCCTAATGTAGGAATTCTTAATCCTTCATTGTATAATTCTACTCCTTGTGACAAAAAATCATGTATAAGATTGTGTTCTTCAGGTAGCAAAATGTAGGGCCCCTTTCAAGGAAGAGGGCCTTCATTTCCTTGATTATGAAATTCTACTCAATTTTGAGGACGACTCAAATCAATACCTACATTCTTCGGATGATTATCCCAATCTACATGTCGATGAAGAATATCTTGTACAAAAACTTTTTGAATGAAATATAATGCTATTTGATTATTATCTGGTAATGATCTCTTAACTTGCATAAAGCATCGAAGTAGAGTTTCTACTAATCCTTTATGTTGTAAGTCAGAAAGCTTTAAGGGTGCTGTTCCTTTTGCCCTTCCTATAATCCGAAAGAGAACATCCGGAATAAAATGATTTGGACATAACTTTATTACTTCTTTCATTGACAATGCTTCTCCTTCTAATCCTTTTGGATCTAAACCTTGATGGAATAAAAATGCTAATCTTGATTGTGCAAATTGAGCATTTTGCTCAGATAAAATCCTTTGAGATTCAGTATGATCAAGATCATTATTCACATCTGGCATTCTTGCCATGTTTTACTTTCAAATATGCAAAACAAAGATACTACTTTTATCTCAAAAGAATTCATAACATTTAATCCATATAACTCAAATGAATCCCTTCATTTAATCCACATAATTCAAATGATACCACTTCATTTAATCCACATAATTCAAATCGTACCACTTCATTTAATCCATAAAATTCAAATGAATCCATAACATTTAATCCATATAACTCAAATGATACCACTTCATTTAATCCATGTAAATCAAATGAAATCACTTCATTTAATCCACATAATTCAAATGAATCCACTCTGCTTCATGGTATGTTTAGGTACTCCTTCTTCATTCTTTCTAGCCACATGTCCAATGTACCACCATTCCAAAATTTGAAAATAAGGCATGGGCTTTTGTTATGGTGCCTAGATAATCCAAGTGGACTAATAATTCCACTGCAACCCAGGTAGTTAGCATGGATTCAACTCAAAACTTAAAGAAAAGAAGACGTTGGCACAGATGCAACATAGAAATTCAATAGAGGAAATATAAGAGGAATATGAAGGAATAGTTGATTTATTACAACAGAATCAAGTTATAGAAACGTAGCATAAAACAATGCTAGCACCAATCCCCATACTTTGACTATTTTGCCTTTCACACGAACCTTTGAAAAAACCATCAAGATGGAATGAATATGAAGGTCAACTTAACAGTTATGATATTCTTCAAGGAGTAAGGGCTTGGAGTAAGCGATCTTGAAAAGAAGGGAGATCAACACAGGTGCATGGTTGATTGGTGCAATCTCATAGTTCTCAATGGCACCTTCATCAATCACCACTTTTGTCGATTCTTCTATAGTTCCACCTTCTCTTTGTCAGTCGCTAGACCCTCAATGGCTTCTCTGGTAGCACTCTGGTGTCAATGTTTATCGATCGACGGACTTAGAAATCCTGCTTACTTTGTGCTAGACCACCTCCGTAATTATCATCTTCTACGATCACACTTCCAAATGTCTATGAGTCTGCATATCTCTATATCTACTAATGCTTCTCACTCTCCATTACACTATGCCACTCGATCTTGATGTGCACTTCATTGTGGGTTTCCCTCTATCTCCATGATCCCTATGCACATGTGTATCACAGTTGCACCTCTATCTTTATCTCTATATCTCTTTCTCTATATATGTGTGTATATGCCAATCTATTTGCACTTATATATCACAATCAACATCTATCAAGTATGATTGCATGCCTCACACTTGCTCTTATGACTTAAGGCGGTAACGATTCTGGTCTGTCAAAAGCATCATAAGTGATATGCTTTTGTGCATTTGGCTTGCTTTTGCTATCTCTCTTTGGAAATGATGGAAATTATCCTTACCAACATCATCCAGATAATTGTTGGTTCACTTGCTTTTGTACTTGCTTGAACTCTATCAAAGGAATGCCAAGAAAACTTGAAATCCCTTTTCTAAAAAGATGTAGCATATCCAATGTCAAGATCCCCTTTCAGCTTGCACTTTGTTTTCTTTGTTTCTCTCCACAATGTTTTCTTCCTTTCAGCTCTCTAAGGTAGTGCTATTAAGCATATTCCAAGACCTCATTTTGTTTTCATCTACAACCATCATGCCCATCCTCCTTATTTGATATGCGAGATATTTTTCCAAATTCATAGAAATTGGATGCAACTATTTCAGTATCCTCTCTCATATTTAGATACAAGTCCTCTTATTCCCTCCTTCAACATCCATCCTCTTATCTTATTCAACCCCAATAGGTACTATATATCAGTTTTGACTATCACCCCATTTACAAAGGTTGCTTTACTTCACTTGCTCCAAGTGAGGGAAGAAGCCCCTTGAATCCATCGATCTTCAATAGGGTTTCACCTATATTTCATACTATCCTTCTTTTAACCCCCCATAGACTATCCTTTCTCCCCAAATTATCTCACAACAATTACTTCTCTTCCTCAATATACCCAAAGAGCCAAGACAACACTTACCTTCTCCTCTTGAATACAAACACATACCTAGTTTTAAACCACCATAGAATGATAGATACCACGAAGAAGCATATATCTTGGTTGTGCATAAGGCACACATGTTGTAACATAAAATTATGGAGGATCATCTTTGCCATGAGGGGATTGGATGCATACCAAGATCCCATATCCCCAAGAGGAAAGTCTCTTCAAAAGTCTTCCTCAACCCATAGTTTTCTTGAGTCCAACATACAAAAACCCATGGATGTAGAGCTCTACATTTCGAATAAATACCATGGTTGAAAATGTCAAGAAAATCATACAAAGAAATCTAACCATACATGCATTAAGAAGAGGTTGTTTCTTGTGGCATTATTACTACATCCTCTTCTCTTGAAGGATCATGCCTACTACCCCCTTCCATCATATTCTACCCATTTTTTTAATGATCTTTCGCTTCAGTAACAAGAGTTGAAGTATCCCATGCCTCCTTTCTTGAATTCTTCCTCTCTTGTTCTCATCACGCCTTAACCATAGCAACCTCTTTTTATCCTCTCCATTGCACTCCATCAATCTTTCTCTACTAGGCTATACTCTCTTTCTTTTTTCTACCATCCTCCTTATTCCGTATATGCCTCCTTGGATTCTCTTTTCTTATTGTAACCATCAAGCCGCCATGCTAAATGCTATAATCCTGCTCAATTATTCCTTTTCTTGATATCGTACTCAGACAATCATTTGTTACCTTGGACATGCAAACATTAACAATAATAGCAAGATTTCTAAATTGCTAGAATTGAATGCCTCCCTTGGAATTCTCTCATTAAGTTTTCAAATTATGAGAGTGACGAGTGTATCTCTTCCTTTTCTCATAAAAATCTGAGAATGTGAGTTGTAACTATGAATCATCTTGTTTTGCCTCCTCTTTGTAATCACTTCCCTTATCCTTTCCAACTCCTTAGTAAGGTTAGAAAAAGTTTTCCATAAAGCTTATTCAAGGGTATGCAAAAAGGAAGAACGCAAGTTTGCATAGCCAAGGGGAAATTAATGGGAAGAGTTTTCCTAGAGAAATAGATATGGGTTCTACATTCTAGTCCCAAAAATGTGTGTGCACATGCATAAAAAATCAAAACAATATACATCATTTGTCTTGTTATTCTTCTCAACATCTCTACTACTCACCTCCTTCCTCCCAACCTTGTTGGAAATCATCCTTTACAAAGGATTTTGTTTTCTTTGTTGGAGAATCCATCAAACTATTTATTCACACATAACTAATTAAGAAACCTAATCACTAATAGCACAATTTATATGAAAAGAAATCCTAAAATACTCATTTTTTATCATTTTTGTGCTTTTGATGGATCAATATAGATGGTCAAATAGTCATAACAAAGGAGAGCGTCTTTGTGGTCTTTGTGAGCTGCTAATGCCAATGTCAATGAAGAACTCAATGTCATCATGAAAAGCTTGAGTACACATTCTCTCTAATGCAATGGACCAATCATCTCACAAGACCCAAATGTGCATGGAACCATTCAACACACGTGAATGATGCTTGATTATCTCATGATTAACAAAAAAATATGCATAAAGATAAGCTGAAAGCCTCATTCAAGATACATACAAGCTTAATCACATGCATAAGAACATCATTAACCACAAGCTAAAGTGTCACAAGCATGAAGCAAGAAAGTAGCAAGCACTTCAAGCACAACGTGAAGATGACAAGAAAGAGTACTCCAAAAGTCCCACAAACTACCATGGTCTGATTCTCTACCAAGAATGCCCCCTTTACAAGAGCGGCGGCCTTTTTTTATACAAAATGGCTAAATCTCATGCTATGTGGGATTTCTCGTACTTGAAGGAGAATGAATATCACTTTATCACTTGTGTGGTACTTATACACGCCTATACAAGAGTGCTTATGAGTGAGAAATTATAAATTTAAGCTAATTCAAAGTACAAAAGGTTAACTCCATGTATAATTTATTATGAAAAAAGTGGAATCATTTTGTATCGTGGTTTTCTTCCAACAAAAATAAATGAGAAAAACCAAAGATAAAGAACATCAATTCAAAGATGATATGCAGAATATTAGTGAAGAAGAGCTTGAAGAAGTGATCACATGAGAGGCTGCAAAAAGGAGAAAAGTAAGGATATATTCATTAGGAAATGAGAGAAGTTCCTCGAATATTATGATATGATAGAACAGCCCATATATGATAGTTTTATTGCAATTCATTGTGCATTCATAACATAGGTTATCAAAGAGCATATAAGCTTTGTAGAAGTTAGGGTTTGCAAAGAATGAAAAGAGGCAATGAAGGATGAGATCAAAGCTCTAGAGGACAACCACACATGGGAGCAAGTACCAAAAGAAGAATGAATGAATTTAATATCAAATAGTTGGGTTTATAAAATTAGATAGATTCATATTGTTCAATTTCTCGAAATAAAGCTAGATTTTTGGCGAACGGATTCTCATAGAAATATGGCATTGTCTATGAGGAGACTTTCAAGTCCATGGAAAAATATGGTAGAATAATGATAGTAATTGCAAATTCTATAACAAGAAAATGGACCACATATAAAATTGATGTCAACAATGCTTTCCTAAATGGAGAGATCAAGGAGAGAGCCTACATATACTAACCAATTGTCTTTAAAAAGACAAGATTAAGCCTCATTGTATGTGTAGATTGAAGAAATCCACTTATGGATAGAAGCAAAAATCTAGGGCTTGGAATCGAGGATTGACATCAAGTGTGACTTCCATATTATTGAGGCTGATACATCTTTATACATAAAGAGGAACGAAGGAAGAGTTGTATACCTATGCATATATGTAGATGATCTTATTTTAATAGGTGATGATATAACAATTATGAAGGTGATCAAACAAAAGATAGGACAAAATTCAAGATATCATATCTTCACATCCTCATATACTTTATAAGTATTGAAGTGGTGTATGTACATGATGGAGTATATGAAATTCAAAGGAAGTATTTACTTAACGTGTTGTAAAAGTATTCCATTAGTAGTTGTAAGCCACTCTCACAATGCATGGACACAAATATGAAGTTATGTATAGGTCAAGAAGAGAAGATTGAAGAAATAAAACTCTATACGAGTATCATAGGGCCATTGATTTATGCCACCATAGCGTGACTTGATCTATCTTATGTTTTTGGTTTCTTTCATACTTCATGCATGCTCCTACTATTGAGCATCTTAGTGCAGCAAGAAGAGTGTTGACGTACATGAAGCATACAATAAAGCAAGGACTATTTTATGCTTATGATGACCCTTTAGATCTAAAAGGGTTCAATGATGTAGATTGGGCATGTTCAAAAGAAGATAAAAGGAGTACCTCAAGATACATTTTCATGTTAGGCTCAAAGGCAATCTCTTGGAGTTTAAAGAATTAGGGGTGGAGGTTGTTGATCTAGCACTAGTTGTGGCATATTACTGTTAGTGTCCATGTGAAAGGCCAAATGGTCATCAAAAACTTTTGTACATGTTCTTTATTAAAACATATAGTGGCTTGGTTAGCCACATACTATAAGTTCGATTGCATTTGTAACACCCAAGAAATCAATGTTCATGCTCTCTCTGTACTGTGTTTTCTATGTATCCTACTGGCTTTTTGTTGAGTATTGTGTGTGGCATCTAGATCTAGGTTTTCTACATCGAGGGTATCATTATGGAGCTCTCAAGAAGGAGAGTCCATTGAGGTGCATCACTATTAAAATACTTCACTCATATCATAGCATTCTGATACAAAAGCTTTCTTCTTTTTGTGCGAGCGAAATGAGCACTTGCCCACCCACCCAAGGCGTACAACTAAGGTGATGACCAAGGCATAGACCTTGGCATACCTTGTCATCTGAGTCACCGAAGTCAGTGTTTTCTTTGTGTGAGGAAGGACCTCAACAATCAAGGAAGATAGAGGTTCCTGATACTTCTCGAGAGGTCACCAATTCCAGTATTGTTCCCCCAGAGCTCGCTTAATCAAAAATCTCTTGTCACTAAGCTTCACTGTTGTGGTGTTTGAAGAAGCAGAAAGACTAAGGTTAACATTACCTTGAACATGTTTTGGGCCCTCAAAGCTTCATTCTTTGCTTTCAAAGCCTATTTTGAAGCATTTTTGGGGTGACTCTTGAAGCCATTTTGGAGTACTTCCATGCATATTTCTCTTTTCACGGGTTCAAGAACATCAAGAAGAGTGCTCTTTGTGCTTCTATGACAATGAGTATTCACCTTTGGGGCTGTGTTTTCAGCCACACTAGTAAATCTACGGGTTTCTTGAAAGGTTTTAGTTGTGGTGAGAGCAACCACCACAAGTTTATGCAAGTTTTTTTAGCCTAAAGGACAGAGTTGACAAACACTTGCAAGTGTTGTTGGCTAATATTTGAGCTGTAAATTCAAACTTTTCAATGCCATTTTACTGCATATATTGAGCACATACACACTATGTATGCTTTTGTGGATATCATGTATGTACATCCATGTGCTCATTGATATAGTGGTAACCTTGTTTTTTGCAGAAAGATTTTTACGTTTGATAAAGAGGGTTGTGTGAGACACCTAGATGTTAGGGTCTCTTTGGTGATGCAAGTGGAATACTTACCCAACCTTGCCATAGGAGATGTATGCTAGTTGTTCATAGGTGCTTAATAAGCGTAGTTGGCTTCTTTTAGGTAATTGATTATATGCAATGGAGTCATTTTCACTATGCATGTTAACATGTCAATACTTGTATTTTTATGAGATTTTGACACTGGTCATATGCTCCTTTTGTAGAGGATATTCTAACAAAAGTTTACTTTTTTTTTTTGGTTTTTTCAACTATACAGTGGCCAATTTACTCCTTAATACACTTATTGGTGTGAGCACATTTGTTCTCTCATAATCATTTTGGTTGGTCATTATTTTTCATTAATTCATTTTTCTAGGAAGACTTTGTAGAATTTTGTCTCAGAATTTGACACTTGGTCATCCTTTTTTTGAGTCTTTGTGGTGTTTAGACTCTTCTAGCTCCATTATCATTCTATTTAGTTCTCCATCATTATGGCATCATAGGACTCACACATGTCTGCTAGATCAGATTCTTGTGCCAATGTTCCAAGGAGGAGCTATATTTTGCAAGGCACAGACCATTTTGAGATCCAAAAATTGGATGGCACAAACTTTGCTTTATGAAAGAATCAGATTAAAGATGTGCTAATTCAAAGGAGGTGATGGAAGACAATAAATGGAATCTCAAAGAAGCTAGTTGACATGGATGAAGATGATTGGAATGATTTGGAAGAAATGGCTAGGTTTACCATTCGATTGCACATGGAAGATAATGTTTACTTTATAGTATTGGACTGTGAATGCAGAGGAGCTTTTGAAGAAGTTATGCAATACATATGAAAAAGAAAAGGCATCAAATAAAGTGTATCCAATGAGAAAGTTATAATATGACCTTCACATGAAGGACAAGTGCCTCGTACTGGTGAACAAATCCTCAACTAGTTCAGCTCTTAACACTTGTTTGAACTCGGCCACATGATCATAAGGATCTCCTGTCCCGTCAAAATAATTCTTCATTGCCTTGATCACTTGAGTGGGTCTAAGGGTTCTTGTGTGCTCTCGGGGCCTAGGCAATGGAAAATCTTGTTCATCTCTTTGTTGCCTATGTGCTTGATGTCTCTCTCTTTCAGGGCTTTCATTTTCAACTCCTGATCTATTCCTGCCCACACTGTGCGCAAAACTTACCTCAGGTCTCTCTCTAGTTCTTTCTCTCTAGGCTTCATGAGCATGGGATGATCCTACTCCTTGGAGGCCATGGGAAACATTGGATCTTGGTGGACGGAAAATCAATTCACTCTTCCAAGTATATGCATGTCTATCATGTTCTGTTACCAAGAACATTTTCTCTGATGTGTTATCCAGGTAGACAACTTTGCCTGGTGTCTCTAGATCCTTGAACTCGTAGATGATGACTATGCCCAATTGGCTAGGTTGATCCGTCTTGAATCTCCAAAAGGCTTCCTTTGTTTCTCTTTTCAAGAATAGTTCTATGCTTTTGTTGTCTTGAGGGATCCAATATGGAGTGATCACTCTGGTCAAAACTGACTTACCTCTAGGAGTCTGGGGTCCTTGTCCCACATTTCCTTGTTCTAGGTCTCCTATCTCATTCTCAGGAATGATATTTCCAAACTCATCGGTCCTATCTAGTAGGTTGGTGACCACATACATGGTTCCTTCCTTATCAATGCATGAACCCTCTTCAAACTTTACTACTAGGTGTTCAAGTTCAAAGGGTTGATCTGGATTTTTGAGTTGGACTACTGATCGCCTTAGGCCATCCTCATAAATGCGAGCACCTAATCGGTTGGTCCGAATATATTCCAACTGTGTCTTATATGGACCTTCTAGTGTTTGTAAATTGGTAGTGCTTGAGTTACTTGTAGGTTTCCCCATGCTAAAAGACATTTCTGAGTCACTTGTGTCTGAACTTAGTTCGTAAGGATAACCACTTAGTTGTTGTGCCCAAGACTTAGCTGTATGGTTGACACTAGCCTCAGAAGATCTAATGCTTTGTTTATCCTTGCCTAGGTATCTACCAGATCTCAGGTTCATAAGCTTTGCCATCTAGTCCCAAAATTCCCCTTTGTATTGCTCAAAATCCCTTGGAGCCCCCTTGGTTTCCTAGTCCCCCTTGAGGGTCAACTTCAAATTATCCTATCTGAAAATCAATGCGTTTCCAACGAGCTATAGAGCTCAAAAAATGGACTTTTCATGAAAAAGTTATGTCAAATCAGGCTTCTGGAGGTCAAAACAGGGAAACAAGCACTTATGGAAAAATCACAATTTTGTGTGAAAATCACGATTTTGAGGGATCAAAAAAATCACGATGCTGAGCAACCGTGAAAATCATGATTTTGTGAAATCATGAGAATCGCGATGCTAAGCAACCACAAAAATCACGATTTTGTGAAATCATGAAAATCGCGATGTTGAGCAACCACAACAATCACGATTTTGTGAAATCATGAAAATCGCGATGCTAAGCACCTATGAAAATCGTGATTCGGGAGACTCAGACAATCGCGATGCTGAGTCAAGCTTGAAGATCGTGTTTTGGAGACCTCTTGAAAATCGTGAAAATCGTGATTTTGTTGCTTAGTGAAAATCGTGTCCTCAAAATTGCGATTTTGAGTGAGAATCGTGAAAAACTCGATTTTGAGTGGGAATCGTGAAAAATGCGATTTTGAGAATGATCACAGAATCCCGATTTTGAATGAAAATCGTGTTTTCTCAAAATCGTGTTTTTGACATGAAAATCACGATTCTGATTGAAAATCGTGTTTTGAAAATCGTGATTTTTTTTTGAAAATCTTGTTCTAAAAATCACGATTTTGTACCTTGGATGAAAATCGTGTTTCTGAAAATCGCGATTTTGAGCTCACTGAAAATCATGTCTTCTCAGAATAGTTTTTTTGAGAAATTTAGAGAATCGCGATTTTGAGCACAGCCAAAGAATCGTGTCTTTCCCAAAATCGTGTTTTGCTAAAAATCGTGATTTGTGAAAATCGCGATTTTGAGCCCACTAAAAATTGTGTTTTATCAAAGTCGTGTTTTTACTTGAAAATCGCGATTTTGCCTCAGAATCGTGGTTTTCAGCAATTTAGAGAATCGTGATTTGAGCACAACCACAGAATCGGGATTCTGAGAATGACCCCAAAATCGTGTTCTTTTCAAAAGGCTTTTAAGCGGGAAATAGAAAATCGTATTTTTTTCAAAAAAGTTAAATTTTATGAAAATCGTGATTTTCTATCATCGTGTTTTTTGGCGGGAAATTCAAATTTCTGAGTGCCGAACAATGGCGAGCTCCGTATGTGCAAAAAATCATGAAAAAACACAAGCGCTTACTCTCTCTTGCACTTCCTAACTCCTCCTCCCACAATAATGCATGAAAGATGGTATGAAAATGGTGAAAATGCACTAAAAAACAATAAATTTCTATGAAGAAGCAGATGGAAGAAGATGGAGATGGTGATGATGATGAAGATGAAGAGGAAAAATCAGAAAATGAACAAAAATGACAGTTTTTTTGCCTTCCAAGGTCGCAAATCTACGATCTTACCATCACAACGCTCGTCCTCAAAGCTCTCTCCCCGGCAACGGCGCCAAAATTTGGTGTAGCTCAAGCATAAGCACCACCTCCTTTACTTGTCAATCCGAGGAGACGTGAGGACCGGTATGAAGACCACGAGCAAGTGAAGGCACAAGTGTGTGAGTGAAAGCACACCAACATGCACACACATACACACACACACAAGGCAAGATCAAAGAGAGGAACAATGGAAAGCTTCGATTGCAAAAGAGTTCTCTTATAAAAGATCTATTCCCTAAGAAGCTAACCTCAAAAATGAGCTATCTAGCTCTTTTTATAGTTTTTGGACTAGTTTTGGCCCTGTCCAGACCTAGTGTCCAACCTAGTTAAAAATTAGGTTCCAAGGCTTATTTGAGGGCTCAAACGAAGTCTAAAAATTATGAAAATTGGTAGGATGATACTTCTAATACTCCTCAAGCTCAAGGACTCCTTGGCTTGAACAAAATGGAGTTATGAAAAGAGAAAATGGTATTTACAATGGTTTTTAGTGATGAAAATCACTACTTTTGTAGGGGGTTCTTCTGAAAATTTGACATGTACTTCTTGGAACTCCCTACTTGCTCCTTCTTCTTGTATGTCCACTTCTTTGATGTGCATAGGAGAAAAGGGGACACCTGATGGCAGTTCTACTCCAAGTGAAGAGATAAAACCGAAAGGAGAGCTTACGAGCACAAGTGAAGCCATTAGACATGCATTTTGTAGAGCCTGAAAGGATCTTAAGAAGGCATGCATAGCCCTTTCTCTGATGGAATTTGGGGCTTCATGACTATTTAAATCCATTAAAAAGGAGATTAGTATTTTTTATCTATTAAAAATGTATGCAAAATATAGGACACTTCACTTCTGAAATATCTTCACTTTCTCAAATGACTTCTTGAACTTCAACCTAATCATTGACTTGCTTCAAGCTCTATTTAATCATCAATTTGTGATTGCTTTGTTCCAACTGCTCCCCCTCAATCACTAATTGTGATTATTCCATTCTTCTTTACTCCTGCCATGTCTTTGAATCTATGTAACTTACGTCCATCCAAGCTTTTTGTTAACATATCTGCAACTTGTTCTTTTGTTGGAGTATACAACACTTCAATCTCTTTATCAAGTACCTTTTCCCTCAAGAAATGATACTGAATCTCTATATGCTTAGTTCTGGCATCCAAAACAGGGTTAGCTACCAAATATAATGAACTCATATTGTCTTCAAAAACAATTGGAGTACTCTGATCAGTTCCAAAACTCTTCAACAAAGTCTTTAACCATATCACTTCTTTTGCAGCCTCTACCATTCCTTTATACTCAGCTTCTGTGGATGACAAAGCAATTGTATGTTGCTTCTTTGAGCACCAAGAAACTAACTTATCTCCAATATAACACAGATACCCATGAGTAGACCTTCTATCATCTGAATCACCTGCCCAATCTGCATCACTAAATACTTTTATTCTTGTATCAGAAGTAAATCCATAATACAAACCTTCACTTAGGGTTCCTTTGATATATCTGAGTACCCTTTGAGCTATATCTGAGTACCCTTTGAGCTGCAATCCAATGAGTCTTCTTTGGACAATGCATAAATTGTGATAACACACCTACTGCATATGATAGATTCTGGCCTTGTCAAGGTAGCATAGATTACACTACCTACCAAACTCTGATATTTCTTCATATCATTGAATTCTTCAGCTCCATATCTGCTCAACTTATGATTTACCTCCAATGGTGTGGTTGAAGGCTTGCAATCTTCCATGTTGAACTTGATCAGAAGATTCTTCAAGTATCTCTCTTGTGTAACATATACTCCATGTTGAGTATACACAATCTGCATTCCTAAGAAATAAGGTAAGTTTCCCAAATCACTTATCTTAAACTCCTTCTCTATTTGTTTCTTAAGCTCCTTGAATCCTTGAGCATCTGTACCTGTAACAATAATATCATCAACATAAATACACATGTATATGTGTCGATTTTCACTTGCCTTCACTAGCAAGCTATTATCTGCCTTTGATGCTTGAAATCCACATTCATTCAAGAACTTAACAAGCCTGTAATTCCATGCTCTTGGGGCCTGCTTCAAACCATACAAAGCTCTCTTGAGCTTACACACATAATCTGATCCATTTGAATCCATGAGGCCTTCTGGTTGCTCCATGTACACTTCAGCTGCAATGTATCTATTCAGGAATGCATTCTTCACATCTAATTGTGATAAATTCCATCCTTTACAAGCAGCAATAGCAATCAATGATCTAATTGTAGACATCTTAGCAACAAGACTAAAGGTTTCATCATAATCTACCCCATAAGTTTGGGCATAACCTTTAACCACAAGTCTAGCCTTGTATCTAGATACTTTTCCATCTGCAAACCTTTTTGTTTTATATACCCACTTACATCCAATGACCTTCTGATTCTTTGGTCTTGGCACCAACTCCCATGTTTCATTTTCAAGTAGAGCATCATACTCTTCTTGCATTTCCTTTTCCCAATTTTGTTTACCTTTAGCTTCTTCATATGTGATTGGATCCTCTTTTGTCTTCACAATGTAAGCATAATCTTTTGTTGTTAGGAAAGATGTATCATAGCTATACCTGATAGGTTCTTTTCTTTCTCGCAAAGATCTTCTGACCTCTGCACTTCTTGAAGTCTCAGCCACATTTGATTCTGGATCAAATCTTGGCCCATCTTCAACATTGTCCTGCAATTTACTTTTATAATCAACATCATCAATATCTTCTTCATACACACTTACTTTTGTCTTCCCTTTCCTTTGTATTTCTTTAACATCTGCATAATCATTTGTTGACCCTGTATACCATGTACTTTACTCATCAAATGTAACATCTTTGGTAACAAAAAATTGCTTTGTGGATGGACTCCACAATCTGTAACCCATCTATCTATCATCATACCCAATAAACACATACTTCTCTGCTTTGGGTTCTAGATTATGTCTCAATTGTGAAGGAACATAAGCATATGCTAAACATCCAAATACTTTACAATGATCAAGAGTAGGTCTCTTACCCCACCATGCTTCATAAGGTGTTCTTCCATTCAAACCTTTACAAGGTAACCTAATCACAAGGTATGTTGCAGTGTTGATAGCTTATGCCCATAAGTAATTTGGACAATTCTTTTCTTTCATCATTGCTCTTGCAAACTCTACAAGAGTTCTATTTCTTCTTTCGGCAACTCCATTTTGTTGAGGGGAGTACTTGCAAGTTACTTCTCTTTTTATACCTGCATTCCACAAATAATCATCAAACTCTTTAGAGAAATACTCTCCCCCTCCATCTGATCTCAACCTCTTGAGCTTTTGTCCTGTAATCCTTTCTGCATAAGCATGATAATGCTTGAATGTCTTGAACACTTCTGATTTGTCCTTGATTACATATAAAGTAATCCATCTGATTGCATCATCAACAAACAACACATAATATCTAGATCCATTTATGTTATAGTCCCTTGAAGGACCCCACACATCTGTATGAACCAATTCAAGCATATTTGAATACTTGTACCTTGATTTATTATATGAACTTTTGTGTGCTTTACCTAATTGACAAGCTTCACACTTGTACACCATGTGTTGTCCTTCAACATTTGGCAAACCAAGCACCACATCATTCTTTGACATTTCCTTTATGGCTCTCTCATTGAAATGACCTAACCTTTTATGCCATAGGTCTAGCTCAAACATCTTTTGACTTCCATAAGTAAATAAAGCATGTCCCACATTATCTTGGACTTTGAGAGTAAACAGCCTTCCTTCCTTTTTACCTGCAATGATATTTCTATATCCCTGATTCGGATCTTGCACATAAACACCATCATTTGTGAATTTGACTTCATATCCCTTCTCCATAATTTGCCCTACACTTATCAAGTTTTTAGGAATAGTAGGAACATAAAGTACCTTGCTCAAGAGTGTACTTCCATTCTTTGTCTTCACTGATCCAATGCTCTCCACTTTATGCTTGGTGTTATCTCCTGTTTGAACTGTATGTCCATTCACATTTGCGTCCATATCAGTCATCAATGATATATTGCCACTCAGATGATTGCTACATCCTGAGTCAATATAGAACACCCTTTGGTCTTCTCCTACTGCTTCATGAGTTGCATTCAAGATGAGAGTCATGTCATCCTTCTGATCTGATGCATAATTATAATAATTGTTGTTGTAGGACTGAGATTGAAAACTTCTTCCACCTCCTCTAGCATATGATGTCCTACCACCTCTTCCTCTGAAGTTGCCTCTTTGGTTTCTGCCTCCTCTACCTCTTTGATTGAAGCTCTGGTTATTACTTCCACCATTTTGATTGTTATACCAACAATCATTTGCCAAATGATTGGTGGTGGTGGGACAAAGGAATATCCAAAAGCTAAGGTTCAATGAGAAGTTTGTTGATTACTTAAGCCCATGTTTTGAAGTGGCCTCATACATAAAAGACTAGGGAGAAGTTTCCACGTGAGAAAAAAAAATGTGTTGATCACAGATTTCAAAGCTTTTCATTAATGAACTATTGTGAAGATTTTCTGAGTGCCATTCGATGTACTCTGTGAGACACATCATGGATAATGTCACACGACTTTTAGGGGGGCACTGCATGTTGAATCATGAATGTATGTCCATGTAAATTCAAGGTTTGACATCACTCCTGATGTCAACACACCATACAGATCTGGTTAGCGAGTGATATACCAGCCATCGAGTGCCACGTGGACTTAAGGATAGCAAACACAAGGTCACAACCACTCTGTCTATCTGTTTTACTCACTCTGGATGACGATGGCACACTTACGCACTCTTTGTGTGGTGAAGTGTACGGAAAGTGGGTGCATTCAGGGTGTGGTTCTAATTTCTTACAGTTTGTCTCTATGTGGTGAAGTGCAGGAGAAGGAAGCACTTCAAGGAGTTACACAAGAAGAACCTGAGGATTCTCTCTCTAGCACTCTTTCTCTCTCTCTCTCTCTCTCTCTCTCTCTCTCTCTCTCTGTCCAATGCCTCAGTGTGCGCATGCAATTCTACACACGACTGCAAGGTGCGAGGTAAGGTAAGATGAGCACAAGAATATATTTGCCGCCTTCTGCTACAGAGCGCAATGATTAGGAATGAGGAGAATCTAAAGACGAGGAGTTATTCATGCTGAACAACGTGCATATTAGGATGGATAAATACACAATAATGAAGTTTTAATATATGAAATAACTATGACAACGTAATTATTCTCATGACAACGAGAGGCAATGGATTAAAAATATGCATCTCAAAAAGATAACGATGATTGCACACTTAGTGAACAATATGATTAACATATAGGGGCAAGCAGGGGGTGTATGAATAAGAAATTTCATTAGGTCAATTACCGATGTCACATACTTGCTTCAAAAACAAAGCATAAGATTGTCACACAAAGGGGACTAAGGCTACTTTCGCAATGGGTGCACAAGAATGACGAGAAACCAGTGAAACTTAATAGTGTTTAGAAACACTTAAAGATTATCATTAACTCCAAAAACTATCACCAAAATAGAGGAACCTCTAAATGCAAGGGTGGGAGGGTGGGAAAATGGGGTATGAAGGATGGGAGAATGATGAATAAGAAGGGTGGGAGCATGGGCAAATGGGCAAAATGAGGTTCAAAGAGTAAAATGATGGCGAAAGCTTCTCTCAATGAGGAGCAAGCAAAACCACCAACACTCAAGCACCACCACCAAAATGACCACCAAATGCACAACCAAGACCTCCACCTAGCACTTTGATACCATGTAGAGAGTAGACATGTGGAAGCAAAATGAAAAGAAGAGTGGACACACAAAAGAAAGAGTGTAAGAGACTCAAAATGAGTAGACCAAGAAATGAGTAAACTCACATGGATTAGAAATGAGCTTGCCAAGAGCATGGAGTAGGCTCCTCAAGCTTCTAACCAAGTACAAATGGGGAGAGAGGCCCACCTTATATAGATTTGGGAGGGGCTCTCCAAAGTACACCTCATGTGGGATAATTTCCTTCAAAATAGAATGAATACAATGGTAGAAGCAAATGGCAAGGTACCCAAATACAAAAGAGATACAATATAAAATGGAAATCAATTGGAAATGGAGTGCCTCCTAGATACAAAATGGAGATGCACTCATGTGGATACAAATCTAGATGATGTAGGAGCAATCACGTTGTCAACAAGCACAAGCACCTCAAAGTTTTCTACATGGTATTTTTGTTAGTAGCCATGGCTGAAAGCAATGATGTATTCTATATGTTGGTTGTGGAGGATAAGTTGGATGGTACCAATTACCCATTATGGGCATATATGATGCATTATGTACTTGTGGCAAAAGGAATATGGAATATTGTTGAGGGTGTTGAAAAATGACCTAGTACACTATTGACAACACAACATATAATCCTTAGATCCATTCTTTTTCATCATCATTTGTACCTTTTTCTACCTTTTTATTCAGTTTAATAAGCACTCTTGTATAGATGTGTGTGAGTGTCAGACATTGATCTACAGAGACCATTCCATGTGTGTGTGTGACGAGGGCTAGTTAGCCAAGGTCCTAAGCTCGGGGGTATATCCTAAGGTATTTGATGGTTAGTGGGGATGAGTGTTGCATGTTGGCCACATGGCGACGCTAGATCATTCCAGATCACTGCTATTTTAGATACAAGAGGATATAAATGGATGGGAGGAGAGTGGCACACACATCATTTGCATGTCTTCTTTTGAGGAGAGCCTTACACTTGGTATCAGAGCAGGTTTTTTGAGCAAAATTTAGAAGAAATCCTTGCGTGGAGTTAGGAGGGGCGTTCATGCATGTTTTTTTTTTTGGGGGAGGGGGGGGTCTTCGTTCGAGGAGGAGGAGGGCCGGGGCGTTTCTTCGATCCGTGGAGGCACTGTAGCAAAAAGAAAGCACAACAATGCAGGCGTCTTTGGGCCACCCACAACGAGAGAGGGAGATAGAGACCACCAACACCTGCATCATGAGCACACAACCACACGGGCGCCTCTTGGCCGCCCACGAGGAGAGAGGGAGAGAGAGGCTTTCTCTTCCTTCTTGGTTGTTGAAAGACACAAGAAGAAGCTCCTTTATAAAAAGGTACCTCTAAGAGTTTCTAGAGCACATATGGGATATAGCAACAGCTGCGCACGCCGCTCTCAGAGAAGGAGATCGATTTGTTTTTGAAGAACTACATAGTTGAAGCAAATTTCTCAGATTTTGAGCTACCAAGCTTCACCAAATTGGCCATAACTTGGTCAATTCTTGTCCAAATTGAGAGATCTTTGGCTTGTTAGAAAGCTCTCTCAGAGCTTTATCTAGAGAGTGGCTGCAAGCCATACTTTGGAATTATTTCCTTTCTGCAATAGAGGGTGAAAGTGGACTGTTTTTCATCGAGCATCATGAACGAAGTGCTTCTTGAAGACATATGCGATCCACGTACCAAAGGGAGTGGATATTCTACTCTTTCCTCTTCAATTGGATGCTTCATGAATATCAAAAGAATCTGAGATAAGTATTTAGTCAATATTTGGTTGATTATTTTTGTTGATTGTGCATGTTAGAAGTATTCGTGCATTACACGTAGAATGACGTAAGTAGAGCGTAAGTAGAGATGTATGCTCAGTGCTTGAGCTTTTCTTGCAGGTGGTAAGTATCAATAGGTATCGACAAAAAAAATAAAATTGATTGAGGGCCTGTAGAGCCCAACAACATACTTGGAAAAGTTTTCAATTGCGGGTGCTTATTGTGAAGATAAAATAGATCGTGCCTGCAAGCAGTGATGATTTGATTTTTGTTGAATGCTTGAAACTTTTTGAAATTATTTCAGATTTTAAAGTGACACCATTAGGCTGCCGAAATTAAAAAAAAAAAATTAGCATGCATGTGCATTGAAGTTTAGGAAACATGTTAAAGTTTCTTTTTCTTGTCTTTTTCTGTTAAGCAAAGGCTTTGATTGGTTTTTGTTTTCGCTTGCCACTAGTATATACGATTGATTAGTGTATTAAAAGAAAAGAGAGAGAAAACCAAAAGAAAAGTTACTTGCCTTTAGTCCTAGTATGGAATCCGAACCATCATCACCTGCTAGGATAGATACCCTTATGCCAGAACCTCCAATGGATCCAATTCAAGCCATGAATAATAGAATTTCATTCTTAGAGAGTTCTCTTCAGGATATCTTGGAACACGTGCATGGTTCCAAGAAAGAAGAAGAGCCCCTCGATTCTGATTTGCCAGAGATGGAGGTAGATGCTCCAGATGAGCATCAAACTTCGGAAGTCCCTAGAGATAGCGTCTTAGTTAGAGAAGCCAGATGGAAGCTTAAGGATCTTAAGCCGCCAAGATATCATGGCTCAACTAGCGCTAGGACTGCTGACACGGTTGAGCAGTGGCTCAGCAAATGGGAATAGTGTTTCCGCCTGTGTCATATCACTAATGATAGGCACAAGATTCAGCAGGCCACTTATAACCTTATGAACGTCGCACATAGGTGGTGGTGTAAGATAGAGCAGGATAAGAAGGAGCCCACGACATGGGATCAATTTAAAATCCTATTTTATAACAATTTTGTACCATCTAATGAAAGGTCTAGAGCATTAGACACCTGGTTCTTCATCAGCCAGAAGAATCAATCAGTTCAGGAATACGCAGATAGGTATAGAGAGGTACTTCTTAAAGTACCTGATACCATTCCATAATTTCTTCAAGTCCACAAGTTTGTTTTGGGACTTAGAGAAACTATCCGACTTTTAGTGAGGAAGGAGCGGTGTCAGTCTTTGGCACAGGCCACAGAGATGGCCTTGGTTTATGAGGACGGCCACAGGAGCATAGGTTCCCAGGGACAGAGATCCCCATGGACTAGGGTTAGCCAACCTTTCGATACTTCGACTCCTAGTTCGGTCAGTGCACAGCCTTCTAGGGAGGCTAAGCAGGTGCACATGATCCAAACAGTCTCAGAAGGAAAGAGAAAAGTGTCTGCTCTGGCTGAGAGGGCATATAACCAATCTATTCTTACCCCTCAATAGAAAGAGAAGGCAATGAAAGAGGGTTTGTGCTATGGTTGCTTAGGGTAGCACTTGTATAAGGATTGTCCTAAAAAGAAAAAGATAGCAGCCACCATAGTCATAAATCAGACTTAGGCAGGGGGTGGGAGTGAGGATGAGTTTGGGGATTTCCCATCTCCATTATCATCTCCCATAGTGGCCATGACGATCACTAAAAAGGTTCCGACTATGCCAAATGTTATGCTTTCACCAGTGGCACAGAAAGGATACCAGTTCCCGGATACTGAGCTTATTGTCATGAGAGGAGTCATCGCAGGATAGCCTGTCAAGGTACTCTTTTACACAGGTTCGACTCATAATGTTATTAGTTCCCGATTAGTCAAGAGATTACGCTTAGACACCATATAGTCAGATTATACTTATACCGTAGAGCTAGCTGACGGGAAGGGAACTGAGACTTGGGATAGATGAGTAGTTGATCTTCCTATTCAGATCCAGTCCTATGAGGACAGATTGGACTTTGAGATAGCGAGACTAGCTCGATTCGACATACTTCTTAGTAAGAAGTGGCATGCGAGGAAGAAACCAGTCATTGATTTTGCTTCGCATGTGTATCAGTTTGAGCATGAGGAAAGGAGATTACTGATCCGTGCAGAGCCAGATCTTGAAGAGACGCGATTGGTGACTTCTACCAAGTTGCTCAAAATTGATTGTAAGTATATCTATTTTCCTTATTTCATGTATTTGTCGTATGTTGAGATGGATTTATGCAGTCACGGAGACTCAAGTTGGAATGCTCCAGCACTTTCAGCCAAAGTGAGAGCAGAATTCCAAGAGTTGTTTTTAAAGGCATTACCATCAGGTTTGCCTCTTTGTAGGAATATAGAGCATAGAATCGAATTGGTACCAGGAGCGAGTCCCACCGCTCGGCCACCATTTCGAATGAGTTTGCAAGAGGAAAATGAAGTCCGCAAGGTCATGGACGAGTATCTTCAAAAAGGGCTGATTAGACCCAGCTATTCACCCTTTGCCGTACCAGTTCTTCTTGTGAAGAAGAAGGATGGATCTTATAGGATGTGTGTCGATTATCGAGCACTCAATAAGATCACTATTAGACATAGATATCCCATGCCCCAGATTGATGATCTTTTGGATGCTCTAGGTGGAGCCATTATATCTAGTAAGATAGATTTAAAGAGTGGCTATGATCAGATTAGAGTGAAAGATCATGATGTACATAAGACAGCTTTCAGGACCCGTTTTGGTCATTATGAGTATTTGGTCATGCCCTTTGGTTTGACAAATGCTCTAGCTACATTTATGATGTTAATGAATGATATCTTACAACCTTTCATAGGAAAGTGTGTTGTTGATTTGGTGGATGATTTGCTAGTGTATAGTGGGATTGTGCATGAGCATGAAAATCATTTAAGATTTGTGTTGAATATTTTAAAAGAAAATCAGCTGTATGTAAATCCGGAGAAGACACAGTTGTTTCTTCCGAGAATAGAGTATCTAGGGCATGTGATTTCAGCCAATGGGGTTCAAATGGATCCC
Source organism: Ceratopteris richardii (assembly GCA_020310875.1). Taxonomy (NCBI): domain Eukaryota; kingdom Viridiplantae; phylum Streptophyta; class Polypodiopsida; order Polypodiales; family Pteridaceae; genus Ceratopteris; species Ceratopteris richardii. Next base: position 133,732,954 of record CM035435.1, read on the forward strand.
AAGAAGGTATCAGCTATTTTAGCATGGCCTACTCCTCAGGATGAGGGGCAGTTACGGTCATTCTTAGGACTTTCCGATTTCTATCGAAAATTCATCTCTTCATATTCGTCGATAGCAACACCTATGACGAACTTGCTTCAAGGCAAAATTCTATTTGCATGGAAGCAAGAGCAGCAAGAGAGTTTTGATACTCTCAAACAAGTTGTTTCAGAGGCTCCTATACTCGAAGTGGTGGATCCTCAGAAACCATTTGAATTACAAACGGATGCTAGCGGCATAGAGTCAAGATGGAAGGCCAATAGCTTTTGAATGTAAGAAGTTAAGTAGTGCACAACACAATTGGCAAGTGCATGAACAAGAGTTGTATGCGATGGTGTATGCACTTAAAGTTTGGAGACACTATCTTTATGGTGCGGACTTTAAGGTATTCACAGATCATCATACACTCAATTATTTTTGTAGTCAGCCAGATCTTCGAGGCCAACAGGCTTGTTGGGCTGAGCTCATGCAGGAATTTCACATGGAAATCTTGTATAGAAGAGGCAAAGAAAATATAGTAGGTGATGCACTATCTCGTATAATGTATCAAATGAGCTTTATAGTTTTAGAAAGCTCATTGCTTCAAGAAATTAAGGAAGCACAGATGGAAGATCCACATTTGTTACAGATAGTTAGAGCCATTAGTGATGACTCTATTTTAGGAGACGGGACAGTTCCAACTGTTTCTTCTTCTACTAAAGCAAACAAGTCCATTCCGTATTCTAATTTCTCATAGGAGAATGGAATAGTGAAGCGGAAAGGAAAGATTTGTGTGCCAGATTCTCGAGATTTGCGAAAGAAAGTCATGCATGATAACCATGATGTTCCCTGCGCAGGACATCCTGGTGTTGACAAGACAATACAGCTTGTTAGAAGAACATTTTGGTGGCGTGGCTTAGACAGAGATATCCATACTTATGTTCAATAATGCTTTATGTGCCAAGTCAACAAAGCAAAAAGGGTAAAGACACGAGGTCTTTTACATCCTTTACAAGTTTCATATCATAATTGGGATAGTATATCCATGGACTTCATAGTGGGGTTACCACGGATCCAAAGGAAGCGGGATACAATCCTAGTTGTGGTAGATAGATTGAGCAAGATGCTCATTTTATACCCACACAGGAGACGATAGAAGCTCCATAGGTAGCGGAGTTGTTTATCCATCATGTCTTCATATTGCATGGGTTACCGACATCCATAGTCTCAGATAGGGATGTCAGATTTACAAGACACTTCTGGAAGTTTGTATTTGAAAAACTGAAAGTGTCACTAAAAATGAGTAGTGGTGATCATCCACAGACAGATGGTCAGACCGAGAGGATCAACCAAATTCTAGAGGATATGTTGCGGGCATATGTGTTTGATAGACAAACAGATTGGGATAGTTATTTGCCACTAGTAGATTTTGCATATAACAATAGGCCTCACAAGGTGACTGGGATGTCTCCTTTTGAGATGAACTATGGCATGACTGCTCCCAGTACCATAGGAATGCCTAAGAAATGTCCTAGTGCTTCCGAGTTCTAAGCGAATCTCCAAGCGAATCTCCAAGCGAATCTCCAAGCGAACCTTGAAATAGCTAAAGCCACGATGCAACAAGCAACTGATAGAGCAAAAGAGTATGCTGATAGGAAAAGATCTCCTAGATCCTTTGAGGAAGGAGACCAAGTCTTTCTTCAGGTACCAGCTAGATCTACTTCATTGTCCACAGGGAAGTGTAGTAAGCTATCACCAAGGTGTTGTGGACCTTGGAAGATAGTAAAGAAGTTGAGAGTGTTCTGTGGCTGGTGATGTTTCCATTGTGTCGAACGTGTGTGTGACTGTGTAGATGGGAACAGGATAATCTAATAGAGGGTATTCTTTCTTTGCAGGAAACCGATAGAGCAGATCATTCTCCAGACAGAATACTAGATAGGAGACAGAAACGGTTGAGGAATCGTGTCATCCAAGAGTATCTAGTAGCCTGGAGAGGATTACCACTTCCTAACTCTACATGGGAATCAACAGCTCTGGTTCGTAAGTACTTTCCCTCATTGATCATTGAGGATAATGATCTTTAGAAGGGGGAGAGAGTGTCAGACATTGATCTACAGAGACCATTCCATGTGTGTGTGGGACGAGGGCTAGTTAGCCAAGGTCCTAAGCTTGAGGGTATATCCTAAGGTATTTGATGGTTAGTGGGGATGAGTGTTGCATGCTGGCCACATGGCGATGCTAGATCATTCCATATCACTACTATTTTAGATACAATAGGATATAAATGGATGGGAGGAGAGTGGCACACACATCATTCGCATGTCTTCTTTTGAGGAGAGCCTCACAGTGAGTGCAACACTCGAGAATAAGTGGGATTCATTCTCCTTTCACTCTAGAAATCCCACATAGCATGCATTTTTTCCCATTTTGTATATAAAGAGGTCTCTACCTCTCATTTTGGGGGAGCATTCTTAGAAGTAATGAGATTATGCTAGTTTGTAGAATGCTTGGAGAGCTCATGTTGTCGTTATGATGTACTTGTGTATTTGTTCATTTCTTGCCTTATGCTTGTGACACGTTAGTTCGTTGATTAGTGACGTGATTATGCCTGTGATTAAGTGACTGTATCGTTCATGATGCTTTCTTCTTCTTTCACGTATAGTTTAGTAGTTAATTTCGTGCTAATAAAGCACCATCTTGTCTACTTAATGTTTCTACGCAACATTTGGGTCTCATGAGATGCTCCTCGGATTGACAAGTATGAGTTGTGATGCTACAACGTCAACAACTTTCGGTACCATTGTCGGGGGAATGTTCTCTTGTCACTTACGTGATGGTTTTTGGCGTGAAAGAGAGGTGTATGCAAGTTTTTCATGATAATTTTTTAGTTTTTCATTTCATGATGCTCTTGTGAGCATTTGCGGCTTGCAAGATTTACAATAACTTGTATGGGATGAGCTATTGGTGATGGTAAGAACCTCCGTTTTGGATGATGAGCCATTCACTTTTAGTGATCCATAGAGTTACAAAACGATAAAACTAGTAGATTAGATTCCTTTTGTACATTATCGTGTTGTTAATTTCTAAGTTTATTTGTTTTTTTATCATGCGTGAATAAATGTTCATAGGGGTTCACCAACAAGAAAACAATGGACTACTTGTTTCGGAGGAAGGCGTCAACAAGTTTGGAAGGAAGATGATGGACAACAAAAGAAAGATATGATATTGATGACCTATATGTGCACACACATGCATCTATTGGGGATCGAAATCATATGGGTCAAGAGTTTACATATCATAGGCTAAAGAAAGATATAGGCTAAAGAAAGAGCTATTGAGAAAAGCTTCTCAAGATGCTCTCCCGTTGAGCTATAGCGACAAAGTGTCATGGAACCTCGCTTTCTCTTCATCTTCTAATGGAAGTCATATTCTCTTTCAACAGTTCCCGTTAGAGAGAGAAGACCGTCAGCAAGAGTTAATGAAGCATATCATCCTAGGCAAGACAAAGTAGATTTAGATCTTGTAAAATGCGTGAGAGAAAGGAGTTAACAGCGGGATTATTTCCCTTCACTTTTTTTTTTTTGAAGAAACAGGAAAATATAAATTGATAGAGGAAAGTTACATCAGTGCAGAGGGCAGGAACACCTCAGAAGAACACTGTTACAATGAGTACAACATGGCAAACCTATGCCCATAATATATTTGAGCTAACAAATACTTCCAACAGGAATACTTGTTTTCATACAAGATAGAGCTAATACACTGAGGTGACTGAGATGGCTTAGATATGCTTTTTATACAGAGAATAGCCACGTTCTTAAGGGTCTTGGGGAGGGAAATGAGGACGTTCCTCCTCACATGACCAAAAATCCTATTATTTTTGCTAAGCCAGATGGGCCACAGGATGTGACCTCTCCACTTGTTCCATAATAAAATGTCCATATTTCTACAACACCCGAGAAGAACCTCCAACTTTTGAAGTTTGGGGGCTTGAATATTCTGCAAGTATTTTTCAATGGGGAACCAGAAGGGCTTAGCATGGGTGCATTCAAAGAAGAGGTGACAAATATCCTCCATACTGCCATAAAATGTACATTTGCCTCCATCAGTAAACATTTTCCTGACTCTGGGGCCCACCCAAAGACCTTAATGAATAATCAGCCATTGGAGAAAAGAATGCTTGTTGCAGTCAGGGTAAGCCCACAGAGATTTAAATCTGAAGGACCATTGAAAAGGGGACCAGTTGACACTCCAGAGTCTGTTTAGCTTAGGGACAATGAGGTTCATAGAACCCTTTTTTCGTTTGAATTTGCAGTAAATCATATCAGCAACATAATTGAGCCTGAGCCTATCCCTTCTGCTATGAGACAGCTGCACTTCAAACATGGCTTTGTGCTGGAGCAGAACCTGCAGACAGGACAGAGAGATATTAGGCAAGTTAATCAGGGCCTCATCTTCTAAAATACCTCCATTGGTCATAAAATCTCCACAGGATTTGAAGGAGAGCTTATGGCACTTATGCTCTTAATTGCTAAGTTGGAGTTGTTCCAATGGGCCAACCAGCCAAGCCAAGGGGACTCTTGCACATAAAAATCAGATATAAGACTAAGATTAGCTGGGGGGACAAACAAAGATTTAGCTTTAAACCAAGCCTTCCAGATCCTGCAAACCAAAGGGCTACCAATGGGAGAAATGGGATGGGGACAACATATTATATCCCACAGATTTATGTTTTGCCAAGACCTCTAGTTAGACAGATAAAATTTAGAAACATTTCTATGGATGAGAATAGACCAAATATCATTACACATGAGACTTCTAAGAACCCATTTGGCAGCCATGTTGTCAGCCATTTTGGCAGGACAAAGTATCCCCAAACCTCCTTTTTCTTTAGGCACACAGCAAACTTCCCAAGAAACTTTAGCAATTTTTTTCTTATTATCAGAGCCACCCCACAAGAACCTTTTAGCCAAGGATAAAACCTGACCCAACTGCTTTTTGGAGGGAGACCAGCACGACAAGAAATAGACTAGCTTGGGAAGCACAAAATGATTCAGAATGAATGATCTGTGGGGTAAAGAACTGTTAGCATCATACCTGAGAGACAGATTTTTCTTGAATTTTTCAACCACCCAATCCCACTTTTGAGCAAAGGAAACATTAAACCCCATAGGGATACCTAATAATCTAAAAACTTCCCCATCCTTTATAAGATTGCACCCCAGTTGGATAATTTTTTCTGGAATGATATTATTAGAAGCCTTAAAACCAGTCTTGTTATGATTGACTTTAGAACCACTGGCCAGACAAAAAATATCCAAACATTCCAGGAATTTCTCCATAGATTTATCATCAGCTTTGAGCACAACATTGGTATCATCAGCATACATTTGAAGACATAGAGGGGAGGGGGAGTTAGGGATGACAATACCATCCAAAAGATTTTTAGAAATAGCATCCTTAACTAACCAACCCAAAGCATCACTAGCTATAGCAAACAGTAGGGGAGCTAGGGGACAGCCTTGTCTTATAGATCTGACAAGTTTAAAGGGTTCAGAGACTTGACCATTAACAGACACTCTAGAGTAAGCATTCCCAAATAAAGAACTAACATATTTAATGAATCTTCTTCCAAGACCCATGTCCTGAAGAGACTGAAAAATGATAGGCCTTGTCAAAGTCAATTTTGAAAAAGAAGTAGTCTTGACCCGACTCACTAGCAAAGTCCATCCCTTCCCACAAAGATATGATAGTATCTAAGATGAATCTACCTTTGATAAAACCTTTCTGCTCTGGAAGAATGAACTGGGACATCATAGGACTGAGTCTTCTAACAAGAGTAGAAGCAAAGATTTTATAGATGGTATTCAAAGAGGTAATAGGCCTCCAGTTGTTAAGATCCTCTTTGGGACCTCTCTTATGAACAAGTTTAATAACCCCAGTGTTAATGTTGCGAGGAAGAAATCCTTTGCTAACAACCTCTTCCCATATCAAAAGAATGAAAGGAGTGAGAAAATCCTTTAAGATGATAAAAAATTCATTTGGCAAACCATCCAATCTAGGAGACTTATAGGGTTTCAATTTATTGATGGTTTCTTTGATCTCACAAGCAGTGAGGGGCAGGTCCAGAATAGGAACCAGGCTCTGAGGAATCATTTTTTTCCTTTTCATGGCAATGGTAGCTCTGGCCCTCTGGATGTCCTCCCCCCACTTGGGAGACACAGAGAAAACATCCATAAAGAAATTTTTGGCCTCCTGTAGAGTCTCTTCAATATTCATGGTGAAACCACCACCCTTCTTCTTAATCAAAGGCACAAAATCCCTAATTTTCCTTTTCTTCATGAGAGTAAACATATGTTTATTATTTTTTTCCATATTCTCACTACAAAATTCCCTGGATATAGAGAGAGAGTTTCTAGCTTCAAGATAACTCTCCTTACGCAACCTCAAGGAGCAGTCAATCCACTCCTGAGAATTAACAGCAAGAGAATTCAACTTCTTCATAAAGGAGTTCCTTCTTTGAGTTCTCAACTCCAAGGCCATCTTCCTATGAATGGTAAAAAGCTTTTGGATATCAGTAACCGAACGCTCCCAAGCAAGGGTAGGGGAAGTATTATTACCAAAATGATAAGAGATAATGTCCTTAGTTTTAGTCATTATACAGGGCAACCTAAGAAGGCTGTAGTCCAAGTGAGGCCATCTAGACTTGTAAGAGGGACTACCCTTTCTGAAAGACAAGCAAAGGAGCTTATGGTCAGAAACAAGGAGGGAAAGATCAATCTTGGCACTAGTGTTCCAGCAGCTCTGAATGAAATCAATTGCAGCATAGCACCTATCCAATCTAGCCGCCCTGTAATTATTACCTGTCTGCTTGTTGGACTATGAGAAACCAGTGTTTTGAGATATGTCAGCCAAGTCATGGTGGTTACACAGATTAAACCAAGACACTTTTTCAAAACCAATAATACAGTTGCCTTTACCCTCCCAGCGATCCTTAATCCTAGTAACCATATTAAAATCACCTGTAAAAATAACCGGACTATTAATGGAACAGAGCTCATCCCAACACACTTTTCTATCATAGCTTAAGTTAGAAGCATAGACAGACACTATGGAACAGTTATAAGGAGCATCCAACTTAACACCACACCATTGGTGAGTCTGGCTATGAAAGACAGAACAAACAGAGTGAGCAATAGAGTTCGATATACCAATTACAGCTCCCCCTTTACCACTGTTGTGGTTGGTAAAGTACCAAGCATAGTTGGAAGCTAGGATATTAAGATGCATCAGGAGAGAGGCACCACCCAGCTTAACTTCCTGTAAGCAAACAATCTCAGGATAATTAGGCAATAACTTAAACCAATTATGGATCATTTTAGGTCTAACTGCATCAGTTAGGCCCTTGACATTTAAAGAAATAATATTGATGTCAACCATGGAAAACACAAGACAGTTACTTCTTGCTGCTCTTAGTCGGCTTCAGAACTGAGATGTACGACCTAATTGTCTCTTTCCTTTTAGGTTTAGAGGATTTGGTATGCTCAATTGTATTTGTCATGTCTTGCGACATGGGAACAAAGTCACACTGGTCCCCTTCACCATCCATATTTTCTATAGTATCCTGATCCATAGCATCAAGCTCTTGATCAAAATTTTCCAAAATAGGGGGGGTCACGTTATTTACCTGCTGAGAAAAGCAAGGATTATCTTGATGCCTGGCAGCCTCTTGAACAACCTTGTTTTTCTTACCAACAGTTTTCCAGTCTTTATTCAGGATACTATTCTCAGAAGTGTTAGCCCTGGAGGTCGAGGAAGACAAACCTGTAAAGGACTTGTTAGGGTTATCATTTTCTGTATGCTCATCAAGCTTGGAGGAATCTTCTGCAATTTTTTTGTCTTCAAAAGGGTTAGAGATGTCTTCCAACACAATATGTCAAAAAGATTTTCAGACTTAAAACTTTTATTTTTATTTTTTTGAGCCTGCTTCTTACCTGCTAGACTAGGTTTATTATTAATTACGGAGGGGGCTAAATTTTTTTCCAGGTCACCGGACTCCACTTGAGGATGAAGGATGGGGCAATATCTGATAATGTGGCCCTGCTTATAGCAGTGGTAGCAAGCATTTGGTAGATTTCTGTAGACTAACTTTTGGGTATGCAACTTTAAACCTTGAGAATCCTTTATCACAATTTGGGTCTTTATTTCTTTGGACACATCTACTTCAATCAACACCTGAGGGTCCCATTTAGGGTTAATGATACTATTCCTAGATCTCTGGCCTAAGACTCTACCCACCATATTGCCTAAATGTTCGATCCATGGGTAAAAATCAATAGGGAGCTCGGGGAACTCTACCCATACCGGAATCTTAGTAGGTTTGGGTCCCTTCGGGTCAAAGCCAATATACCATTTAAAGAAGAATAAAGGAGTATTCCTGATTAACCATTGCCCCTCGCTTATAACATGCAAGGCACTATTCACTTCCTCAAAGAAGAACAGGTAAAAGTTATTAGGACAGTACTGGATATGTTTAACAAAAAGTCCCCTAGTCTCCCAATGGTTCTTAATCCACGATTTTAGCACTTCATGGGGTGGTTTAGGTCCATGACAAAGACCAATAACCACCCGACCAGAAAGGTGTTCATGCCAGCTGTCCAAAGAAGTACGGTCAATGACGAAGACTTCTTCCTCGGAATCACTCTCAACCTCATCAACCAGAAGCGTATGAGGGTGAATGTTAACCTCATCATTACCTTTGACTTCTGAGTTGACATTAATCTGAGATTTGGAGCCATGGATAACAACAAAAGGGGGGGGCATACCTGAAGCTTTTGTAGTTTCAGCGTAGGTTTTGTGAGGAGAAGAGTTACCAATAGGCGAATACATCCCATTGCTTCCCTTCACTTTTTGGAGAGATAGCAGCACGTAAACCATTAGGATCACTGAGTGGGCTCTTACAAGCTACTGCGCTGAGAAAGGGGACACTAGGTGAGAGAATTTGGTAATATTGGTGACATGCTCAGCATAAGGATGAGGATAGTGCTCCTAAAAGTGTTCAGTTCCTAGAAAGACATCCACTGAAAATGGATCAGCCAACTCAAACTTGCTTCCTCAATAGGCTAAATCGAATGGACGTGTCTTCTAATCCGCAAGGTATATTGTTGCAGCAAAGTTTAGGTTTTAGAGGGATTTCAAGGAGCTAAGGGGGTTATCGCGTCCAAGATGGACATGATAACTCTGATCAAGTTAACAGTCCTCTAAGAATAAGTCATATACACAGACAATATTAGAAATGGTTCAGAATGCAAGTGATACTGTTGTCACAAGCTTAGCTATGAAGAATCTCAGACAAATCCTATTGTGGGAACAGTCGGAAGTAGGACAACCCTACGGAAGCTACATGAAAGTACATGAGGTGCAAGTGAAGCTGTCACTTCAAAGTTAGGATAAGGGAAAAGAGCGGACACTGTTCTACAAACAAATGATGGAGTTTCAGAAATTCCAAGAGAGCGCAGCTGAGGCAGTCACAAGCTAGTGTCACAAGCAAGTTAAGCCATGCTGGGAAATCAAACTCCGTAGAAAGCTCTGTTTGAGATCCACTTTCAGACGCAAGTCTACTCTGATCAGATATGAAAAGTATTGTTATAAAGCTAAGGAGTATTGGTGCTCGGACAACCCCAAAGGGTGGACAAAGACCTTGACGAAGGCTGTAAGGGAGTTTTCAAAAGGCACAACGGTATTGGTGGCTGTTAGGAATTTCTGAATAAGAAAAAACAGGCTGCAAAAAAGAAATGAAGGTATTAAGTGGGCAGGTATGCATAGAAGCAAACTAGTGTACTGTGCCACCACAACAGGTATAGAGAAACTGTAAGTTGAGGAAGATGATAGCAACAAAGCCCTCGAGGATGAAAAGGAGGATGAGGCAGCAGCCACCGCATTAAAGACAGTAAGAAAGATCAATGAAGAATAAGTGTTTCGCATCACTAGAGATATGCATGATGGCTGGACCAGGAAGGGTAAGACTACTTCATACCAATATGACATCATTCAGTAATAAGCGCAGGACTTATGCAAACAAAGAACATGGGAAGTGTCCTTTCAAAGAATGCATGCTAGGATAGATGCCGTGTCTTCAGCTTCTACATTTTCACTTTGGGTCTCAGCCTCCTCTCGCCATTGTCATTAGTTTAGTTAATGAAACTGCTCATATATGTGTAAGCTCACTCTCATGGGAACAGACATGCATGGCCTCAGGTTAGACTATGAGAATTATACATCTGCGTAATAGTAGCTCCTGCACAGATGCATCTTGTTTGAAAGGGAAGACAATGTTCTTTGTGGTGCTGAGGCTGGAGTTGAAAGTGATGGTGGTGAAAGCTCAGACAACACATGGAAGCTTTTTCTTCAATCAGAAAAATGGAAAAGCATGAAGCAGATTTAGTTGTAGTTGGTCACAGATGAAAAAACATGGGCATTTATTAGGATGGAAGAAATGCTTCTAGTAGTGGGATCAGAGATCGAAGCATTGGTGATGTCAACTCCTAAATCAGATGCTCTATAGGAAATGGGAAGGGAGATGTTTTAAGCAGAGGGCGTCGAGCTAGGGCATCTCTTGTGGTGTTACCATCAAGTCATTTGAAAGGGCTGCTATAGAGAAGGCTGCCATGTGAAGGGGATGACACCATTCAGTTACAGTGTAACGTCAACATAATTATTACAAATCACAAGCTTATAAGATGTGTGGCAGGTAAGCATCCTGGCTTTCTATGTATGAGCAGCTGTCATACTTAGATACTCCTCGATGGGGAATAGGAACCTTCGGTCTCTCTCAGGATAAAGGAAACAGTCAAGGTGCTTATGACGTTTTGGAGGTCCGAGTATGATGCTACTCTCCCCGTATCATTGGATGCCCTAGCTCTCTGCCAGGCCTCGGGTTACAAACACAGAATACTATTGTTTTTGGAAAGTCTCAACCAAGAAGGGAAACAAATTGAGACTGAACCTATGGCTTGCCCATCATGTTGGTTTAATGAATAAAATACAACTAGCAGTTATTCGAAAGTCCTATCCGCTGGTGTGTTTGATGCCTGGTAGGGAAGTGCACCTGAAGACTGTTGTCTCGTGTTGACAGGGCAACAAGGATAAACTGATGGAGCAAGAGGAGGCAGAAAAAGAGAAGCCTCCTGCTATACTGAGATGTGCTAATTTCTAGACATTAGTCTAGGATGATTCTCTAAGATAAACTCCCCGCAACGAAAGAGCAGAATTACAGACATCACAAGATTCTTGACGGGCTTATGAAGCTGCCAGAAAACAAGGAATGTGCTGACTATGGGAACAAGGATCTAGGATGTGCAAATGTTAAACTGGGAAGGTTTTATCAATGCTTTGGAATCCATCGTCGCCTGGGAGTTCATATCTCAAAGGTGTGTTGTGCAACTCTTGCCACATGGCTTCCGGAGCATGTAGCTTTCATGCAAGGTATGGGAAATGCAAAAGCTCATGCTTTTTGGGAAGCAGAGCAACCTACTTCTTTCAGGCATCCCACTGAAATCGATTGAGAAGGACTTGAAGAATTTATTCATTCCAGATATGAGGCAGGAAGGTGAGTTGCGAAAGAGGATAAGTCTCCATCAAACATTCAGGAAGACAGACATACGCGGCACGCCCACCTTTAGCAAAAGTAATGGTCAAATTCAGGAGACATCTGGGAATGAACAGATCAGTGCAACCGATGCCTCTCCGGCTCCTACTCGGCATCTTGTAACATCACCCGCAGTTGCATCTAACGTCTCAAAGCAAGGGAAAAATTCACTATTCATATTCACGAATCACAATCTTGATCCCTTTGCATTCTATCACGCTGTACATCCTGCCACATAAAGCTGCAACTTGGACAATGGTGGAAACGCAATATTGGTACGGATTAGGGTAATCAAACAAAGAACTTCTGACAACGTGCCAGAAAAGTGAGCCTTGAGCAGAACCTGCTGATGAGGAAGCACTTCATCATTCATGTGAAACCCACAGGTTCGAGCGGCGATGGAGGCGGAATTTGGAAAAACCTGAGAACAGTTGAAATTTCAAAGCTTAATTTATGGCTAGGGGTTCCAACTTCCCCCGTCCATGACCATGTGACGCTGAGAGCTGAGTCACTGAGGTCCAACCTATGATTCCAGACTCTGGTCATGACTTGTCGGGCCTGACACAGCAAGAGAGTCACTGAGGTCCAACCTATGATTCCTGCGCGCCATATGATCCTCAATCGCATATGGCTGCAGACGCCCCTTCTAGAACAGAAAGAGGTCAGCTGAATTGTGGTAGCCGTCATGCTTTGTTATTATATATACGAGGTGTCACTAGTGTGCAATGTTCTTGTTGCGATACAACAAATCTTGCTATGAAAATCGGTAAGATGGACCATGGTAATTGAGGAGGGCATGGAAAAATGTTAGTCTAAAAATGGTTGAGGATTGATGCTCCAATGCATGTCAAATATAAATGGGTGATATGAGGTTATGGGCACTAGGTAAGTCATACTCGAAAATATGAGGTAAGAATTTAATGAGTGTATGATGCCTGGATTTTACAAAGAATGGGACCCAAGTGTTTGTTTTTTGGCAATTAGATATACACCCTTCACTATGCATGAATTTTTTTCTAAGAAGCTCAAAAGAAAACATTAAGAAACTCACGTGATGAGGAGATATTCTGTGTGGTCCCTTTGACATGATATCGTGTTTACAATTGGCTGACTAGGTCAACATCACATTGACTATGAGAATAGCCTTAGGTATTCCCACAAGCATGATTTACTAATTTCTTTTTTCTAAGGTGCATCACAACATTTTATTTGATCAAAAGTTTGTAATCATTGAAGGCTTAAAGACGAAGGATGAGGTGTAATTGAACGATCTCATATGGGCTATGAATGTTTTGATGATGTTTAAAAATCTCTTACATAATGGTTTCTTATTGGAAATATATCTTTTGGAATGTTATGAAAATCAGCCTATCCTTAGACATCTTTGATTACTCAACTTTTTGAGGAAGGCTAAGTATCTCAACAACTGATAGATTGCATAGTCTATTTGGTTATGCCCCTCTCTTGGGATGCCACACTATGTGTATGATTGGCAGAATAATTCTATGCTTCATATAACAGCATGTCATGTCAATTATCTAACCTATTAAGCTGTACCATAATGTAAATATATCAAAATTTTGTTTTTTTTCATGTAGTGAACCCCTATTTCACATATTGATTGCAGAAAAACAAAAAAATTAGAACTCCAAAAAACATTCAAAAACACACACAAAAACCCAAAACAAATATTAAAAAACACTTCAAAAAACTAAATAATAGTCTCAACATGGGAAAGAAAAAGGCAAAAGAGAGAAGGAAGGGGGATAAAGTTGAAAAAGAGAAGGGAAACAACCATGAGATGCATGAAACAATCTCACTTAAAGGTGAAACATCTAGAGAAAAATTACAAAGAATTGAGGAAATGGGTGAAATATCTAAGGGGGTAGGCTCTTTACTTGCAACAAGAGAATATAACAATACTTTTGTGCATATAAGAATAGGTTATGACCATCGAAGGATGAGTGTCTACATCAACCCTAATTGTGAGTGGAATTTGATTCATATTGATCTAGTGACTATTATTTTTAGAACATTCAACCAACAACTCATTCTTCTATCCTCATGAATGGTGAAAATTATGATTGCATGGGTCAAGTTGTGTTGCCTATTGTGGTGGATGATATGCATTTTGTGGAAACATTTTTTTTTCATGGAAGGTATAGATGAAGACTAGATCGTAGGCACTCAAAGGTTTGTTAAACAAAATCATCAAGAATTTGAAGTGCCTTGTCCATCTATTATGACCACCCCTACATGAGTGTCTATTGAAAATCCTAATGATTATCCTCATTGTAAGGATTGTGGACGTAATCATGTATTGAAAGATTGTGCTTTTAATCCATAAAATTGTCTTTCCACTCATGCTTTTTTATCTAATCCTTCTTTGAGTAAGTCGCAGGAAACCTTGGCGAATGAAGAATGGAGGAGTCCAAGTGCTTGGGGGATGTGGAAGGGCCCTCTCTTCCTCTAAACTTGGATTCCCCTCATGAATCCATGAGCAAGGATGTGCTACACTTAGCTCATCAAGAAGAGGGTAAGCAAATACCTTGTATCAACACTATGGAAAATGATGTCGAATCTATGGTCAATCATGACAGTTCATCACCCATTTGTATATCTAGAGATTCTACGTATAATAAGAATAAATATATGGATGAGTCTCTAGCTCAATCTCAAATCACACAACTTAATGATCTAGTGCATGAACACGTTGTATGTATAGAAGATCAACCTTTGTTGAATTCCCCTTGTAAAGATGAGTTATCCCTAAAGACTCACAAAGAAGGCCCAAAAGACCCTTATGTCAAGAAGAAGAAATCACATTTCCCTTGTAATGTCAAGCAAATTTGGGTGGCCAAGCAATTACTTAGAGCCCAACGAAATCGCACCATGATATGGGTACCAAAGAAATCCCTTGTACAAAATCAACCCTCTCACGCTAGACTTCATAATCTTTGGTCTAGGCCCACCATGCCTGATCTTCAAGAAAGACCACTTCCAACCAAAGGATCCAAAGCAATCAAGCCAAAACTCAAAAAAGATCCAAGGAGAAACTTCAAGGAGAAGTCTAGCAAAGCAATGACATATTGGCACCTAAAACCTCTTCGTGCGGCATCCATGGGTGTCAAAGCCAACCTTGCCCAATGCACAACATATGTTCAAGATGCACATCAGGTATGCACGCGAATAGGGCCTTATCCAAAGGCCAAGCATTAGGCACACTAAGTTTAACCCACGCACAAAGAAGGCACGTGTATATACATTGCAAAAATTTTCTTTTTATTTTTCTTTTTTCAGGTTGGTGGACAAAGGTATCATCCATTTCAAACGGTTGAGGGAAAAGAAAAGGTTCTTGGAGTTAGACATTTGGAGAAAGCATGCATTTTTTCCATTTTGTATATAAAGAGGTCTCTACCTCTCATTTTGGGGGAGCATTCTTAGAAGTGACGTGATTATGCGTGTGATTAAGTGTGTGTATCATTAACAATGCTTTCTTCTTCTTTCACACGTAGTTTAGTTGCTAATTTCATGCTAATGAAGCACTATCACGTCTACTGAATGCTTCTACGCAACATTTGGGTCTCATGAGATGCTCCTCGGATTGACAAGTATGCGTTGTGATGCTACAACGTCAACATATGCCTATAAATACAATTATTGAAGGCGATCCAGATGGCGTTGAAGATGATCATCTTCAAGTTCATGTTCATGATGCAATACCTACTGCACCTTCTACATATCAACTTTGTTGGGATGGTAGAGATTCTCAAGCACATGCACTGATAGCTTTGTCTGCCAAACCTACCACTATCTCTCATATTCACTCTTGCAAAAGTGCAAAGGATGCTTGGGATACACTTACCACTTTGTACCAGACAAGAAATGAGGCTCATGTTGCTTACCTCCAAAAATCCTTGGAGAGTGAGCATATGAATGAAGAAGATTCTATGGAAAGTTTTTTTGACAAAGATCAAAGATTTGAAGGAGCAATTTATTTTTCCTCATGAAGTCTTGTCAGATAGTTCACTTATGCAGAATGTTCTAAATGTTCTTCCAAATTCATATCAGAGTTTTGCTTCTACTCTTCGGTTAATGATGAACGGCAATGCAAATGCCTTAACATTTGAGGAGTTAGTCTCTATTTTGTTGCAGGAAGATCATTCGAGGCAGAATAGATCCATCATGTGTGTAGTAGATCAAGATTTCTTAGTTAGTCAAAAGGGCAAAGGTAAATAGAGCTCATCTACTAGTAAGTAGAAATCTTCTAAATTTGCACATTTGAAAAAGGAAGACAAAGACAAGAATAAAATAGAAATGCATAATTGTTTCTAAAAATACTATAAAGGAAATGATCATTTCATAAAGATTTGTCCAAAACTGACTGCAAAAGAGGCAAAGAAAAAAGAGGTCGAATGGTTGTTGTAAAGGCCTCTACATCTAAAACAGAGTCTACTAATCTTGTGCAGAATGAGGAATGGGTGTTTACTACTTTTTGTTGTTATGAACCATCTTTTCATGAACAATTGTTTGTAGTAGACTCAAATGTTTGGTACTACAGATGGATAACCAAACATATTAGCTCGTAGTGCAATATCTTCTGTTCATTTGAGCCTGCCCCTACAGACAGTACTATCACACGTGCTAACAACTCCTCGTATCCTATAATGGGAGTTGGTAAGATAATTGTGACTATTGTTGATGGTAGTTCTTTCACATTTTTAGATGCTTTGTTTGTGCTAGGGATCAAGAAAACTTTATTATTAGTTTCAGCATTATCCAAGATCGGCTTGGTTGTGAAAATTTTTGATGATAAATGTATAATTCATGATTTGTCAAATAGCAATGTTATTATTGCTTCTAGAATTTGTGGGCTATATAAGGTTATATATTATGCAAAATATGTGAATGATTTAGCATGTGTAGTTCAAGATTCTCAGGCTATGTCAGATGCAAAGCTTTGGTTATAACATTGAGTCACAACAAAGGAGAACAAATACATGTTCTCTTTTTATTTGGACTTAAACATCATTAAATCAAGCAAAAAATGGTCCATTTCACAATCTTTAGTGAAAACCACTTGTCTCTTGCTCATAAAAAATAGAAAGAAGCTTGATTTTATAACCTAAGAAGTTTGAAGTAGATAGAATAATTTTCTTGGGGCCAAGAAAAGCAACTTCATGATCAAGTATCCCACATCATAACCTTCAACTCTAGAAAAAAGAAATTTAGGAAAAATAATGATAAGTGAAACCTCTTCATTTACTTTTTAAATCTTTACAAACACAGATGATAAGAGTCTAAATGCTATTCAAAATTTGCATTACATGAGATGGAACAAAACTTTAATGTTTTTCGTAGGGCAATTCAGATAGTAATCATGTCATTGTCTAGTACAAACACTAAGAGTAGGTTTTCTACATACAACATTGAACACTACGAAGCATTTTCTAACTAACATTTCAAAAAGATGACTCTAAACAACCATAAATGTTAAACAATATCCACACATTGATCAGACAAGAAATCTTAGCATTGGTAAAGATAAACACAATTAGAAACAAACACTTATTTCTATTAAATTGATATTTATAGTTAAGATATTGTTTACAAAAATAAAAAGCTTCTATAATAGAAGCTGATCATATGTTTCCTCAGCTTCATGCATAATTTCATCTTCTGGAGCTTTAGAACTCATAGCCTATTTTTCTTGCTCCAAGATTGGCTCTTCAAGGTTACCCATGTCTCCACTTTCATCTACCAGTGGTGGAACATGCTCCCTTGAAGTGGTTGGAATCTTTCAATATCTACAATTTGCTTCCTTCCAACCTCTTAGTCCTCATATGGGCTTTCATTCAATCCATTAATCCTCATTCTTATGAAGCTCACTTGACCTTCATCTTTCTCTACAGTTATGCAATGTTTGACCATCTTTAATGAACAAGCGAGAGTCATTTTTGAAAAGGAAGCAAAGCAATTAGAGGCACATCAAGAAACATGGTCAATGAGAAAAATTACAACTACAATTACCTATGCCAAAGAAAAGGTCGAGGACCCAATCATCATCATTGGAAAACAACTAAATTAATCACATAACTAGTTTTTGTGGCTTCTGATATGGATTAACCAATGTCTCAGTGTCCCCAACCACATGACGAAGTTTCTTTGTACCTTGCCTCTATTTTTGGCCCTTAACCTCCTTATTTTCCCACATTGTAAAAATCTTGTCCTAGAGATCCCATATTTCACTTGTTCTGAAGGCCAGTTAAACCAAGGGTCAAATTTCCACAAGGCATCTGATTTCAGATTCTCATCGATAGCAATCCCAACCTCAATAAGACATTTCTTCCTCATATTAGGATCAACTCTCCCAACATCTTTCCTTAGAGAATCTTCATACTCATGGTGGAAGAAGCAAATTTGCTCAATAGATGACATTTTCTTCCTGTAGTCATTGTCATTATTATGGTCCCAAGCCAAGAGCTTGGCCTCTTCAGTAGTAAGTCCTACATATATATTGCACTCTAAAAAATAAAAGAAGAAGGTTGTGGGGTGCTCCTTCACTAGCTGTCTACGGTCCTTTGTAGAGTCTGATCCACCAATCACATAGTACGTGTAATCCTCAAACAAACCATATCTTCCACAGAGCTCCATTCATTTCGTTCTACCATCACTAGAAAAGGAACTACAATTGCATGAGGGTTGATCTTCATTTTTTTTCTTTAGATTCTGCACATGCAGATTATGTGGCTCCCTTATCTCAAGGGGCCTCCTCCTTGTGACTAGATCAATTGGTGGTCTGTGGATAATATTTATGGGAAGGTGGAATCGCTACCCTTTTCTAACAAGTTTTCTCTTAGCAATGTCTTCCTTCATCCTGTTCCGTTCAGTACCCAAGATCCCAGATGCAAGTTCTCCACCAGGTGCAATGATAACATCCTGTAAGTCAGAACTTGACTAAGTGGATACTTCATCTATGGTTTTCTTCAACTTCTTGAGTGGTTTCTTCTGTACACACTGCTTAGCCTTTGCCTTTATTGGGGTTGTCTTCTTTTCCTGTGTTGGCATTATGTTCTTGGATACAAGACATTAAATCCCTCATTAGATTCTCAGAGTCCATGCAAATATCTGCAAGCTTTTCTCGCACACAACACCCTGGGCACAAGAGCTCCATTTTGCATATTGCATTCTGTAAGATGTCTCCACTAGGAACAAACGGTTGTCTGAATCTTCATCCTCATAATCTACTTTCAAGACCAAGCCATACCGAAAATCCTATGTTTTCATGAGCTTTCCCCTCCAGTAGGCTCCTACAAACATCAAAAGGGTCGTGTTTTTCTCTTCAATGTACTGAAGACACCACTCCAGATCTGCCATGTCCCAAAGTGGTCGATCTTTCCTAGCAACCTCAATTTCCTTTGACTTCTCCTTCCTCATTGAATCATCATCACTAGGTTTTATACTGCTATATCCACCAGATGAAATTGCAATCGGATTGCTTGCCCTCTCAGAGGATAATGAAGCCATGCTTTTCTTTCCTTTCATGGGGTGACCCATGCTCCTCACCTTAAGCTTATTTATAGTCTTTTCCACTCTTCCCTCATTGTCCCCAAAATGTGTAGAAATGTTGGTTCTCTCTCCTGGAATGTCCTCGATCAGGTGCAGGTCGATGCTACTCATCGACTTTAAGGTGCAAGTCGATGCTTGGCATCGACTTTGTGCTGGTAGTCGATATCGCGTATCGACTTTGTGGTGCGAAGTTGATGCATGGCATCAACGTTTGTGGTGCAAGTTGATGCGAGGCATCGACTTTGAGTGCAAGTTGATGCCAGGCATCGACTTTTAGGTTCATCTCAAATTCGATGCCTGGAATGGACTTGCAATCAAAGTCGATGCCTCGCATCGACTTGCACCACAAAGTCGATGCCAGACATCAACTTGCACCACAAAGTCGATGCCAAGCATCGACTTGCACCTTAAATTTGATGCATGGCATCAACCTGCACCTCAAAGTCGATGCTAGGCATCGACGTGCATTATAAAGCTGATGCCTAGCATCGACTTGCAGCTCAAAGTCGATGCATGGCATTGACTTCCAAATGGCTAGATAGCTCATGCATATCAATGGCAAGTGGATGCCAGTCATCAACTTTGTAATGCAAGTCGATGCCAGGCATCGAATTGCACCTACAAGTTGATGCAAGGCATCGACTTGCACCTCTAGGTCGATGTCTGACATCGAATTACATGTAGAAAACCAGTAAATTTGGATGTACATAAAAATTAAGAGCCTGAAAATACAAGAATTCTCTACGATAGTAAAAGGGAACATTTTTGGAATCTTTTTTGTGAAGGGAGATTTTTGGGTACCTCTAAGTATTCTTGGCAGCACTCTTCTTCTCCATTTTCTTGTCTCCGCTTGTTTGCTAGGTTTTGTGCTCTTTTTCTCTCAGTGCTCTGTTGCTCTCTCTCGGCTCACAGATTTTAGAAATGAGACTAATCTCCTCCTCCACTATTTGTGGGCACTTGCATGGCTTGAACTAGCAACTGACTAGATCTAACTGAATTAGACTAGGCCCTAACCAGATTAACAAACTCGACTATGTAGTTGAACCAAGAACCACTAGGTATGCCAATTTAGGGTCTGATAAGGAAGCAATAGGTATGCCAATTTAGGGTCTGATAAGAGAGGTTAGTCCAACTTATGTTTTTTTGTCTCTTTTTCAATTGAAATTTTGTACATGTTCCCAGTGTCGTTCAAGGATTTTGAAGCTATGCTTAGCTATGAATAAGATTAAAAAATCAACAAGAGAATCTAGATATGATTGGGAATATTGTAAATTTTGGAAGGAATAAAAGAACCAGAGCTTGTGACTTTTGACAAGAAAAAGTGAAAAAGTGATGTAGAGCTACAATATATGCCACAGGTTGTTGAAATTGATCACAAATATAACTAAGAAGGGGTTTCAAATCCACAATTGGCTATGATAAATAATCAATAATCCACAAATGACTAAGAAAGAGTTTCAAATCCGCTATTGAAAATCAATAAACCAACAGCTAAATGAATATTAGTAATCCCACAGTCAAATGAATATGAGCTAGTTGAAAACATCACAAAATATTTTTTTGTGCATATTAAAACACTTCAAATGTTATTTTGTTAAAAACTCAAACATCTTGAGTAAATAGTAGGACAATTCGAAGGATTTCTTCTAATTCATAATTGTTAGCAAGAAAGCATGGTGTAAAAAATTTATGATGAAATACATTAAATAGTATATGCAAGAACATTTGAGGCCCACAAGAAATAAAGGCCCAAAAGAAATCAAAAAGTTAGTTGTGTCTCTCAAGGAATTTAATTTATCACTTTGTTATCAAATATTTTCTTTGCGCTCACCAATTTTAAGATAGTCAACAGAGTTGGATAGGGGAGGACTGGGCTCTCTTTTCTCCGCATTCTTGTTTCCTTTCTTCTTTTGGGAGGTCAACAAAGTGGCTAATGAAAAGAGATGGTTCCTTTTTATTCCAATGTATAATATCACAAAACTTTATAGTATCTTCATAATTAAACATACCATACTTTATTATGTATCTCAAAACTTTATTATGTATCTGAAAACTTTATTATGTATCTGAAAACTTTATTATGTATATGAAAACTTTATTATGTATCTGAAAACTTTATTATGTATCTGAAAACTTTATTATGTATCTCAAAATTTTGTCAGGTCAAACTTGGCCAAAATAAATCACATAGTTAATGATGTCTGATCAAATTGTACTTTTTCTTAGTCTTCATATCTACCCATAATAATTTGCACAATCTATCTTCATATGTACTTGATGTGACACTTTCACTTGATGTTACACTTCAACCATTTAATAAGGTATCCCATCTTCATTTCTCTTTGAATTAAGTGAAGATGAGCTCCATCTTTTTAGTAGATGCCTGGGCATCAAGTTCCTCTAGTCACCTTGATAGTATTCCAACTTTTTTGTTTTCAATTGATCCTTTCCTCACGAGTGATGTCCATGGCTTAGAGTGTGTTGATTCTATGTTTTCGATTGAGTCAAGTTAGATTCTCAATGCAATGTTGCTCAACAAAATGCATCTCTGGATCTCCCTTCTGATCCATCCATTGATCTCCCTTCTAATTCAAGTGCATGTGGAGCAAAGGATGTTAGCAAAGAGAAAGAAAGACAAAGCATGCTCAATCTACATTTTAAGAGAAGGCCTCGTGAAGTAAGTCAAAAAAGATTTCAATTTCTTACTTTAGATAGAAATATTGCATTGGATATTGTGAAGCATTGTTGTGGTTTGAAATGTTTGTATAACTTAGGAATGAAGAAAATAAAGCACCTAAGGGAGAAATTCCTCCATTTAGATAGTGAAAGGCAGGATATATACCTTGTTTCTCACATGCAAATGTTTGAGGATAACATGTCAATAACACATGTTGCTTTTGAATATTACTTTAGTCAAGGGATGCGGTGTTGTGAGGATGCATTTAAAATTACGATGGGTGTGGGAAATTTTAGAATACATAAGGTTCAACGGGGGCTTATCAATGGAGATCTCGTTTTGGATACATATCATGTTAGGACCAAAGGATCTATTGGACTTCATGCAATAAATTGGATGATGAACTATTTTAGCTTGCATTGTGAGGCTATGCCTACAACACACTTGTCAGATAACTTTACTCATCGAGAAGTATTTTGAGCATTCAAAGAAGATATGGAAAGTAGAAATGAGAAGTATGTGTTGTATCATCACTTTACTCGATTATGGAAGGAGGAGTTTAATAATGTGACTATTCCTTGTAAAGTTAGAATGGGTGAGTGTTTAGTTTGCGCCACTTTGAAGAATATGGCAAAGGGGCCTACAACACCAGAAGAAAAAGACAAGTTTAAAAGCCTTCATAGGAACCATCGTGAGAGTCAAGCTTTAGAAAAAAAGAAGGCAATTTATCATCAAAGTAAAGCACTAAGAAATTTGGAGCATTACATGTGTTTGTTGATTGATGGTATGGATAAAAAAAACATGTTTGCCCCATTTTTATTGCATCCCTAAGGACATTGGACATGAAGTCCTTGTGCAAATGCATTTGGTTGGTGCTTTGGTATACAATGGAACTGTAAAGTCCAATGTTTTTGTCACATATCTGAATGTGCATAATGATCCAAACCATATGGTTACTATCATTCATCAAGTTTTGCAATCATGGAAGAGTCTTTTGCCACAAACTCTATATTTGTAGCTTGATAATACTACAAAAGAGAATAAAAATTCTATAGCCTTTGGATATTTATGCATGCTTGTTGATAGACAAGTGTTTCAGAGGGTTAAGGTAAATTTCCTTTTGGTTGGTCACACTCATGATCACATTGATCAAATATTCATTACGTTCTCTAAGAGGTTGGCATGTAATAATGCTTTTACTTCTCCAATATTATCTGGGTTGATTTCAGAAGCATATACTCCAAAACCTGAAGTTCAACACCTTACACAGATTTATGACTTTAAGCACTTTTGCTGAGTAGGCCTTGATAACAGTGCTAAGGTTTTGGCTCCATTGCACAATATTAGTTTCAATCATGTATTCTTCATAAAGAGGGTTGATGACATAACCCTTTTATTTGCAAAGTAGTATTCATGTTCTCCTGGGTGGGGGCCTAAAGATGAATGCAGATTCTTGTTGCAAGTGCCTAATTTATCTGTGTATGGTGCAGAACAAACACCATATGAAGATAAAAACAATATGGAAAGATGGGGAAATGTGGTTGATGAAAGTAAAAGGTGGATGCATGTACTTATTGAAAAGAAGAGACATATTGAGCGTGCAAAAAAATATGTTGGAGATCAAGATGTATCTTGGTGGGATGACTTTTTCAATCATCAAGAAGAGATTATAAAGAGTACGATTGTAGGTCATTGGCCAATTGATGTTCCATTCACGTGGGATTTTTATACATAAAGGTCAGTGAATGTGGTCCAAGCATCTAATGCAGATGCAATTCAAAGTTTTATACGTCCAACAGAGAAGAATATTTATGTAGGCCGAAGGATGGAAAAATAGGCCAAAGCAAGATGATAAAGAAATTTAAAAGATATAAATGTTGGAACACTTATTGCAGTCCTTGCTGATGGTGATGAGGCTACCATACCAAGTTGGATTGCAAAATCTTTAGAGGTCACTAAAGATATTGATCAAAGAAGAAAGAGGCTAGTGCAAACATTGAGAGATAGCAAATTAGATGCACCTCTATCATATCGTACTTGTTCAGGCTCTGATACTCCTTTTTTTGCATCAGATTGCTATGCTATGGTTGCCTATAGTCTTTGTGATCAGAAATTGGATAAACAGAATTTGAATGGAAAGAAGTTTGATTGTAGATACTTGGGTAATTTTGGAGTAGGTCCAAGCACAATTTCTTGGAAAAATATTGCCAAGCTTGATCAAAATCTTGTTGATCTTATGACAAGAATAAAGATTTTATCATTAAGATATCTGGAACTATCGAAAGCATCACTGCTTACCCATCATATTTTAAAGAACTTAGGTCCAATCATGTGCTAATGCCTTTCAGATTCCAAAACTAAGAATCTTACCAATATTGTTACACTTATATGTGATATTAACCATTGGACTTTAAGTAACACTACCCGTAGTTTGGGAAACTAGTTAGTATCTAACTTACTTGAATAATTCCTTTCTCTCTACTAGGGAGCACTTTATTCTTTCAATACTTGAAATTCCTTTTAAGGAATCAAAAGCATGAGCAAATGATTCAACTTGGAATCTTTTGCACTATTCGAAGGATAATTGAAAGGAATTCTAGAGTTTCACACAATATTCAAAAGTCTTATTGCTTCAGTTGTGTTCATTTCTTGAGTATCAAATTAAAGGATAAATATCACCTTTAGGATATGGTTTTCCATTCCATTATGAAAGTTTGACTTGAAATTTCATTTATGTGATATGTATTCCTATTCTTGAGTTTGGAATAAAAATTATTATCATTGATTAATCTTTTAATATTACTAGAGTACGTTAAACATATTGCTATAATCCATTGTGATTGCATAGTTTAAAGTCCAAGCATCTTAGAATGATTGAACCAATGGAAAATAATGTTATTATGAATACTTCATTGTCTTCTTTTCCTAACATCAGTTAGGCTTAATGATTCTGTTCTATCTTTAGGAATAGCATGTGATTCATGAAATAGAATACTAAACTATTTCACTTAATGGCTATCTTTAGGAAGTATCCCAATTCCTAAAGATCACTTGACTAGGGTTTCCTCTTAAGCCACAAATAGCTGAAATGAAACCACAAAATAACTCTCTAATCCTTCTAAAAGGAAGAGTTCTTTCAAAGTTTCCATGTTTGCTTAGCAAGCTATGTTGTTACAAGAGATGCAATCATTGAACCTAACATTCATCTATTGAATATCAAAGTTCAATTGATACTAAGGTTCCATCTTTGATTTCCATCACTCCTTGGGATCGAATCAATTGAGAACTTGCAAACATTCCATGGTTTTCTTGGCACTTTACATTCTTACTTGGGATGCAACTTATCGAACATAATAGCTATCTATTGAACTTTGAATGTTCAATTTACTTTAAGTTTCTCGTGATAAAATTAAGTGAAAATATTCGCTGAAATGTACTCATAGAATTAGGAAAAAAATTCTTAAGTTATCATCCGAATTGGATGCATGAGAACTTACACAAGCAATTGTAAAATCTATTTCTAATCTTGACTTTATGATTCTCTAAGTATCCCCTAGGGTTAGAGTCATCATAAAGTTTAGAAGTTTAATAGTATTCATGTTTTCTGGCTCATCAAGATGGAAAGAAAATTGAATGCTTGACTTTCTTATGCCTACTTTTACTAAGCAAGACTTCTAACATACTTAATGAAACTTGTCATTAAGTATGTGATACTTAACTATTGCCTTGGAAAAGAATAAACTAGTTACTTGCGTTACAAGGTAGCTAACTGCATAACATTGTAACTAACTAGTTTTGCTTCTTTTCTAGTCTCTAATTTGATCGTTTGAAAGTAAGCTAACTACTAGAAAAATACATCCATTCATCTACTTATCAAATAATCATGCATTGTCATATGCAAATGCATGTGCTTGCATGCAAATGAATGTTCGTGCATGTATGTGTTGGCATGATTTTCTTTTCATGCCCTAAACTAAATGAAGCAATCCTGATTCCTTTGAAAGATATAAACAAACAACTGCACAAGTTTTAGTGGATCAAATATCTTTTCAAACAAGAAGGAAGCTTATTTTGTGCATGAAAACATTCTTTTGGAAGGAGAAATGCATAAACAATCATTTCATCTCCATGCATGAAGTGGAAACGAGGATTCATAAATGCAAGAAAGTGCTTGATGAGTTTTCCAATATGTCTACGCTCCTCCATTGTACTTTCATTGATCGTTCAAAAGCGAGATAAATATTATAAAAAACAAAGACTTATGCTATGCTTCAATTATAAGTAAATGAAAGCTACATGAAAGCAAAGAGAAAAGCAAGTATTAGATCAAGAATAACTTATAAAATACTTAGCTCCAATGTTAAATTTTCTTCCATTGACCCTCGAGAAGAGCCACATGCTCATTTCTTGTGGAACTAGACTAAAACTCTCCTTTCATCCTTGAAAATACTTGGAAAAATTAGGTCGTCGGTCTACTCAATGCAGAGTGGTGTGGGAGATATATCCTTCCTCCATTGCTCTCACGGAAAAGTAGACTGGCTAGGCAAACTTCTTTACTTACAACTCCGTTTGGTCTTCTCAAGAGTATCCATTGAAATAAATGGCCAATCTATTGGATATGCCGCTTGCCACTAATAGACTTGTAGGTGTGAGTTCGAATCACATAGGAGAGGCAGGCTGTGATATTCAGTAAGATGGATCATAACAATCCCTCCTCTTCATGATCTGTACAGAATTAGTCCGACTTCCCCCAATAACCATGGCAGCTCCATGATAAGATGGAGTATAACTATCCCTCCTCTGCATGAAGCGCAAAGATCGAATCTGCTTCGCATAATGCCATGGAAGCTCCATGAACAGAAGAAGCTTCATATATAATAAAAATCAATAGGGGAAGTTCTTACTTACGAAGCTCTAGTGACAAATTGCTGTGAGGTAGACGGATGTAGCAAATTAGTTGACGTAGGTTCAAATCCCGCATCCCCACGTACGACTCAAACCGTTTCTGCAACATTTTATCCTTAAAGTTTGCAAAAGTCTATGGACAGAGCTTCACGCACGGGGAATATGTTCTGAGCATGCGAAAGAAATCTGAGCAACTTCACACATGAAAAAAATCACCGAAAATGCATATGAATAGTTTTTTAATGAAAAGAAAAAAACGCGAGCACTTCTCATGACAAGGTATAGTCACAAGCTCTTCATGAAAGCTTAACCAAGCTCTCATACCAACGCAAGAGACTGAAGATTAGGACCACCATGTGCTTGTGACATCATATGCCTCTACATATAGCTCTCTCCAAGGGACTACCTTCTTGGGCAGGTAGATTCTAACCATCCATGTGTCTGCCATGTGACTCCATGTGTGCCAAGTCCCCTAGTTATTGGAGTTAACTCAATCCTTTTAGAAGGTTCTAGATCTCTCTGGGCAAAACTCTCTCCCCATGCTTCCCATGGGGGTTGAACCGAAGACCTCTTCCTTCACATCCTTGAGACTTAACCACTAGGCTAAGTGGATCACTTCTTCTACAAGTCTAGTCTCAAGATCTTTTATCATGCATACTAGTCACCAAATGGTGTCTGATCTCATATTTTTCTGAACCAGTCGGGCCCTTATATCATAGACTTATGTTATCACACTATGTCTATAGTCCAAGCCTCGTAACCATATTAGTTCCCCTATTGTGTAGTTACCACATGATGCTGTTTTTTAGAGAAACGTATCAAAGATTTCTTTGGTTATTGTATTTACAACCAAACAATATTTGCATTTACTCTTGATGATCATTGATTATGTTCTTATTTATCTAGTCCTAATGTTTTTGTCTAGTTTTCTTCTTGCTAGCTTGCTTTTCTCCACAATATTTTGCATTGCGCTGTTGCACTCTATGGTGTTTGTGTGATGGTGTCTTCTTATACCACCACTACCAATTCTATTGTGTTGATCGTGGAGCACATATTGTCTTGTGAGGTATTACACCTTTGCAATATGTCCACTCAAGGTTATTGCTCCTTGATTTCTTAGTATAGCATAATAAGAGAATAATGGTTTTGCATTATATATCTAGTGGATTGGGAGTGGACTTATGTCTTACCTCCCTATGATGGGCTATTTAGTTACATATTCACGTATGCATCATCTCCTAAATAAATCATTTTATTCCTCTTGGAAAGTAATCATGTTTGATTCTATGACATGTTCATTCCTTCATGTTATGACTTATTTTATTTGCTTTCTATTTTTCCTATTTGTTGCTCTAGACAAGGATGGGAACCATGTCAAGCAACTGCACCTCCTTAATTTTCAATTCGTGGAGATGTCAGAATGATATGATGATCGTGAATCGATGATGTTCTTGAAGGAGAAGGTGAGAAGCATGCTCAATGCACACACATACAAACACACACAAAGTAGGGGGAATAGAAGATACAATGGAAGGGAGAACGCTTCTATTCATTAAGACAAGAATCCTCTTAAAATCTCATTCAATCTCCATGAATCCAACCTACAAAATAGCTCTTTGACTCCTTTTATAGTTTTTCTAAGAGTATTGACTTATTTCATATCTAATGTCTGGCATAGTTAAGAATTACATTCTAAGTTAGTTTTGAGGCATCAAACAGATTCTAAAGAATATGAAAATTGTTATGTGAATTCTTTCTAAGCTCCTCAAGCTGAAGGAATCCTTGATTTCCACAATGCAGCACTAGATTATAAATTTTGGGTTTTTCATTAGAAATTAGTGATGAAAATCATTGTTTGGGACTTTAAAAACTGGTTTATTTTACAGTGTGATTGGGACTTCTTTCATGCATTGCACCCTCCTTGAGAAATACTCCCCTCTATCTTGCATATGTCATCACTAACATATGCTTGATGTTAGGAATGATCAATGTAGTGCTACAAAACATCTATTGCCAAAGTGTTGATGTGTATATTTTGTGTAAGGTCTCCTTCTAGGAATGACCATTCGATGGCCCTCTATGTGAGCAACTGAATACCACACTACTTTTAGGAATACATCATGGTCTCCCATGCAAATAAGTTTAAGATGTTGTTGAGTCGATCATTGAAAACTTCAAAGTGGTATTCCCAAAATTTGTGGCATGTGAGTAGGTACTTGATTCATGTGTGCCATGCATAACATACCTTGATTGATGGTTTGGTGCTCATATCATACACCAAATCTATATTTCCTCTATCAAAACTAGGTGCATTCATGTGGGGATATATAACCTCTTTAAAGACCTTCAAAATTGTCAACATCAAGTGGAATGTATGCATACATGTTCGAGTAGCAATGTTTGGCATTTTAGATAGATGTGGGAGCCAGTGGCGAATCGTTTCCATCATATATGAGATTTTTGATGGTCCTTGGGGTGGAACAAAGTACAAATAATTGATCCCATATGAACACTTATGGTCATTCTTGATAAGGATTCCAATCATGGCGACAAAGAACCAACCCATAGCATGGATTATAAATAATGAAGTGGAGCTCTACTCCACGTCAGTAGCATTTTAGGATGGTCACCTAATAGCTCAACATACCAATTTGGTTGAAAAATAGTATTGTGCTTCGTAACAAATCGAAGATCATCTAGCTCAAACTGAGTGGCAAAGGTCGATTGCTTTCCCACTACATGCTCAAGATGAGAATTATATTATTCTAAAAATACAAAAGATGGATAGTATTTTAAGTTGTTTATGACTATCTAGCATTGGAGGGTGAGGTTCAGGAAATACTGCGATCGTCATATTTGATCTTCAATGCATGCAAGGGCAGCTCGTTGGACCTCTACTCCAGACAAATGTATTTTTCCAAGTTCCTTGATTTATTTGACCCAAGCTTCATGTTGTAGTTCCAATACATCATGACCCTCTTTAGTGATTCGATTGTCAATGGCAAGCTCTGGTTTATATTCTTCCTCATAGACTAGTTCAACAAGAATCTACACAACAACTTGAAAACGAAAGGGGCTCATAGGGGTATTGCACATCATTTTCATGGTTGCCTTGAAGTTCTCTGATTTTGGTGTTGTAATGGGGTGTTTTCCTCATGCACTATTACAAAATGACCCCTAAGCAATCCCATATTATAGCTTAGTTTGGCATTCCTTTCCATTTGGACCCACAAGTTAGCTTTGATTTGTGCAAAGGCTTCTTTATCCTAGTACTCTAGTTGTGCTTGTTATTCCATATGTGCATGTTGAAGGCTGGTATGTGTAGCATGAAGGGATGCATTTTCTTTGAGCAAGGACATTATAGGACATTACTTCTTCTTATAAAAATGTTTTCTATTCTTGTATTTGGATATTGCATTATTCTAATGCTACATACTCATCTCTTATTTGCGTTATGAAAGTAAACATTTTTGTGAGTGCATTATGCATTGTAGATTAGAAAAAACTAGATGGGCATGCATAAGTGCAGGTAAATGTGGAATTGCAAGGGTGGTGGGGATCAGGGGTGGGAATGTATGTATGGTAGTGCATGGTGGTGAGGGGAGAATGGGAATGTATGATGGTTTTTTGGGAGGAGAAGGGAGTGTGATGGTGGCAGGGATCATTGATGATGAAGGTGATATATCCATTGCTTTAGTAACACTACCTTTTGTTGTGGAGACATTGAAGATAGGAACGAGAAGAGGGACTTTGGTTGGTTCAATAGGTGGGATGGGTGGGATACAGAATGTCATGAATGGTGGGTGAAAC
Source organism: Ceratopteris richardii (assembly GCA_020310875.1). Lineage (NCBI taxonomy): Eukaryota > Viridiplantae > Streptophyta > Polypodiopsida > Polypodiales > Pteridaceae > Ceratopteris > Ceratopteris richardii. The sequence goes on from CM035435.1 coordinate 133,763,580, forward strand.
AAGGCAAGGATGCAAACATGGTAGTATAGGATCTGTAGATAGATGTAGGGATGGACATGGTTACTTGGAACTCCAAGATTTTTAGTGTTATGAGCCGTGTGCGAGGTGAGAATGAGAGGTATTTGCATAGGATTGCAAGGAGATCTTGTAGTGTTGATGGTGATGGGCTAGGGTGAGGTGGTGCTTTGAAGTGCAAGGTCTAGCTATCGAATACAAGGCTAGTGATGGGGTGTGGAGATTGCACTGAGGTGAAGGTAGTGGCATCTATGGGAGGGATTGGAGTTGGGGTTTGGCCTCTAAGGGTTGATCATTGATATAAATTTGGATGGACTAGGACTTGGATGATAGAACCAGAGGTGCTTTAATGGAGTACATGTTTTGGATCATAACGTGAAGGAGGGTTATTCATCAAGAATCTACATGCACTGGCCACTCCCACTACTTCTGTGAATACATGCATGGTTTCAATGATGGTTGCATCAAAACCACTATTGGTTAGTTCTTCTTCAAGAAGGGCAAGAGCTTGTTCTTCTATCATATGACCTCATGCCCTTACGACATCCATTCTATTATAGAGTTGTCTAAGATCCTCGATATAGGTAGAATTTTCCTTAGACTATTCTTCTTCTCTTTCATCTTCATCTCGATCATCTTGTTGGTCATCTTCATGGTCATCCTATTCATCTTCACAATCTATTTGTGAACCAAGGTAGCTTGATCACTCATACTCTTTTGACACATATTGCATATTTGAGAACTAAAGCTCCGTTTGCAATGGTATAGGGATGTCTAGATTAATAGTAGTTGCGAAATCATTAGTAACCATGTCTGACATGGGAACACAAATCCTTATGTCATAGGGGCTTCATATTGTGTTGTAGTTTATCCTTATGCAGTTTGTGCTTGGGTGAGTTCTGCTTGTCTGCTATGAGAAACATGTCTAGGAAGTCTGATCCAAATCGAAGGCACAGTGGGTTGTGATCTTTGGTGATGGTTGTGACGATGGAGAGGTTTTAATGGGTTGTAGGCATGGTAGGTACCTCACATATGTTTGTTGGGCCAGAACATGGAAGCCCTACCACTTTGAATGCCTCTAATGCTAAATAAGTAAGCACCCTTTCAATAGGAACATCATAATCCAAAAACATACATACAATCCTAATGATGGTGCAATAACCATTGAGCACTTATTTCTGTATCCATATGTTGTTGGTTGCATATGATTTATCCATCATCTAGTGTGGGAGGTCAATCTTGATAGACATGTTTTGTGCTAAATACAGGCTGAACCATGACTTCTTGTGTGGTTGAGTTAATTGGTCTGTCTCGAGAAAGCAAAGAGTTAGATGCACATCGTTAAGGCGGTAGATAAGTTGGGAGTGATCATGGATGTCTGATTGATCTTGATGATCTCACTTTTCTTCATAAACTCTCCGATTAGATTTTCTTTGTCAGAGGGGATGTGTGCCCATGACATCTTCAAGGCTTCTTGAACCAACTTGTGTGTGAGCTTGAACTTCTTTAGTGATTGATCTGGTAATAATGATGGAAGTGCAAGGGTGTTGAGAAGTACTCTTGCAAGCCGGCCTTCTCCCAAATTGGTTGTAGTTCCTCTGAGTTTTGAAGGGCCTTGAATTCTTTTGAAAAAAAATTGGAATCGACTCCAATGATTGTGGAACTCTAGTTTTGATTCCCATATGAACTTTGCATCTTCCAATGTTCTTGTTATCCCCTCAAAACCAATGTGACTTGACATTAATGTGGTCTCTCCAGCTTCTTAGTGGATCCTCAATGGGTAAATTGCCCTAGAAATTGGCAAGCTTGTGTGGCAGGAGCAAGGGTCAATATTTTCTCAAAAGGGCATGGTAGTCCATTGAATGTTGATTGGTATCAATGCTGAAGGATCTCCAACTTGCATTATGAAATTCTTTGTGTTTTACAATGATCTGCTACACAGTGAGAACACATTAGTATGGAAACAAAATTCTATCTGAGTATGGTGAAACCTTGGTCCCTTTCCAATATTGATAAGCTTCCCAGGTAGTCCTATGTTGTGCAATAGTGCAAAGTGATATTTGTGTGCCTAGTGCATGTCACTAGACTACCAACATGCATACTTGGAATAGTGCATGATCTCAACATTATTGTGGTGATTCATAGATATGTGACAAGTTTTTTTATAAATGGATTTATTACAGAGTTGGATGATAGTGAATGATTACCTTAGAGGATTACAAAAAGAGTTGTTTTATTGGTACAATTGTTTAGGAGATTGTGAGCTTACTTGGGCTTGGGGTTGCTTAGGCATCAATTTCCAAGTTATTCTAGGAACTGATTTTCATGGTTTCTCAAGTAGGGTAGGGCATCCATTTCCAAGTTATCCTAGGAATTGATTTTCATGGTTTGTAATGAGTAGGGTAGGCACCCAAATGCTCAAGTTTTTACGGCATGCCATCATCAAACACTTAGGTATCAAAATTTGTCGAGTCTTCTACGGTTCATTTCTTCTTGGCTTCTTTGGTTGTCACTTTGAAGTCTAGTTCTGCTTCTTTAGTGGTGAATTTGATTTTGGAATAACAGCTGGTTGCTCACCCTTTCGCACCCAAATCTACCTTGGGCCTAAAACAAGTGGGTATTCATATTTCTTTAGCAGCATGGTGGAGGGTGGTCTTCTTGCTTTTCATTTTTGTTGTGGTTGAGTTCCATACTTCTACAGTTGAGTGGTCATTGGGACACTTACCTTTGGAAAAGAAGGGAGTTCCAACACTTGCATGACCTATTCATCAAAGATTAAGGCATTCTGTACAACAAATCTAAGGGTACATGCACTGTGTGTGCACTTACAGCTAGAGAATTCAATAGTCTCGAGTTGTATGGCCATGTGAGAGCTAGAAGACCAAAGAGTCTTCATCTCTACTAAGACTTAGCTTTAGAAAGCTTGAGAGAACCCAAAATTATGGTAGATGGAGAACTAGATAGCCTAGGAGTCTTCAACTCTACTGTTAATTCATGTTGAGAGATCTCAAGAGTTTCTAACTCTACCGTAATAAGTTGTTTATTCGGTAGAACTTGAAGAAGGCATCGTCTGAGGTTCAAGTTGACCCCATGATCATACATATAATCTTGGCCCAATATTAACGGTTCTCTAAGATCTTCATCGTGACAAACTAATGGCCTTACTATCAAGGGGAGATCTTGTACGAGGATAGAAACTTCTACCTCATCAATGCAAGAGATTTCCACACCTCCCAATCCTATGAGGTAAGTCTCATTGAATTCCTTTGTAGATCCATGTCTTGACACCATGAATACTTGATGGCACTAGTGGTAGCTCTTGAATCAATTAGATTCCCCATCATCTTGATTGTAGTGCACTGTCCTAACTGAATAAAAATGAATGGGCGTATATCCAATATACTAGGAGAGATATTCCTCTTTGTTTGACACATTCCCATGTGATACCTACGGGTATCTGATTGGGGGATGACATTCAATGTTGGCATTCCTATATTGACATACGCCCTCTCTCCTTAGTTTCATATGATTGATGTGCTCTAGAGCTCCAACCTAAGCTTCTTCTCAAATTCTTTTCTCCTCCTCTTTATGCTTCTTAGCTAGGTTGAGTCGTTTAAGAATTTCTTTGGTCAATGGTTCTTGATAAATCTTGACTCTACATCCACTTAGATAATTTGGCATTGCATCTCCTTCTAGAGTGGCTAGCTACACTGCACCACTTGCCAAAAGTCTATTGATAATCATGGGTCCATAAGCACATTTTTCTATCTTATGAGCATGTTGTTTCAATGTGCACACCAATACTAAATAACCAACTTTCAAGCCTTTGACTTTCATGTGTGCATCCAAATAAACCTTTGTATTTTCTTAGTTGCATATATACCTACTACTTATCTTAATCTAGATTCTCCTAAGCATTCTAAGTGCATTATCCTAGAAGATATCTTGTGACCTATCTATTGATGGTCTTGTGAAACCTTTAGTATAGGTATCTAGAATTCTAAAGGAAGCACAATATTTTGACCAAATACCATTTGAAAGGGAATTGTATTGAGTATCGTTTCATAGGCGACTTGGTATGCCCATACAAGGTGATGTAACTGTTTGTCACAATCTAATTGTTTATTATCTATGAGCTTCATCAATGTGTTACATAGGATCTTATTTGTGCTTTTTGCTTGTTTGTTTGCTTGTGGGTGATATGGCTACTGGCATTGATTTCTTATGAATCAGCATGAAATCTTGTAATCGATTATCGATTACTTCATTCAAGAAATAAGATTCTTGATCTCTTACCAACTCTATAGGCAATCCATATCTCATGAACACATTCTCAAACAAGAACTTTCGTGTCATATGTGCATCATTTTTCAAAGGGGATTTTACTTTTATCCATTTGGTACGATATTATGTACCAAACCTGATGTATTGCACATAGGAACTTCTAGTTAGGTGTGTTGGGAAAGATGTATGGACACTTCAAGAAATGAGTAGGTACTGCCAAATCCTGCTTTGTACCAACCCCTTCTTGCTTCAGAGTTGAGTTGTAGGCCCTCTTAGCTTTCCAATAACACTATACAAGTGTTTATGTACTTTGGAAATGATGTGATAAATGATTGAACCAAAACATACAACTTCCAAGTTGAAGGATTAATGAAAACCTTCTATTTTTGTTCACACACCTGTTGCTTGTTATGCTCAGTGCTTCCAGTACAGTAGGAATTAGAAAAATTCCTTTTGGAGATATCACATTCACTTAAAGAGCTAATGATTCCAAGTGGAATCACCTAAAATGATGTACTATACACAGAGCAATCAATTCAGCAATTTGCCGTTGTAAATGCACTAGAGGAGTCCTCTAGATGCATCCCCACAGAAGATTAGAGATTTACCCATGTAAAATAGTAGGAAATTAGTCTTTTAGTGAATAAAGTGCCGGTCTCTTGTGTGAAAGGACCATTTTTAAGGCACTAGTATATAAGTCAATTTGTGACTCTTTGTAAAAGACTTTTTGCCATTGTGAGAGTAGAGAGCACAGAAATTCGAATTTTTGTCTTCTTCACTCTGTATCTTCTTCTTTGTGAGCTTGTATGCATGTGTATTGCTTGGAAAGAGTGCTTGTGAGTGTTGTCTATCCATGAAAGTGTTTACTTGCTGTAGGTAAGGTGTGTGCGAAGTGTAGGAAGTGCTGAAGTGTAGGAAAGATTTCCCGTGACTCAGTATTTTGCTCATAACTTGAACTAGGAGTGTCAAAATTGAGTGAAACCACTGCCATTGGATGCGTCTTCTCGAGAGCTTCGAAACGCGTATGCTATTTCCTATATTTAGAGTTCGGAGCTGGGAGAAAAGTCCAAAATACTGACGGCTGCTGCACAAAGTATCGTGACACCATGACCAACAGTTGAAGCTTGTTTGGATAAGTCTTTGTTTTGTTTACACTCTTTAAGTAATTCATTTGCATTGATCATCACTCGATTGCATGTCCTCATACACTCGGCTAGGTTTGTATACTCATCGGATTGATATTTAAAAGCGTGAATCCCCACTATATGCACTTGAGAGGGGATTGAGGTATAGTCTCTTTCTCCGCAAGTCCCTAAGTTGGTACTTAGGTCAACACACTTTTTGGCGCCGTTGCCGGGGAATGACAAAACAAACCGAGGCATTCGTGTGATGGTAAGTAGCTTTTTGCATTGAAGCAAGAGGAGGAGTGGTGATTTTCTCTTCTTTGGTAAGTCATTTTTAACCGCACTTGCTACTTCTCATTTTTGGAGTGTGTGTAGTGAGTTGTTAGCCTAGAATAGGAAGAGTGAGGGAGTAGAGTAGGTAGCTAGAGTAGTGTTCAGTCTTTGTTTAGTTGAGTTCTTCTTTTGAAGTAGAAAAAATCCCAAGTATAAAAGCCCAAAAAGTATCATTTTGCAAGTTACTTGTGTTCTTGAGCAAGTATCGTGAGAGAAACTGTCGAGTATCGTGAGCTGTGGTCCGAGTTGTGGGAGCTGCGCAGAGCGATTGGGGTGTGATTAAAGTGTTGAGAGAGAGAGAGCTTGAGGTAAGCACATTCACATATGCTCATATTTACCATTTGAATTCAGTTGTTAGAGCCAAACAATCTGCGTCAGGTATCGTTTAGAACTTTCAGGGATTAAAAAGTGTGTTTTGGGTGATGCAGAGAGTGAGGAGAGGGTAGAAGACCTTGTGAAACATCTGTGTGTAATCAAAACTTGGAAAATCTTAGCAAAAAATTTGAAAAAGGGTCAAGTATCGTTTCTCCCACGGTCGAGTATCGCGATACTGAGCAAGTATCGTGACCTCCTGTGGTTGAGTATCGCGATATTTCCCAGAGATCGTGTATCGTTTCGGCCAGAGATCGTTTCGGCCAGAGATCGTTTTGGGCCAGAGATCGTTTCGGGCCAGAGATCGTTTCGGCCAGAGATCGTTTTGGCCAGAGATCGTTTCGGCCAGAGATCGTTTCGGCCAGAGATCATTTCGGCCAGAGATCGTTTCGGCCAGAGATCGTAGATCGTGTATCGTTTCAGACTCAGAGATCGTGTATCGTTTCAGGTTGAAAGATCGTGTATCGTTTTGGGCCAGAGATCGTGTATCGTGGAATTTGGGAGTCAAGTATCGTGATCTGGAAAAAGTTCTTTTTCAGTCAATTCCCAGCCAAAATTCCTCTAGAATTCCAATCCATAGTAAAGAGTTCTAGAAGATAGAGGTTAGCAAGGACTGACCAGAATTGTGAAGTGGATGAACCTGAGATCCGGAAGAACCCTAGGAAGCCGAAGAAGTGTAATCTCTTATGTAGGTAGTGTAGCAGAGCCAAGTAACCGTTCACATTACTCGGAGACCTCTTGTGAGTCAGAGGAAGAAATTCCCATGGCTTCAGAGGATATGCAGAACACAGTACCCATGATTGGCATGATGTCAATCATTGAGGGAGAGTACAGGACCTCCTTGGAGTATCTGAACACCAACCAAAATGAGATCCCTATTTATTTGGATGGTCTAAACAGATCAGTGGCCAGGTTAAAGAAAGCGTCAGAGGCTTACATAGTGCCTAGACTAGCAGTCAAGTATGTAGGAGGTTTTTACATGGATAAAAGAGATATCCAATATGTTGTCACGGAGCACCCGGAAAACATTAATGAAATTGGAGAAGAAAATAATGCTTCAAACTTAAATGGAGGAGGGAATGAAGAGCAAGTAACTACACCTAGAGGGAGATCTACTGTAGCTAGGATTTGGAGAGGAGACCTGATTCCCCAAGATGACTCCTTAATGGATGTGTATTTGATCAATGGGATAGAGCATCTTCTTAGAGCACATTCCTCTATATGGGAAGCTGCTCCTAATCCAGTTACCGTCTATGAATTACAGGATCCTGATTTCCCCACCATCATCACATATTTGGATAGGAATCAGAGAAGATATTGGCCCTTAACAGAATTAGAAAGAGCTGAGTTGAAATATCATATTCCAGTGTTTCCCCCTAGGGACCAAGCCACTACTTCAAGAAACCCACTTGGAACATCACAGAATGAGTCATATCAGCAGTCGGGTCAAACACAACAAACCCAACAAACACAAATCCCAGTCAGACCACATGTACAGTTTGCCATGCCTGCAAATAATCCTAATCACCGACCTCAACCAACTATTGATCCAAGACATGGAATTCCTGCTCCAGTCAGACCACCGGTAGCCAGAGGACCAGGCATACCCATAGGAAGACCAATTTTCCCAGTAATGCCTAGACCACCCGAAGCACGAAGAAGATTAAGGCCAATTCAAGTTGCCAAATGCATGAGAAACCACTATGATGGCTCCAGTGAACCTTACAATCATATAGCTGAATTCAAACAAGTTATCAGAGCCGAACATGTAGAAGAATTCTTGATCCAATATGAGTCCTTTGGTCTTACTTTGTCAGACACTGTGTTAGCATGGTTTCAACCATTGGACCCTAATAATTTTCAAAACATGGAACAAGTCTACCAAGAAATGATTGAGGAATTCACTAAGTCGGGAATTAAAAACAATTCTTCATCATTGATTCATAGCTTTAAGCAAGCCCCTACCGAATCAGTGAGATTGGCAGCAAGAAGATTCAAGCAGTATGTGGACAGATGCCCAGTAGAAGAGAGACCTACCCAAAATAAAATGGTGTCATTATTTTTGGAAGGATTGTTGAACGGATCTTTGAGATCTTTAGTATATGTAAAGAGAGTTCAAACCTTGCAAGAGTGCATGAAGGAATGTATAGACCTAGAAGACAACCTAGCAGAAGACCTGAAAATACCTCAAGGTAGCTTGAAGAGTGAAGATTCGGCCAGTAGCACAACAATCCCTAAAAACAATGTAGAGGAAATAGCCGATTTGGGAACTACCCCAATAACCCTATGAGAGTACCAATGCTCAGAAGATGTATGCAGTGCGGAGGTGATCATCCTTCTCACTTGTGTACAAGGGGAGTAGTCCCACCACATGCTTATGCTTATAATAGACCCACTGTCCCAGGACCTCTACAATATTGCAGTATAGAACAAAAATATACAAATCACAACACAGAAAATTTCCCTTACAATAGGCAATCAAGACCAACACAGCCATACATGAGACCGTATGGATACCCTCAGAGAGAGCAAGGAGGTGAAGCAGGAAGGTACCCAACCTATCAATAGCAGGCACCAGTGCCACGACCATATGTATATCAAGGATACACCCAACCACAACCAGTACTAGGACAACAACCGCCCCATCCTCAGAATGTTGTCCCAGTCAAGATAGCTCAACCTGAAGAAAACCTAGAGAGAGCAATAGTCCCAGCCACACCTTTGACTAGTAATGAACCATATGACTCATCTTATGACCATAGTCAAGGAGCATATCCCAATTATGAAAGCTCTATGATGGAATATGGACGACTGTATGAACCATATGCCTATGGCATAGAAGTATCAGATAGTTCATACGGATATGAGCAGGACTATGTGTCATTAATGTACACAGCTCCTAGAGCAACCATACCACCCCGACCCATGAACAGACCGCTTGTATCCAGAGGACCATGCTATAGATGTGGAGGTGACCACTACATCAGGGAATGCACATTGCCAAACCCACCACCACCACAACGAGTCTGGGAAGGCTACTATAGTGATTGTGGTAAGGAACACCTTTTCAGAGATTGCCGCAAGAATCCCAACAAGGTTACATCCAACATGCAAATCAATGTGATAGAAGTAATTGAATCATCATGGAGCGATAAGGAATACACTGTACCTTTGAAGGCGATAACAAGAGCCAAAGCTAGAGAGACCCCAACAATCAAAGTGGCTCAGAAATGAATACACCCACACCTCAGAGAGTGGAAGACTCGGAAGAGCCTAAAAAAAGTGTTGTAAGTAAAAAAACCCAAAGATGGAAGAACCATAGAGATAGGATGAAAGAAAAGAAGTTACTGCAGAAAAAGGAAAATGAGAAGAGCAAACAAAACCCAAAAGAGGAACAGAAAAACGAAGAAGAAAATAAAAATGAAAAACATAAAAGAGAAGAGGTTGGATCAGTCTTAGCAGATCCCATGCCTGAAGAATTAGCTATGTGGATTCAGGCATACAAGGCACGAATAAGAGCCAGACCGACCATCAAACAACATGAAAGAGAATATCCTAGAGGTGACCTAGAGAAAGAGAGGTTGGAGATCTGCAAAAAATTAATAGAAGTTGCTCAACGGACCCTAGAAAAACCTGCACTGCCATTACCTAATAACCGAATTCCTGAAAGAGAATTCCAAGAGTGCATCAACACCAATGACCACGAAAAACCTGAAGTAAGTAAGACACTTAATGGCAAGCATTGTGAGGACACAAGGGAAGGATCCGTCGTTCTCGAAGTAGAAGGGGAATGGCCTAAAGATTTGTGGGCCAGAGTCCAAGAAGACAGATGGAAGAAAGTAGAAGGAATTGAACCACCCTTTGAAGAACTAGAAGCAGAAAACGACATGGAGGATTCAATACCTGAATTAAATTCAGAAGAAATTTTACCAATGGATCCTAGTGACAAAGGAGATGAGGGAGTAAAGGAATTGCCCAATTACACAAGGGAGTACGAACATAATTCAGAATTATATTGCATCCCCTCAATAAGGAAAAAGGAACCGAATCCATCAATCCAAACATCTGATATCATACAACACCTTAAAAAAGTAAAAATCCCTTGTACACTAACATTGGAAGAACTGTTGAAGGTTAAACCACATTTGAAGGAGAAATTAACCAATCAATTGGAGATCAAGACAGAGGAAAAAGAGATATCTGACGAAGTAAACACAGTAAAGATCCCAGTGGATAAGGTAGGAGATTTTAGTGAGGGAGATGAAGGAAACACTTGCCTTCCAATTACCTTTAGGGGTTATACAACCAAAGCCATCATAGATTCAGGAGCTGGTGTAGGCATTGCTACTAGAGAAATCTGGGAGAAATGGGGAAAACCAGCCTTAAGACCAACGCGTATGAAAATACAAATGGCTGATGGACACACAGAAAGACCCTTGGGATTATTGGAACGAGTAGTTTTTACCACATGCGGAGTTGAATTTGAACACACCTTAGCAATATGTCAATTTGAAAGGGCGAGCAACTATGAAATGATACTTGGAAGACCTTTCATGAGACAGTTAAAGGTTGTGCAAGATTGGGGAAAAGATGTTGTATACCTACAACATGAGGGAACTACCACGAGAATAAATCTCCACACTTATGCATATCAAGATGTTCCTCCCTTACAATGGAATCAAATTCATAAGGAAGAAGACGACCAGTCAATTCACAGCCTAGGTTCTAGTGACCAATCTTGGATGAACGAGGACACTCATCTATGGATATGCCAAACTGCCAAAAAAGAAGAGGATAGGAGAAAGGGATGGCAGCAAGGGCAAGGAGTAGCCAGGTCTGTACAAGATCCAGCTTACATGCCTCAAGTCTTTTTAGATGAAGAGTTTGAGCCTCATGGCTGGATGGAGATTTTAGCGACCCTCGATGTATGCGTGAATGAAGAAGTAATAACTATGAATGAATGCATTGACGAGGAAGGATACGACGTTAGTCTCTATGTAGTAGTTCTTCAGGAGGCTGAAGAAGGAGAAGTGATAGAGAAAGAATGGAAGGAGGACTATGAGAGCATTGAAATGGAGCCAGAACCAATGGAACCTGAGGATGAAGATAAAAAAATAAGCATCACAGCTAATGAAAACAACCAGGAGCCTACACAAAAAGAAGAGTTGGAGTTAGATAAAGAGCCAGAAAATGAAGAAAACAAGCCACAAGATCAGTTTGAAGTGCCAACTCACTTCAAGAAATATGAAGGAAGAGAGAAAAATTGCTATTCAAATGCCTAAAAGAGAAGCATAGCCAGGAATAGCATATGACAATAAAGAAAAAACCAAGAAGATAGTAGTAACGTTAGAAGAAGGAGAAGAACGATGTACTTTCATAGGACAGGATGTCTCAATGGAGGAAGAACAAGAGTTAATACGCCTCATAAGGGAATATGGGGATGTCTTTGCCTGGACCTATAAGGACTTGAAAGGAGTAGATCCATCTATATGTGCCCATAGAATTCCCATGACATCCAAAGCCAAACCTTCTAAACAAAGACCATATACATACAATGATGTGTATTAACCAATGCCCCAGCCACCTTCCAAAGATTAATGTGCCATGTATTCAAAGAATTCCTAAGAAAAAGTATGGAGGTATACGTGGATGATCTTTGTACTTATTCAGCCATACGATCAGAACATATCCTTGAGTTGGAAAAGATCTTTGCCAAGTGTCGACAGTATCGAGTATGCCTTAACCTAGAAAAATGTGTCTTCATGGTTAGACAAGGAAAAATATTAGGACATATTGTCTCTAAAAATGGAATCTCAACTGATGAAGACAAAATCAAAGTAATTCTAGATTTACCAAGACCAAAGACTGCTAAAGAAGTTCAAGCATTTATGGGACATTGTGGATACTATCGAAGATTTATACATATGTACACCATAATTGCTAGACCTCTTTATGCATTATTGACACAATTTAATTGGACCGAAGAATGTGAGAAAGCCTTCAATGAGCTTAAGAGTCAATTAAGTTCAGCACCAATCCTTCGAGTACCTAACTGGAATAAGCCATTTCACATTCATGTGGATGCTTCCAAGTTTGCCATTGGTTGCATCTTAGCTCAACCTACAGATACAGGAAAACTAGACCACCCTATAGCCTATGCCAGTAGACAATTAAATCAAGCAGAGCGCAATTATACCACCACGGAGAGAGAAGGCCTAGGGATGGTGTACGCAGTCAAAAAGTTCAGACATTACTTATTGGCAAACAAATTCAAATTCTTCATTCATCATCAAGCCCTACTGTACTTAGTCAATAAACCTTGCAATACAGGAAGACTAGTACGATGGTTTTTATTGCTAATGGAATTTGATTTTGAGGTAGTAGTCAAGAAAGGAAATACCCACATAAGAGCAGATCACTTATCCAGAATGACCCATGGAGAACCACCCATAGGAGTACCAGATGATCTGCCAGATACATACCTATTTAACCTGGAAGTATGTCCCCAATGGGCAGAAAAGTTGATCCCTATACTTACACATGGACCTAAAGATGGGATCACACCAAACCGAACCCAAGACCTTTGGAAGACTAAAAACCTTCATATCATTGTGGGAAGTTTGTATCACCAGGATTCGAATGGATTACTCATGAGATGTGTAGAAGAAGAGGAACAAGAAATGTGGCTTCAGAAAGCACATGTGAATCAATGGAAAACTCATTTGAATGCAAACGGAACATGGCAAACTATGAAGAGGTTAGGCATATATTGGCCGACCATGCAGAGAGACGCACATAACTATGTATCAGCTTGCCAAATTTGTCAAGAACACAACCCAGAAGAGAACTCAACTCTATGCTATTCCACAATAGCACCTAGATGGAGCATGCCTCTGGTAAAGTTCTTAAAAACTCAAGAATACCCAGAAGGAGCCACTTCAGCAAGGAAACGTGCACTTGTAGAACAAAGTAAGGATTATGCCATTATAGGAAAACAACTTTTTAAACGAGGGAGAGATAACCAATTACGAGTGTGCATTCACGAAGATGAATATCTTTCTGTTTTAGAAATGGCACATACAGGAGCTGCAGGAGGGCACTTCTCTGCAGATAAGACAGCAAAGATGATCCTCTTTGCGGGAATGTGGTGGCCAACTCTACATCAAGATGTTGTAACATATGTGCAACGATGTGATACCTGTCAACGAACTAAATATCCAATTAGAAGAGATGAGATGCCACTGAGACCCATGATGAGTGCCAGAGCTTTCACCAAATGGGGAATAAACTTCATAGGACCTATTAGCCCACCAGCGAAAGGTTCCCATGCCGAGTATATAATTGTAGCCACAGACTATATGACCAAATGGGTTGAAGCCAAAGCAACCAAGAAAAATGACGCAAGAACTACGGCCAAGTTTCTCTTTGAGAACGTTTTCACTAGATTTGGATTACCGATAGAAATTGTGAGTGATAGAGGTACGCACTTTGTGAATGAAGTTATAGAAGCTCTACTGAATGAATTCTTGGTACTTCATAAGAAATCAGCTCCTTATCACCCACAAGCCAATGGACAAGCCGAACGTTGGAATAAAATCTTGTGTACTGTTCTCACAAAAATTGTTAACAATGGTAGATCGGATTGGGATAAGCAATTGCATCATGCTTTATGGGCATTTCGAGTAGCCTATAAAACCGCCATAGGCACTACTCCTTTTAACTTAGTATATGGACAAAATGCCATTTTGCCAATTGATTTCTTAATTCCCACTCTCAGAGTAGCAACAACTTACGAGTGGACAGGACATGAACTATCAGATCAATTGGATCAAATAGAGAAGCTTCACGAAACTAGGTTACAAGCAGTAGCAGGCATTTATGCTGCTAAATGACGACAGAAAACCTACTATGATGCTCACATCAAGGACAAAAATTTAAAGCAAGGAGATTTAGTCTTGGTATATACCTTGAAACAACATGCTAAGAAGTTGCAGAAGAGAGGATATGGCCCATTAATCATCAATCGCATCTCGACCAGTGGAGCCATCAGCTTAGCAACCATAGATGGGGATGTATTACCAAACTATATCAGTGGATGTCGAGTAAAAAAATATCTAGAACCATTGACCGAAGAAACAATGTCTAGATTAATCAAGGGCAAGAATAGACGTCTTGAAGAGGAAAGAATACGAGAAGAAGCGAGACAAGAAGCACTAGAACGAATTAAGAAACGGAAAGAGTGGATGAGAGAGCGAGATGAGAGATATCGACGAGGAGAAGAACTCATCCCAATGGCTAATTTTAGAGCCACTAAAAACCTAGATTCACAGAGAACACAGCTTTATTTGAATTTTGGAGCAGGTAAAACGGAGTACCACTTGGTGGATGCTCTCATTGACACAGGAGCCGCCATCAGCTGTATCAAACTTTCTTTGACCCAGAAACTCAAGGAGTAATTACGTCCATCAATGGCACAGTTGATAGGAATAGGAGGAACAATTACTCAATGCATAGGTGAAATCACCTTACCTTTGCATCTTGGCAACAACACTATGGAACAAAAGCTATTAGTGTGTCATGATCAGGATTTACTTGAAGATGTTGTGTTAGGTCAAGATTGGATTTACGAATATGAGGTGACCATTCAATTGGCTTTAGGATACATCTCAGCCAGGATAGGACATTGTGAGGTATTTAGTTTGCTAGACGAACGACCAATCAAAACCGCTAATATAGAGCCAAAAGTTCATTCCAATGAACAAAGTAATGAGTGTATGTTCACTAGCACTATAGAAACCTCTTCGTCAAATACTATATATGCAGACACATTGAATTCTGCTTGCATACCATCTTCGATTCTAGCAAGTCACAAGAGTGTCAATCTATCTGAAACCAACCTCAGTGAAGCACCATGCATAAGAGAGACCAGTACTCTGAGTGATTCAAAATCTGTACCTATTAAAATATACCCTATTCCGTACACTCAACAAGCTTGGATAAGGAAAGATCAAGTGAAGGAATATCTTCGACAACAGAAGCATTATCGACATCGGAGCAACCAAGCAAGTAACAAAGCAAATCATTCTGAGCACCAAAGTCAACAACGAAAGACTACAATATGGATTCCAAAGAAAGTAATAGCCGCTCAACCGGATCGATCGCAAAGAAGTTAAACCAAAACGATGAACCTCAGCATAAGAAAAGCCAACATGGTCTACGAGCAAAACAGCCACAGAAGAATAGCTTTTGGAAAAAGAAGGAGTCTGCAGTCGCTACACAAGCCAATTTGAGATTCAAACGTCAGAGAGAGCAGACATACAACACGAGAAGAACCACATTCATAAAAAAGGTGGAGAATACACTACATCCCACCAGAATGAAGCAGATTTGGATGCCGAAAGACAAGACAGACTGCATACATCAAACAACTACTTCCAATTGCACACATATGGAGTTGTCAGGACCTAAAGTATGCATGAAAGGGCCACATTACAAGGCCAAGCATTCGGCACATCTTTCTTCTATTTCAGGATAGTAAGGCACATTTTCCTCTTGGGAAATAGGAGAGCACTTGTACATACACTAAGAAAATTACTCCAAAAATAATAACCGCTTCGGTTATGAACTAACTTTTCTGTTTTCCTTTTCAGATGAAAATATAAAAATATCTAAAAAAGTGAAAAATCTAGGTAGTACCTTTCTCACACCCACGGGAGAGGGACGACACTACTCACTCGGAGCAATATCAAGCTTATGACAAACAAATAAAGGAGGAGTTTTGATCATATATGGCCACTAATTCATACTCTATATTGAGTGCAGATGGCATCGACGAATTCCGAAGCTACACAAGTGGAAGAGGTCCAGCTTCTTCCATTGGAATCAGTAACAAAAGTCAGAGGTCATTGGTTTCGTGATGACCAACCAATCTCGGAACTTATTTTCATGGAAACTATAAAGATTATGGATAGGGATCACTACTTCCCTATTATGTCGCAAGACTTCAAGACCATAATCCAAGGATTACCGCATATTGAAGATGTATGGAAGCAGGCAGGCCTAGAGGCATTTCTCAAATTGCCGATCTATATTCCAGATTTTCAGAGATGTGCTCAAGTAATGAATACCTTGCAACCTGCCGCAACAAAGATATCAGTTCCAGAAGCACGAGTATTGGATAAAGTAAGGACATGGAAGACAATTCAATTCACACATGAATTGATCAATAAAGCTTTTGGATGGAATCAAGAAGGAATTACTAATATTAAGGAGGAATGTCATGACCCTAAGAAAAGATCTTTTGTGGATATTAACAGAATAGACATCGAAGATGCTGTCCGTCTGGTGCACCAACATTTCTGTTTCCCTAGTATGCACAGATACACGGCACCGCAAAAGATCGTAGTACAACTATTATCTCATGCCATGAGACAAATAGGAAACAAAGTGAATCTGATAGGGTATATCCAAGAAAGACTATTTGAAGCCCAGAAGAAGTGGGGCCAGAAGAAGTTCCTGAATGGGAGTTCAGCCTTGACATTACTAATATACGAGGCTCTTGAGATGAAAAATTGCTTACGGGAGATGCCGACATCAGAAGGGCTAGCCAAATACGCAAAATCCGCGACGGTCCCCAAGAAAAAGAAAGCAGTTGCTGTGATGGAAGAGGCAGGAACTAGCTCACAAAAACCCATGAGGGGTACGAAGCGTCTACGAGAGGAGGAAGCTCAAGTAACACCGCAATCAAAGAGGACACATGTATTACCAAAGATCACGGCGGCTCAAATGCCCATTACAAAGAGAGATCTTTCCGCTGCCCTAGAAGAGACACATCAGTATATGCAAGGGCAGGTAAACTTAAATGTCCAAGGTCATCATTATAGACAGGCAAGTCAAGAGAAACAACAACGGAGTACAGAGAAGACACCAAAACAGCCTAGAAGATACAAAGAGCTGGGCATAGATGACTCCAGTTCAAATACGGAATCCAGCCTTGAAAAAGTCACTCTGGACACTGATATAAGAACTGAGACTCAAGAAGAAGAATGGAATGAAATTAATCAAGTGGAAGTGACGCCGGACAACTACGAAGAAAAGAAAAAGAGCGTGGAAGATTCTAATAAACCTGAGCATATCATTCAATTGAATGATACTACAAAGATAAGCGTCAAGGAAGCTCCAACCAATGCTACATATGTAAAACCGCCTATCAAAGAGGAAGTCCAAGCTCCAGTGAACAAGGATGCGGAGCTACTACAAAATAAAGAACAAATTGTGATTGAGGTACCAGATGACACACCTCAAGGAAACAAAGAAAACATGGTGGCTGAGCCAAGAATCCAGCTTCAGATTAGGAAGCCCCATGCCACTACATTACATGTGACACAGGGCAAAGACGTCAAAACCGGCAAAGAACCAAGTATACCGAAAACATGGCTCAATGTGGATGTCACTCAACTAAAACCTGTAGTCAAGCAGATGATTCAGACAGCGATGGATACACAACAGCAGATGATGGACATAGATGCAGATTATGATAAGGCCATGAGAGAAAGAAGTCAATTCTAGATCATGAGCGAACAATTGTCATCGCAATTAATACAGGCTCAAAAAGAGATGGCAGTCAAAAACACGGAGTTGATCGAAATCAAAACGAAATGTGATATATTAGTGACTCAGCATCACCAACTCCAAGCACAGCTCGCAACGTTACAGAGATTATATGATGCAAGCGAAGCTGACAAAGAGAGAATGAGAGCTAGAAGTACCTTACTTGAAACACAGCTAAAATTATACATGGAAGAAAATGACACCTTGCGAAGTAGAAATAAAGAGTTAATGAAATCATTATTATATGATCAACCTATTGAACCGCAGGCAATATCAGAAACAAAAGAAAAGGAATCAAGGGATCAAATAGCACAATATGCAGATTTGCTGAGACAAGAGCGCGCAGTGAGAGAAGAATCAGAACGGATGCACAGTCAAGAGATCAATGAATTAAAAAAGCAGTTAAATACAGCACATGGAAGACTTGCAGCAAGCTACAGTGAAAACATGGACAATGTAGCAGAAATCGGAAATGAGTTACTTGCAGCAAAAGAAGCACTCAGGGCAGCCATGCAAGAAGGAAAAGAGAAAGATGAATGCATAGCACAATTAAAGACTCAAATAAAAGAGAAAGCACCGATCGGGACACCAGTAGAGCCAATTAAAGGAAAATCCTACTGACGAGGTAGAGGTACGTCCTCTATCTCCCCCGATTTGTCATTCTCCACTACATGAGCAGTTGGCAGACATACATGATGATCATCCAATGCCATACACTGCAGAAATAAGTCAGAAGGAACGGGCACTAGTGGTGTCCCGATTGACAGAGAATTTTGAAAATGCAGTCATTAAGGTAATGAAAGAGGCCAAGATCAAAGGTAAAGACCTGGACAAGATAATGAAGCCTTTCAATATTCCGTACGGACTATTGAAAGAGAAAACGAGACGATATATAAAGAAGATTACAAAGAAGAGTCCAGATGAGCAGCTCAATTTTAAACATGATACATTCGATTATAATCAAGAAGAGTTCGAAGCTGCACAACCAATTTGGAGAAGAAAATTTTTGGAGAAACATCCCACACTACGGGTGCATTGGCAAGCAGCACCATATGTATTACAGGTAAACCCTTCATTTTGTCCTATACCACGTAGAAGGGATACCAGAGAATTTTTGGACCTACAAAAAAGCGGAGCTATAAATAAACAGTGGCTGAATTATCCTATGCTTCCGAGCCCGCCACATAACTACTTGCCAACGGAAGAGTATATGGTTAAAACAATCGAATTTTGGCTACAAAATTATATGACAGTACCCGACTTAACTGTCAAAATGATCAATAACATACTTAGCATGATACCTACAGTTTTGAAGGTATTCAAGCATGCGGCCTACACTTTTCTGAATTTCATCGGCATTAACCAAGGCACGGAAATCCTCATTTTTTATTTATCAGTTATGCCTAGCCGCCCCACAATAATGGCATATTATTCAAGATTAGCCAAGTGTATATATGCAAACCTTTGAAGAAGCATTCTTTACAGGATTTTTTGAGATTGATTCAGAAATTTTTTTGAAGATGTCGTCAAATTTAAATGCCAGATTAGTTGCATACGAACTTAGCTTCTTCGCAGATCATAGACAGCCACCCAATGACGGTGTGAAGGCAGAACAATGGAAACAACTAATGATACGTGAAGCCAATCTGCTAAATGATATAGAGCAAAAAATATATAGAACATATGCCCGTCGCTTATCAAAGCCTGTCGGGGACGACAGAGTCCAGGAGGGGGGCAGTGTTGAGGGAGAATCAAGTAAAAGAAAGAAAAGAAGAAGACAACGAAAGAAGCAGCTTCACTAAAAAGAAATATCTGAAGACATATCTCTGCAAGAAGCCCTGCAGGGGCGCAACACCCATCTCTGCACAAAGCCCCGCAGGGGCACGCATCAGGCAACAACGCGAATCATCCAGGTCCTGCACGGTGGAAGAAAGTAAACAGGCTCAAAGCAATACAACGGGGTCACATGTTTGCAACCAAGAAAAATCAGAGTACCACAAGCAAGACATAGGTCACTGGTGGCGTGCGTGGCAACCCAACTGAATACAGCAACCCAGATATGTGATATACAGAATACCAAGGGGCAAAAACAGAAGCAAAGGACATAGATCGGACAAAATAACAAATTCTCTAACGATCCTTATTGCTTCTTCGACCACTGGGTGCGTGTATTCAGAACTCTTAAAGTAAGCCAAAAACAGAAGCAAAGGACAAACCTCGGATAAGATACCCAATTGTCTAACAGTCCTTATTGCTTCTTCGACCATTGGATGCAAGCAGACAACAAACCGAGGACAAGAAGCAAAGCCTGTCAAGCGACGACAGAGATGAAGAGGGGGAGAGTGTTGCAGAGCTAAAGAGAGCACAAAGCAGAGAAAAAGATGGGCCCCAAAATTTTCCGATTTGGACATCATATTTTTGTATCATAACCATTTTTGTAATATATTTGCCGTTGTAAATGCACTAGAGGAGTCCTCTAGATGCATCCCCACAGAAGATTAGAGATTTACCCATGTAAAATAGTAGGAAATTAGTCTTTTAGTGAATAAAGTGCTGGTCTCTTGTGTGAAAGGACCATTTTTAGGGCACTAGTATATAAGTCAATTTGTGACTCTTTAGACTTTTTGCCATTGTGAGAATAGAGAGCACAGAAATTCGAATTTTTGTCTTCTTCACTGTGTATCTTCTTCTTTGTGAGCTTATATGCATGTGTATTGCTTGGAAAGAGTGCTTGTGAGTGTTGTCTATCCATGAAAGTGTTTACTTGCTGTAGGTAAGGTGTGTGCGAAGTGTAGGAAGTGCTGAAGTGTAGGAAAGATTTCCCGTGACTCAGTATTTTGCTCATAACTTGAAGTAGGAGTGTTAGAATTGAGTGAAACCACTGCCATTGGATGCGTCTTCTCGAGAGCTTCGAAACGCATATGCTATTCGCTATATTTGAAGTTCGGAGCTGGGAGAAAAGTCCAAAATACTGACGGCTGCTGCACCAAGTATCGTGACACCATGACCAACAGTTGAAGCTTGTTTGGATAAGTCTTTGTCTTGTTTACACTCTTTAAGTAATTCATTTGCATTGATCATCACTCGATTGCATGTCCTCATACACTCGGCTAGGTTTGTATACTCATCAGATTGATATTCAAAAGCGTGAATCCCCACTATATGCACTTGAGAGGGGATTGAGGTATAGTCTCTTTCTCCGCAAGTCCCTAAGTTGGTACTTAGGTCAACACAGAGAAGTATCTGCTTTACTGATGATGAATCCTTGATCCTGAAGGTATGTAGTCAACCTATGGTTCCATGCCCTAGGTGCCTGGTTTAATCCATAAAGAGCTTTGTTCAATTTACACACATATGTTACCTTGCTTGGGTCCTCATAGCCAGGAGGTTGAGACATGTACACCTCCTCTAAAATCCAGCCATTTAGAAATGCATTTTTTACATCCAATTGATACATGTTCCAATTCTTTGATGCAGCCACACTTACCAATACCCTGATGGTTGGCATTTTGGCCACAGGTGACAAGGTTTCTTCATAATCAACTCCTTGGGTTTGTGCAAAACCCTTGGCCACAAGTCTAGCTTTGTACTTGGTTATTGATCCATCAAAATTCCTCTTGATCTTATAAATCAATCTAGAACCAATTACCTTCATAGACTCCTTCTTTGGTACTACTCCCAAGTATCATTCTCCTTGAGTGCTTCAATTTCCTCATCCATAGCTTCCTTCCATTCTGTCTTGGTCTTTGCCTCTTCATATGATGATGCCTCTTCAAATGACAAGTCTTTTGAAAGATAAACATAATGCTTAGCAACTAAGGAAGTGTCATACCCATATTTGATTGGCTTCTTGCTCTCCCTTTAAGTCCTTCTAATTGCTTGATTAGATGATTCAGGTATATCTTCCAATTTCTTCATCTTGACTTTTCCTTTGGACTTCCATGCCTTGAATTCTTCTAAGTTGATGATGTCCTCATCATCTGAATTAATGTCTTCTATCTGATTAGGCTCCTCCTTAGTAAGGCTTGGAAACTCCTCTTCCAAGTCATAAGGTAGCTTTACTTTCCTGCATTCACTTTCAAATCAAGAGTCATTCTCATCAAAGACAACATCTCTACTGACCATAAATCCTTTGTTTGAAGGATTGCAGAACCTGTATCCTTTTTGATTCAAGTCATACCCTATGAAGATGCACTTCTCTGCCTTAGGATCTAGCTTACCTCTTATTTGAGAAGGGATATGCACATAAGCAACACATCCAAAGATCTTGCAATGATCAAGTGATGGTCTCCTACTGTGTCATGCTTCATATGGGGTCATCCTATCAAGAGATTTGGATGATAACCTGTTTATAAGATAAGTAGTAGTAGATACACTTTCTGCCCATAGGTAATTAGGTAATTTTTTCTCATTTAACATTGACCTAGTTGTTTCAACAATTAGTCTATTTCTCCTCTCTACCACCCCATTTTGCTCAAGGTTATACCTTGTTGTAATTTCTCTCTTGATTCCTCTGTCCTCCAAGAATGCATCAAATTCATTTGAGAAGTACTCACCTCCTCCATCTGGCCTTAGTCTCTTTAGACTCGTTGCTGTTTGGTTCTCAACAAGTGCAAGATAATTTTTAAAACAACTGAATACTTCATCTTTGTGCTTCATAAAATATAATACAGTCCACCTACTGAAGTCATCAATGAAAGATACATAAATACTTGATCCAAAAATTGAGGGATCCTTACTTGGTCCCCATACATCTGTATGGACAAGCTCTAGGTAGTCCTCATGCATGTAGCCTTTCCTTGTGAAGGGTAACCTGTGAGATTTTCCAAACTGACAAGCACCACATTTATAAATCATGTGTTGCTTGGATACATTAGGTATCCCAAGCACACATTGATCTCTACATATTTGTTTTAAGGTTCTTTCACCAACATGCCCTAATCTCTTATGCCAAATTTCAAGCTCTGATAGTTTTTGGTCTTTGTAGCTATAAAGTGCAATATTCCTTGTATCTTCAAGTTCAAAAGTGAATAATCTACTTGTCTTTTCCCCTTTGGCAATTCTCTTGAATCCATGTTGGGGATCCACAAATGATCCATATTGGTTGAACCTGACCTACAAACCCTTTTCCACAATCTATCCAACACTCATCAAATTCTTGGTGTTGGCATCGTATGGGAAGAAGCAAGTGCGGGCATGCATGCAGATCTAGCACTAAGGCAACCCATTAAATTTTTCCAAACCTTACATCATTTTAAAAGTGATTCTCATCACTAAAAACCCTTGTAAATATCATTTCACCTTTTTTTAGCTCCATTTTCTACAAGCCGAGGAGCCCTCAAGCTTGAGGAGCCTTAGAAGTAAGTGCCTACCAATTTTCGTATTTTTTAGACCTCGTTTGAGCCCTCAAATAAGCCCTGGAACCTAATTTTTAACTAGGCCGGACACTAGGTCTGGACAGGGCCAAAGCTAGTCAAAAACTATAAATAGAGCTAGAGAGCTCTTTTTTGGGCTAGCTTCTTGTAGTTTTGAACTTGTATGAGAACTTGGTGATAATAGTAGTGATTCCATTGTCTTACTCTATTTGTTCTTGCTGTGTGTGTGCGTGTGTGTGTATGTGTGTGCATGTTGGTGTGCTTCTCACTCACACATTTGTGCCTTCACTTGCTCGAGGTCTTCATACCATCCTCATGTCTTCCCGGATTGACATTAAAGGAGGTGCTACTCATCACTGAGCTACACAAATTTTGACGCCATTGTCGGGGATTCGAGCTTTGAGGACGAGCATGTGATGGTAAGATGTAGAGAGGACATGTTGGAATGGTAAGTAGTAGGTAATTATCTTGTTTTTTTCTCCATCTCCATCTCCACCTCCATCTCCATCTCCATCTCCACCTCCTTCTCCACTTCATATTCCCTCTTCCTTGTCATTTTCCTCATTTGCTTAGTGCGAGTTTGAGAGAGAGCGAGTGTGCATTGTTGTTTTTGTGTGTTTTTGCATGTTTCTTGCAGGATTCAGCATCATCACCATCTCTTGCAAGCTCAGCAGGTACAGAATCTTTCTGCACAAGCCCCGAGGTGTCGAGCTCGAGCTATCGCAACACACCAAAAAGTTGACCCAATCACGATTCTGAGTGCACCACGACACTGTGCAGCCTGAGAGCTCTTAGGATCACTAGCCTGATCAGCAAAATTCACCATCTCCTGACCTATCGTGACACTCCCAAGTATCGCGACACTCCAAGGTATCGCGACACTCCCAAGTATCGCGACACACCGAGGTATCACGACATTCCCAAGTATTGCGACACACTGAGGTATCGCGACACTCCCAAGTATCGCGACACACCGAGGTATCGTGACACTCCCAAGTATCACGACACCTCCACCTATCGCGACACTCCCACCTATCGTGACACTTCGACCTATTGCGACACTCCCAGGTATCGCGACACTTCCACCTATCGCGACACTCCCAAGTATCGCGACACACCGAGGTATCGCGACACTCCCAAGTATTGCGACACCTCCACGTATCGTGACACTTCGACCTATCACGACACTTCCACCTATCGCGACACACCGACCTATCGCGACACTCCCACCTATCGCGACACTCCCACCTATCGCGACACTCCCACCTATCGCGACACTTCAACCCGACCTATCGTGATACACCGGCTTAACGCATGAATTTTTAGGGTGAATTAATTGAGTGAATTGAGGTACCTTTGGGCTTAATTTTGGACACATTGGGATGATATTAGAGCCTTAGAAGTGGGTAAAATACCTAAAAACCAGGGAGGAATTTCCTGAACCCTGTGAGCCTGTTTTGACCCCTACATGCCTGAATGGTCATAACTTCACCATACAAACTCCGATTGATGAGATTTTGGTCTCGTTGGAAAGCTTGTTGAGAATCCTACATGGATCTTGACTGGTTTTCGTAAGAATCATACATGGAGTTTTAGAACATGTATTTTTAAGTTGCCATTCGGTAGAATTAGGTGGTCATAAGATTTTGGGGGTACAGTGAGTTACTCCAAGGGGGGACCTGTAATTGTTGATGTGTGTCTTTCAATCCATTGTGGTAAAGGAGCTATGTTAACTTGTGAAATTTTGCAAGAACATTGTGTGCACTCAAGGCAATCCAAGGCAAGCTAGCAAGGGTGAGTACCAAGCTTGGGAGAAGGCTTCCTAGGTTGGTGTAGCACTCTGAGCAACCAGAGGATTGAGGTTGGAAGTTCTCTCAACCCTCCTTTGTCAATTTTTAGCCTAGGCTAAGTACGACTTAGGTGTGGTGATTAATTAGGGCAACGTTAGGCATGAATCAAGTCCAAGAGAACTAATCAACTAAGTACAAGCATTAGGTAGATCTTAAGTGCGAAAAACCTAAGGGACAAAAGTAAAATTGATTTGATCAATTATCAAGTGCGACATTCACTTAAGTACTCCTGATGGCGTGATTCTGAACAAGAGCTTAACATAATAATCAACTAAAAAGGACAAAGTGATTGGTGCAAATTAACCTGCAACGAGAGTGTACTTGGGACCAAGGGGGTAGAGAAACCAAGCATATGAACCTTAGGTCAGGCAGACACTTAGGACGAGACCAATAAAGCCTCAGATCTTCTAAAGCTAGTGTCAATCACACTGCTAGGTCTTGGGCCCAGTAGTTGAGTGATTACCCGTACACTCCCAGATCAGAAACAAGTGATTCTAAGATGTCCTATAACATGGAGAGACCAGTAGGTAGCTCAGGGGTGGCGTATCTAGAAAAGCCTGAAGGACCTTACAAGACTCAATTGGAATACATCAGGACTAATCGTCTAGGTGCTTGCATCTACGAAGATGGCCTCAGAAGATCGGTGGTCCAGATTAAGAACCCCGATCAACCCCACGGACTAGAACACCCGGTAGTCAAGTTCGAGAATGGAGCATATCTGGATAAAGAGGGGACTATGTATATAGTCACCGATCACCCAGACAGAACGGACGAATTTGGCAATGTGACCGCTGAGACTGACATGGGTGATATAGAGCAAGGGAACTTAGAGAGAGAGCCAAGAACTCCCCATGGTAAATCCGTCTTGACCAGAATCATGACTCCAGAGTGGATTCCACAGGATAATAAAAGCATAGATTTGCTTTTAAACCGAGAAACCGATGAGGCGTTTTGGAGGTATAAGCCTGCCCAGCCTCATGAAGTAGGTACTCTCACAATATATGAGTTTAAGGACCCTGATAGCCCAGGCAAAGTAACCTACCTAGACAATACATCAGAGTGGATCTTTGTGGTCTCTGACCATGGCAGACATGCCTACACCTGGAAGGGTGAATTTGTTTTTCCCCAACCTCGGTCCAATGTGTCCTATAGTCACCAAGGAGCTGGGACTTCCCAAGCTCATGGAGCTCAACGAGATAGAAGTAGAGACATACCTGAACTAAGCTTTGCAAACCCCCTGGGAAGAGAAAGAATGAGAATAGAAATAGATAGAGAAGAAACCGAGAGACCTAGAGCCCCAAGGAACCAAAGAAATGCTGATGATTTCCCTTTGCCAAGGCTGAGAGAACACACTAGGACCCTGAGGCCAACTCAGTTGGTGAAGTCCATGAAGAATTACTTCGATGGCACTGGAGACCCTTATGACCATGTGGTAGAATTTAGGCAAGTCTTGAGAGCTGAACAAGTAGAGGACCTATTCACGCAATACAATGCTTTTGATCTAACCCTTAGAAACACTACCCTTACATGGTTTCAACCCCTGAATGAGAGGCAGTTTAAGAGCATAGACCAACTTTTAGAGGCTTTTGTCACTGAGTTCTCTAAGAGTTGCATACGGCATAATACCTCCTCCCTGATTCATAGCTTTAAGCAAACACCTCAAGAGACGGTTAGACTAGCAGGAAGACGGTTTAGGCAATACCTAGAGAGGTGCCCAATGCCGGAGTTACCCACACCAGCCAAGCAAGTGGCCTTGTTCTTAGATGGATTGTTGAGCACCAAGCTCAGGTCATATGTGTATTTGAAGGACCCCAGAACTATAGAAGAATGCATGCGCATGTGCATGGACATTGAGGATAATCTAGGTGAGGAGTTGGAACTATCAAAAATCTACAAGGATTCGGATAGCTCTAGTAGCCTTATGTCGGGTCAATCCACATCCATTGAAGAACTTGCAGAGAAGGTAGCTCAAAAACTAGGTGTCTCTAGCAAACAAATTCCAAGATTTTCCCGAGTTAAGCAGTGCTATACTTGTGGAGGTGACCATATGGCAAGCGTTTGTCCCATTATGGCCCAACCCCAAGTGAATCCTAGTAGCTAGTACTGCACCATAGATCGAAGGTACACAAACCACAGTGCACAGGACTTCCCTTATAACAAACAAACTGTCAGGCAAAATTACCCTCAGCCCTATCCACAACAGGGTAGATACCAGAATTAGTACCCACCACAGCAATATGGCAGACCACAACAACCTTATCAACCACCTTATCAAGGGCAGCAGAGACCTCAACCAGTCCTAGTGCAGCAACCCCCTGCTCCAACCAATGTGATCCCAGTGAAATATGCATCTGTTGAAGAAAATCCAAACAGAGCCATAGTCCCAGTCACCCCATTGCTATCAGATAGTGATCCAAGTGACCATAGTTTTGACTCCACACATATTGATAGCCCACAGGCTTACTATATGCAGTCACCCAAGCATAATGAGTCATACTATTATGAGGACCCAAGTGAAAATAGTGGGGAGCCTGAGTATGCAAATGTCTTGTACACAAACCCCAACTCTAGACCTCAACCTAGGCAGGTACGACCCCCATTTCCTAGAGGACTATGCTTCAGATGTCAGGGAGATCACCTCATACGTGATTGTCCACTGCCTGTCCCTACACAACCCCTACCAATTACAATTCAGGGCTTCTGTCAAGATTGTGGGAAAGAGCATCTCTTACGAGATTGCTCGAAGAACCCCAATAACTTGCCAAAAATCACTCCTATCAATGTCATTGGACTAGTAGTAGACTCTACAGGAAGTGTAACTTCCACTGCCCCAGTGCATGTGGTCACTAGAGCTCAAGCCTTGCAGCAAACTCAAGGAGTAGGGCAGGAAAAGAGTTTTGAGGTTAGTGAGACAGAGAGTATAACCAAGAAAAGGACAAGAGCATGGAGAGATAGCCAGGAGAGAATGAAAAGACAATGGTCACAGAAAATGAGCAAACTTGAAGAAAGCTTGAGAGAAACCAAAGCGAAGATAAGTGAACTGGCATCTCAAAACCACTCTCACACTACCCCACCACCACCCTTTCCATCTCTCTCCAATCCACCACCCTTTCCATCTCTCTCCAATCCACCACCTTCCATTCCCCAACTTTCTAATCCACCACACGTAACCCACCCACCACACAGAGTAGGATCAATCCTAGCGGATCCCACTCCTGAGGATCTAGACATCATGCTTAGAGCATATCAGGCCAGAATCCAAGAAGGTCCAAATGTAACAGATCATGAGAAATGTTACCCTAGAGCCAATCTAGAGATAGAGCGAACAAAGCTTTGTGCTAAAATGGTCGAATTGGCACAAGCCATGTTTGAAGCCAGTCGCTTGTTCAATGGCTCTAACTCCATTAGAACACCATTGCACTTTGATGGTCTACTGGATAGATTGGAGAGGTTACTTGCAAAGTCTCGAAAAGGAGCCACCTCCCAGGCTAAGGAGAGGGCAAGTGATAGAATAAGCCTTCCTCCCTAGGAAGCTTATGTGCCTAACTCCACTGAACCAGACACCTCTTCTTCTATGAATAGGTATTCACCAGAGTTCCTGAGAGAGATTCAAGAAGAGAAGTGGGCAAAGGAAAGTGAAGTCCCTCCTCCCATTGAACTTGTGGATGACGCACATGATCAATTCCCACAGGACATCCCTTCTATTTATGAAGAGCAGGAGAGTGCCCAATCTCATGAGAGGTTAGATTTTCAGTCTAATTCCTTGCAAGAGTTACCACATTTCACAGGCCCATGGGAAACCAAGTCAACTTGCATGAGAGCACCCACAGTCATGATAAGAAACGAAGATTTGGTCATACCTAGGAATATGGAGGTAGTAAAGAACACTAAAGTGCAGTGCAATCTCACTTTAGAAGAGCTACTCAAAGTTAAACCAGAAGTGTGGAAGGCCAAACAAGTGCCAGACATAGCAAGATTCGTTCCCAGGTAGGATCTCATAGAACAGTGCCAGAAATACCACTGGATAGGATAGGAGACATGAGCAAAGGAGAAGAGGGAAATACCTACCTTCCAGTTACCCATCAGGGATACACAACCAAGGCAATTTTGGACTCAGGTGCAGGAGTTGCAATTGCTACCACTTCCCTATGGAAGCGTTGGGGCAAGCTAGGACTCAGGCCGACGAGAATGAAATTGCAGATGGCCGATGGTCATATTGAAAGACCCTTAGGATTGCTAGAAGGAATAACTCTCACTACATGTGGTGTTGAGTTCGAACATACTTTTGCTATATGCGACTTTAGCAAAAATCAAGCCTACGAGATGATTTTGGGAAGGCCATTTATGCGGCAGTTGCAAGTGGTACAGGATTGGGGAACCAATTCCTTGTATTTGCAACACCTAGGTGTTACAACCAAAGTCAATCTCAAGGATTACTCTCATAGAGACGTACCGCCTATTCAATGGAATCCCATCCATAGAGCCAAGGATGACATGGAGTCAGTGCATTCCATAGGATCAGGATCCTCATGGATGCATGAAGACACACACCTATGGATGTGCAAGGTGGCAGTAGAAGAAGAGAAGCGAGAAAAAGCAAGAGAAGTAGGTGCTAAGGA
The DNA here is from genome assembly GCA_020310875.1 of Ceratopteris richardii. NCBI lineage: Eukaryota > Viridiplantae > Streptophyta > Polypodiopsida > Polypodiales > Pteridaceae > Ceratopteris > Ceratopteris richardii. Next base: position 133,793,162 of record CM035435.1, read on the forward strand.
TACTCATAGATCGACTCAAGACCCAGCCTACGCACCTGTAGTATTTCCTGATGAAGAATTTGAACCTCACGGCTAGGCAAAAATTTTAGCAACAATGGATGTAGCCATCAATGAAGAACAATGGACACTCCACTATGATGAGGATGGTTATGACATTTCAGTCTTTTCCATAGAACCAATCATGGGAGATGTAGTTTTAGAGGAATGTGAACCTAGCCCTAATGCATTTGAGGATGCAAGTGACTCCGATCTAGAGTCAATCATAATGGACCCACCTTTTGCATCAAATGTAGAATACTTCTATGAGGTAGGAGTTCACCCTCAAAGACATGAAGAGATCACTAATGATATGAGATTAACCATAGAAGTGACCACTAAGAGTGAAGGAAAGAAAAGAAAGAAGAAGGAAGGCGCTTCGGAGGAAGAAGAATCCTTGTTTGAGGTCCCTGAAAACTTTAAAAAATATGAGATAGACGATAGGAGAGTCATGATAAGAATGCCTAAACGCGAGGCACAATTAGGAGAGGCCTATGATAGCAAGGAAACTACCAAGAAAATAGTTGTAGCCATAGAAGAGGGAGAAGAAAGATGCACATACATAGAGCATGATCTGACGGAAGAAGAAGAGCAAGAGTTGATAGCTCTGCTAAGAGAGTACAGAGATGTATTTACTTGGAGCTACAAGGACCTGAAAGGTGTAGACCCTGACATATGCTCACATACGATTCCCATGACCTCAGATGCCAAACCCTCTAAGCAGAAGCCCTACACATACAATGATAACTATGCTGCCAAGATCAAAGAAGAGATAGATCGCTTGGTTGAAGCTAGATTTATCTATGAAATTGAGCATACTAAATGGGTGTCCCCCATTGTATTGGTGCCCAAAAAGAATGGCAAATTACGTGTATGCATTAACTTGAAGAAGGTTAACGCAGCCACTATCAGGGATAGTTATCCGCTTCCTATCATTGAGCATCTATTAGAAAGGGTAGTAGGCAAGGAAGTGTACAGCTTCCTGGATGGGTTCTCTGGCTACAATCAAGTGGCCATTGCACCAGAAGATCAGCATAAGACGGCTTTTGCCACCGAGTGGGGCATATTTGCCTTTCGAGTAATGCCATTTGGTCTTACCAATGCGCCAACCACTTTTTAGAGGCTGATGTGCCACGTGTTTAAAGAGTTCCTGAGGAAGAATTTGGAAGTCTATGTTGATGATCTTTGTGCTCATTCCAACATTAGACAAACACATATACCTGAACTCAAGCAAATCTTTGACAAATGTAGAGAGTATCAAGTCTGCCTAAACCCAGAAAAGTGTGTTTTCATGGTTAGGCAAGGCAAGATTCTAGGACACATAGTGTCAAAGAATGGCATATCCACGGATGAGGAGAAAGTGAGAGCTATTGCAGAGTTACCTAGGCTAAAGAATGTAAAAGAAGTGCAAGCTTTCATGGGGCATTGTGGTTACTACAGCCGGTTCATTCACATGTATGCCATCATTGTAAAGCCTCTGTATGCTCTTCTAACTAACTTTGAGTGGACTGATGAATGTGAGAACTCTTTCAAAGAGCTCAAACGAAGATTGTGTTCAACACCAATCTTGACCACACCAGATTGGAACAAGCCATTCCATGTTCATGTGGATGCATCCAATTATGCTATTTGTAAGATGGTTCCTCTTACTAATGGAATACGACTTTGAGGTAGTGGTGAGAAAGGGCAAGACTCATCTGAGAGCAGATAATCTCTCAAGGCTCACATCGGAAGAGGCCCCACAAGGAGTGTCAGATGACCTACCTGATGCTTACTTGTTTAATTTAGAAGTTGTACCTCAGTGGGCTAAGCCATTAGTGCCAGTGCTCACATATGGGCCTAAGCATCCAGTAGTAAACACTCAAGATAGGGAGGTAGTCAAAGCTCAAAAGTATCATATCATGGTAGGAAGTATGTACAAACATACGGAGCAAGGAGTTTTAGCCTGTTGTGTGGAAGAGGAGGAGTACGCTAAATGGTTGCAATTAGCACATGTAGGTGCATTAGAGCAACACTACTCAAAACAACAAACCCTACAGACACTCAAGAGACTAGGAGTGCATTGGCCAACTATGGAAGTTGATCTCCATAGAACGTGCAAAGAATGTCCAATCTGTCGCACTAAACCACCACTGGAACATGCTACTCTTTATCAAATATCTTTAGTACCAGATTGGAGTGAACCATTAGTAGCCTTTCTGAGGACGAAAACATTCCCTCAAGATATGACTTTGGCTAGACAAAGGAGTTTGGAACAAGAAGCCTTAGATTACGCAATCATTGGTGATAATTTATACAAACGTGGTAAAGATGGTTACCTAAGACTGTGTGTCCATGAGAGCGAATACCTCAAGATATTAGAGACTGCTCACCAAGGTGTAGGAGGAGGACACTTTGGTCCAGATCGGGTGATCAAAGCAATACTATTTGCAGGATTTTGGTGGCCCACCCTTCACATGGATGCACATACCTACGTGAAGAGGTGTGAGGTTTGTTAGCGGACTCAGTATCCCATACGCAAGGATGAGATGCCATTGAAGCCTATGATGGGTGGACGTGCATTCTCTAAGTGGGGAATAGAATTTGGTCCTATTAATCCCCCAGCTAAGGGTTCACATGCTGAGTATATCATTGTGGCCACAGACTATCTAACCAAGTGGGTAGAAGTGAAAGCCACTACAAAGAATGATGCTCAAACAACAACAAAGTTCTTATTTGAAAATGTGTTCACTAGATACGGATTGCCAATAGTATTAGTGAGTGATAGAGGCACACACTTCTTGAATGAAGTCATAGAAAACCTTCTCCAAGAATTCTTGGTGATACATAAGAATTCTGCCCCCTATCATCCACAAGCTAATGGCCAGGCTGAGAGCACAAATAAGATCGTATGCAATGTGCTGAATAAATTGGTGAATAACAAATGCTCTGATTGGGACAAACAGCTACACCACGCTGTTTGGGCATACCGAGTTGCCTATAAAACGGTACTCCAAGCCACACACTTTCAGATAGTGTTTGGCCAGAATGCGGTGCTACCATTGGACTTTTTGATACCTACATTGAAAGTAGCACAGGAGCATGACTGGACAAGCCATGAACTCTCCTCTAGAATCTTTGATCTTGAACATTTAGGTGAGACACGATTGAGAGCTGCAACAGGAATCTATGCAACCAAGAACAGGACCTAGTGTTAGTCTACACGTTGAAGCAACATGCGAGAAAATTAGAGAAGCGTGGTTATGGACCTATTTTGACTAGTGGAGCAGTACAGCTAGCCACTTTAGAAGGCGATATTCTCCCTAGCTACATAAGCGGATGCAGAGTCAAGTTATATCAGGAACCTCTAACTGAAGAGATGCTAAATCGACTCAACACTGCCAAGAAATGCAAGGAGGAACAAAAACGCATCCGAGAAGAAGCACAGGCCGAAGCTTTAGAATGCATTCAACGAATGAAATTGAGAAGGCTAGGTAGAGATCAATCCATGGCTGACACTCATGAAGCTCAAGGTTATCACATGGCCATGTGCGAGGCCTCAGGTGAACGGTCCCATAAGATAGTTGATCGACGACCTTTTTTGTGGCCTTAGAAGTAGGGCAAGGAGAGACTGCAAGGACCGTGAGAGCTTTAATTGATTCAAGAGCAGCCACTAGTGCAGTTTGGTTTTCTTACTGCCAACAATTGCACTTGGAGGTAAAACCCCTAGAAGCATATCTGATAGGATTGGGAGGAGTTGAAACCCCTTGCATGGGAGAGGTGGAACTTCCCCTCTACATTCAAGAGATCCTAATGCCAGCAAAAGTGCTAGTGTGTGAAGACGAGGATCTTATTGAACCTCTTGTCTTGGGCCAAGACTGGATCTATGATCACGCAGTCAACCTCAACCTAAGAAGTGGACTTCTTCAGGCTTGGGCAGGCCAAAGCCATCTTATGATTGAATTAGAAAATCAAGCACTCAAACCATTAGGAAAGGCACCAAATCCTAGTCCCTCCAGGAATCCACATGAAGATAACAATGATGTTCTTGTCCAGAGTTCTATGGTGCAGAGGATTGTCACTCGCCGAAGGTACAAAAGTCAATGAGGAATTCCCATCTGTTCCAAAGAAGAATCTAAAGGGGAAGGCTCAGCAACACATGACACTAAGGAGACCGATGATCAAGAAGCTTGAGCACCAACCTAGGCAATATGAAGTACCTCTTGGCATGAAGCAGATCTGGATACGCAAGGGGGAAAGAACCACGGCTCCAAAGGCAGGTTCTCAAAAAAGCATCAAGCGAGCCACACCATCAAGGATCAAAATGAAGGAGTTCCCTAGGAAACAATCTAGACACACCATTTCTATTTGGGTCCCTAAGCGGTCAATGAAGGCTATCCCTAACGCTAGATGGATATGGGTGCCCAAGGCCTGCTTACAAGCCCAAATAGCTTCACCTCCAGTCACTAGCATGAATCAACACTCACTAGTACTCTTGGTAAATAGTTCAAGAAAGATACCTACACCCCACACTAGTACACCTTCGGTCAAACCTAGAAATGTCTGGAAATGGGTACCCAAAAGGTCCCAAATCGAGCACAATCTAGTTCCCAAATCTTTAACTGTCATCAACTCTAAGAGCTACAAATCCTCCATCAAAGTTTGGAGACTTAAACCCTGTACCAAACCTCCTGACCCAATTTTGTGAATCCATCCACTCTGATGTAGGTTCATTCTGAGTACATTGCATATCCCAAGTATGCATCTAGGATGACACTAACCACTAACCACCACTCACATCCATTACAAACACTTCGACTCTGACCACTAACCATCTGGGTTGTCATGTTAGTATTGTGAAGGGAACACCATTAGATCCTGTTTCCTATGCAACACTAATGTGCCTCTCTTCTTCTAGCAGATAAGCATCAACTGTTGCAAGGAGTCGCATGGCAGCAGCAGCAGGAACAAGCTCCCAGGCGGGCACTAGTACTCAAAGCAATTGGGATACCATGCCTGTGGGGGCTCCACTAAGAGCGAGGCCGGAAGAGTTCTTGAATGTGAAAAGAATGCCCATCTCGGATCCACCAAGCAGCCTAACAGAGAGATTGAAAGGACATTCTCATTGGTTCAATGAGATGCCAGGAGATTTGGGCGATGCAGATCATATTTGGGAATCCAAGTTAGAATTTGGAGGAGTTTGGTGACCTTTCAGTTCTTCTCACGAGACTTTGAAGCATTGCAAAATGTAGCTCCTCTTCAAGATATCTCGCAGAAAGCGGGATTGCAAGACTATTTTAGTGCAGCTCTGCCTAAACCTGATTTCCTTAGGTGCTATTACTTGATTGCAACTCTGAAGGCGACAGGAGATAAAGATCATTCAGGCATATTCCAGGTGCCCTCTCTATCAAACCAGGAGGAAATGAAAAAGTTTGAGTTGAACATCACTCTAATCAGGGAGGCCCTTCAGATGTATGGCACCCATGTACCCTCCGATCGAGATCCTTTGATACCAGAGTCTATGAAGAACAATAAACTCAAGAAGTTGAAAGAGATGTGTGCTCTCACCCCAAACATCACCATACCACTGCGGATGTGCCTTCAACACTTCGGATTTCCGGCTCAAGATCGATTCACCCAGCCTCATAAGAAGATCTGGTATGGGTTATACCAAGCAGAGATTGAGAGCTTACCTATTAAAATGCCAGTGTGGATACTTGACTAGTTATATGAAGCAGGCAAGCGAGGAGTGTGGAAGCCTACTTTGAATGGTTGTTGTGCCATTACAAGAATCATCTATAGATGCCTAGCTTACGATGTGCCGATCGCACGGGCCCTTAAGTACTCCCAGTTGCAATTCTTCTAGGGGCGGAAGTCAGGGGTTCAACCCGCTAAAAGAATGCGGGGATCACTTTCACAGGTTCTCATTCCTCGCGAGGCCACCACAGAAGCCTCCTGTAGAGAAGAAGAACAAGTAGCCCCTTTCACGATCCATCTTCAAAGACCACACTCAGGGGGCATGGTACAGACCACTCCATCAGCCCCTCCACTACCCACGGACACTGAGTTTGCCTCCATGGCTACTTTGGCAGAGGATACATCTTTTGACTTTGAAATCTTCTTGCAAACAGCCCAATTATCTGAGAGTGAGTTCTTCTCAGACACTGACGGCCCCAGATCATCATCCCAGAGAGGACGGCCACATAGTGAAGCACGAAGAGTACATTGGGAAGATGAGGCACAACATACTCACGTTGAAGGCACACATGATCAAGAAGAGGCGCAGAGAAACGAATCAGAGGAGAGTGAGGAAGAAGCCCCTACTTACACCGCACAACTCAAATGGCTCTACAAAACGATCAAGCAGGTACAAAAGAGGCATAAGCTATCAGAAGAGGCAAATAGAACGATGGTGAATCAAATGCTTCAAGCAGAGAACACGGACCCCCACTTTGTTGAATCATTGAACCTTTTGGCAGAGACATATGGGATTATAGAAGCTATGCGGATCATGTTACATCGCAACCCTCCTCAATACGATCAACGAAGGATCGATACACGACCACGAAGGGGGAAGATGATTCAAATGGAAGTCTCTACCACCCTCGCTACCATAGCTCAAGAAGACGTTCACATGGCCAGCCCCACTAACACTGATGCACATGACGATGGCACTCATGTATCATCTCCACCATCACCTCGCATCCAACCCACCACACCCCTCACTACTGGTATTCCTGAACAACCAATATCCACCCTCAGTGAACCTATATTGCACACCACCATTTTGTCATCCTTACCTATCCCTACCTCTATCATTGCGGGTCCATCTTCCCAGCCTCATATACGTCATCCTGACACCCATCAAACCATCATAGGTCACCCTTCTTTTCAACTAGCTCTTGGACAACCACATATCCCTACCCAAGTACTAACACACCCATTTCCCTTCACCACTTCATTTCCGACTTACCAACCCCTACCCACTGTGGCCCTCTTAACCTCCTCAGAACCTACACCAACCACCCTACCACCATTCTTGGCAAACCTTGTAAATATAGTTCAGCAAATTGAGAATCATAATAGAAAGTCCCTTGCCCCCCTCACCTCCCCCACATTCACGACCACCACTAACACACCACCTACCATTCCCGTATTCACGATTCACACTTCACACACCATCACGTCCGATCCTATGGACATTTCACCTTCCACAGGACCACTCACCACCACTTTTGTCTCAACATCACCACTTGTAACTTCACGCACGCCACCGAACACACCCACTGTCAGCACAACATCCACTTTTCCCTTCCCCATTTCCCGACCCCTTGTATCTTTCACCCCCACCTCTGCATCCACCTCATTCAGTCATGCATTGGACACCATGTTCGAAGCTGCTGCCCAGCTCAAGGAAGAATACCGATTATTGGAAGAAAACAATAAAGAGCTTTGTACTCTATCGTCCCACCTCCAGGCATGTGTCAATACCTTGGAGTTGAGCAACATTACCTTACAACAAGAGGTTACTGTCCTCCAACACTCTCATGCGGAGCTCAAAGCTAAATATACAGAGATGAGTAAGGTGATGGAAGAACAACTCAGAGATCAGCTAGCTCGCAATGCTAAACTATAAAGAAACATGGCCTTACTTCGACGCCACTTAGCAGCTGCTCAAGAAGAGAATAGAAGACTACAACAACAGAACTAGGATAATTTAGAAGCAGCCATTGAAAACACCCCATGGGCACCTATAGATCCTGCCAAATTCCAAGGTATCCCCTCAGAACACATTCAGCAGGTATTGGAAGGTTATGCGACCCTTTTGGAAGCACACGACCAGTTGGCAGACCAGGTAAAGGAACTACAGAAATCCCAAGTGCCCCCACCACACCCATCAGAACCTAAAGAGATGGTCAATTCCGGTACTTCACCAGAGCCCGAATCTTCAACGGCCAATGAGGTACTTCAACTACGCCAACAAGTTGCAGAATTAAAAATTAAGTTGTTACAATATGAACGACTCCCCTCTCCACCCGATCAACCAACAGAAGAGGAGGCCATTATCATTCCAGTGGAAGAGACATTTGAAGATAATTATGAGCCTCAACCTCTTCCAGGAGGCAGAATCACTGACGAGGGACAGGACACTTACGAAGAACCCCCTGCTGCTTGGATGAAGCAGGTAGAGGAGATGGGCCACACTCACGAAGAGCGCATAGCAACTTAGATGCTGTCCATGAAAACCATTGAGGAGACCATACTCAAATATGAATATTTCATGCACTTGGCTCCTAGGCGATTGATAACCAGTTCAGAGTTATAATATAAGCCCTACTTTGTACTATTGGCGGACTACAATGCTGAGATCAAACACATAACCAACAAGTACCCCACCTTCGCAACACAGTTCGAACCAGAGGATATTCCAGAGGAAGCCAAAAAAGAGGCCATATTCCAACCTATCTGGAGGCAAAAATTACTTGAGACCTATCCGGAGATGCTACGCACATGGGATCACGCTCCCATGCATTTGCGATATAACCCTTGCTTTGGACCAGTGCAGAGAAGAAGATCATGGAAAGCATTTGCTATAAAGATTCAGAACAATGCAAATTGCAAACAATGGCTGAATTACCCCTCTATCGCACCCCCAACAGGCACGCAAACAGTTCAATACATGATAGCTACCATCAGACATTGGATGCCATGCCTACACCCCATGCCAGATGTTGCCGCGCAAATGATGCTCAAAATCCTGGACATGATGCAAGTGGTGTTAAAGACTTTTCGAAATGTATGTAACATCCAGCCTCCAATTCCGGGGTTCATCAATGGTAATTATGATTTACTTTATGATATGAGCATGGTAGTTTCTATTGTAGTTATTGTTGTAGTTGTTATTGTATCCTTGATGGTGATTGAATCTTCCTCCTGATTGTGTATATCCACCTCTTTTATAACCTCTACCTCTTTGATTCTTGAAGTTCCTGTAACACTCATATGTAGTATGATTTGACAATCCACAAATATTACATGGTGAGGAGTTATAAGGTCTCCCCCTACCTTGCTTACCTCCTCTACCCCTTCCTCTTGAGGTTCTACCTCTCCTTGCATAGTTGTCTTGGGAGGTAGCTCCTTCATCCTCAACCTTCTTGTTCTTCCCTTTCTCTTTGGACTTACTTTTATCAGTGTATAGGGTAAAAGACCTATTACCTCTTGATGAATCTCCATTCTTGTTGAGCTTGGCTTCATGGGTAAAGAGTTGCCCCATGAGTGTGGTAAGATCTAGAATCTGCATGTCCATGTACAAGTCCATGGTAGTTGTGAAGCTCTCCCATTTGTCATCAGCTTTAATACCATTGATTACTTGTCTTAAAATGTGCTCTTCTTCAATTTCTTCTCCTATGCTTGCCAATTGATCAGCTATATCCTTGAATTTGGTCACATACTCTGAGATGCCTTGCTTGGATTGCTTTCTTTGAGTGGTAAACTCAATCCACAATTGGTTCTTCCTGGCCCTTGTGTTGGAAGAGAAATATGAAGACAATGTTTCCCAACTCTCTTGGGATGTCTTACAGTTCCTAATGTGAGGAAGAAGAAAATAAAAAACTCAGTTAATTAAGTAAGACCTTGCGAATGCATCCTTGGCACACCATGTGTTGAGTTTTTCATGCTCCTCTCTTGTAGGTTGTCCTTTGCTTCTAAATATGGGCATCTCCTCATTTCCTGAGATGTATCCATAGAGGCTCCTTCCTTGCAAGCATATCTTCATCCTCAAGAACCATGCTTGATAGTTATTCTTGTCCAGTTTATCAATGAAATAAGGAAAACCATCTCCCATTTTACGTTAGCTTTGCTCTGATACCAATGTTGGGAAAGATGGACGGACACCTCAAGAAATGAGTAGGTACTGGCAAATCCTGCTTTGTACCATCCCCTTCTTGCTTCAGATTTGAGTTGTAGGCCCTCTTAGCTTTCCAATGACACTATACAAGTGTCTATGTACTTTGGAAATGATGTGAGAAATGATTGAACCAAAACAAACAACTTCCAAGTTGAAGGATTAATGAAAACCTTCTATTTTTGTTCACACACCTGCTGCTTTTTATGCTTAGTGCTTCGAGTACAGTAGGAATTAGAAAAATTCCTTTTGGAGATATCACATTCACTTAAAGAGCTAATGATTCCAAGTGGAATCACCTAAAATGATGTACTATACACAGAGTAATCAATTTAGCAACCAAATCATTACCCCCGATTTTTTAGGACCTCTGTAGAGTTGGACCAGTGAGTGCTTCGATGCACTTTTCTCCAAATTGGCTAAATGAGTTATCTTCAAAATTTTTGGGCATGTAGAAGACATAGAGCTGATTCCAACAAGCTATAGAACATTTTTCAATGATGAAGGAATGACTGAGATATGAGCAATATAAAATGATTGTTTTGAGTAACTATGACAGAGATGAGAAGTATTGATCTATTGTATTAGAACACAATGTTGTACAAGATCATAGGCATGATAATCAAGCCCTAATGATGATGACTAGTATAGGCTATGATGTATGCCTTACTCTCTTACAATGTGGTCAAGGAGAACTCAAAAATGGAGTCACATAGTGTTGGAAGGTGTATTTTTGGAAAGTATTTTTGATGTAGAAAATTAGTAAAAAGCCAAAAAACTTGTAAAATATTTATGCAATGATTGTAAAAATAAGGAAGAGTCTTCCTTATGTAGTTAAGGACCTCATGTAATTTTTGTAGAATTTTTAGAAACTCTTAGATAGCATATTTTTAGAAAATTAGAGAAAAAGACCTAATTTCAAGTGTGAAAAGGGACACTTGAAAATGTATATAAGTCAATTTTCTCTAATTTGGAGAGGTTGGTTAGTCATTTGCTCATGCTATCAATAGAGAAGAGAGAGTTTCTGCAAAAATCATGTTTTCTCCTGTTGAGTGTATTTTCTTTGATGTGAGAGCTTGTTTCTTGCTTAATCATGGAGATTTGTGAGTTACATTTGTGTATTACTGAGTGAGTTGTATGAAGGAAGAGGTTTACTGATGTAATGAGTGGAAAAGGACTGAAGAAAGTTCCAGAATTGTGAAAATCGTCTGAATGTACAGAATCGCGATTGTCTCGTCTCTGTGACACAGGTGATATTTTTCAATTTTGAGTTCATATTTGTATTCTGCTAATAAAATAGCATGGTTTTGACACAAAGATCATAGAAAATGATGGAGATTTGCCTTATATATGGTAAACCCTAGATTTTCTCTTCATCTTCAATTTTTCTCAGCAATCCAGCCATTAATCTCTTATTTCCTTGAATCTATTATCTTGAAGGGGCTGTGGTCTTATGGATATTCCTAGGATTGACAAAATAAAGATGATTTGTTGATTCTTTGTTACTTCATGATTGGAGAGGACAACTTGGAGTCCAAAACAAAACATTTTTTGGCGCCGTTGTCGGGGAACATTCCAAGAACTTCTTTGAAGTTGGACCTTTGCTGGATCTTCAGTTGATGATGGTAACCAACACAAGAACAAGGTAAAGCTCATCAATTAGGAAAAGTGCACATGAATAGGTAGATATCATTGTTTGTCTTTAGGGAAGAAGAAAGCAATGGATGTCTTGTAGAAGTGGAAGTGCTGAAATCTTTGTAAATTGATAGTTGCTCATCATATTGGTGAAGTAAAAGTGCAGATGTGTGGAGGATTTGAGCCAAGAAGCTGAAGATGGAGGTAACTTGAATCTATTCTTGCATTTCTAGATTTCTTTTTGCCCAAGTACTAGACACCATGGGTGATCTTGGGAAGATAACATGGTGATACTAAGGAAAGGACAGTTAAAGTAGCTAGATGTAAGAATGAGGGATTCAGTTGTTGACCAAATCTGAGCATTAATCTTGAGTTGTTCTGCATTTTGAAAAAAAATATATGATTGAGTTTATCTTTACAAAAATTGATTGCCTTTCATAACACTTTTTCATTTGAGAAACTTTCTTTTGTACTTTAGTGATAGCTAAGGACATAGAAACTCATAACCAATCAAGAACCATGGGATCAGCGGATCTCCAAAACCAGAAACCCTAAGTAAAGTGTTCACCTTTATTTTTAGGGCAAAAATACCAAACAAATTCACAAAACCTATCAAAAATTATTAAACGAATTTCTTTTCTTGTTAGAAAGTTGGAGTAAGGTGTTGTGGATAAGAGTGATTGTGGAGAAGTGAAAAAAGAAACCAAAAAAGGAACAAAAAATCAAAAAATTAGAAAACACGATTCTCTGCATAGAATCGCGATTTTTTGAAAAAAAAATATATATATATGTTCTTAAATTGGCATAAAATCAGGAATAGAGAAAAACACGATTTTCTGCACAAAGTCGCGATTTTCTGAGGAAGATTGTGATTTTGGTGCAAAAGTACAGGAGTGGAGTGAATTACAAAGGAAAGAAGGAATTGAAGCAAAACAAAGAGAAAGAAAGTTTAAAAAAAAAAAAAATAGAGATCAAAAAAATTCCAAAAACCCAGAAAATTAGAAAACACGATTCTCTGAACAGAATCGCGATTTTCTGTAAAAAGTGTTGCTTTTGGAATAACATTTCAGGTGACTCATGTATTGAAGTTGTGAAGGGTACTGAGAGAAAACAAGGAGGAAGAATACTCAAAAGTGCACAAGATAAGATTTACAGAAACAACACGATTTTCTGCACAAAATCGCGATTTCCTGTAAAGGGAAATTTTGGATTTCTTGGCTTAATTGGGAACTTTGAGAAAAAGTAATAGTAAAAAAGGTCATCAAAATTGAGTGAGTAAGGTTGGACAAGTAAAAGAGTGAGGAAAAGTGGGAAGTGTACAAAATCGCGATTTTCTGAGCACTATATAAACAGAAAAGTGAAGAAAAAATTCATTTGTGAATGAGAGTGAGGGAGAGAGAGAGAGTGAGCAGAGCACAGAGTCGCGACTTCCAGCAAACAGTGGCTTTGGAGGAGTTTTCAACCAAGCAAGGAAGGTAAGACTCCTAATATCATTCTGGAGTGCATATTTTTTATTTTTGATTGAAGAAAAAAAAAAACACACCAAAAAATAGAAAAGATAAGAGGAGAACAGAATCGCGATTTTTTGATTTCTTGAGTTTTCTCTGAAAATCATTAATTTTTGGTTTAGTTGCTTAATTGCATGTCAAAATTTGGGTAAGGCGATTCTATAGGTGAAAAAATAATTGAAAAAAACAATATTTTGAAATTTTGTCAAAAAAAAAAAAAAACTGCATAAAATCGCGATTTTGAGAAAATTGCCATCAACATCGCGATTCCCAGAACGCGATTTTCATTAGAAAATCGTGTTTAACAATCTGTGAGCAATCACGATTGTCTGGGAACAAAATCGTGGAAAACACGATTTTGTGGACAAAATCGTGAAAATCACGATTTTCACACAAAATCGTGAAAATCACGATCTTGTGGACAAAATCGTGAAAAACACGATTTTCACTCAAAATCGTGAAAAACACGATTTTCAACAGAGAATCGTGAAAATCACGATTTTCACTCAAAATCGTGAAAAACACGATTTTCAACAGAGAATCGTGAAAATCACGATTTTCACTCAAAATCGTGAAAAACACGATTTTCAACAGAGAATCGTGAAAATCACGATTTTCACTCAAAATCGTGAAAAACACGATTTTCAACAGAGAATCGTGAAAATCACGATTTTCACTCAAAATCGTGAAAAAAACGATTTTCAACAGAGAATCGTGAAAATCATAAATTCCACAGAAAATCGTGGAAAAACACGATTTTATTCAGAAAATCGTGAAAATCATAAATTCCACAGAAAATCGTGGAAAAACACGATTTTATTCAGAAAATCGTGAAAATCATAAATTCCACAGAAAATCGTGGAAAAACACGATTTTATTCAGAAAATCGTGAAAATCATAAATTCCACAGAAAATCGTGGAAAAACACGATTTTATTCAGAAAATCGTGAAAATCATAAATTCCACAGAAAATTGTGGAAAAACACGATTTTATTCAGAAAATCGTGAAAATCATAAATTCCACAGAAAATCGTGAAAAACACGATTGTATTCAGAAAATTGTGGAAACCTAAGCTTTCCACAGAAAATCATGGAAAAACACGATTTTATTCAAAAAATTGTGAAAAATCCATAACCTAAGCAGAAAATTATGGAAATAGGTGAATGATACTTAGGTATGGAAATAAAATAAATACACTTTCTAAACAAGACCTAGCAAGGAAGGGAAAAGAGCCAGGAAGTAGTAAAAGATCAGAAGGAAGTTTAGGGCAAGAAACTAACATGGAAAACCTAAATGAAACAAATGAGTCAATAGAAACTGGGGATTTTAGAAACATCCTCAAATACATGTATAAAAATAGGTTTGGAGCCTATGTATATCAGGATGGAATGCATAAATTCCTCATTAGATTGAGAAATTTAGAAGTTCCCCTGAATATAACCCCAGTAGCACAATTTAAGGATGGAAGATATGAAGATAGGCAAGGATGTGTATACATCCTCTCTCAAGACCCAGAAAATTCAAATGACCTAGGACAATGTGCTGATAAGGGACCTTGGGAGCATAACATAGAACAAACAAATTTACCCAGGCCAAATGAAAACCACACTAGCAATGAACAACAACATGGGAGGAGGACACATATTTCCCCAAATCCCTTTGACAAGGAACCAGATGGATACAATGACTTCCTACTTAGAAGAAGACCTCATTGGCAGCCTCAGGGTAGAATGCTTAGACCATACCAAGTAGCCAAATGCATGAAGAACCAATATGAAGGGTATTCAGATCCTCATGCTCATGCAGCAGAATTTAGACAACTAATTAGAGCTGAGGAAGTAGAGGATTACAAGGTGCAATTTGAGGCATTTGGACTAACCCTAACAGGACCAGCCTTATCCTGGTTCATTCCCTTGAGAAAGGAAATGTATCTGGACATTGAATCTTTTTTAGAAGCTTTCATTGGGGAATTTTCTAAGACTGGGATAAAACATAGTACAGCCACATTAATACATAGTTTCAAACAACAAAAGGAGGAAAATGTTAGAGAAGCAGCCAGAAGATTTAAACAATACATTGATAGATGCCCAAGAGAGGAAGTACCTTCCATGGCAAAACAAGTATCCCTATTCATTGAAGGTTTGAGAAGTGCTCAACTAAGAACCCTAGTGTACTATAGGAGATGTCCTGACTTAGCAGCCTGTGTGAAGGAGGCAATAGACTTGGAGGACAACAGAGGTCAAGATCTATTGGCATTTGATCAACCTAGATCATATGAAGACAAAATTCCTCCAGCAGAAGAATTGGCTCAGGCCATTGCTAAAGCCCTAGAGGTAAACACTAAGTGACTAATCTGATTAACTCTAGGATAAACACAAACAAAAAATGTTACATTTGTGGAGAAAACCATCTGGCACAACAATGCCCATATCAGAAGCCTCCACACTTACAAGATAGGAAGACACTCAAATACTGCACACTAGAGAGAAAATGGACAAACCATACCAGGGAGGAATGCTTCTATAACAAACAACCCGTCAAGGAAAGAGACTACATGGCTCAGAGGGAATCAGGTTATACTGAGCAACCAAGACCAGTGTTGGGACAACAGCCTCCTATTCCAACTAATGTGGTACCAATCAAATATACACCCATAGAGGAAGGAAATTCAAGATTCAGATCACCTTATAAGGAAGAGTATCAATGGAGTGAGGGACATCAGGAAGAATGGGAAGATTATGAAATAAGAGAACCTGAGCTTAAAGCCCTAGATTTGGGAAATGGAAAAATTGAAATGGACACAGCAACATTCATGTACATTACCAACAACTACATGTCCAATCAAAAACCTCAATTCAAAGGGGGACCAAAGATAACATGTTATAGGTGTGGGGGAGAGCATTTCATCAGAGACTGTCCACAACCTCCAACATTCAGGATAGAGGGAGCATACTGCAAGGATTGTGCCAGAGAACACCTGATCAAAGACTGTCCAAAAAATCCCCAAAAACAACAGAACACACCCAATAACATACCACTAAAAACAGTCAATATTATGGAACAGGAGGAATTGAGTGACAATGATCAAGTTGGAATCAATGTTATAACAAGGGCACAAGCTAAGCAACAGGAAACAAATAAGGAACAAAGTGAAGGTTCAGCCTCAAAGGTGAAAAGGAATAAACAAAAAGGGAAGTGGGAAAAGAAAAAAAGAATGGGCAAAAACTTGGAAGAAGACAATAAGGAACAATCAAAAAGTACTCCTCCCCAAAACACTCAAAATCAGTCTGAAATAGGACACTCTCAGAGTCTAGAAACCCTAATCAAAGCATATAAGGGAAGAATCCAAGAAGGACCAAGTCCTGCAGATCATGCAGTGGCTTATCCTATACCAGAGTTAGAGCAAGAAAGAATGCTAAAGTGCAAACAAATTATCCAGGAAGCACAACTCAGATTAGGGGAAGAAGACAGTTCTCAGAGAACAATTGAACAAATTGAGAAAACAAGAACATGGAAAAGTGTTAACAAAGAGGAAAATCCACAATTAACATTCCAAATGATCATAAATGAACAATGTAGCATTACATGTCATACAACATGGGAAAACTTGTTGAAACAAAATCCTCACCTACAAAACAAAATGAATAAAGGGGAAACAATACCTGGAAACCTTCATTCACCAACACAAGAATTAGAGGAATTATGGTATATTCCTATTGATAAAATAGGAGGATATTGTGAAGGAGAAGAAGGGAATTCAACCCTAAAATTACAATATGGAAAAAATTCAGCTAAAGCCATTTTGGATAGTGGATCAGGAGTGGCCATAATGACTAAACAAACTTGGGAGAAATGGGGAAGAAATGAATTACTACCCACTAAGATGAGGTTACAACTTGCAGATGGGCATATAGAAAAACCCCTAGGAATTTGGGAGAAAGTGATTGTGGACATATGTGGTATAGAAATAGAGCATACCTTTGCCATAGTGGAATTTCCACAATCCACTTCATATGAAATTATCCTAGGAAGACCTTTTATGAGACAAATGCAAATTGTACAAGATTGGGGTAATGATTGTTTATATCTCCAAAGCAAAGGAAGAATAACAAGAGTGAACTTGAGAAATGGGCACTACTGTGATGTATCTCCTCAAGAATGGTATAAAATACATCAAAATCAAGAAGAAAGTGAGGAATTAGACATGGAGGATCAGGAAGAGAGTGAATCAGCAATATGGAAGTGCAACATGATAAGAAATCTCACCAATAGAAAGAGAATACTGAAAAAGAGAGGAATGTGTGAAAGAAAGAAAAGTACAGGATGAAAGCTATGTGCCACAACAATTTAAAGATGAAGAGTTTGAGCCTTATGGGTGGAATCAAATCTTGGCTACTATGGATCTGGCCAGTGAAGAATATGTAGGAGTGAAATTCCAAAATGAAGAAGGCTTTGATGTTTTCCACATTAGCATACACATGATAAGTGTACCAAAAACAGAAGAGGAGCAAAATAAAGAAATGATATTACAAAAAGGAAAAACACAGTATTTGGAAACAGTAAAAGCCGAGGATGCAATCAAAGACAAAATCTCAGGCAAATACAAGGAACATAAACACAAGGAAATAGAAAGAGATCAGACAAAAGAGAAGAAAGAGAAAGAGATCAATAAGGATCAATATTTTGATGTACCAGAAAATTTTAAAACTTATGAGGTAGAAGACAGACTACTCCTGAAAATGAAACCAAAAAGAGAGAAGAAAAAAGGAGAAGCATATGACAATGAAGAACAAACAAAAAAGATTGTGATTACTCAGGAAGAAGGAGAAGAGAGACAGATAGTGATAGCTGATGATATGACCACATAAGAAGAAGAAGCCTTAAGGAGCCTGGCAAAAAACTATAGGGATGTATTTGCTTACAGTTATAAAGATTTAAAAGGGATTGATCCAAAAATCTGTGAGCATAAGATTCCTATGACACCTGATGCAAAACCAAGCAAACAGAGACACTACACATTTAATGATAAATACTCTGCCAAAATAAAGGAAGAAATTGACAAGTTGTTGGCGGCTAATTTCATTTATGAAATAGAGTACACTGAATGGATATCACCTATAGTTGTGGTGCCAAAGAAGAATGGAAAACTTAGGGTTTGCATCAACTTGAAAAAAGTGAATGCAGCAACTATAAGGGATAGTTATCCACTGCCAATAACAGATCATCTTCTTGAGAGAGTTGCAGGAAAGGAGGTTTACAGTTTCCTAGATGGTTTCTCAGGCTACAATCAAGTGCCAATAGCCTTAGAGGACCAACACAAGACTGCCTTTTCTACAGAATGGGGGGTTTATGCCTTTAGGGTTATGCCCTTTGGACTAACCAATGCTCCAGCAACCTTTCAAAGATTGATGTGTCATATTTTCAAAGAATTCCTGGGAAATGTAATGGAAATCTATGTGGATGATCTGTGCACTTTTTCTTTAAAAAGACAAGATCATTTACAAGATTTAGAAAAAATATTCAGGAAATGCAGGACATACAGAGTATGCTTAAATCCTGAAAAGTGTGTATTCTTTGTGAGACAAGGTAGAATGTTAGGTCACATAGTTTCAAAAAATGGAATTTCTACAGATGAGAAGAAGATAAAAGCAATAATAGAACTTCCAAGACCTACAAGTGTGAAGGAACTCCAAACTTTTATGGGACATTGTGGGTACTATAGAAAATTTGTACACAAATTTGCTGATATAGCTAAACCCTTATATGCCTTAATCACAAAGTTTGAGTGGACTGAAGAATGTGACCAAGCCTTTGAAACATTAAAAACTTGTTTGGTGACAGCACCAATTTTAAAAACACCTCAGTGGGATAAAATTTTTCATGTACATGTCGATGCTTCAAATTATGCTCTGGGATGTGTGTTAGCACAACCTATAGAAGGAAGCAAATTAGATTTTCCAGTAGCATATGCAAGTAGACAATTAAACATTGCAGAAAAAAATTACACAACCACTGAGAGAGAAGGATTGGGAATGATATTTGCTGTCAAAAAGTACAGACATTATCTATTGGCCAACAAGTTTAAATTCTTTGTGGATCATCAAGCTCTACTCTATTTAGTAAATAAACCATGTCATACAGGAAGAATAGTAAGATGGTTTCTTTTACTAATGGAATTTGAATTTGAGGTGGTGGTTAGACAAGGGAAAACACACTTGAGAGCAGATCATTTGTCAAGAATCCAGTCAAAAGAACCTAGTTCACCTATAGATGATGATTTGCCAGATACATACTTATTCAAGGTGGATAGTGTTCCTGAATGGTCTATGTCATTAATTCCTTTACTAACCATGGGACCGTGTAGCACATTAGGGAATAACACACATCTGGTGTTACAAAGCAGAAATTTCATGTTGTTAGCTGGACATTTGTATCACCTCAGTCAGTCAGGTATACTAGAATTTTGTACTCCAGAGGAGGAGCAATATGAATATGTAAGAAGAGCTCATTACTGGAACCCATGTACTCATGCTTCCAAGATAGTCACTTTAAGCAACCTTAATAGGATGGGAGTACATTGGCCAAACAAGATTCAAGATGTGGAGAGATATGTTGATAATTGTAAAAAATGTCAAACATTGAAGGAATCAGAATTGATAACTTTATATTGGTTTCAAAAAAACCCTGAATGGAGTAAACATATTGTAGAGGAATTGAAGAGAAAGAAGAAAGGGAAACAGGTAATAGCTGGTGCTGACTCAAGAAACTTACAAGTGATCTCGGAAGAATATCAACTCATAGGAGAACAACTATATAAGAGAGGAATGGATGGATATCTGAGAATTTGTGTTCCTGAAGGAAAGTATTTAGAAATGTTGGAAATGGCACACTCAGGAGTGGCAGGAGGACACTTTTCAAGTGATAGAACAGCCAAGCTCATATTGTACTCTGGCTTTTGGTGGCCAACCCTATTTGCTGATGCAAGGATTTATGTAAAAAGATGTGATGTCTGTCAAAGGGTGAGTCAACCAAACAAAAGAGATAATATGCCATTAATTCCTTTAATTTCAGCCAGAGCTTTTAGCAAATGGGGATTGGATTTTATTGGACCAATACATCCTCCAGCCAGACAAACCCATGCAGAATACATAATAGTAGCTACAGATTATTTGACAAAATGGGTTGAGGCCAAAGCTACTAAAAGAAATGATGCTCACACCACTGCCAGATTTTTGTATGAAAACATTATCACTAGATTTGGACTACCAATTGAACTGGTAAGTGATAGGGGAACTCATTTTTTAAATCAGATCATAGAAAACATGACCAACCATTTTTTGATCAGTCATAGAAAATCAGCCCCATATCACCCACAAGCTAATGGCTTAGCAGAAAGTACTAATAAAGTACTTTGTGCAGTATTGTCCAAACTAGTCAACACAAATAGAAATGACTGGGATTCTCAACTTAATCATGTTCTCTGGGCTTACAGAGTGGCATACAAAACTGCAATAGGAACTACCCCATTTAATTTAGTATATGGCCAAAATGCAATTTTACCCATGGAATTTCTTATTCCAACATTAAAAGTCGGTAATCAATATAATTGGACAGGACATGAATTATCTGAGAGAGTCTTAGATTTGGAAAAACTGGGAGCTTCTAGACTCCAAGCAGTGATGAGTATATACACAGACAAGAAAAGACAGAAAGCTTATCATGATGTTCACATAAAAGACAAAGATCTACAAGAAGGAGACCTGGTCTTGGCTTACACAGTTAAGGAACATCAGAGAAAATTTCAGAAAAAAGGTCATGGGCCATACATTATACATCAGATAAGTAAAAGTGGAGCCATTCAATTAGCTAATATTGATGGAGAAATCATGCCAAATTTCATAAGTGGATGCAGAGTTAAGAGGTATGATTGTCCATTAACTTCTGATGAATGGAGAAGACTGCAAAAGGCCCAAAATAGAAAAAAAAGAAGAGAAGAACATCAGAAAAGAGGCTCAACAAGAAGCCAAGGAGAGAATAAGGAAATTGAAAGAAGTGTGTTTATGTGAAAACACTCTAAAGCAAAGAGAACATTTGCCTATGATATTGATGGATTATTAGAATAAAAATATTAGGGTTTTAGTAGATTCAGGAGCTCAAGTGAATCTAATTAGCTCAGCCTTGGTCAATAAGTTTAACTTTAAGAGGGCTGAAAGCAGAATTCTGATCAAAACCCTAGGAGGGAAAATGATTCAGAGCATATCTTCACTTTCTATTAAAGTTAAATTTAATGATGAATATATGGATATAGATTGTGAAGAGTGGCCAGACCAATTCATGACTGAAGAGTTGATTTTGGGACAACCTTGGCTCAAACAAGGTAAAGTTGTTTTGAACTTTGAGAAAATGAAGCTTAATTTGACCATAAATGACAAAAAGTTTTTAATGTTTTTTC
Source organism: Ceratopteris richardii (assembly GCA_020310875.1). Taxonomy (NCBI): domain Eukaryota; kingdom Viridiplantae; phylum Streptophyta; class Polypodiopsida; order Polypodiales; family Pteridaceae; genus Ceratopteris; species Ceratopteris richardii. The sequence continues at coordinate 133,814,677 of CM035435.1, forward strand.
TGAGTAATGAAGGATAGGAGGTTTATCTAGATGTTCTTGACCCAGATATGGAAGGATTTACTTTCTCAATAAAGGACAGGAACATATTACCAATACCAAGTGCTCAAGCTTCATACAATCAAACCACACAAGAGATCTCGGGAGTAAAAACAACTGGTGAGACAAAAATAAGAAGACAGTTATGGACACATCAACAAAACAGAACTACAAACACATGGAAAAAGGGCACGCACAGATGTTATCCACCAAAACAAGAAGAGGGAATAAAATGGGTATGGAAACCAAAAGAGGCTACAAGAAGTTTGTCTATGAAACATGGATACTTGTATGATACAAAGACATTGAGAGTGAAACATTGTTGGGTAAAAAAATCAGAATTGAGTCAATGGAAGAGAGATCATCCACACTTAACCTATTTTCAGATCTGTGGAACAAAATACTATTAAAAAAAAAAAAAAAAAAAAAAAAGAAAAATGTATCTTAATTTCTATCTAAAATTAAAAGCACAAAAGCAAGATATAGGGAGGGAGAAAGTAACTTATCATGGAAAATCTGTATTATTTTGTTCAAAATTTCCATCATCTTCTTTCTATTTAAGAATTGTTTTCTTTTTTGAGTAAGGAATTGACAATTGAAGAGAGCACATTAGATATCTTGCTACACCTGTATTGCTCACTTAAAAATTGAGTCCTTTGGAAAAAGAAAAAATTGTTTGGAACTTGTCTCTTTCATTTGTTTATATCAGTGACATACCAGAATGAGACAGTATTTTTCTTGTGAATTCTTGTGACTCATGTGGGTGGAGTGTTTTTCTTTTCTTTTATATATAAACACAGGATGGTGAATACAAAAGAATTGACCATTCATGACTTCAAAGCTGACTCAGTAACCTTGTCAAGAGGACATTGGTTCTTGGACAGTGAGACCACAGTGGAGCAGGTGGACCTGGAATCAGATGAAGATACAGAAATTCCAGAAGCAGAAGAAGCAGTAAAAGAACTGAAGGAAATTCTGGGAGTAGTAGGTCAGCACATCTTCACAATAGCAGTGGGAGGTTATAAATACACAATGTTGTGCCACGAGTTTTATAGGTTTCAAAGAACTACTGTCAACGTAAAAAGATGGAAAGCTGTGGGATTGCATAAACTATTGGAGGAACCAATCTTCTTCATTGACTTTGAAAGGGTAGCACAGGTAATGAGCAGTTTGGAAGAAGTTGGAACAAGGAATGATGCTTATTTCAGGTGCAAAGTGAAGAACAAAGATGATCAGGAGGTGCGTATTACCATTAAGGCAGAACATATTAGAGCTGCTTTACAATTTTATCCAATGGGCACCAAACTGGATCAAAGCTTTGTAAAAAAGAATAAGGATACTTATACAGGATATGGAAAGTTCACGGATTTTAAAGGAAAAGAGAATGAAGAATATGCAATCAGAATGTGTTTGCAATATTTTTGTTTTCCCAAGCTGCCTAGATACACCATGCCTCACAAATCAGTAACTCTGTTGATGTTCAACAATAAAGACAAAACCAAACCATTTGGAGTTATGGATGTCTCACCATACATCCATGAACAGTTAAAGGAAGCAGCCAAACATTGGGAGCAGAAGAAATTTATGAATGGAGCCCAGTTTTTGACAAGAATTATTTATCATATCTTGGGTATGGAAGAACAATTGAAATTAGCTCCAGAAGCACAATACTTTAGAAATTTGATGTCAGGAGTAAAAAGTCCTCCCAAAAGGATGCAGGCTAAAGACACAGTGGGACAAACCAGTATGAGGGGAGCTGGGATGAAGAGGAAAATTATCTCTGAAGAAGTAGTGCCTGTTAAAAAGAGGAAAGTGGATCCAAGAAAAATAGAAATGGAGCAGATTGAAGCAACAAAAGAAGAACATGTGGCAGCCCAAAAAGGGGTACAATCCTCAAGTGAACCTCACCCCCCACAGACAAGTAAAGAGCAATTATTTACTTATTTAACTCAGGGAAACAATAAAAGAGCAATGTACGAAGCCCAATATCAGAAAATGCTGGAAGACTATTCCTGCAAGGCTACAGATTGGATACAGGAGGAGGTGGAGCATTATGAAGTTTTACATGAGGAAATGATGGCAACCGAGACTGAAGAAATATTTGTGAAAAAAGAAGTAGAGTTGCTGGCATACTTCAAAGAGTTGCAAGGACCTCCAGAGGCCAGGACTACTGTTGTGGTAAAAAAGAAAGTGCCAAAAAAGCAAGTCCAAAAGAAGAAACTAGTCAAGAAGGGAAAAGAAAAAGCAGTAGCTGAAGCTACAATAGTTAAAGACACAGAAGCAACAGTCATTGAAGCAACTCAGAAGTCTACCACAGTGAAGGAAGTATCAAAGTCTACAGAGCAAGAAGTAGGAGGATCCTCACGATTCTCATCCGATTCAGATAGTGACATTGAGAGTTTTTTGTTGAAAAGTTTAAACTTGTCAATACCCAACACTCCTAATGTAGCTATACAGGCTGTAGAAAAAATGAAGACACCTGAGGATACAAATAAGAAGTCTCAAGAAAGGCAGACTCATGAAGAAACTGTCCAACAGATGAGTGCTGAAGAAGAAAGAAGACTGTTAAAAGGAAAGGCAAGAATGACAGAAGGGGAAAACCAAAGGAGAGATGAAGATAGCTTTGGAGTAGTGAATCTTGGTATAAAGTCAATATGGACCAAGCCTTCACAGACATATTTCAAAATGAATGAAAGTTTAGAGGAACTAGCAAAGAAGGTTATAAAGAGCAGTTCAGATATTCAGCAGAAAGATGCACCTAAAGAACAGGAAATCAAGAAGATAGAACCAGAAAAGAGTGCTCAAGAGGTCTTAGGACAGGTGATAGAAGAAGGAATTATTCAAAGTATAAAAGATGTACTGCAGGAGATAAACAGTAATGAGGAATCTACATACAATGGTGAGCAGGAACAGGAAGAAGGAATAGATTTTATGGATGTGGATGAGCAAGATCATGAATATACAAATAAGGGGAGTGATGATCAAATAAAAGCTTTTCATGCAAATGTATCAGATACAGCTCAAGAAACGGGAAGACAGGAAATGCAGAAAAATGATGATCAGGTTATCCATGTGGAAGATATTGAATTAATAGTAGTTCAAGAAAAATTGGTACAGGGAGAGCAACTTATGGAGGATCAACCAGGTCAGGATGAAAAAGAGCTAGAAAACAATCAGGAAACCCTAGGACAGGGAGAAGAAATGCAAGGTCAAGAAGGAAGGAATTCATTGGAAGAGAATAGAATTTCAAACCTCTCAGATCAAGAAAAGTGCAAAGGACAGAGTATTGGAGTTTGAAGAAGATGATATTAATCAAGAAACAGAGAATGATGTTTCCAGTAATGAAGAACAAGATACATAGATATAGAGGATGAAACAAAAGCAGAGGAAGATGATGAAGGTAAAAGAGATAAGCAAATTGAAATCAGACAAGCAGAAATGGAAGTTGGTTTGGAAAGGATACCCAAGAATATAAGGTCAGCATGTCAAATAATCATGAATAATATTGAACAATTCAGACCATCTAGCAGGAGTATGATCATATCAGGCATGGTGGCTGAATCTGAATTTGAGAAAGGGAGTATGATTATCAAAGAACACAAAAAGGAAAAGGAGCAGATGTCAGAACAACTAAGGTCAATTCAGGAGAAAAATGAAGAGTATGTCAATAGAATAATTGCTTTGGAAGAAATTGAAGTTCAGAAGCAGAACAAAATACAATATTTGGAGGATAAGAGTGTGAAGTTATCAGAACAGAATGCCAAGATGGAAATGGAACTAAAAACCATAGGAGGAAGATACAGAACACTACAAACTTCATATCAAATTTTGATTAGGGCCCATGAAGATATTAATAAGTTGCTGCTAGAAGAAAGTCTAGTAAAAGATGAAAGTAAACCTGCCCAATTGACAGAGGAAGAAAAAGATGAAATGCATAAAGAAATTCAGAAACTCCAAGAAGAATTGAAGGAAGCCAAAGAACTAGAAAAGCAGGCAAGTACACATGCTGCTACAGCTATGAGAGGGTATAACCAGTTGTTTTTGAATATAGAGCAAGAGAGGAAGGATTGGCAGGACAAGTTGGAAAGAGAAAGAATGGACTGGATGAAAGAAAGAGAAGATTTGATAGCTCAGAATAAAAGTTTAATGATGACCTTAGAAGACTTACAGAAACAACTGGAGAAATCAAAAGCTCAGGAAGAGGTTCAAAATCAGGTACATGCAGAAGATACAAATACAAGAGAGTATGAAACAGGAGATGTTGATAGAGAACAGGAAAACTATGAAGCAGTAGCCAAAAGATCTGAGGAAGAGTACACTGAGGAATTTGTTCAGAAGTTGCTGACTAGCAGAGAATCAAGAATGGAGTTTATAAGAAAAATGCATGATGATTATGAGAACCAGATTGTCACATTTGCTTTAAATAAAGGCATCAATCCAGATCAGCACCATTGGGCTGCAGATGGATTAGGAATTCCTTTTTGTATGGTATTGGAAAGCATAAAAAATTATCAGTTAGCCAGAGTGGGATTATCTCCAAATCAATATTTTGAATATGAAGAGGATATTAATGTTACAAAGGAATTATTTGAAAGAGCTAACCCAAAATGGAGGAATAAATGGTTGGATGCTAATAAAGAGTGTAGGAGAATCTGGAAGGAGGCACCTTTGCACTTAAAGATTAACCCAGCTTATTGCCCCGTGGCCAGAAGAAGGGAGTGGACGGTTTTTTGGGAAAGAAGAAAAACAAGGCAGATTCTAGCAAAATGGCTGAACTTTCCAAAAATAGCAGGTCCAAAGGCAGGAACTTGGCCTACTAAAAGTTACATGGTGAATACTACTGAGTCTGTCATATCAAATTATAAAGATGTTAATGACCCTGCTTGTATACTACTTGTCAGAATAATGAGGTTAATTCTAGCTTGTGTAGAGACCTACACTGATACAGATGTCAGAATTTTGAACTACATAGGCTTTAATTCTCCAACAGATGCTCTATTGTTTGATCTAAGTGAGACACCAGACAGGATTTGTTTGATGGCCTACTACAGTAGAATAATATTTTTGGGCAGTCATTTTTTGCAAATATTTGAAGATGCTTTTGATTATGGATTCTTTGAAAGGGAGTCAGAAATTTTTGGAAACTTATCTGTTGTTACAAAAGCAAGACTTACTGCCTATGAAGCTGCTTACACAGAATACTTGAAGAAGGATGTTATAGATAAGCCTGAAGCTGCAGTACAATGGAGGAAAGCCTTGTTTGAAATGGTCAATAACTTGAATGTCACAGAAAGGAAGAGCCATGATTTGGTGTCACAAGTGTACCAAAGGAAGAAGAAATAAAGCTGAGCTCACATAAGGAAGTCTTTTGTCAGGAGCCAAAAGCTCTAGGAGGGGAAGAATGTTGGAAGGTGTATTTTTGGAAAGTATTTTTGATGTAGAAAATTAGTAAAAAGCCAAAAAACTTGTAAAATATTTATGCAATGATTGTAAAAATAAGGAAGAGTCTTCCTTATGTAGTTAAGGACCTCATGTAATTTTTGTAGAATTTTTAGAAACTCTTAGATAGCATATTTTTAGAAAATTAGAGAAAAAGACCTAATTTCAAGTGTGAAAAGGGACACTTGAAAATGTATATAAGTCAATTTTCTCTAATTTGGAGAGGTTGGTTAGTCATTTGCTCATGCTATCAATAGAGAAGAGAGAGTTTCTGCAAAAATCGTGTTTTCTCCTGTTGAGTGTATTTTCTTTGATGTGAGAGCTTGTTTCTTGCTTAATCATGGAGATTTGTGAGTTACATTTGTGTATTACTGAGTGAGTTGTATGAAGGAAGAGGTTTACTGATGTAATGAGTGGAAAAGGACTGAAGAAAGTTCCAGAAATTGTGAAAATCGTCTGAATGTACAGAATCGCGATTGTCTCGTCTCTGTGACATAGGTGATATTTTTCAATTTTGAGTTCATATTTGTATTCTGCTGATAAAATAGCATGGTTTTGACACAAAGATCATAGAAAATGATGGAGATTTGCCTTATATATGGTAAACCCTAGATTTTCTCTTCATCTTCAATTTTTCTCAGCAATCCAGCCATTAATCTCTTATTTCCTTGAATCTATTATCTTGAAGGGGCTGTGGTCTTATGGATATTCCTAGGATTGACAAAATAAAGATGATTTGTTGATTCTTTGTTACTTCATGATTGGAGAGGACAACTTGGAGTCCAAAACAAAACACATAGCCATGAGTTTTTTAGTCATCTTTTATAGATGATACATTTGAAATTTGAATTTGAATTCTCCGTTGGCTCTCACTAAAAGTGGTCCTCCAATCCAAGAGATATTCTCTCAAGTAGAGTCGTGACTTTTCCAACTAACAAACTCCACGAGTTTAGTGATGATTACAAATATTCTCCCAAGTCAAATTGACTTTTACAAATGGTAAAAAGATAAAAGCTTCCTAGCAATGGTTTCCATGGAGCTTCATTTGTACATAAACTCTAGCCAAATGTGTAGGCTTGATGTTTGCAGCAACAAGGTGGTTGTAGGTCCTACAAAGTCTACACCCCACTTGGAGAATGCAGGTCTTCCCATCATGGGTCTCAATGACATCTCATCTTCTTGAAAGGGAATACTGAGCTCTTTGGCACATTTCACATCTCTGCACATAGGTACATGCATCCATATGAAGGGTAGGTAACCAAAGACTTGCAAATAGAAACATGATCATGTCCTGAGTGCCCACCTACAACACCATTGTGTGCATTTTCTAATATCTTGAAATAATCACTTTCTTGTAAACATAATCTCAAGTATCTGTGTCCTCCCCACTTATATAGACTATCACCAATGATGTATAGTCTTGAGCTTGTTGTACTAGAATTCTTTGTCATGCCAAGGTCATCTCCTATGCTCTTAGAAAGGCAACCAGCTGACTACAATCCGGTATTAGAGACACTTGATACAAAGTTGTGTGTTCCACTACAAGTCTGCTAATACAAGATGGATAATTCTTGAGTATCCTATACACATCTACTTCCATGGTTGCCCAATACACACCTAATTGCTTTAATGTATGCAGGGTTCTGTGCTTCGAGTAGTGTCTCCCTAATGCACTTTCATGTGCTAATTGCAACCATTTTTCATGTTCTTCCTCTTCCACACAACAAGTTAAAATTCCTTGATTGTCTTGCTCGTAAATACTTCCTACAAGTATGTGATACTTTTGTGACTTGATTATGTCTTCTTACTTCATTCTTACTATAATGTTCTTAGGTCGAAAAGTTAAGATTGGCACTAATTGCCTAGCCCGATTTAGAATTACTTCAAGGTTGAACAAATACACATTAGGAAGTTCCTCTTACATACCTTGCAGGGATTCTCTTGAAGTGAGTCGCAAAAGTTGATCCACTCAAAGGTGGGTTTTACCTTTCCTAACAACAACTTCAAAATCATATTCCATTAGCAAGAGAATCCATCTTACTAATGTGCCTGTATTACAAGGTTTTTTCACCAAGTATAATAAGGCTTGATGGTATGTAAAAATTTTGAGCTTATTTGCAAGAAAATACTATCAAAACTTTTTTACTACATAGACCATGCCTATTCCTTCTCTTTTAGTGGTAATGTAATTTCTCTTTGCACCGTTCAATTGCCTACTTGCATAAGCTATAGGAAGATCTGTGTTTCCTTTTCATATAGGTTGTATGAGCACACTTCCGATAAAGAAATTGGAGACATCCATGTGGACATGGAATGGCTTATTCCAATTCGGTGTTGTCAAAATAGGGGATGAGTAAAAAATGTTGTTTTACCTCCATAGATTATTCCTAACATTCCTTATTTCATTCAAAATTCATCAAAAGGTTATACAAACGTTTTGCAATGATTGTGTACATGTGGATGAGATGTCAGCAGTATCCACAAGGACCCATAAAGTCTTTTACTTCCTTCATTGTTCTAGGCCTTAGTAATTCTACTATAGCTCTAACTCTATCTTCTGTTGTTGATATTCCATTCTTTGACACAATATGACCTAAGATCTTAGCTTCTCTAACCATGAACACTTATTTTTGTATGTTTAAACACACTTGATATTCTATGCACTTGTCAAAGATTTTTTTGAGCTTTGTAATGTGGGTTTGTCTTAAGTGAGAATGAGTGCAAATGGAATCCATATATCTTGCAAATTCTTTTGCAAGAACTCCTTGAACACATGACACATGAGTCTTTCGAAGGTAGTAGGTGCATTTGTGAGTCCAAATGGCATCACAAAAAATGCAAAGATTACCCATTCTGTAGCAAATGCACTCTTGTGTTGATCTTTCCAAGCAATGGGTACTCCATTATAACCTAAAAATCCATCAAGGAAGCTATGAACTTTCTTGCCTATTACATGTTCTAATCGGTGTTTGATGAAAGGAAGCAGATAGCTATCTCTTATCATGGAAGAATTAACTTTCTTCAAGGTAATACATATACACAATTTTCCATTCTTCTTCACCACAATAAAAATGGGTATTCTCTATGCTCAATTTCAGAGATAAATCCACCTTCTATCAACCTATCGATTTCTTCCTTTATCTTTGTTGCATAGGTGTCATTATATGTATATGGCTTCTAATTTGTGGGCTTGGCTTCTAAAGTCATGGGGATCCTATGAGGACATATGTCTAGATCCACTCCTCTCAAATCCTTGTAACTCCAAGCGAATACATTCCTATATTCTAGTAATAGATTTGTCAATTCTCGTTTTTCTTACTCACTTAGGTCATTTCCTATATATGTGCTCCTTTCCTCATCATCTTCTATCCTCACTACAATTTTGTTGGTTTGCTCTTTGTTATCATAAGCTTCTCCCATGAGTGTTTCTCTCTCCACAAAATTCTCACCATGATTTTTCTATCATCTACCTCATACTTCTTGAAGTTCTCAAGTACTTTGAATAAAGATTCTTCTTCTTCTTGTGTGGAGGGATTTTTTTAATGTTTCTTTTTCTTACTCCCTATGTCTACTTGTGTATCCAACATTACCTCATTCTTACACTCCTTATATTCCTGAGTCTTAGCCTCTATCAAGTATAAGTACTCCTCTTCAGAGTCACAAAATGGATCCATGATGATGGATTCTTTATCCTCATCATGCTCTTCTTTGTATATGTCTAGGCTAAGCTCACATTCCTTGATTATGGGATATAGACGTAATCTCAATGGTAATGAGAATACAAATATATCTTCTTTCAAATATTGCCTATATACTCGTACGCAACGAGGCAATGCAAATAATGAACAAATCTCAAATGAGCAGAGGGAGCTATTGATAGGTTGTGAAAGAATGGTAATTTATTTTTAATAATATTCTATTTGTTCACATATATGTATATGAGTTTCTCTTTAACAATTTGATTTTTATTGCAGGCTTGAATGTTCACAAATATGTGGGCTTTTGGGCAACATATTAGAATCAAAGTGATTGATTCTTTGCGTAAAACAAAGAATTCTAGCATTGTTGCTTCTTTTAAGCAACTATCACCTGATAACTCAAAAGATACGAACGTTATAGATAGCAAACTTGGCTATGTAGGAATAGTTGTTGGTATCTATGAAATATCGTTTCATATATTCAAACAAGTGAAAATAAGTTTTTATTTTTTATGATATAGTGTATTATTTTTTTAAGCACATGATAATGAATTTTTGTTTCTTTAAATTCTTATAGGTTATTTTGAAGATTGAATGGTTTCGAGCTGAGTATAAAGATAATAATTCCATATTGAGAAGGGAATTATCTAGCTTTTGGGCAATTGATTTTTTTAAAATAATGTGATACTAGAGAACCATATATTCTTCCTAGGTATATTGAACAAGAATTCTTTTATAAAAACCTTGATACTCATCCTTGGTGGCAAGTCATCCATGTTCAACCTAGAGGTTGGTCATTGTTTGAACTCTTTATTGTTACAGAGATCGAAGAAAGTCATGTTGATGATTCTTCATCAGATATTGATCTAGTGATATATCAAAGAGAAATTAGCATCATTATATATGACAATGATAATAATGTACTTGATAAAGATAATAATACTCTACATGCTGATTCTATTGATGATGAAGAAGATTTATCAAAAATCGATACTAGTCCATCAATAGATGATGTCATTTATGAGAACATAGATTTAACAATAAAAGAAATAATATAAATCAATTAGAATTGAAGATGAGACTATATTGATGTCTTACCAAAATTATGGTAATAATGAAAACACATAATTTGATTAGATGGTAGATCCTACTCTAGTTATTGATCATTAACTTGAATCATTTGAATGGGTATCAGACAATAGGTTCTCCTTTATTCAACTAGAATATTGGTGAATCCCACCATAGAGATGAAATTTAAACATGTTCTTTTAAGTTAGAACATGAAGCTCGGGGGTATGCCTATAATTTTATATATAGCTTTATTATTGAGGACAAAATATCTCATCTCATGTATATATGCATATGTGTGTGTGTATATGTACTTGTATTCATATGTGTGTGTGTGTGTGTGTTAGTATGCACATATGTATGTTTCATGTGTATATGTGTGTGCATGTGTGTGAAATATGTATGCAAGTGTGTTTATAATTTTGTATGATGTATATGTATGTGTGTATGTATCTAAATTTATTATATATATATATATATATATATATATATATATATATATATATATATATATATATATATATATATATATATATATATATATATATATATATATATATATATGATGTGTATATATCTTTATATGTATTATGGTCCTTGTTGATTCGAATAGCTATATATAGAGGCATAAGGTTGGGAGGAGATACATCTCTTTAATATGTGGTGGAAGGACTAGATGCAATGTGTATATATATTTCAACCATATGGCAAACACATATGGGTATGGAAGTACGAAAAAAGTATGGTTAAAATACCATACATGCATAGAAAAAAAAAAATATATATATATATATATATATATATATATATATGTATGTGTGTGTGTATGTGTATGTATATATATATATATATATATATATATATATATATATATATATATATATATATATATATATATATATATATATATATATATATATATATATATGTAGATATAGATACATGTATATATATGTGTATGAATATGTATGTGTGTGTGTGTGTGTATATATATATATATATATATATATATATATATATATATATATATATATATATATATATATATATATATATATATATATATATATATATATATATATATATATATATATATATATATATATATATATATATATATATATATATAAACCCTAAATATAACAGATAAAAGCAATGCATACCATGCATTATCGCGACGATGTGCCATAAGTATGCAAATCTCTTTCAGGCACCATTTATGGAACCACCCTGTGCCAAATTATGTCTCTAATGTACTAAGAACATATTTCTTATCTCCGTCATCAAACTGTCTACAAAAAGAAAATAAATCATATAAGTGAAACATTAGATATTTATCTCTGTTTATATGTAAAATTTATACTTACTTGCATTTGAAGTGAACAAAACGTAGATAAGAGTCACATAAAGCTCTCATTCTTCTTTTGAACTCCAATCCATGTCTCATATATACTATACTCCCATCAGAGTCTATATCACACTCCAGCCCTAGGCTGCCTATGCATGTCCTCATAGGCACCTCTACTATGCTCTCACGAGGTTGAGGTGATATAGGTGTCCTGAAAATAAAAAGGTGAAAATGAATAAAAACATGTGTTATAATATCATTAAAAATCTTTATTTATGAAACGAAACATACCTATAAGCAGATAAGTGTCTTCTTGCATATGGAGCTATAGAAGAGCCTTCCTCTGGCCAATGGGGCTGCATTTGCATGGTGAAGTCGAGTTCCTCATCAGGCATGTTTGCATACTCATGCATGACAACCCCTAAGGAATTTGGGAGAACTTTACCTCTCATAATATTTTTTATGAGGGTAAGTTTCGCCTTTCTCCCCCTAGCACGCATAATATCTATACATATAAAACAAAAGGGATTATATATATATATATATATATATATATATATATATATATATATATATATATATATATATATATATATATATATATATATATATATATATATATATATATATATATATATATATATATATATATATATATATATATATATATATATATATGTGTGTGTGTGTGTGTGTGTGTGTGTGTGTATGCACATATGTGTATATATGTATGTATGTGTATGTGTGTATGTATATATATGTGTATGCATATGTATGTGTGTATGCATGTGTATGTGTGTATGCATGTGTATGCATGTGTGTATATTTTTGGTGCATTTTACCCAAGACTACATGCTTTATATGCTTGATATTATGATAATTTGTAAGTCACATGTATAGTCATGCGAACACCTCTTGTAAAAGAGGACATTTTATCTCTTGTAATTGTGAAAAAGAAAAAGGAAAAGAATGGCTTACCTCATCCATGATGTAAAAGCAAAGTTGTGGCTCTAACTACCTAAAACCACAAATTAGTGAGATGAGGGAATATTTCCTAACTTTGGGGATCACTTTTAGGTGGATCCATTCGAATTCAAAACTCCCTCCAAGAATGGCTATAAAAAGAGCAAGAAGGAAGAGGCGAATAGCAAGCCTTGTACGTGACCACTTCATGTCATTTTCTAGAGATTGAAGAGCTTACTCCATAGCTCTATCATTCTATTCCCATTCTGCAAATGTTCATTTCCAATGTGGTTGTAATCATATGTTAATTTATACATTCATCATTCTCTACTTCTCTGTTTTGTTCTCTGTTATACTCACTCAGACTAGTAACTTCAAAAGCTCATAACTCAAGCTACACTGATCCATTTTCAGTGTTTTAATGTGTGTTAGATAGCTCTCACCGTCAAGTTTTTTTATATACATCTTCATGGTCATTGAATATGTAATATGGGAGAAATCTCGATTTTACTGCTCACTAGTCTATCTCTACAGAGCCCCGAGAATGGTGGGCATGTTCCAGATTTTGTAAAACGTTTTTCTCAGTCATTAGTTGATCATTTGAAGTGTTTTTACTTGGATTAGAAATCTTGCTAAGTCCATTTGCTATGTCCAAAAGGAAGTTTTCTAATTCCTACCAGATTGAGAGCACTGTTCATCTTTTCCAATAGGTGTATGTACAAAAATAGCAAGTTTTGGGAGCTAGTCATCTTGCAACTATTCTGTCTTGAGTTAAACTTTTGAGATACATGTTCCAAACTACTTGGCTGATATTTTGGTGGATTTAGGAAGCTCAAAGGGTCTACTAATCAACTCGGAAGTTCAGTTGGCTGGTGTGAAGGCGGTTGTAGCAGCACCAACTCATCTTTGGATTGCATCCACCATCTCTCTTCATAGTGGTATCAGAGCATAGTCAAGCAACATGGGAGATGGATTTCCATCAACAATTGACAAATTGGATGGAAACAACTACCCAACATGGTATCTAAGGATGGAGGCTTACCTTCAAGGGAGGAATCTATATGGATTCATATCCGGAGATGAAGCAATGCCAACCATGATGAACAAAGGGCAAACATCACATGAAGAAGTGGAAGGACTTTCAAATTGGTGTTCGAAGGATGCACTTGCAAGGTCCTATATTCTAAACTCAATCCCTGATTTTCTTTTACCTCATGTCAAGGGATGCAAGACATCAAGGGAGACCTCGAATGCACTTGCTTCTTTCTTCTCCTCCAACACTCGAGCAAGGAAGAACCAATTGTGGATGGAGTTCACAACAATGAAGAAAAGCTTGAAGCAAAGTGTGACTGATTATGTCACAAAGATGAAGGAGATTTTCAACCAACTTGGAAGCATTGGAGAGGTAATTGAAGAGGAACAAATCATTAGACAAATCGTAAATGGAATCAAAGCAGATGAAAAGTGGGATTCATTCACAACTGCCATGGATTTATACATGGATATGCATGTACCCGACCTCAACACACTCATGGGCCAACTCTTCACTCATGAAGCAAAGATTAGCAAAGGTGTTGAGTCCTCAAGAGGTAATCAAACTTCTGCCTTATATTTTGATAAAGCTAAGGTCAAGGACAAGTCAAAGAATAGGAAGAATGAAGATGAAGGTAGCTCTTTCCAAGCAAACTTTGCAGGTAGAGGAAGAGCTAGAGGAAGAGGCAGAGGTGGAAAGCAAGGCAGGGGGAGATTCCAATCATCTCAACCTTGCAATATATGTCTTATCTAATCATACTACTGAAGAATGTTTCAGGAACCCAAGGAACTCAAGACAAAGAGGATTCAATAGAGGTGGCTATGGATCAGATAGAGGCAAATACAATGGAGGCTACAACAACAACAATTACAAAAACAACAACTATCAAAGTGGCCATAGAGGAAGAAGAGATTACAATAACTATGCAGAGGACCAAAGTCAAGAAGATTCATTATTGATTATGAATCTATCAGTGAAGAAGGTTAAGGATGATGATCACATATTTTACATTGATTCGGGATACTCAAACCATGTAGCAGGAAATGTGGCTTTACTTTCTGATTTGGAAGATCCTCATAACAAGCATGAAGTGCAGAGAGGAGATGACACAAAGCACTCAGTGGAGAAGATAGGTAATGTGAAGACATCATATGTGAATATGAACCTCTTAAGCAAAGTCTTGTATGTCCCTACAATTACCAAAAATTTAGTAAGTGTTGGGTAGATTGTTGAAAAAGGATTGCAGGTCAGATTCAATCGATTTGGAGCATATGTTGAGGACCCAAGGCAAGGATTTAGAAGGATTTCCAAAGGGGAAAAGACAGGAAGGCTTTTCACTTTTGAAGTGGAAGATACAAAGAACATAGCTTTGCTTAGCTATGGATCTCAAACTCTCACAGAGTTGGAGATATGGCGCAAAAGGCTTGCTCACATTGGTGAGAGGACACTCAAACAAATTTGAAGGGACCAAAGTGTACATGGTTTGCCTAATATCACAAGGCAACACATGATTTATGAGTGTGAAGCTTGTCAACTTGGCAAGGCTCATAGACAACCTTTCAATAAGAAGGGATATGCGTATCAAAATCCTTGGGATCTAGTGCACACGGATGTGTGGGGTCCAAGTAAGGAGCCATCTATATCAGGGTCAAGATATTATGTGTCTCTCATACCAAAGAAAAGGATGAGAGCTTGGAAAGATAGCCAAGAGAGAATGAAAAGGTAATAGTCTAAGAAAATGAGTGAACTTGAGGAAAGATTAAGAGAAACAAAAGCCAAGATACTCAAAATTGCCTCTCAAACACACTCTCACCAAGGAAATAATTAGGGGTGAATATTAGCCCAAAGCCAAATATTTAGAGAAATCCATAAGTTTTTTCTATATTTAGTGAGTAGGAAACTTTTAAAAATAGCCCTATTTTCAACAAACCCTAGTTCTAACTTTTAGAACTTTAGCCCTTTGTGCTATACATGCAGCATTCATCAGTCTTCAGTTTCGCCACTCGCGAGTCACCATATTTCTTTGGAGTCCACTGTCGATCGTCTGCAGGCGCCTATGGCTATAGGTACGAGAGAGAGAGAGAGAGGGAGGTGTTGCTTGGATATCATTGAGAGCTTAAATTCCATCGGTCTCTTCCGTTGGTCTCTAGTTGATAGTCAAAGAAATTTGATCCGTCGGTTTAATTACAGAGAAAAGTAGTTTGTTTATCTTTGCCTATCATTTGATCTGATGGAAATAAAGCAGCGGATGAAGTTTCCCTTTAACACTTATACACAACAAGTATCTGGAACTCGTTTATTGTTACTGAACTTAGAATCTAATGAAATATATGTATGTTGTGCGTGTGTGTGTCAGACACACAGAGAGAGAGAGAGAGATATTAACACTGATGCACAAGAAGTATCTAGAACTCATTTATTGTTAGTGGACTTGAAAGCTACTGAAATATCTGTATGTTGTGTGTGTGTGAGAGAGAGAGAGAGAGCTGATATGATTTTAAGCTTTTCGCACATCTGCCAATCTACTTGAAAATGAATGGTATTCGGCAGATGTTGTGAATGCCCTTGTACACATCGATATGGGAGGGAAACAATCTCAACACATCAAGCTAGAAAGGAACAAGAAAAATTTACGCTTGTAGGTTAACTACCAGAACGCCTAGCAGGTGATAGAGTCCGTTGAAATTTACAGAACATAGAAATCTCACCATTCTCACTCTAAGAATGTAGATGCATTACCTGCGGTCAATTAGAAAACGAAAACTTGCTGCTCTAAGCATTCTTATCTTCAAACGATATACAGTAAATGAAGCAATGTTTTCAAAATATCATGCGTTTGTACAACTAAAACACGGTATTGATGAGAGAACTTCGTAGCTGTGGTGGGGAAACAACAATATGTCGTTGATCATCCATATATGTATATTTGAAATGCATATTTGAAGGAACATTATGCGTCATAGCTAGAAACTGATAGTGGAGTTCAGAAACTTCTTTGTCTAAACGTATGAAGAGAGGGAAGGGTCAATGGGATATAGGAAGGACTTTTAAAATAGATTGGATAACAAAGTTTCCTTTTATTGAGCCTTTGATAATTGAGGGTGAAGAAGAACCAAAATTTGCCACTTGTATACCATGTAGTTGGAAATAAGGTAATCAAGTCAAGTTACAATTGAAATTAGATACCATTGAAAAACATGTGGGTAAAATGTATGAGAAAGTAGAAGTAGAAGGGAAAATGGAAAACATTGTTAGATGGAAAACAAAAGATGAAGGTAGGCATCTACAAAATGTAGATGCCTATAATTCTCATTTATTGCTTTTGGAGCAAAGTAATGAGAATAAAAGATCCTTTATGCATCTTTTTGAGAGAAAGATCAAATCAGATAATGAAGCCATATTAATGCAATTTTCAATTGTGCTACATATCTTGTCCATTGGAAAACCAATGTCTGATTATCCTAAGTGGAGATTTCCATTGAATTTCATTGGATTATGAATTCAAATTTTTCCGACACAATATTGGACAGAATCTACAGGATGGGAATTTGCAAAAGCAATGGGAGAGGTAATCAAATCTAACTTGAAAAAAAGTTTATCAAATGCTACTTTTATTTCTATTTCCCTTGACGAAGTGACAGCAAGGGATTGCACTTCTTGGGTATGTATCCATGCATATATTGTGGAGAATTATGCAAGAAAAGCCAAATTTATTGGTGCTTTTCAACTAAAGGGAAGTGCAACTTCTAATTTGTTGGTGCAACTTGTTTTAGATTCCATTTCAAATATTGGAGGGATGTCAATTAGTGATATTAATCAAAAGATAGTATGCATTGGTGTTGATGGATGCTCAGTTATGCATGGTCTTAGAAATGGATTGTGTGTTCAATTGCAACAAAACTATACACCATATGCTTTAGGTATACATTGTATGTCTCATCGTACAAATCTGGCATTTAAAATTGTGTCAGAATTTGTTTTTGTACAAAAAGTTGAAGATCTTGTACACCAGGCATATGCTTTCTTTTCAAAAATTCCTAAGCGTATTAAAGAGTTTAAATGCTTCTCTGATGGGATACGTAAGTGAAGAAAAATGAAAAAAAATATTGACACTAGATGGATTTCACTTATTGGACCTATAGAACATCTTTTTGAAGAATATAAATCAGTCATTGGTGTGGTCAATATTATGTCTTTAAGTATAGGAATACAAAAAGGAAAAGCTCATACTTTTTTGCAAATGTTAAGTGATGTGGAAACTCTTCTCTATCTTGGTAAAATGTTACCATTGTTAAGAGAAATGAATAATTTGATAAAAGTTTCTTAATCAAGAGATATTTATGTAATGGAATATGCAGTAGCAAGAAAAATGACATCAGTGGGACATCAGGTTTTGATTCGCAAGAATTTATCGAGTGGGAATCGTTGCTACAAGTTGGTGTAGAAGATAGTTTTTTGCAATACAATAAGAAAGGTTGGTTGTGCATATTTGTGAAAGATAAGCAGATTCCTCTTTATGTATCATGAAAAAGTCAAGGAGTATGCATCAGGAAAAACGCTAATCAAACATTCTTTGCTATCCTAGTGGGTGTAAAACAAGGCTTAAGATCCATATGTAATCAATTGACTTCTGAGATCAGAGAGAGATTTCCTCGAGATGAGCTCTTAGAAGCAATGGCCATAGTTCATCCTTTATATTGGAATCATGCAAAAAACAAGAGCTTACTAACAAATGACTTTAAAAGCAAGGTCCAAGTATTATCCGATCATTTTGGAAAGAATGCATATTTAGGAGATAGGATTCTAGAAGGAATTATAAATCCAAATCTAAAAAAAAAACAATATGGGATATTTGGACAAACTATGTGGGAGCAATTTGAATTCGTCAAAGATCCTTCAAATCCAGGTGCAATGACAAAGCTATGGAAAAAGCTCGATATATCTCTATTCCTGAAGGAATCTATGTCAGATTATTTTAAAGTAACAAATTTGTGTCTAACAATGATCCTTGGATCCGTTGGAGATGAACGTCTATGGAGTAGCTTAACTTTCATAAGAAATGCAACGAGAAATAGATTGAATAAAAACTTGGATACATGTCTTAGATTGTTTGTTTCTAAGAGTGACCTTGAAACTTTCCCTTTCGAAGAAGCTTATGCCATATGGAAAAGTCAATGTCAACAAAGAAGTGAATGTGTAGTATCAGGCCAGAGGAAACACATGGAGGATGTTGAACCTTCTAATATTTTTCAAATCCACAGATACTGATTATAAAAAGGTAACTTTTTTATTTGATTTCTTTTTGAATATTATGGTGAAGTATAATTTATACTAATGTTTCTTATTGTTTTGACAGGTTTTGAATATATCGAGGACTTCAATATTTGTCGATTTTTGTTTTTTTATTTTTTTTTAATATCTGAAATGATGAGATTCAAAGTTTCCTATTGTTCAATGTTCATGCCTATTTATGTATCTATGTATGTATGACTCATGCATGTGCCATGCTTGCATGTGTGTATGTTTGTATTCATGTATTCTTGCATGTATGTATGTTTGTATTCTTGTATTCGTGCATGTATGTATGTGTGTATGTACATATGGATGCATGTGTGATGCATGTAATATGTATGTGTGCATGTACATATGGATGCATGTGTGATGCATGTAATATGTATGTGTTATGTATATGTGTGCATGGGTGATTCTTGCATGTGAGATGCTTACATATGTGCATGTTTTTATTCTTGTATTCGTGCATGTATATATGTATGTTTGAAATTCGAGAGTATGTGTGATGCTTGCATGTAGATATTATGTTTTTATTCATGATTATATGTGTGTATGTATGTGTGTACATTGAACAATCCTTTTAGAGGACTTGAAGGCTTGCACATTGAACTTCTTGGAATTTGGGACCTATCTCTGATAAAAAATTTGGTAATCTAATGTTGTTTCCAAATAGATGTGTGTAGAAGTATGTATGCACGTGTGTGTATGTGCAAGTGTGTGCAAGAGCTAGGTATGCATATGTCAAAATAAATCGAGATAGGTATGCATATGCATGTGAGGATAGGTTGCTAAACTAGACAAGTTTACAAGAAGTTTGAAATTGTTTCCCACAAGAAGGCATTGAAAAGAACCCAGGTAAGGTAATTGTGTGTGTAGCATCTCATATCTGGTTGCTTCATCTTTTGGGTCATTGTTACATATGCTTCTTGATTGTTATAATGTTGTAGGGAAAAGATGGCCAAATTATTACATTGTGGATTTTTATAAGGTATTTTTTGAAGAAAAAGGTTCTGCCATACGTTCTTTTTTAGCTTGGTTGTGTGAAATATATGTTTATGTGTACAAGTGTATGTATGTACATGTGTGCATGTGCATGTGTGTTGTTGCTGGAATGTATATGTGTGTGAAATATATGTTTATGTGTACAAGTGTATGTATGTACATGTGTGCTACTGCTGGAATGTATGTGTGTGTGAAATATATGTTTATGTGTACAAGTGTATGTATGTACATGTGTGCACGTACATGTGTGTTGCTGCTAGAATGTATGTGTGTGTGAAATATATGTTTATGTGTACAAGTGTATGTATGTACATTGTGGTTTAGTATAGCTACTGGTGTTTGCTTCAAGTTGTACAATGTACTTCATTTCTTTAGGTGTACAACCAAATAAAGCTACTTTGTTGGGCATGCTGAAAGCATGCAGTACTTTATGTGGTATTCAGAGCCTCAGATCAGTGCATTTGCATATTGTTGAAAGGGGTCTAGAAATGGATATGGCAGTAGGGAGTGCATTAGTTGATGTTTATGCTAGATGCAAGCTTCTAGATGATGCATATGCAATATTCATGAGGCTTCCAGATAGAAATTTCATGACATGGGGTGGTCTTATTTCTGGCTTCTTTGAGTGTGGAGAAAATTCAAAGGCATTTGACCTATTCAATGAATTACTTTTTGAAGGCATACAGCCAAGTGTTGTTACAAGTTTGTGTGTCCTGAAAGCTTGCAATAGAAGTGTGGCCATAAAAGAAGGTCTTTTAATCCATGCTCTGAGTTGTGAGATGGGCTATGAGTCAGATCAGGCCATAGC
The DNA here is from genome assembly GCA_020310875.1 of Ceratopteris richardii. Lineage (NCBI taxonomy): Eukaryota > Viridiplantae > Streptophyta > Polypodiopsida > Polypodiales > Pteridaceae > Ceratopteris > Ceratopteris richardii. The sequence goes on from CM035435.1 coordinate 133,835,364, forward strand.
AAACACTCTTGTTAAATTTTTATTCGAACATTGGAGATTTAATTTCTCAACAAATAATATTTAATTGTTTATCAAGCCTAGATGTAGTGTCTTTTGGAGCATTGATAAACATTATGCCAACCAGGTATGGAAATCATTTGCTCTCAGCCTTTTTGATGAAATGCAGAAGCAGGGATTACTACCAGATAGGATCACAGTACTGAGCTTATTGAAATCATGTACTAATGTAGGGTCTGTGGGACAAGGCTAGCTACTACATAAGCAGATTGTAATGAATGGTTTAGAGATTGCGACTGTGGTGAATAATGCCCTGGTGGACATGTATGCCAAGATTGGGGGTCTACATGAAGCACAACAGCTTTGTGCTAAACAACCCACTTTTGATGCAGTAACTTTCACTTCAATTATTGGAGGAAATGAATTTGAGAGGGATTCAACAGCTCTGAAACATCTTATAAGGGATGTGAGCCAGATAGGCTGTGACCCTGATAGTGTTATGTTTGCTAAGTGTTCTTAGTGCCTATGGTAGCACAAGCTTATTGCATGAGGGATATGACCTCTTTACATCTATATATGAAAGAGATTTTTTGATTTCATATCAGGACTATTGCAGCACAATTGTTGATCTTCTTAGGCGATCTAGGCAGCTGCAGACAGCCAAAGATTTGTCTTTAACCATGCCAGTAGCCCCAGATGTCATAAGATTGACATCTTTGGCTACAAATTCTAAGACTTGCTGCAATGTTACCTCGCAAGCACAGATTTTATGAATATATAGAGCTTCATTACCTAAAGCTTTCCTGATTAGGTATTGCAATAAGCTACCTGATTTCAGTATTTTGGATCCTTCGCTTTTTTTTTATGGCCCTTTTGGGGGTGTATTTGGTGTCAGCTCATTGGCTATAAGATTAACCATACTCAAACCAAGGGTCAAGAATAAGAATGTTGTATACATGGGCACAACCTCTCTCCAAATCCATTTCATTATGAGGATGCAGCTGTACATGTCGATGCTATCATTGATCCCTTGAGCTCAACAGGTATCCTTTCAACTCTGATTCGCTTCCAATCTTGTCCTGTGGCTATATTCTATAACATGCCACCCACTCGAACTTTGACAATGAATTTGGATGTCCCTGAACCAATACATGCATAAACACACATAGATACAAACATACAAACTTACATACATACATACATGTTGCATATTGAATGTGTGCATAAGTATATACGTATATACATGAATGCATGCAGAGACACATACAAGCATAATCGTAGACACTTAACTTTTTTCTATAGAAGCGTAATTATATCATCACCATAGGGTACAGAGTTGGCGTTACTGGCTATAGTATTACACCTGGTAGAATATGGTTCTTCGCTTCATATGAAAACTGCTATATGATCCCCATTAATGCAACTACATTAGCAAAGATCCCCGATAGAAGCGTCATGACATAGCCGCTACATTAGGAATTTAGGAGGGTGCACTTCTGTTTCCGATAGAAGCGTCATGACATAGCCGCTACATTAGGAATTTAGGAGGGTGCAGAAGATGAAATACAATACCTGAGCTGCAAGAAGCATGCAGAAGTTGAAATACAATAGCTGACGTAGAAGATGAAAACTTTCATTGCATTTCTGCCTTTGGTTGAATACTTACAGAGATGCCTCCTCAAACTGCAGCAAAGTACCCACCATGTGATAGGTTAATCACTTGACCCTGCGCCAGTATATGAACCTTTCCAGTCCTTGTCCAGTCCATGTAATACGAAAAGCCTTTGCACACGCCTAAGCCTTCCGCTATGCATATATCAGCTAGCTACCCCATCTCGTATGTTGAATAACAATCAGATGACTATTATCTGATGCACTTTAATCAGATGACTATTATCTGATGCACTTTAATCAGATGACTATTACCTGACACAAATTTTCAAAGAAAGAAAACTATATTTTAACTTCATGAATCAGGCATCTATCTGAGTAAAGCATCAACGACTGTAATAAGACATCAACGATCAAACACAGACATTAGTGACAACAAAGAAAATGTCTCTTTCTTGATCACTACGCCTTTCATTTTGCTTCATTATCCTGTGTAGCATACCATTCTCACACACCAAAGAAAATGTTTAGTACATTAAAATACGGTGAATAGCTTGTAATGAGTATAAGTACTGTACAAGTGGCATATAGAATAGTTTGCTTGTAAAAGCTTGTAATGAGTATATTAGTTCGCTTTTAAGAAAATACAAGACGTGAATCTACAATATGAGAAAATTTGAAAACTACGATAGTACCGGCATATGAGCCTCTTACGAGCTCCATCTACTGCTACTATTAGCCAGTACTCAGAAGCGTATCTAGAGAGCTTTGTACAGCAGCGTTGCCATCCTGTACATGCACAGAAGAGTTCCCAACTCAATGGTACTCCACGGAATGGCTACGTGACCTCACAGAAACAAGATCCCAGAGCCGTGATGCAATCCTACCAAGAGTATCAGGGAATACACGGCCTAAGAGTCCCCTACTTCCAAGCCCAGCATCTGCAGCTGTCGGAGACATGCAGGAATGTGCTACACCGGACCCGATGACGGATTCTTGAAATTTTTCGCTTCCTGAGACACTGCCATCTTCGTAATTCAGGGGCAAAACCTGGTTAGTCCTACGCTTTGTAGAACGAAGATATTGATGTGGCCTTTCACAATTTTTTCCTTCAAAATCAGGTGAAGCAAAAGCGAAGGCTGTGAACGATGGAGCTTCAGAGGTCATCTCCATGGCGATTGTCTGGCTGTGGTTGTGAATCTCGCCTTCGGGGAAGGAGGATGAAACTTCATGTTGCAGAGCGTCGCTATGCGGATCCGTGGTAAAGTTCTGTTTCTGTTTCATGGTCCTGAAAAGACGCTTCCTGCACCTTGTTGACGCTTTCCTTGCTATGGCAATGGGCACATCCTGTATATCACAAAGGAATCGAGAACCAGAATCCAGAGGTACGTTTGCATTCGCGTCTGAAGGCCCTTCATCGTTCGGAACCAATTCCTCACTCGAAACAGTTATCTGGTTCCACGATGCCGGACTTTTCTTTGCACTTTGCTCTAGCGCATCTTCGTCGGCGTTTGTTTTCTTTTTCTTCTTCTTTTTCTTCATTCTGTCCCCTTTCAGAGGGATGCTCTCGACCACATCGAGAATGTCGTTAATGATGTCCCTATTTGGAGAAGCGGTCCATCTTTTCCAATAGCAGGCGTAGCAGAAAAAACATCCACAAATTACACCCGCTTTGCACTTGCAAGGGGCCAACGAACTGCTCATCGGCAGATCATCTGCTATTATCGACGCCAGCGGACTGGATAAGAGGGAAGAAGAGGTAAACTCCTGCCCTTTACCTGCCTTTGGATAGGCCGATCTCCAAGGTTTCCATGGAGAATCGAATACATCAACAGAAACAGCAGAGCTAGGGAGTGAATTGCGCCCGATCAAGAGCAGGTAGATTAGGATCGCCTTTTCCTCACATGACAAGGAGGAAACTAAGCTCACAGCAGCCTCTGGTAGAAATCGCGGGGAAAGCAGGTACTGCTCAAGAAGTTTTCCATCAGAAGTTGTATGTGATGCCTTGGATTTGAAGCGACCGAGAGATGGGCTCATGATTCATCGCAACGCGGACGAAGGTGAGAACACTGAGAAGCCACGGAGAAGCGAAAACAAAAGGGAAAGACGCTGATGCACGACATTCACGAAAGGCCAAGCGAATGGAGAAATGATAAAAGCGCTGTAGCTTAACTACGCAGACAGCAGCAGCGACGACATGCTCAGACCGCAAGCCGTGCCATCACCGAAATGAAGCCGAGGTCGACCGCAGCTGTATCCCGCAGACCAAGTCGCAGGTTTTTTTTTTAATATTGAAATAAAAAATAACAAAAAAAAAAAAAGAAAAATTCTGTCTGTTCACTCAGAAACCTACCCAATCCGCTAGTGCCACGTCTCAGCTATATGGGCTTGAAAGATTCTCGACATGTAATAAAATAACTTGAAAGATTCCAAGCAGACAGCTTTCAGCCTTTGTCCTTTTCATAGAAGAAGCACATGGTCTTGCGCCTAACTTCCAATTTCAAAGATTTCTTTTCAACAAATATTTGGCAATGCAATAAGAAAGCACTCCAAATATTTCAACAAATTTCAAGATGCCAAGAAAATCGAGGATCTTTGTAGACACAAATTACAATATAAGACGAACTTGACTCTTGTGAAGGACTCTTGCAACACGGGTTTGAAAAAAATGAATATGTCAACTTTTGATGTTGACCAACTACACAAAAGCAATGAACAAGATATGTGTAGTAAGTTCAACAAAGAGAATTGAAGCAACATATGTATCGTAGTCCAAGAGCTCTTGCTCATAAGGTTGATGCTTTCGCCTCTTTTGACTACAGGCATGGATTCAACCCTTGGGGGTAATAGTTGAAGGACATTCCTTATCCACAAGAACTGGTGAGAAGCAAACCAATCCCTTTGGGGAATTCACAAGCCTTCTGGCATTTGTTGAAATCAGTCTGCTAGTCTTGCCTTAGAGTCATCCCTATATACTTCCTTTTGTTATTCCTACTAGGTGCTAGGAACTCAACCCCTACTTTGTGGGATTCAAGGTGTGCCATGGGTGCTATGCCCTTCACTAATATTGTACTTTCCCATTAAGTCAAGCGATGAGGAAAATGTATAGTAAAATGTATAGTACGTTCACTTAAGACAAAGTGACTCTTGATTTGGAAAGAGAAAGATCCTAGCCTTCTCAAGAAATTACAAAAAAAAATAGGGTTTAGTGCATGTAATGGGGATGTCATTGAGAATATAAAAAATTCTGGGTGTAATGTGTTAAAGGATGATAAGGCTTTCAATCTTTAAAGTCATACCAATGGGATTTGAAATCTCAATGTATCAAAGATGGATTGGGTTTAAGGTTGCTTCAAGAGACCTTATTTAGATTTTATGCTCTTCAACCTAATATCTCTCACTAGCTTTTAATGTTAAATCATTATATTTTGCTTAGCTTAGCCTACTTTATGTCATATTGGATGCCTTCACATGAGAATCTTATCACCTTATAATATTAAGTTCACGCATGTTAGGTTGTTTGGTTGGGCCTTTTGCCTCTTGAGGCATGGGTAAGCGTTCAACCCCTTCCTATGGTAGGATACTTTTGAGCCATGGGCCAATGTATTGCCTCCAGAAAGAATGAAACCAGCTTCCTCCATGCAATTCTTTTGAAGCTTCACTTTCGGGCAATCTAACTCCCACTTTGTGGGATATCGAGGGGGGTTCCCATGGGTACTATGCCCATGTACAATCCTTCTTTCAATCAATTGAAGCAAGGGAGATTTGACTTTGGCTGAAATTCCTCTTAAAAGGAAAAAAGAAACATAGAATGTCAAATCATTATATTTTTCCTAGCTTAGCCAACTTCATGTCATGTTGGATGCCTTCACATAAGCTACTTATCCACATTGTTACCTTTTCTACTAGGTTTCTTTGGGGTCTGATACTACTTCTCCCAAAGTTAGTAAGGTAACATGAGAAATTCATTTCTTCCCTAAATATCAATGAGAATGGATGGTCTTATAGTTTGATTTCTAGTGGGTTAAGATTTTTGTAGTTACAAAAAAAAATGAAGGACTATTTTCTTGCCCTTTTGTGTTTTCTCATGTTCATTTTCTATTAGTTTGCTAGTTATGACTGTTTTGTATGATAAAATCTAAATAAAAATCTTGAATTCTAAGATAAATGTCATTGGGTTTTCTAGAAACTCTTGTTCCTTGCCTTTAATTGTACTAATCAAGCTTCTCCAAAGTCCTAGCCTTATCTCTAACCCTACAAGTAGTTTTATGTAATATTTCAAGTCATAAAACTATAGTTTTTTTTATATACTTTGAAGTTTTTTTAATGAGTGAATCAATCAAAAACGAATTTTATTTTAGATTATCAAGGGAATCGTAATTAAGTGAATCTTGAAGTTAATTTTAGTTTTTATTGAAGTTTATTGGAATGGTAATTTTATTTTTAATTTGAACTTTTACCTATTTTTGAAGATTAGGGTAAAAAAAGAGCAAAAAAACACTACAAGGAATAATGGGGTGTAGCGAAGCCCCCAATAAGAAAACGTGAGTAGCATCACTTATGCGACACTATTTCCACCTAGCATTGCATAAGTGATGTTCAAGAGAAAAAAGAGTCAATCTCATAAGTGATGATTTCACTTGCTTAAGCGATGATTATAAATACCATCTCTAGGAACGTTCCACATAAGTGACGCTCCAAGTGACATGGGAACACTCCTTGTGATGCAAAATCATCGCATAATTGGTGGCCTACAAATACAAAAAAAAAATGATTGTTCTCAGCACAAATCTGACAAAAGAATGAGCTCGAGAGCGAGAGAGCGAGAGAGAGAGAGAGAGGGTGAGAGATAGGGTGCTAGGAGCACACTCTCACGCAGACACATTGGGGTATGTACACACATGTGTACATAAACATACTCATACATTCATGCATAGACACACATAGAGATACACACAAATATATACATACACATAGATACACACACATACACTCACATTCATACATACACACACATACACATATACACACTCACATACACACATACATGCACATGCATACACACACATACACTAGGTTGCATTATTAATTATTCAGCAATTCAATTATTCATGAATAATTGCATAATTTTATGTTGAACCTTTATTACTCAACTGAATTATTTCCTGCCATATTAGCTTATTCAGACATCAGCGAATAGTTTTTGCATAGAAATTTAGAACTAATTTGATCGAAAACTTTTTCGATCAGTTTTCGATCAAAAAGCTTTTGATTGAAAAGTCTTTCGATCAAAAAATATTTGTTCAAATAATGTTTTTTAAAAGAATTCCCTTAGAATGATCTAAGTTGCTTTGTTTTTTGAAAACTTGCAGTGTTGTACAAAGAACAAGGAATAAGCTGTTGTTAAAAATATTTGGTCTTTTGATAGTAAAAAATAAAGAAAACAAAGAATATATATATATATATATATATATATATATATATATATATATATATATATATATATATATATATATATATATATATATATATATATATATATATATATATATTTATTTATTTATTTATTTATTTGTTTGTTTATTTATAATTGTGAGTTATAAATAATTGTGACTTTTTTATTCAAGATTGATTCTTACTGCACAATACTATATGTATGTGTGTGTATGATTGTGAGTAAAAATATATTGTGATTGTTTGAATCAATATTGATTCTTACTTCATAATAGTATGTGTATGTGTATGTCTGTGTATGGTTGTGAGTGAAAATCTATTGTGATTGTGTATGTGCATGTGTATGTATTGTATGTATGATTGTGAATAAAAACTATTATATATGTTGGAAAATATTTTAACTTGTTTTTTACAATTCAAGGGTTGAGAAGGTTGCAAAAGGACTGACGAATAGTGTGAAGGGTGTTGAAAAACATCCTATTTCACCTGCAAACACAATTGTTGAAGGTGATGCAGATGGCATTGAAGATGGTGATATTATTCATGTTCCTATTTGTGTTGCTGTTCCTACAGTACCTACTATAGAGCAAATTTGTTGGGATGGCAGAGATGCTCAGGCATATGCATTGATAGCCTTGTCTATCAAATGTGCCATTAATCCTCACATTCAAATTGCAGAATAGCTAAGGATGCTTGGGATACACTTACCACTTTATACCAGGCAAGGAATGAGGCTCATGTTGCCTATCTCCGAAAATAGTTGGAAAGTGAGCACATGAATGAAGGAGACTCCATGGATAGTTTTCTCACAAAGATCTAAGATTTGAAGGAAGAGTTGATTTTTGTTGATCAAGTTTTGCGTGACAGTTCACTTGTGCAGACTGTTCTGAATGGTCTTCTTGATTCATATCAAAGTTTTGCTTCTACTCTTCATTTGATGATGAAAGGTAATCCAAATGCCTTTACATTTGAGGAGTTAGTCTCTGTTCTGTTGCAGGAAGATCAGTCTAGGCAGACAGGTCCATCATGTGTGCTTCAGATCAAGCTTTCCTGGCTAGTTAGAAGGGAAAAGGTAAATGGAGCTCTTCTAATAGTAAGTAGAAATCTACTAATTCTATACAATCAAAGAAGGAAGACAGAGACAAGAAGAAAATAGAAAAGCAGAAATTATTTTTCAAATACTATAAAGGAAATGATCGTGTCATAAAGATCTGTCCAAAATTGGTTGCTAAAGAGGCAAGGAAGAAAGAGGTTGAAATGGTTGCTGTAGAGTCCTGTACACCCAAAACAGAGTCTACTAATCTTGTGCAAAATGAAGCATGGGCATTTACTACTGTTTGTAGTTTTGACCCATCTTCACGTGAATAGTGTATCTCTATAGTAGACTCACATGTTTGGTACTTTGATAGTGGGCCAACCAAAAATATTACCTCACAACATAGTTTCTTCAATTCACTTGAGCCTACACCTATAGTGAATACTCTCACATGCGCCAACAACTCCTCTGCTCTTGTTATGGGAGTTGGTAAGATCATTCTGACTACTACTAATGGTAGTTCTTTTACATTATCAGATGCTTTATTTGTGCCAGGGATCAAGAAGAATATGTTATCAGTTTCAAGTTTAGCCAAGGTTGGCTTGGTTGTGAAATTTGTTGATGACATATGTACAGTTCATGATCTGTCAAATGGCGATGTCATTATTGCTTTTGGCATTTTATGTCATGGGTTGTATAAGCTCATAGACTATGAAAATTTTGTGAATGATTCAGCATGTGCAGTACATGATTCTTAGGCTTTGTCAGATGCAAAGCTTTTGCATGCATGCTTTGGTCATCTCAATTTTGCTAGTTTGCTATGCCTGCGGAAATATGAAATGGTGTCCTCTTTGCCCAAACTTGAGGCACCTGGTAAACATGTATTTGAAGGATATATATCGGGCAAAAATTCAACATTCCTCCTTCCCAAAAAATGGTTTAGTTCAAGCTACTAAAAAATTACAACTTGTTCACAATGATGTTTGTGGTCCTATGCAGACATCGTCTTTTGTGAACTATCTTTATTTTGTGACTTTCATCCATGATTTTTCTAGGCATGCATGGGTATATCCATCAAAAGAAAAGTTTGAAGAATTTATGTGCTTCAAATAGTTTCTGGTTTTGGCTGAAAATATGTCGGCGTGTAAAATGGGCACCCTCCATTTTGATCGAGGGGGGAATATATGTCTTCTAACTTTAATGCATTTCTAGCTGAACATGGGATAAAGCATCACTGTACAGTGTCGTATACACCTCAATAGAATGAAGTTGTTGAATAGACGAACACGTCACTCATGGAGATGATGAGGTGTATAGGCAAGAGTCATGCTTTGCCACATAGTTTCAGGCTTGAGGCTGTTATGTGTGCAACATATGTACTTAATAGGTGTCCCACTAAACCAGTGCAATCTATCACTCCATATGAGGCTTGGCATGGTTGCACGCCATTTGTTGCTCACCTGTGTGTTTTTTGTTGTCTAGCATATGCATTAGTGCTTAAACAACATCACTGGAAATTGGATGACAAAGTAGTGAAATGTATTTTTGTTGGGTACAATTCTGAAACCAAAGGATATCATTTGTATCATCTACAAACTAAATGCATTTTGCTTAGTCATGATGGTATTTTTGTGGAAGATGCTATTCAACCATTACTTTCATGTACTAAGAAGACATCAGGTAGCTCCAAAGTCATGTATGACACTTTGCTGCCTCTTTTTACAGGTGCACTAATGAGGCAACTTCTCAGCCTTTATAGCTTTCATGTGATGATGCAGATCATTCCAATTCTGATGCAAATTTACATGATGCACTTCTTAATGAGAGAGCTGATATTAAGGAGGCAAAATTTATGCCAAAATGGCTAGTGAAAACTTTGCACGACAACAAATTAGATACACCTCTATCATATCGTACTCGTTGTGGCTCTCATAGTGCTTCTTTTGCATCAACTTGCTATGCTATGGTTGCCTCTAGTCTTTGCGATGAGAGCCTGTTTCATTTGATGAAGCACAAAATTCAAAAAATTGGATGGCTGCTATACAATCTGAATATGATGCTATAATGAAGAATAGTACCTTTTCTTTATGTGACTTGCCTCCTGGCAAGAAGACCATTGGCACTAAGTGGGTATACAAGCCAAAGCGTAAGCCTGATGAAACAGTTGACAGTTGCAAGGCTAGGCTTGTTGTAAAGGGTTATGCTCAAGAAAGAGGCATTGATTTTGATGAGACCTTTGCTTTTACTTTTCAAATGACTACTATTCATAGCATCTGTGCACTTGAAGCTCATCATGGTTCGAATGTACATCAGTTCGAAATTAAAACTACATTTCTAAATGGTGACTTGCATGAAGAATTGTATGTTTTCCAGCCCCGTGGATTTGTGTAGAAAGGGCATGAAAACCAAGTGTGCAAGTTGAAAAAGGCATTATATGGTTTGAAGCAAGCACCACATGTTTGGTATGAAAAGATACATTCCTACCTCATTGCACATGGTTTTGAGAATAGTCCAATTGAGAACACCTTATATGTTAAGTGTGCAAATGATGTGCTTGTGATCATTGTTGTGTATGTTGATGACATGCGGCTCACTGGTCCTCATGAGAAGCATATTGCTTATTGTAAGGCTTATCTGCATGCCTCATTTGAGAATTTAGATTTGGGGAGTTTGCATCATTATTTGGGCATTCACTTTATGCAAGTTGATGGTGGAATAGCTTTGTGTCAAACCAAATATATTGACTCATTATTGCAGCGTTTTGGCCTTGAAGACTGCAAACTTATTGCCGTCCCTATGGAGATAGGTTTACGATTGAGTCTTCATGATGCTAGAGATGCATTTGGTGTGGTTCTCTATTAGCACGCTATTGGATGCTTGATCCCCTTATGCATTACTCGGCCAAATATTCAATTTGTTGTCTCACAAATGAGCAGGTTTATGCATTGCCCACTTGTCAAGCATTGGCAGGCGGTTAAGCACATCTTTTGCTACTTCAGTGGTACCTGACTACTTGGATTGTTTTTTCCAAGGGGGGATCACTACCGCCAGATTTACATGCTTTTTCTAACTCTGACTGGGCAGGTTACTATGAAACGCATGTGTCCACTAGTGGTTTTTGCTTCATGCTTGGTAGCTCATGCATATCTTGGTTGAGCAAGAAGCAGCCTACTGTGGCCACTTCCAGTTGTGAGGCTGAGTATAAGATAGCTTTCACAGCAATTGTTGCATGTGTGTGGATCAAACCCCTTATGGCTGATTTGGGTGTTGGTCAGTCTTCTACCACCACCAACTTCACTTACAATCAAAGCACATTGGCAGTTGCGAGGAACCCTGTGTTCTATCCTCTAACTAAGCACATTTAGGTGCACTATCATTATGTCAGGGAGAGGTTCTCTGATGGAGAGATCAGTTTGGCATATGTGCCCACACAGGAGACATTGCAGATCTTTTCATAAAGGCTGTGCCTAGGGAGAAGTTTGAAGATTTATGCAAAGCTTTGGGGTTACTTCCTTTTGTGGATTGATTCCACATAGCTTGCCACTTCCTTATGCATGAGGGCTAGCTCCTTGTTCACCGCATCACTCCTAGGGGGGATTTGTTGATATATTTAGGTAGTAATGTGTGTGAACACACTAGGAATATCAAGGCACTTTTTTCCCTTTTTAGGAGTTTTTTCTGTGATAGTATATACGCCTATAACCCTAACGGGTTACTTATCTTTGTACATTCTAGTGGTAATACATTCAGTATTGTGTAGTGTGCTCCATACTTCTTCTTCTTCTTCTTTGTGTTGTTCATGTGCTTTCTCAAACCTCAAACTCCAAGAATGGGAAAGGTAAAAGAATGGTCTGTAAGAAAATAACAGCACAGCGGAATAGACTTGTAGACCGAGTTGAGAGAAAAACACAGACAAAGATAGACGGAGACTGAGAGATAGAGAACTCAAATTCTCATATTGCCGAGCGTAATGCAGTTACAATGATGGTGCTGTCCACCTGTGCGCTCCCAGTATGGAGCTTAGATGGTGATCTAGACAGACTCTAGATGAAGGGCTTAGTAGTGCGCAATGCTATGTAAAGCTCAACCTGGGCCGTGCTTATATAGCTTTTACAAGGCGGTTCGGTATAGATAAACGTAGTTGGGAGATACAAAATAGTCAGTAAAATATATGATCCGACAATATCTCCACGACCACAAGTCCTACCATCTTGGCCCTACGGGTCGGGGGGATAGGCCCCCCGGACCCCGCAGAAGGGGGCAAGCCCCCCTCTGCACTCCCCCCATTAAGGTTCTATGGGGAAATCGCGCGACGCCACAGGGCCTTTATTTTCACCTTAAATGGCAACCCAATGGCCTAGAAGTTTATGCCCTACCTAACCTAATGGCTAGGCTCACAAAGATCATCTACAACCATCAACGGTCACACATAGATCTCATCTAACTTGGAAGTTAGGGTTTCACAAATGTCCGGGTTCTCATAATGGCTTCTCCTCATAATGGGGGCCTTACAACTTAGAGCATCATGGATCATTTGTGGTCACATGAGGGTGTAGTATTGAGCACATCTAACACCCCCCCTCAATGTCCACCCGATGGTGAACTACCTCCTTGGTCCAATCCCAAGCTTTGGAAAGTGTCGAAGAAGTTGCTCTCTCCCAAGAGCCTTGGTGAAGATGTCTGCTCCATTTTCTTCAGTAGGGCAATAGGTTATCTCCACGACCTTGTCCTCAATCAACTCACACACATAGGGATACTGGATTTCTATGTGCTTGGTACGTGCATGGAAAACAAGATTTTTGGTGATGGTCATGCAACTTTGGTTGTCACACTTCAACTCTGTACCTCCTGTCCTTGTATTCCTATGTGCCATAGGATCCTCCTCAAGCATACTGCTTCACATGCTGCAACGCATGCAGCTTTGTACTCAGCTTCAGTAGAAGATAATGCTACAGTAGGTTGCTTCTTACTGATCCAAGAGAAAATCCCTGATCCTAAAGAAAAGCAATATCCAGAAAGTGATTTTCTGGTATCAGTATCTCCTGCCCAATCTAAGTCACAGTATCCGACTAGAGATGATCCTTCTTCATAAAGAATACCATAATCAGTGGTTCCTTTCACATACCTGAGTATCCGCATGCTTGCCTTCCAATGATTTTGACAAGGCTTATTAGAGAACGTGCTTACTACTCCAACAACATAAGAGATATCTGGTCTGCTATTGCACAAGTAGATGAGACTTCCAACTAATTTCTTGTATCTTCCAATATCCACTGGAGGTGAAGTATCTTTAATAGATAATTTTGTGTTGACCTCCATAGGTGTAGAAATTTCCTTGCAATCCTCCATGTCGAATGCCTTCAATATCTGCCTTGCATACTTTTGTTGAGAGATGAGAATCTTCCCTGGTTCCTGCCAAACTTCAAGACCTAAGCAATAATGCTTTAAGGCCAAGTCCGTCATTTCAAATTCTAAACTTAGGGCATCTTTTGTTTGTTGAAGAAGAGCATCATGATTTCCTGTAATCACAAGGTCATCTACATAGAGTACAAGCACAATTGTCTTCCCTCCTTTCTTTAGAACATACAAGCTAGCATCAAAAGCATATCTTTTGAACCCTAGATCCAAGAGATACTTATCTATCCATTGGTACCATGCTCTAGGGGCTTGTTTTAGCCCATATAATGTCTTCTTCAGCTTACATACCTTGTTCTCTGAATGGGGAGCCTCAAACCTTGGTGGTTGAGACACATATACCTCCTCCTTGAGGTCTCCATTCAGGAACGCTGATTTAACATCCATGTGATAGATTGGCCAACGCTTATGTGCAGCCACAGCTAGTACTACTCAGATAGTAGTCATTCTTGCAGTCGGGGCAAATGATTCACAAAAGTCAATGCCTTCAACTTGTGAGTAGCCCTGTGCAACAAGTCTTGCTTTATATTTTTCTAGAGTACCATCAGCCTTGTACTTTAGCTTCCAAACCCACTTGGTGCCAATGACTTTACGCTTAGGGAGTCGATCCACCAGCTCCCAAGTTCCATTCTTTATGATATTGTTGTATTATGTTTGCATGGCAGCCCTCCAATTTGGATCACAGAGTGCCTCTTGCACATTGGTTGGTTCCTTTGCTTCTTCTTGAATGAGATCAACCATCAAGGCTATGTTTACAATATGGGCGCTTTCCCTTCTCTGTTCCTCTATTCTCTCTGATCGCCTCGGTCCATCTGCAACCTGTTCTAGTGACTGTGGGATGGGGTTTGCAGAATCATAGAGCTGCCTCACCCAACATGGAAATGGCTTTTCCACTTGGGTGTCGGAAGGTTGGTGACTTTCAGACTCATCATCTGAAGATGATGCTTCCTTCTCTTGTGTAGAAGGGATAGCTCTTGGGCCAGGTTCATAGTGGATTTCCCCTTCGCCTGATGATAAAGTGGAAGCTCTCTTTTCCTCCTCCACTGCATGTGGCTTCTCCTCCTTAAACACCACATCACGACTCGCCATGATCTTCTTAGCCTCAATTTCATAAAGCTTATAAGCCTTCTTATCTTCACTGTACCCTAGGAAGATACATTTGATGCTTTTTGGTTGAAGCTTGTTTCTCTCTCTATCTAGAACATGTACATAACATTCACTTCCAAATACTTTGAAATGGGAAACAGAAGGATTTTTACCAGTGTAGGCTTCTTGTGGAGTCTTTCCATCAAGTGCCTTGGTGTAGCTTTGATTCAAGATGTAGACAGCAGTGTTGACAGAGCCTCTACCCAAAACTGATTAGGCAAACCCTTTCCTTTCAACATGCACCTTGCCATCTCCATGATGGTTCGATTCCAATGTTCTGCAACACCGTTCTATTGAAGACTATGTGCCACTGTGAGTTGATGCTTGATTCCCTTACTCTTGTAGAAATATTCAAACTCTATTGATGTGAACTCACCACCACCGTCTGTCTTGAATTTCTTCATCTTCTTCCCTGTTTCAATTTCAACAAGCTGAAGCCATTCTTTAAACTTACCAAAAGCTTGAGCCTTATCGCAAAGGAAGTACACCCACATCTTCCTACTATAGTCATCGACAAGTAACATGAAGTAGGAAGATCTGCCCAAGGCCTATGTAGGCATTTTTCCACACAAGTCAGCATGCACCAACTCTAGAGGATAGCTTGCCCTGTTCTTGCTTTCTTGTGGAAACGCCTTCCTCTGTTGCTTGCCATCATGCAATCTTCACATGGTTCCTTCATTTCTGCAATCGATGGTAGGCGTGCAACCATACCTCTGCGATGCATCTCCTTTAGTATAGGGTATCCAATGTGGCCGAATCTCTCATGCCATAGCTTACTTGTGCCCATGTTTGTAGTGGCTGTAAGAGCACACAACTCATATAGGTTGTTCCTCCTTATGCCAGTCCCAACAATGTTGTTGTTACCATCCATAATCTTAGAATACTTGGTGACCTTGATCAGTTATAGAAGCTACTGAAAGTATATTTCGTTTTATTTGTGCAACATACAACACATTTGAAAGCTTTCTGATATCACCATTAGAGTTAATGAAAGAAACTGTACCTTTTCCCTTTGCAGGACATCTTGCATTGTTCCCTACCTTTACTGTGATGGGTTCCTTTAGAGGCTGTAAGGAATTGTAAAGGTCTTTTCTACTCGTCATGTGATGAGATGCACCACTGTCCAACACCCATGAGTCATCTATTCCTGAATCTTCAGCCAAGGAGCACTCCTCCTCTATCGTAACAAATAACTCGAGCTCTGTTTCTGCTGTGTTGGCAGACTCCTTGCCCTTGCCACCTTTTTGTTGTTCTTCTTTTTGTCTCCATCTTTTGAAGAGTCTGTTTTGCCTCCTTTGGCATTTGCTGTGAATGCTGCATCTCCTTTGCTACCACCACTCCTTGCCTTGAGCCGTAGCTCCTCCTCCATGAGTAAGGCACTGAATTCTTCAAAAGTTAGTGGTTGAGGTCTAATTTGAGTGTTAAGAGCAGTTACCAAACCATCAAACTTAGGTGGACAGATTCGAAGACAACGTCGAGCTAGCTCCTCACTTGACTTTTGAACACCTGCTCCCGCCATTTGATCTCGTAGATTCTTTATGCGAGTGATAAAAACCTCTGCAGTCTCCCCATCAGCAAACCGTTCTCCTACAAGCTAACTCTCCAAGTTCTGAATCCATGTCTGATTACGAGTTTCATATTGATTTCTCAATATGTTCCATGCTTCACATGCCTTTGTAGTATGCTGAATGAGAGTCAAAACACTATCAGAAGTACTTGTAACAAGAGCACAGAGTGCATCTGCATTTCTACGTTTCCAAGCATGTAGAAGATCAACATCAGGAGGAATCATTTGACTAGGATTATTTGGATCAGGTCTTTCTTGGGGCTCATGATCAGTCCCAAGAACAGTCTCCAAAAGCTCATACGAATCAAGAATAGAAGTGATTTTGAACTTCCACAGGGTGTAGTTCGTACCATCAAGTTTACCTTCTGTGAAGGGTGGTGGCCGTATCCGTAACGTTGGGATGACCGGCATCATTGCTGCTCCTGCTTGTGCGCCACCTACTACTATTGATGAACCACCTTGGCCCCCAGTCGTAGATGATGACGCACCGCTTGACATCTTCTCTCTTTTGTTGTTCAGACCTCTACAACCTCTGTGTTTCTACTTCTACACCACTTAGAGCCTCCTGAGCTCTGATACCTTGTAAGAAAATAACAGCACAGCGGAATAGACCTGTAGACCGAGTTGAGAGAAAAACGTAGATAAAGATAGACGGAGACTGAGAGATAGAGAACTCAAATTCTCAGATTGGCGAGCGTAATGTAGTTACAATGATGGTGTTGTCCACCCGTGTGCTCCCACTGTGGAGCTTAGATGGCGATCTAGATAGACTCTAGATGAAGGGCTTACTAGTGCGCAATGCTATGTAAAGCTCAACCTGGGTCGTGCTTATATAGCTTTTACAAGGCGGTTCCGTATAGATAAACATAGTCAGGAGATACAAAATAGTCGGTAAAATATATGATCCGACAATATCTCCACGACCATAAGTCCTACCGTCTCGGCCCTACGGGCTGGGGGGATAGGCCCCCTGGACCCCGCAGAAGGGTGCAAGCCCCCCTCTGCACTCCCCCCATTAAGGTTCTATGGGGAAACTGCGCGATGCCACAGGGCCTTTATTTTCACCTTAAATGGCAACCCAATGGCTTGGAAGTTTATGCCCTACCTAACCTAATGGCTAGGCTCACAAAGAGCATCTACAACCATCAGCGGTCACACATAGACCTCATCTAACTTGGAAGTTAGGGTTCCACAAATGTCCGGGTTCTCATAATGGCTTCTCCTCATAATGGGGGCCTTACAACTTAGAGCACCATGGATCATTTGTGGTCACATGAGGGTGGAGTATTGAGCATATCTAACATGGTCATATGTGATTATCTATCAAGAGGTTAAAATAGTCTCCACAAGACAATGCAAATGTTGTGGACATGGTTATGTAGGTGATGCAACTCAGATAAAAGAGAATCTTTCTAGAATATGTAATAATGTGGTAGGATGCTCTAATTTAGATAGTGATACATGGGTACACTTTGCAAGTTATGCAAACAAATGTTAATCTCAAGGTATCACATCAAAAATATTTAAAAGCATGAGTACTTTATAGTACGTTTGAAGTAGTCCAAGTGTAGAGCAAGAACGAGTAGATGTATAAATGAAAATAGAGCATCCTCATCATATATTTATACTCAAGTATCAAAAACTATTTTTGAGAGTAATCAAGGTACATGTGCTCCATTTTCTCCAGCTATGTCAAGAAAGAGTGGACGCGATGAATGTAGTAAAATTGGTGATCTAATAATGTGTCACCATGCTTTGTTTGTACTAAATGATAGAACACAATACCTATAGCTTAATCTTAACTAGAATCAAGCATTTTTATCATGTGGGATTCCTTCCAATGTTATTCCTAATTCTATTTTCAAATGATGTCAACTGCACAGAAAGGATTCACGATGCCAGACTACAATAAAATGCGAACAGATAGTGCTTGATTATGTACCCATGTATGGATGCACAATAGCACTAGATGGATGGACAAGTTTGGACTTCATGTATAGTCCTTGGGTCCTCCAAGTTTGAGAGTAGAGGTACATTCCCTACTACATGGTTTGAGCAACCTGAGTCTAAATAGAATACATGTTCATCTACTTTACCTTGCTTCATAGTCATATTCATTAGAAGTTATGAATACTCTTGAGTTTGAGTTGTAGTCTCTTCCTCCTTTGTATCATCCGTGGTAATTATTGTTGTTGTATGAGTTGTTGTTGTATCCATTGTTGTTGTTGTTGAATCTACCTCTTGAGCTTCCATAGCCTCATTTGTTGTAACATCTACCTCTTTGAAATTAAAAACCTGCATGTCCATGTAGAGGTCCATGGCTATGGTAAAAGCTTCCTATTTGTCATCTACCTTTATTCCAATGATTGCTCTCCTCACTATCTGTTTTTCATCAATGATCTCTCCAATGCTTCCAAGTTGATGTGCGAGGTCCTTCATTTTGGTGACAAAATCATTCACACTTTGCTTGGGCATCTTCTTGAGTGTGGTGAACTCCATCCATAAATTGATTCTTTCTTACCTTGTTACTTGATGAGAAGAGTGCTTCAAGAGCATTCCAAGTCTCTTGTAAAGTCTTGCCGTTCCCAATGTGTGGAAGTAAAAATCAAATATTGAGTTGAGAGTATATGACCTGGCTAGAGCATCCTTTGAGCACCATGTGGTTGACCTCTCTTATTCTTCTTGAATTGGTTGTCCTTCGCTTCTGAGGATTGGCATCATCTCATCTCGAGATATGTAACCATAGTGGTTTCTTCCTTGAACATAAGCTTCCATGCTAAGTGACCAAGCTGAGTAGTTACCTCGATCCAATTTGTCTTTGAATGAAAGGAATCCATCTCCCATGTTGATTTGAGATAGCTCTAATACCACTATGAGGAGATGGATAGGTAGTTTTTGGAGATGAGTTGGTGTTGCACAAAACCTTCTCTACACCTACCAAGTTAACTCTAGGGATGCTTAATAGAATTCTTTAGCTTCTCAATATTGCATTTGGAACCACTAAGGTTTTAGGAGCATCATTCCCAAAAGTTTGCATCAAGACAGATAACTTGCATGTACTACAAATGTGAGGAAACCTTCTATTTTGGGAATAGAAGTGTTCAATAATTTGCTGAGAGCTCACAACCTAGTATGAATTGAGCAGAGAGCTTTTGCACACATCAAATTGAAATAGCTAACTAAATCAATTTATTTCATCCATTTGGCCACACCATATACTGAGAAATGATTCTAACAAGTCAAGGGAGTCATCCTGACATTTCAAGATCTAGAAAGTGTGCAAACACAGTCAACTTCTATGATTCATATCTCAGGATCCTCTCAATCAAACGTGATGAAAATTGATATTCAAGTAGGAGATAATTTACTCTAACTAACCCAAGTTAAAGTACAAAAAATGATGAAGTACACAGAGAGAAATCGATTCCACAATGTCACTAAAATGATGAAGATGCTGCAAAGAATAGTAGACATAGATGAACTTGAAGTAATGTATCACAATGTATATGCTAATGAACATATGATACAATGGAAGTGGAGTGGACTACTCATACATGATATGAGCCCAATGTATGCTCACTGAAGTAGCTTATTGCCTCTCAGAATGACTCTCTCATATATATACCCATATTTTGAGTTTGAATTTGAATTTTCCCTCACCTAAAAGTTATCCTACACTTTAGGGATGATTTGAATTGATTCTTCCTACCACATGAGTCATGGTTTCAACTCCCTAACTTCATGAGATTCCTTACTCTCGTTTCTTTTACATTTATCCAAAGTAACTATGCTCAAATTGACTAGCATAGGTTCACATGTAGTTCTCTCTTGTGAAGAGATAAAATGATGTGTATTCCTAAATAATTAGCCACACACTTAGGCTTGCTAATTGCACCAAAAACTTCCCCTCAAGCCTAAGATACTTGAGTCTTTAGCCCCTCATAATTTCCTATAGTCCAATCATTCATTTGAATCTATTCAACTTGCTTCAATCCAATGCCTTTGTCATCATATCTGCACATTGTTGTTGTGTGGATATATATGAGAATTGTATCTCCTTACTCATGGTCTTTTCCCTGACATAATGATAATGAAATTCTATACGCTTGGTCCTAACATGATATAAGTTAGGGTTAGCCACAAGATGTAATGAACTAATGTTGTCTCCAAATATATGTGTTGTTGAAGTATTCAACCCTAAATCTAAATATAGGGTCTTAATCCATGTAGCTTCTTTGGCATTTGCAAGTCCTTTGTATTCAGCTTCTGTTGTTGAAAGAGCAATGGTAGGTTGCTTCTTGGAAGACCATGAAATCAATTTGGTACCTGCAAAAGTAAGATAGCCTGAAGTGCTTCTCCTATCATCTTTTGAACTTGCCCAATCTGCATCAAAAAGGAGTTTGACATATATCTCAGATGTATATGGATAGTACAATCCTTCATTGATTGTACCCTTCAAATACTTCAATATTCTCTTGGCTACTTCCATGAGAGGCTTCCTTGGAGTGTACATGAATTGACTTATCACACTAACTCCATAGCAAATATCTACTTTAATTAGAGTAGCATTGTTCAAGCTTCCAACTAGGCTTTGATAGCTAGTAGTATTTTCAATTAACTCACCTTCATGAGAACGTAGTTTCAGATTTTCCTCCATGGGTGTACCTAAAACCTTTGTATTTTCCATCTTGAACTTGGTAAGCATATCTCCAATGTATTTTCTCTACGTTAGGAACATAGCTTTCTCTGTATATAGCTCTTCCTAGGTTATAGACCATTTCCACACCTAAGAAGTATGTGAGAAGGCCAAAATCACTCATCTTGAACTCTTCTTTCATCTAAGCTTTGATCCTCTTTATTCCATCTGCATCATTACCTATAATGATTATGTCATCCACATATACACAAAGGTATATGATCTTTGATTGGTTCCTCTTAATGAAGAGGGAGGGATCTGCCTTTCTTACCATAAAACCTTTATCCTACAAGTAAGTGACAATTCTATGACTCCAAGTTCTAGGAGCTTGCTTCAAGCCATATAAGGATTTCCTTAACCTGGATACATATTCTAAATAAGATTGATCTTCAAAGCCATGAGGTTGAGCCATATATATCTCCGCTAAAATCCAACCATTTAGAAAAGCATTTTTGACATCCATTTTATATACCTTCCAATTCTTGGAAGATGCAACACTCATGATTACTCTAATTGTGGGCATTTTTTCCATAGGTGAGATGTCTCTACATAGTCAATACGTTGGGTTAGTGCAAACCCTTTGGCTACAAGCCTTGCTTTGTACCTATTAATTGAGCCATCAGAATTCTTCTTTACCTTGTAGATCCCTCTTGAACCAATGAATGTCATAGATGGTTTCTTGGGAACCAGTTCCCAAGTCTGATTTTCTTGTAGAGCTTCTATTTCTTCTTCCATGGCATCTCTCCATTCTAGCTTCTTCTTGGATTCTTCATATGTAGATGGTTCTTTTGAGTTTGTATCCTCTGCTATGTAAAATGAATGCTCAGTGATTAAAGATAAGTCATAACCATACCTTTCTGGCTTCCTTTTCTCTCTAGTAAACCTCCTTATGGTTTGTTGAGATGATTCTGCCACATCTCTTATCTCCTGCACTTTGGCTTTGCCTTTGGAGCTCCAAGAGTTGATTTCCCTTCTTAGATTCTTTTGTTGTTATTCAGAATCACTGGATTCTTCATGTGAATGCTCATTTCTCTTTGACAATGTTGGAAAGTCTTCCTCTAGGTCATAGAGAAGTCTGATTTTCTTGCAATCATCTTCTAACCAAGATTTGTTTTCATCAAACACAACATCTCTACTTAGAATGAAAACTTTATTGCTTGGATCCAATGAGTATGCATTTCTCAACCTTTGGGTCTAATTTGCCTCTGATTTGTGAAGGTATGTGTGCATATGCTATGCATCCAAAAATTGTGCAGTGATCAAGGCTAGGTCTTCTTCCATTCCATGCTTCATAAGATGTGATCCCTTCCAATGCTTTTGATGGGATTCTATTGATGAGATACGTGGATGTGGATACAGCCTCTGTCCATAGGTAATTGGGCAACTTCTTATTTAGCATTGATCTTGCAGCCTCCACTATGGTTCTATTTCTTCTCTCTACCACTCCATTTTGTTCTAGAGTATACCTGATTGTAATCTCTCTTTTGATTCCTCTCTCTTCGAGATAAGAATCAAAGTCATTAGAGAAATATTCTCCACCTCTACCTGACCTTAGCCTCTTCAAAGTCTTACCTGTTTGATTTTCTACAAGTGCTAGATATTTCTTGAAATAGGAGAACACTTCATCTTTATGCTTCATAAAATATTGTATTTTCCATGTGCTACAATCATGAATGAATGGCATATAATACCTGGATCCAGAGATTGAAGGCTCCTTGCTTGGTGCCCATACATCTGTATGGACTAGCTCCAATATGTCTCCATGAATGTATCCCTTCTTTATGAAGGGTTGTCTATGAGACTTGCTAAATTGACAAGCACTGCATTTTTAAAGCATGTGTTGTTTGGAGATATTCAGTAGAACAAGCACACTCTGATCCCTACCAATTTGCTTCAGAACCCTTTCTTCTATATGAGCTAACCTCTTGTGCCGAATTTCCTATTCTGATAAGGTTTGACTACCATAATTGAAAGATGCAATATTCCTATTATCTTGGAGCTCAAAAGTAAATAGTCTACCTAAGTTTTCACCTTTTGTTATCGTCTTGAATCCTTGATGTGGATCCTCAACAAATACTCCATTCTTTGTGAATCTAACCTACAATCCTTTTTCAACAATTTGACCTACACTTATGAGCTTTTTGGTAATGGTTGGCACATACAATACCTTGCTCAATAGGTTCATATAACCATCTGAAGTCTTCACATTGCCTATCTTCTCTACCAGATGCCTTGTGTCACCTCTAGTTTGGACTTCTTGGGTCCTCCAAGTCTGATAGTAGAGCTACATTCCCTCCTACATGATTTGAGCAACCTAAGTCTATATAGAATACATGTTCATCTGCTTCACCTTGCTTCATAGTCATATTCATCAAAAGTAATGAATCCTCTTGAGCTTGATCATCTGCATAGTTTTTGTACTCTCTCCTTCCTCTCTATCCTCCTTGATAATGATTGTTGTGATTCACTAGAGCCATAATTGAATGGAAAAAATTTTCATTTTGCGTGTAATAAAATCACATTATAAGTATTGTTAGAGAATAAACATAAAATGTTCATATAGCATGGCATGAATGGAAATCATGAGCATATGTGGAATGTATACTAATGCATAAAATGGAGTTTAAAGATGGAATTGCATGCATGCTTTAAGGAGGGGATCAATTTCTGAACCTTATGCATGCTCAACAACTTCAAGCAAAGATGTATGTGTTATTTCCATACACCATGTATGCACATCAGTTAATGGTTTTTGCATATGTATGGGTTTACAGATTAGGAGGGAGCTTAAGTTTAATTAAATTTTAAGAGAGAAAAAGACTTCTTGATATGAATTCAAAAGCATAAAAGTGCAATGGTACATTGATGCCCTGTGGATCAATAACCATTATAACCTTAAAACATATAGAAATATCTTAAAACTTGAGTCCTTTTTATGGATCCTCAAGCTCCATAAAACTCATGTCGTGCCTCATCAACCAAGCCAAGGACTTTGGCTACCCATCATGCTATGTTTCTCGTATTATTAACCATAAGCTAGTGGTAGTAAGAATTTTGATCGAAATTATTTACCCAAAATAGAAGCGAAAGACTACAAGAAACCCTACACATAGTAATGGGTTGGTCTAAAATAAATCTTTCATAATGATTAAAGATATCTAAAAATTCAATGGCACTAGGAGGTTCAAATCCTTGACCACTGAGGAAAATGATCAACCAGCAAGGAAAGAAATTGACATAAATTATCAAGTAGGGGTGATTAAAGCATATCATGTTTTTGAAGAAACTAGAATAGGTTTCATAGAGTGTCAATCATTGGTCTAAAGAGACCACTCCATGTGTGTGTGGGACAAGGGCTAGTACAAGCTCGAGGGATATCCTAAGGTATTCAATGGTAATGGGGATGAGTGTTGCGTGATGGCCACATGGAAGCACTAGACCATTCGAGATCATTCTTTTGAATGCAAAAGGGCCTATTGGATGGGAAGAGAGTGGCACACACATCATTCACAAGCCCTCATTTTCTAAGCTTCAAGAGAGTTTTTAGGCATCACATTTGGTAGTCAAAGCTTAATTTGAAAAGATTTCTTGGGATTTTTTTTGTGTGACTATGACCACCTCGGGATGCATGACTAAGAGCATTATCATCCTCAAGGGAATCTCTGCGTGAGAGTTGCCACTATCGCAAGCTTGGCTAGAGGAAGAGCAGTTCAAAATAGGGGAGGGAGAGACCCAAGAGACCTCTGGAACAACAAACAGATAGTCCACATGCATGTAGACATCCAACTGATAGAGGCACAAAGATAGAGGCATGTAGAGTGGCGCCAACAGAGAGTATCCCTCTCTTCCATCTCCTCCCCTCTCTTGGATATGGGAAAGGAGAGAGTAAAGTTTCTTATAAAGACACCTTGTTTGAAATAGGCATTGTGTGTGGGATAATAGGAGTTTGAGGCACTCGATTCGTGGCTGAATAGTAGCATAGAGGAGAAGAAATGGAAGTGTTTTTTAGCTCCCATAGCCAAACCACTTCTACCATACCCTAGTTGGACTACATAACTTCACTATTTTGGCCATATCTCACTCATTTAATGTCCAAATTGAGTGCTTTAACTGAGTAGGATTTCTTCTTGAGATGTATATCCATTGAGTGGTTACAAGCCACCATTTGAACCTATCTTTAGACCTCTACAAAGCTCCAAAGTTGGTTGTTCAACAACAAAGACCCTCATTTGAGCACTTTCTCGATGTGATAATCATCAAGATACTCTTAGATACTCAAGAGGAGTGTGTATTGATAATCTCTAGCATCTGCATACACCTATACATCAAAATTTTGGATTCCAAGGTAAGTTTTCTAGTCAATTTTGATGCATTCTTGCTCTTTTCATACATCTTCATGCACATAAGACAAGCATAATGCATAACATATGTAGTATATGGTAATTAGAAGCTTGTTTAGATCTGCATGTTGCATGAAAGTAGTACGTTAGTGCTTGATTCTACAGGGGTGTGTAGTGCTCTTTGGTTTCATTGTATATATATTGTGCCTTCCAGCACGGTTTGGT
This sequence comes from Ceratopteris richardii, assembly GCA_020310875.1. Taxonomy (NCBI): domain Eukaryota; kingdom Viridiplantae; phylum Streptophyta; class Polypodiopsida; order Polypodiales; family Pteridaceae; genus Ceratopteris; species Ceratopteris richardii. The sequence goes on from CM035435.1 coordinate 133,860,851, forward strand.
TTGAGACGTTCATGTAGTGCACTTAGTTTTTTTTTTCTGATTTCCATTTTCTTGTCAAAATGTTGCCAAAAGTTTTAAAATTTAGCATGCATATGCATAAAAAGTAAGCAAAGCATACTAAAAGTTTCTTTTTCTATCATTTCTTTATGCAAAGGATTGTCATTAGTCCATTTTTGCTGCCACTTTGTTATCTTAGGTGTACATAAATCACATAAACTCAAAAAAAAACTTAAAACCATTAAATCATATAAAGAGACTTACAGTTTATCCTAAAATGGAATCAGGACCTTCTTCACTAGTCAGGTCTCATACACTCATGGTTGAGCATACGTCAGATCCTATAGAGACCATGAGTGCTAGTATAACTTAAAGAGTGCACTTCAGGATATCTTGGAGCAGATGCATGGCTCCAAGAAAGAGGAAGTGATGCTTGATGCTGATTTGCTAGGGATGGAGTTAGATGCTCTAAGTGAGCATCAAAATCTAGAGATTCCTAGAGAGAACGTACTAGTTAGAGAGGCCTGATGGCATCTTAAGGACCTTAAGCCACCTAGATATCATGGGCTCAACTAGTGCTAGGATTTCCGACACTATTGAGTAGTGGCTCGACAAGTGGGAGGAACACTTACATTTATGATATATCATGGACGATAGGCATAAAATTCAGCAAGCCATATATAATCTCATGGATGTCGCTCACAGGTGGTGGTGTAAGATAGAACAAGGGAAGAGAGATCCCATGACTTGGGAGCAATTTAAGTCTTGTTCTATAATAACTTTGGATTGCCTGATGAGAGTTCTAGAGTGCTAGACAGGTGGTTTTTGATTAGTAAGAAAAGCCAAATAGTTTAGTAGTACTTAGATAAGTATAGGGAGGTACTTCTCAGAGTACCTGATACTATCCCAGAGTTTCTCTAGGTCCACGAAATCATCTTTGGACTTAGAGAAACTACTCGATCTTTGATGAGAAAGGAGAGGTGTCACTCCTTGGCATAGGCCATGCAAATGGCTTTAGTTTATGAGGATGGCCATCGGGGCATAGGTTCCTAGGGTCAAAGGTCATCATGGACTAAGATAAGTTGACCCTTCTCCACATCTACTCCTGACTTGATTAGTGCACAACCTTTGAAAAAGGCTAAATAGGTGCATATGATCAAGATAGTTTTAGGAGGGAAAAGGAAAGTGTCTGCTCTAATTGAGAGGGCATATAATAAGTCCATTCTTACCCCTCTGTGGAAAGATAAGGCAATGAAGGAGGGATTGTGCTATGGATGTCTAGGACAACATCTCTTCAAGGATTGTCCTAAGAAGAAGAAAATAACAACTACCATAGTCATCAATCCTATACAGGCAAAGAGTGATGGAGATGAGGATCTTGGAGATTTCCCATCTCAAATATCACCTCCCATAGTGGCCATGACCATCACAAAGAAGGTTCCTACTATGCCAGACATTGTGCTTTTGCCAGTGGCATAGAAAGAATACCAATGCCTAGACACAGAGCTCATTTTCATGAGGGGAGTTGTGGAAGTACAACCTATCATGGTACTCTTTGATACTGGGTCTACACATAATGTTATTAGTTCCTGACTAGTCAAGCGGCTACACTTAGAGACTATGCAATCAGAGTATGCCTACATAGTAGAGTTAGCCGATGGGAAGGAACTAAGACATGGGATAGATGAATGGTAGGTTTTCCCATTCAGATCCAGTCCTATGAGGACAGATTGGATTTTCAGATAGATTGAATGGCACGTTTTGATGTAGTCCTAAGTAAAAAAGAGCATGCTAGGAAATGACTAGTCATAGACTTTTCTTCACATCTATATCAGTTTGAGTATGAAGGGAGGTGACTACTGATTTGTGGAGAGCCAGATCTCCAAGAGAAATTTTTGGTAACTACTACCAAGTTGCTCAAGATCGATTGTAAGTATATTTACTTTCTTTATTTTTTGTATCCATCATGTGTAGTGATGGATTCATGTGGTCATTGAAACTCTAGTTGGAATGCTCAAGTAGTTTCAGATAAAGTAAGAACAAAATTCCAAGAGTTATTTATGAAATAATTACCTTTGAGTTTATCTCCTTGTAGGAACATTGAGCATAGAATTGAATTGGTACATGGAGTGAGTCCAACCACTCAACCACCATTTTGAATGAGTTTGCAAGAGGAGAATGAAGTCCGCAAGGTCATGGATAAGTACTTGTAGAAAGTTTTGATCAGACCCAGTTATTCTCCCTTTGTAGCACCAGTTCTTCTTATGAAGAAGAAAGATGGATCTTATAGGATGTGCATTGACTACCGAGCGCTCCATAAGATTACTATCAAGCGCAGATATCCCATGCCCAAGATAGATGATCTTTTAGATGCTCTAGATGGAGCCGTTGTATATAGTAAAATAGATTTGAAAAGTGGCTACCATCAAATTAGGATTAAAGATCAAGATGTATATAACATAGCTTTTAGGAATGATTCTGGTAATTATGAGTATTTATTTATGCCATTTGGTTTGACTAATGCACTTGCTACTTTCATGATGTTAATGAATGATATTCTATGAATGTTCATTGGAAACTGTGTTGTGGATTTGTTTGATGAATTGTTAGTGTATAGTAGGTCTATACATGAGCATGAAAGTCATTTGAGATTAGTATTAAATAAATTAAAAGAAACTCAGATATTTGTGAATCCAAAAAAGACTCACTTGTTTCTTCTAGAGATAGAGTATTTAAGGCATGTGGTATCAACCAACAGGGTCTAGATGGATCCTCAGAATGTCTCAGTTATTCTAGCTTGGCCTACTCCTCAGGATGAGGCATAATTACGATCATTTCTAGGACTTTCCGATTTCTATTAGAAATTCATCTCTTAGTACTCAATGACAGCAGCACCTATGATGAGCTTGCTTCAAGGAAAAGTTTCATTTGCATGGAAGCAAGAACAATAAGAAATTTTTGATACTCTGAAACAAGATACTTTAGAGGCTCCTACACTCAAAGTAGTAGATCCACAAAAACCATTTGAGTTGGAGGCAAACGCTAGTGGCCTAGCCACAGGGGAAGTCTTGAGCCAAGATGGTAGGCCAATAGCTTTTGAAAGCAATAAGTTGAGTAGTGCACAATGAAATTGACCAATGCATGAATAGGAGTTGTATACAATCTATAATAAAGTAAGTCTATGTTCTAAGCGTCCAACCGATTCAGAGAGATCTGAAATCGAACACCATTTGGTCACTCATGTGTATGGCCAAAGATCTTGAGACTAGACTTAAGCATAAGTCCATGTGGTCTCTTAAACAAGTCATACACTTAGCCTAGTGGTTAAGTCTCAAAGTTGTGAAGGAGGAGGTCTTGGGTTCAACCCCCATGGGGTGCATGGGGATAAAGTTTTGCCCAAGGAGCTCTAAGAGCCTTCTAACTCAAGTTAACATGAGTCAACTTGAGTCCAACGAGACTTAAATCGAGTGGCGAGTATACCAACCACTAGTGGAATCTAGTGGAAGGTACTAAAGTAGTGGTCAAGATCACTTCAGTCACTAGTAGACTCTAGTGGAAGATATGAAAGGAGTGGAGGAGATTGCACATGCACTTGTGGACTCTAGTTACATTTGTAGTCCTCGTTGATTTGAGCAACTATGTATATAGGCATAAGGTTGGGAGCAGAGTCATCTCTCTAGCATATGGTGGTCATAATCCTTAGTCTCTTTGTTATGGCAGATAGATTGAGCAAGTTGGCTCATTTTATACCCACACAAATGTCAGATTCACAGGAAACTTCTGGAAGTTTGTATTTGACAAAGGGAAAGTGTCATTGAAAATGAGTAGTGGTGATCATCCATAGATAGATGGTTAGACGAAGAGGGTCAACCAAATTCTAGAGGACATGTTGAGAGCATATGTCTCTTAGAGATAGACAGATTGGGATAGTCCACTAGTAGAGTTGCTTATAACAATAGACCTCATAAAGTGACAAGAATCTCTCCTCTTGAGATGAATTATGGCACGAATCCCACTGCTCCCACTACCATAGGAATGCCAAAGAAATGTCCTAGTGCTTCGATGTTCTTAGCAAACCACCAAGCAAATTTAGAGATAACTGAAGCCAAGATGCAGTAAGCAACTAATAGGGCAAAAGAATATGGGAAGAGATCGCCTAGATTCTTTGAGGAAGGAGATAGAGTTTTTCTTCAAGTGCAAACTAGATCTACTTCACTATCCACAAGGAACTGCACTAAGCTTTCATGGAGGTTTTGTGGACCTTGGAAAATAGTAAAGAAGCATAGTGATGTTGCATACCAATTAGAGCTTCCTCCATATTATAGAGTCCATCTAGTGTTTCATGTTAGTAAACTTAGAAAGTATATTTATAGGGAGGATAATCTAATAGAGGGTATTGTTTCTTTGCAGGAAGGTGATAGCACAAATCATTCTCCAGATAGGATATTGGATCAGAGATAGAAGGGGTTGAGAACCATGTCATCCAAGAGTATCTAGTGTCCTGAAGAGGATTACTACTTATAGGTTCTACTTGGGAATCAGAAGCTCTTTTTCACAAGTACTTTACCTTATTGATTATTGAGGACAATGATCTTTAGAAGGGGGAGAGAGTGTCAAACATTGGTCTACAGATACCACTCCATTTGTGTGTGAGACAAAGGCTAGCCTTACCCAAGGTCCCAAGCTCATGGGATATCCTAAGGTATCCAATGGTCATGGGAATGAGTGTTGCATGATGGCCACATGGTGGCACTAGACCATTCTAGACCATTACTATTTTGAACGCAAGAGGATATATTGGATATGAGGAGAGTGGAACACACATCATACAAAAGCCATCTCTTTCTAAGCTTCAAGAGAGTCTTTAGGCATCACATAGAGGGAGAAGATCCATTAACCAAAGAGGGTGGTTGTGGTGTTGAGGGTTGTTGTGATGTAGTAGGTTGGTACATTGGAGAAGATGGTTTGGACAAAGAGGATTGCATGATGAGTGAAGATGGATTGGTAGAAACTAGGTCTAGAAAGGGAGGTTTTAAAGTGGAAGGCTTCAATGAGAGAGGCATACCATTCATCTCTATGTAAGACAATTGGAAACTATCGACAAGTGAGTGGGAGAAAAGCATAGGGAGAGATGGAGTCAAAGAAGAGGGAACTTGGATGGGTTCCACAGTGACCAAAGATGCACTGAGCCGAATTCAAGGTTTTTTAGAGAGTGAATAAGAAGGAATTTCTTTTTCAAAGATTACTATAACTAATATAGATCTCTTAGCACCACAACACAAGAGGGCAAAAAAGTTATCATCAGCTTCATCATCAATAGGAGCTTTTGATAGTTGAGTAGACAATGTTTTGGAATGAGCCAGATGGGCTTGATCAATAGTGTAGGGTGAAAATGTGACACCTAGAATGTTGAAGGAAGTAAGAGGATCATTAGCAAAGTACAAAACTATGTAGTAATTGTAGTGTTAGAGCTTGCCTCTCCAAGTGATCTTCCTAGGTGTGCAACTTCGACATAAAGTGACAAGCCTAGTAAAGATTATTCCCTATGAAAATTGGAGCACTGAATGGTTGAGTTGTGGGATGATCGTATTCTTATTAAGAAAAATGAGGGCCTCAACAATGAACTTACATAGAGGTGCTTCATCACCCAAACAATAAAGATAGAATACATGGGACACAAGTTCATGGTCAAATTTCTATGCAGAGAGACTTTTTGATTGAACACCGTAGCATGGCGATACGACAAGCAAGTACATTCCAAAATATAGCAAGCATCAATACTAAGAGGGTCATGAGCTAGATAGTAGATGCTCCAACAGTATGTAGATGCAAGGAACTTGGAAATTAATTTGCAAATCTCCCATGTACCAAGATGAGGGGGCATGGTGGACCAATCGATCAATGTGCAATTGGTAAGGGCTCCAGAATCCACAAAATGTTCCAAATGCTTGGGAAGAAGAGAGAGAACACCATGCTTTATAGACAACAACATATGAATAGGTACAATAGCAATGAGAAGCTACACACACACAAATAGTGATCAAGCAAACAAAGATAGAGTGCAAGCATAAAATAGACTCAACACAAGCACATGAAATAGAAATAAGGTTTCTTGGGAGAGGAAGGGATTTAACAAAAGAAAAACTTGATTGAGATGGGTTGGAAACAACAAAAATTACATGCAATGTAGGAGAGAGGCGAAGGTGCAATAGAATGCATGAGATCTGGAATGCATGCAAGGTGGCAACATGACAAACAAGAAAAGGGGAAGTATGTACAATAATTAGAATCATAATTTAAGAGTGTTAAAGGTGGATCTCAACCCCATTCATTGGAGCTAGAAGAATCTCACCCATGAACGTTTGGAGTTTGCAAGTAGCAGGTCTTTTAGAGGCAAAAATATGGTATGGAGCCAAGACAACCTAGAATTTGTACCTTGTTTATGAAGAACAAGGATTGAAAAATACGACTAAATAACTTGGCATGAATAAAGGGGTCTTAAAATGTCTACTTTGCTGCCATTTTTGCTTCAATTGAGCTTCCTGGAGCATAAAATAGCTTTCATATCCGTGCTCTCGGAAGAGATGGTGCTACTTCACATGATCTTCTAAAAAATCCTCAAGAAGTAGTTTGTGCTACTTCTTCTAAAGAATCCTCAACCACTTAGAGACTAGGGACCATGTGCTCTAGAGGAGAAATAGCTTTTAAACCATAAGCGAGCTTGAAAGGAGTGAATCCAAGAAAAGCCTTATAAGAAGTTTGATAAGCCTAGAGAGTGGAAGGTAAATACTACTCCCATGTTTCACAATAACTAGTCAATAATTGCAACATAGTAAGTAAAATCCTATTAGTATTGTCTCCTAAAGCATTGGGCTATAGATGATAAGGAGAATGTTTATTATGTAAAATTGACCAAATTTAAAGATTTATATAATTAATTTATTCCAAAGTATGTTCTCTAGTCATAAACAAGTTGCTAGGGTAAACCATAAACTAGGGAACAATTGAAAACACAAGGAATAAGCAACAAAATCAATAGTGGATTCTCATAAAACCCAAGCTTTGTCTTAGTATGTAGGATAATGAGTGAAAATCAAAATATATAGTTTCTTAGTGCTAATCAAAGGAGGATGAATAGGGCCTACAAAATCCAAAACCCACTTTTGAAAACATTCCAAAGGTAGAATCAATTGGGAGCCAAAATTGATATTGAGCTGAAGGATTTCCAAGTCATTGGAAAACATTACAAGAAGTTATATAGTGTTGAACTTGCTTGTGGAGAAGTAGCAAGTAGAGACTAGATTGTACACTCTTACAAATAGTTAAATCAGATGGCCAACAACAATTTAAGAGTGGGCCTCATAGATAACAATATGGATATTCAGTTTGGGAACACATCAGATCCAATCTTTTGATACATCTTTATAATAAATATAGTCCTATGTAATAGAAAATCGATGAGTGTGGGATGCTAAAAACATTCATTTTAGTAGGTGATAAATGTAGAGACATGTTCCCAATGGATAGAAAAACAAAAAATATCTTCATACCAAGTCCAAGGAGGGTACTCACCAATATGTGTGACCAAAGCCTATTCAATAGAGAACAAAGTAGCATCAAGAAAATCATCATTCACATTGGTGGGGGGATTCATCAAAATTTAAATGAGACAAGAAATTTGTGATAATACGCTGAGATCCCATATAATTGAAAATATCATAATAAAATTTTTGAAGCACGACAACCTACCTAACTAGGTACAACAAGACCAAATGATGAACAAGAAAGAAATACTTATGGCCTAAGAGATAATGGTGAAACTTTTCAAGTGAATAAATGAGGCCTAAACACTCACATTTGGTGGTGGAGTAATTATGTTCAATGATAGAGAGGAAATGAGTAGTATAGTAAAGAAGGCAATACCTTTCTCTCTAGTGATTTGCATTAACATACTACCAATTGCCATATCCAAAGTGTCGGAAAAACATGAAAGGACTTAAACCATACTAGAGCTTATAAGATTGGAGATGGTGTAAGTAAGACTCTCAACCATTGGAATGCCAACTCACATTCAACAGTCCAATGGAAATTGGGAGGATTCACATGAGCTAATTTGTTCAAGGGAACAACTATATAAGCTAGAAAATGTAGATGCCACCCATGTCGATTAATTTGTCCCAAGAAACAAAGAACTTTCTTACTATTCTTCGAGGCAAGAGCATCAAGAATCACTTTGAATTTTATAAGGGTCCACAACAATGGCCTACCACAAAACAAGATGTCCAAGAAACTTGGAACATGAAATACCAAAAGTAGGCTTAGTAGGATTAGGTGGTAAGTGGAGTTTGTGGCATTTAAGAAAACACAATTTTAACTCATATAAGTGTTGTTGCTAGGTATAAGAAGTTGAAAATTTATTGAGGAAAACTTTCATGAAACTAATAAGATAGGGGTAGAAATATCCAACATACAATGTTGAAAGGTATTAGGGGCCTTGTCAAGCCCAAACAACATGACAATAAAACCAAAACCACCCAATCTATGATAAAAAAAATTTAAGAATGTCCTCCTGAGGCATACAAACCTAATTCTAGCCACTATAATCACTAAGAAAGGAATACATTTCCCATTCAATGACATCGTCTAGTGGAGAGGATAGAAATGGGAGGGGAAATGGATCAGAAAATGTGGTAACATTAAGCTTGTAATAGTCCACACAAATACAAAGTTGCTTATTCTTCTTTGGTACCACAACAATGGGGGATATGTTAAAATTCTGATCCTTTTGCAACCTCAAGTATCTAAATGAGGGCTTATATTAATGTGCATTATCATCTAGACTTTCTAAAATGAAGTTAACAAGCTATTCCACAAGTTCTAAAAAATTGAATGAGCTCAACTACCATGATTGAAGAAATTTGATATTTTCTAGAAGTTTATTTGAATACCAAACATCTAATATTATATAAGGAGTGATTTGAAGACACTTGTCAACATCCTCCATGACTCATTGGGAACTCACTAATGTACATGTCTTCAAGTCTATCTAGCCCCTAGATAAGCTATCCCCCAACTAGCTGAATATGTGCATAAGAAGAGAGTTTTCCATAGCTATATATGATTTTATGTTGTTTAGATTCTTAGCCAACCTAGTTCATCTTGTTGTTCATATTGTAAGGATTAACTCTTATTATAATATTGTTGTCAGTATGCAAAGAATATACCAATAAGATGGAAATATTAGAGGTTTATTCTTTGCATACTCTGAGTTTTCTTGAGTGAGTTGAATACATATTGTCAAGAGAAAGGAGATAAGGAAGAGAGCTCACTCACACACTCTCACACTCAAAGAGGAGCAAACATAGATTGAGGCAAGTAAGAATGAACTTCTTTTCTTCTTCTATTAGATAAAAGGAATAGACAAGAATGGCCTAAAACTATAGTACAACTAGTGCAATATATAAAGAACAGTACATAAGGGAAATCTTATTGTCCAGGAATGAGTGATTTGGCAATAAAGAAATGTGCCACCAATCTCGATAGATAAATGTAGTAAAGCTCACTAAAGTATTCCTGACATATACGAGTGTGACCACTATACATGTCAAAGAAATTAAAAAGTGATATGTGTCATCCCCGATCATCACATGTTGAGATTGATATCTCAACACTCCCCCTCAAGCTCAATGTCATGTCTTGTAATCCAAGCATCTTTGAAAACTTCTTAAACCTCTCTGCCCCAAGTGTTGTAATGAAAATGTCAGCAACCTACTCATTTGTCCTCACATAAACAAGATGAATATCGCCTGCTTATACCTTTTCCCTAATGAAATGATAATGTATGCTTTTTTCTAACATGTAAAATAGGATTCCATGCTAATTGTATGCTAGTAAGATTATCACAATAAATTATGATAGGCTTTTGAACTTCCACACCTAAATCTGCAAGTAGCATCTCTAGCCATGGTGCTTCTTATGTTTCCATTGGAGCACCTCTTTACTCAGCCTCACTGTGCTCGACAAAGAAATAGTGAGTTGGTTCTTACTAATCCATGTAATGGTTGTATTCCCAAGTGAGAATAGAAAGTCACTAGCAGATCTTTTATCTGGAATACTACTAGCCCAATCTACATCAATGTATCCATGAACCTGCAATTTTGCACTAGCTTCATAAAACAATGCATAATCCAAAAGTAGCACTCACATAACATATAGTGCATCTCAGAGCATCTAAATATGGTTTCCTAGGAACCTACATAAATCGACTTTGAAGTCCTATAGTGTACCTTAGATTAGGTCTTGTAATTATGGGATATATCAAACTTCCCACCTCTACATAGTAGCATTTTTCAATGCTTGACTTGATGTACTATCCAACTTCAAATTCTAATCTAATGGCATAGAAATTGGCTTACAATCAGCCACACATACTTTTGTAGCATACTCAAGGCATATTGCCTTTGCAACATCCATATAACTATTTCTATATGTATAAAATCAATGCCCAAAAAATTGCATAGCACACCAAGATCTTTCATGTCAAATTCTTGCATAAGGAGTTGCTTTATCTCATTAATGCTTTCTTTGTTATCACCATCTACAATCAAATCATCAACATAAATAGCCATGATTGTGATGCCATCATCACCCTTGCATATAATGAGTGGTCTACATCACACATAGAAAATCCAATGGTGGTTAAATAATATGCAATCCTTGCATGTCAAGCAGGAGGGGCTTGTTTAAGCCCATACAAAGCCTTCTACAAACTACAAACATATTTTGGGTGCTTCAAATCCTCATATCCTTGTGGCTGGTCCATGTATACTTCTTCTTGCAACTCACCATGTAAGAAAGCATTCTTCACATCCATTTGATGCAAAATCCATCCTTTTGTTGTAGCTAATCCAACAAGTGCTTTGACAATGGCTAATTTAGCTACAAGGCTGAACCTTTCTTCATAATTAATGCCATATGTATCTGCATATCCTTTTTCTACAAATCATGCTTTATACCTAGTTATGCTATCATCAACATTGTGCTTCAACTTGTAAACCTACTTGCACCCTATGGGTTTATTTCCTTGCAGCAATGGAACTAGCTTCTATGTTTCATTTCCATAAAGTGTAACCATCTCCTCATCCATAGCTTTCTCCCAATCTATGATTCCAATTGCATTTTCAAAACAAGAAGGTTCAACATCTTGTATCACATTGGTCATGTAGGCACAATGAAGAGCCATGTAACTATCATACTTCAATCGTTGCACTGAATTTCGCATCCTCTCATATTTTCTTGGTCTTGGGTCACTTCTCCTTGTATCATCTGCATGTGCCTTTCTTACTCCTAGAGTCTTAATAGACAACAATCCAAGTTCCTCATCAAGGATATTTTCTAAACTGCTTGAATCTCCATCAATGTCTTCAGAACTTATAGATGTTTCACTACTAGCAAAAAACTTTTCTTTTACCTTTCTTGGATGTAGTCAATGAATTTGCTAGACTAAAATGTCCATGCAATCTTCCACTCCAAGGATTTGAGTAGGAACTATTGCTTGGTGATACATAAGTTCCACTCAAAACTTCAGATTCTACACTTTATTTTTCAGCATTTCCTTTTTCATTTGAGTCAAGATTGTCCTTCTTTGGCATCTGCATAGAAGCTTGAGATTTCATCGAACACCACATCTCTGCTTACCTTCACCTCGTGTGAGTGGATTGTAGCATTTATATCCCGTTTTCTCAAGGGAGTACCCAATGAAGCTACATTTTCCTACTTTTGGATCAAGATTCATCCTCAACTCATCTGGAACATGTACATATGCAATATAGCCAAATAGTTTCATATGTGATAAGTTTGGCTTTTACCCGTAAACTTCTCTTCAAGTGTAACTTGATGTACATTACCAATCGGAGTTCTCTTCATGATGTATATAGCAATGTGCATAGCTTCTGCCCCATAACAATGAGGCATATTCTTCTCAGTAATCAAGGCTCTTGCTATTTCTAGTATATGTCTATTTTTTCATTTAAGAACACCATTCTATTATGGCATGTACTTGCATGAAAATTTCCATCTAATTCCATGACTTTTTAGAAAGCTACTGAACTCATTTGACATGTATCCACCTCCTCCATCAAGTCTTAATGTCTGAATATACTCCCCTATCTATTTTTCCACCATAGCCTTAAAATATTGAAGGTGATTAGACACATCACTCTTCTCTTTCATAAAGTATACCCATACTTTCTATGTATGGTCATCAATGGAAGTCACATAAAACCTACAACTGCCCATAGATGTGGTCTTTGCAAGACCCCTAAAATTTATGTGTATTATTTCTAGCACATTCTCACTAACATGCTTGTCATGTGGAAATGATACCCTTGATTATTTACCAAATTGACATGCTTCACATACCTTCCGCATCTTTGCAACCTTGAAATGTGGTAGTCCATTGAAAAGTGACCTTGTTCTTGGTTACTATTTCCTCTTCCACGTTCAAAACCTCTACCTCTGCCTCTTCCTCTGCTAGAGTAGCATACATGCTCATAACTAGGTTTTCCTTAGGGGTTTGAGTCCTTACCAAGATTCTTTTCTTCAATTATCAACACGGATAGTAGATGAAGAAAATTCAGAATATTTTCCCTAGTCAGAATAGAAGTTCTAGATTGCTTATATGTAGTTCCTAAACCACAAAGGCACACTTCCACCTTATCATCATCATCTATGTTGACACCAATAGATGCAAGTGACTCATATATGCTTTTGTTTTTTAGGGTGTGGTCACTTACTAACATGCTCTTTTCTCTAGTGTATGCAACTCATTCTTGAGTTGCAATTTCCTTGCCTTTGTATTGGTCTCATACAATGTGCGCAAACTATTTGGAGCCTTTTTTGGTGTTTTGGCATCTTGTATGTGTCCAATCATGCTACCCTATATGCTAACAGATAGACAACACATTACCCTCTGTGCTCCTGGATTCCACTCTTCATATGCTCTCAATCGGTCCACAATTCGATTCCTCTTTGGTAATTGCATAGCATTCTCATTCTCTCCTTTGATGCACTTCCAATAGCCTTTTCTCATAGAGAAATTTGTTAGTCTAAATCTCCAAGCATTGAAGTTGTTCTTATCCAACTTATCACTCATAATTTGACTAATTCCATCAGGATTTTCCATTTCTATAGCAGTTCACAATACTGCATGAACACTAGAGCAATCTGAGGTCATTTGTGATGTGTGCTTTCTCCATGCCTTCTTACGTACTCTTCATTGTCGGCCTTTTCCATGAGCTCTCTACACGCACTCTAGCTTTGAGACCATGTTACGAGAAAGGAGAAAGGAAGAGATCTCACTCACACACTCTCACACTCAAAGTGGAGCACACACAGATGGAGGAAAGGAAGAATGATCTTCTTCTCTTCTTCTATTACATACATGGAATATACAAGAATGACGTGAAGGGCTTTGGCATGTAGAACAAGAAAAGTATAGAGGAGACGGAGGGAGAGAGAAGAGAGGAGAGATGCACACATATGTGTGGGAGCCTTGAAACCCACATAGTGATTTCTCTTGAGGCAATGCTCTATGAATGATGTATATATATATATATATATATATATATATATATATATATATATATATATATATATATATATATATATATATATATATATATATATGAATATAGGGGTAAGATCACAAGGAGAAATATACAACGAATGATGTAGGACTATATACTAATGTACATGAAGAGTTGGATCTCAACCCATACAAATAAGACTACACCAACTACCTCAAATAAGGTATATCCATGCACCTCAAACTACTCTAGAATCATATCGATAAGATTCTAGCTCACATTTGACTGATGCAAGAACTGATGAAGTTCCTGCAAAGCTCTTGCTTGCTCTATGCCTATGTCAATCATCAAATGACTTACAACTCCAAGTGCAAATGCTCCAATAGCAACTGCAATGTCTGGTCCCGAGCATAACAACTCATACATCAAACTCCCAAATGTTGACAAAACTTGTGCTATCTTGGATAACCTAAGCAGGTCAACCATGCATATATCGAAGGCATCCAAAGCACTGTAAGCCGCCGAAAAGGAACTCATATTTTTTGTAAAAGGTATTTTGAAAAGTCGCACGCATGATGTAAAGGTGTAGCACAAAGTTTTAACCTTTGAGAGATTAATGAAAAGAGGTGCGTGAAGCAGAAGGTGTAGTCGTCGGACTGCTGTCTGGGTGAGAGCCGAAAGCGAAGCGCTGTTGCTGAAACTCAATGTAATCTGAGTCTGTTATTAATTCTGTTGATTAAGTTAAATCATTAAGTGAAGTTAATGAAGTATTAAGTAAATTGATTAACGAGATAAGTGAAGAAGTTATACGGTTAGCTGTCTGGTGTGGAAGTGTGTTGAAGTACGTATTCAAAACAGTACTGGGAAGATAATCTGACCTAGCGCGTTAATTCAGTGAAGTAGTATATTCTTAATCTGTAGATTTAGGAAAATACAAACAGGGCCTCTGTTTACAGACCCCTAACCATCCCAAGAACCCAGAAGGTTTAACACTGGCACCATCTGTGGGAAATGGAGTAGCCATTTGCATCGACGATTAAAGATTGAGGAAGAATTCTTTGATATATGCCTGTAACACGTTCCGGCAAATCATACCCCAAATACCGCAGAGATCAACATCCCTGGGCAATTCCGAACCTATTAGGAACACCCCCTAGTGGTAGAAGTACAGGACAATTAAGTCCAGTTGTAGAAGGTTCAGTACAGCCAGCCAGCAGAAGTTTTGGTGGTAGTTCGGTAGCACACGACAAGATTTCGATGCGTTCCGGAGTGAGTCCGATACCTTCTGAAGAAAGTACGGTGATTTTTGGTTGTACAGAGGCACAGTGCAGATATAGTTCCGCATTATCTGGTCAGAATTCGATCACTTCCGGTGACAAGTTCGCGTTATCCGGTGAGCACGTTTTCGGTGACAGTGTAGCCTGGTCCTGTGAGAATTCGGCGAGTTTCGATGAGAGTTCGGTATTACCTGGTGGCGATTCGAAGCTTTTCGGTGAGATTGTGGTGCTACTTGGTGGACACTTACTGCGCTCACCATTTTTCGGTGCACGATTAGCTAATTTCAACACTAAAGTCAAGGAAGGGCTATTAGATTTGGAGTTAAGCAATCGGTTCAACGACATTTTAGGACCGGAAAGTGAGCAAGTTGACCATACAGTTCAGGAATATCAAGAGATACCACCCCAATTTTCAGGTAACAACAACAACGCCACTAACAACAACACCATGAGTGGCTCACAGCAACAACAACAACCACCACCACAGCCGCAACCACAACATCAACAGCAACACGTTATCCCACCACGCCTGGTACCAGCGGGGGTCACATACACAAAATTTGGAGGTTTTCCGGGGGATGATCCCGATGCGCATGTATGGACCTTTGAGATTAATTATACAGTTCTGATTTATCCCGCAGATCCTACGTATAAAGCTATTGTGTTCCAGTCAACCCTGGTTAATGAAGCTGCATGATGGCTAACGGAATATGATTTGAACCACGTTCGGAAGTATGATGATGTGACGGATGCCTTTCTACAACGGTTTGGGTTAAAGAAGAACCCCGCCAAAATTTTTGATTACTTGCAGAATAATAGGCAGAAACCACACCAAACTATACAGGATTATGCCACGCTATTTCGGACTCATTTACGGCAGTTGCGACCATCACATGCTAATTTACGAGATGATGTTATCACACATTGGTTCATCAATGGATTAAAGCCCCAATTGAAGCAGATTATGATCATATGGTGCGTGGGTGGAATGACTTTGAACGCCGTAATTGCTATGGCATTACAATTAGAAAACAAAGTGGGTGGATTCATTGAAGACCTAGAGTGGCTGAAAGCATTTAGGCAATCCAACGAGGATCCTTTGAAATAGATATACTATACCAAATGCAAAAATCTAGGGCACAACAACTCAACATGTGCGTTGAATCAACTGTATTGTGCCATTTTCCACACAACAGACCACACTACGGAGACTTGCCTGTACAATGCCAAGGTACAGAACAGAGCAGCTCTCAATGCCATTATTCAGGAACAAGGGCAATTGGCGAGCCATGATGTCCCACCACAGATGAGGAATACCCAGTACCAAGGATATAGGAATTATCGAGGGGGACGGTCAAATAAATTTGGACAAGCCTGATGGAATGTAGGTCCATCAGGAGAAGGTACATCTCCCCCACCCCCTAAATGTCATTTTTGTGGTGAAATTCGGCATATCCAAAGGTTCTGCAAAGATGCAGCGGAGTATGACAAAAAGAAAAAAGAACGACAACATCCGATGGCAAATATGGTGTATATCTCACCAGTAGACACGCAAGCAGCAGTGGTCCAAACACGTTCCGAAAAGCAATTACAGCTAGATGCAAAGATTTTTGAACCCGGCATTCGTGAACAATAGAAGGTGTTTACAAGAGCAAGCAAGTGGGCGACGCAAGAGCAAACCATATTCCCTGACCCAATTCCGATGATGGAGCAAAGCATACCACGGAAAGTACCAGAAGGGCGAAATCTAACTCACACAATACCGGATTCCACACCGGAGACCGTGTCGGAAATAGCCAAAACTGATTCGGTGTGGGATGTGTTGTCCAAGGCATCAATTACCTTGCCCTTGGGTCAATTATTGGCTTTCGTCTTGGGAGTGCGTCAACAGTTCCAGTTGCAGGTTAGTCCAGGACCCTCGAGTGCTCCCGCAACAGCTATAATCCAACTAGAATTGGACCCAATGGTGGACCATACGGTACCATTGATTACAGTATGGTACAAAAACCATAAAATCACACAAGTCTTAATAGATGGAGGATCTGGTGTCAACATTGCAATAACAGCACTTTGCGAACGGTTAGGGTGGACGCATATTGAACCTGTTCAATTCTTTCTACGCATGGCTGATCAATCTCGAGTCCATCCGGTGGGCTTGGTGCGAGATATTCCGATCACTCTACAAGGTTCTGTTTTCAAAATGACCTTTGTTGTGTTGGATTTACCAAAATTGAGCCTGGATTACAATCTACTCTTTGGACGTCCTTGGCTAAAACAAGCTAAGGTAGTGCAAGACTGGTCAACGCATGAATTAGTCTTTAAAAATAATCACCGGAAATATGTTGTCCCGTTGGACGACATGAAACCCTGTGACTTACATGCACGACCATATTTAGCGGAGCCTATACACATGTTGGATGGTCTCTTCGATGATGAGGAGGAAGCTTTTCTTACCGCCAATAAGGATCTGATGGCACTTGGCATTGTAGATTTACAAACGGTGGCTGATAACTAGAGTCCGACAGCCTGTATGATGATACCACTGACCGGAGAGCATGGGTCAAGCACAGAGCAGATCTTGGATGATACGATGCTCCAACAATTACTTCAGTTAGGAGACAATTTGGAGATGCCCCGATAGTTCTATGTATCAGAAGATCAGCTGATCACCTACAATTTAGGTGACCAAACCAACCCACGACCAGTAAAAATAACAGCAGGACTGTCCGAGACCTTCCAGGAGCATCTGTTGCAGTTGCTACGAGAGTTCGCTGATGTGTTTGCATGGGACTACAAGGATATGAAGGGGTTGGACCCACGGATTTATCAACAGAGAGTGGTGTTGAAACCGGATGTGAGACCCATCAAACAACCTAGTTACACGATGAATCCTAACTATGGGGCATAGGTTAAAGCCGAACTTGATCGATTGTTGAAGGTGGGATTTATTGTGCCTATTGAGCATGCAGAATGGATCTCTCCCATTGTTATAGTTCCGAAGAAAAATAAGCAGCTGCGGATATGCGTGGACTACCGGAAGCTCAATGCCGCAACCGTACCTGATCCGTTTTCGTTGCCATTCCTAAATACCATGTTAGATGACGTGGCTGGCCGAGAAATATATTCCTTTCTAGATGGATACAGTGGTTACAATCAAGTCCAAATGGGCGAGCAGGATATACCCAAGACTGCATTTATTATAAACTGGGGTGTCTATGCATGTACCATAATGTGGTTTGGACTACGCAATGCTCCTAGTACGTTCCAATGTTGCATGCAAGAAATTTTTTCCCCTTATCTCACCACATTTGTGAGAGTGTATCTAGATGATTTCTCGTTATCCGGTGATACGTCGGTGCACCTGTACCATTTACAGTGTTGCTTTTCAAAGTGTTGTGAGTATCGATTGTGCTTAAACCCGAACAAATCGGTATTCTCTGTATCTTGTGGCAAGTTGCTCAAACACATTATTTAAAACAAGGTATTCAGGTGGATCCAGACAAAGTGAAGGTCATACTGGAGGCTCCTGCTCCTAAGACACCTAAGGACGTGACGTGGTTTTTGGGCCAAATCCGGTGGCATGGGCAGCATCTGCGTTGGCTTGCTCATTTGGCAATACCACTTAATCGATTGATAACGAGTAGCTCGCGTCAATTCAAATGGACTGAAGAGTGTCAACTTTTTTTGACAGACTAAAATCATTGTTAACTCAGGCTTCCATTTTACAAGCACCCAATTGGGAATTGCAATTTCATGTCTTTGTGGATGCATCCGACAGTGCCATTGGAAGCGTGCTGATGATACAAACAGATACATGGTTTCGTCTCGTATATTATGTGAGTTGCAGATTGGCCCCGACAGAGCGTAACTATTGAGTCACTGAACGAGAATGTCTTGGCTTAGTATATTCTGTGAAATAATTTCGACATTATCTGTTGGGCAGATGCTTCACCTTCCACGTAGATCATGCAGCATTGGTGTATCTTATGCGACAATAGCATTTGGGAGGATGGTTAGCACGGTGGGTCTTGCTGCTTCAAGAATTTGATTACTCCGTCGTACATCGACCAGGGTCAGCACACGCTCTTGCTGACTTTCTCTCTCGGTTGGATTTCGGTGAGCCTCCGGAGGGAATTGATTATACAACACCAGCCATCTACATAGCAGAGACAATACAGGATGATCAAGAGGAATTATCGGTACCCTCTTCTTACTATGACACTTTGCTTCTGTTCTTGACTAATGGATGTCCGCCTGGTATGATTTCTTCAGCTGCTAGATGAAGACTAGCCATGTACAGTCGACGCTTTCGATTGATTGTCGGACAATTATATTACATGGACCACTCAGGAGTACTACTCAGATGTGTCCCCCCCATGAAATTGTTTCAGTCGTTACCATGGCCCATACTGCCCCAACCGGAGGACATTTTGCAGTTGACCTGACTCACCAGAAGATTCTCCAGAGTGGATTGTGGTGGCCCACTATGTATCGTGATGTGACCAAGTATGTACAACAATGCGACGAGTGCCAGCGTTTCGGTCAACCTTTACAGAGACATTACTTTCCTCTCCAACCCATTGTGGCTCTTGAACCTTTTCAGAAATGCGGCTTGTATTTTATCGGACCGATTACACCTCCGACAACAGTCACCAATAATAGATATATTCTTACATGCACAGATTACGCAACTAGATGGGCTGAAGCATGGGCTCTACGATCAGCCACCACGGATGCGGTTGTTAAATGTTTAATGAAGGATATTTTTCCGCGCTATGGGTTACCCTTGGAGATAGTAACTGATCAAGGTACACACTTTGCAAATACCTTAATGAAAGTGCTTACTAAAACCTTCCAGATTGTGCACAAATTTAGTTCTCCCTATTACCCACGAGCAAATGGACTCGCTGAGAGTACCAACAAAACTCTCTTAAACATTCTAAAGAAACTGGTGTTAGATTGCCCATAGAGATGGGATCAACTTCTACCTGCTGTATGGGCTTATCGTACTACATACAAAGTGGCGACCGGAACAACTCCTTTTAAGTTGGCATATGGATTAGAAGCGATTGCTCCCATGGAATTGGTGGTTCTTAGTCTGTGTAAGGCTCTGGATTGGAAGCTATTATTGGAAGAATATTTTCCCTTTCGATTGGAGGCTTTACGGTCCCTGGATGAACAACGTCTGGAGAGTTTTCTGGTGATGCAGGAAGTGTAGCTACGACAAGCCAAAAACCAGGATCGTTTTCTCAAAACCCCTGTGTTTACGGTAAAAGCAATTAGTCCTCTTCTATAACGCCAAGTCTAATAGATCCGCCAGAAAATTTAAACTACGCTGGTTCGGTCCCTACCGGATTGCTGAACAAGTGGGACCCACAACTTTTCGGTTATCCACTATAACTAGTCATCTTCTAACTAAAGTGATTAATGGTTCAAAGCTTCGACCCTACTACCCGCCATCTACCAATTCATGAGGTGTCTTTGGTATTTTTACTCTTTTTTGTTTCCCACTCTTTTCTATCGCCTTTCTGTTCTGGTTTCCTTGTTTTGATTCGCCAACTGACTGTAATCCCTCCGTTTTCTTATCTAACCATGATTAATCGCTGCCTTTGTGTCACTGCGTCTGTTAATACATGCATGTCGCCATTATCTCGGTATATTTCCAATACTGCGTTATGATTAGGGTTCTTGCTACCTAATTTTTTCCGTGGTTCTACTTAACACTAGTGTTGTACCAAAACAGGACACTATAGTGTCCGTTTTTCTAATAAATAAAAAAAATCACACATACTAATCAAATAAAATTTTGTGAAAACCTTAAAGAACCATAAAGATCTATACCTAGATGCTCTATAAAAAATATATATTTTAAAAAATAACCTTTTTTTTATAACTCAAAATATAGAAATGATTGAATATGGTTGAGAAAAACTATTTTTTTGTAAACTTATATATGAGAAGAAAGAAAAATCTCCATAAAACGAATTTTCATCTTATTGGAATCATTTTTCTAATGTTAATTTATTGTCATATAATCATTAAAGACAAGTCTTGGGAACTAGCAAAATCATTTTTATAATAAAAGAATTAGTACAATATAGGGTGCTCATTATATACTTATACACTTTAACAGCCTTCTATATGATATTGATTCATAAAAACACTAAAATGGTTTGTATTTTTCCAAAAACCATCATATTGTAGCATAAAGATATGCTACATGTCTTTGAACCAATAATTTTTTACATATCTCAAATACCACTAAACATCTCAATGTTTCATTGAATGGCCATAATCCTCTCTTCCGAGAATAGAAATTCATCCTAAAAATTTAAGTTTTCTCAATGATATAAGGTATATATTATGAATCAAAATAATTCTATAAACATTATAAACTACTTTATATAGAAAAAACTAGCATGATAACTTTAATCATGTAGCATATGCAATATTTCCTCATAAAATGACCTTTTCTTAGTGTAAAAAAACAATGGTATTGTTTAACTTGAAGAAACGACATAGAAATTCAACTCCTAAGGTTTTCAAAAAAATATTTCTAGCTGTAATAATATCAAATAGTATTTTGATAATAAAAAATGATGCGATCATACCATCACTTTGAAAAATAATTCTTAGATGATAAGACTATCCTATTAGAAATGAGATTCATTTTATGCCATAAACCTAGTAAAATTCATTAAAAATCTCTAATTATGGATAAAAACATGTTGAAATATATAAAATAAAAGATTTTATTGCATTTAGACCAATGAAAATTATGAGATCTTGATTTTAATAAGAAATAACCACTAGCTTACATCACTATAATTTCTGTGCCTGCATTGAAAATAGCATCATAAAATTAGTGAATAAATATTAATTTTTATATCATTTAATAAAAAGTATATTTTTAAAAAAATATTCAACCCTTATGCCAACATGTTGCATAGTTACATTTATAAATGGTTCCTTCTAGTAATCTAAAAAATTCACCAGACATTGTTTCTTTTTCAGGACACTAAAGTGTCCAAGTACAACACTAGTGTTAATCTTGTTCTTCTTGCTGTTCGTCGCTATTGTATCTTTGTGTGTTTGTTCCTTGTGTGCTTTGTGTTTTCGCTTGTTTCTGAGTGTGTCATGGAAGCTCTTGCGAACATAGTAACCTTCTGTGCGGGTCTCACTCCGGATATGAGTGAGTACTTGCATGCTCGAGGACTTCTAGCCTTCACTCAATTGCCGTGGTATTCAGTGGAATGTCATCCTTTTCATGTGCAGATTATCTCTGCCATTACCGCCACGCCTGCTACAGAGCAGTGTTGGCCCTTAACATGCTTAAACCCCCGCGTGGTAGTTACGCTCAACACTGTTGCTGAGGGATTCAGTCTCCCTGAGGAAGGGTTGGTCGATGGACCACTCCTTCTAATGGCAACTATGAAAGAACTTTTTCCATCGAACTCATCTAATGAGTTTGCCATTCTTTGCTCACCTGAACTAGAGCGCACCGCACCGCAATTTCTTGTAGCAGACTTAAACCTGCAAAAATGCACGTATGGCATTTCCAGGCCTTTTTATTCGATGATTGATACTCCCTCACGAGAGGGGGTCAATTTCACATCCTTTTTCTTTCGGCGCATTCACCATGAATGCTTAGCAGTTACAAAACAATTAGCCAAGCATGACATTCCTCGCACCCGATTACCCCATCTCCTTACCCTTCTCCTTCCGGTGATCCAAGCCACGCAACCCCCTCCAACTAATACTATTCGGTTACACGAGGAATCTACACAGATGCTGGAAGACGACGATCATGAAGACCTGCTCCATTTCTTCCAACGAAAACGCAGACGCATTAGCCCATCGCAAAGCCAGGTGCAGGGTTCCACTGTGGTTCAAGACGTTGAAGTCTTCCATGACACCGCTACTTCATTACAGGTAGAGTCTGTACTATCTTCTCCTGATAAGCAACCCGAAACAGATGTTATTATGGAAGACGTAGCTGAAGTCTCACAGTGGGAGGAATCTCATCAACTGGATGCTGAGGCTGTGAACGAGACAGCGAAAGCTACTGTTGCTATAGAATGTCAATCTCCTTCTTCACCAACCGCAGACGCCCAAGTAGATGAAGTTAATTCATCGATTGGTAATGAAGACGCAGTTACCAAAACCGCCCTATTGGTACCCCAGAATGAGACCAGAATAGTTTTAGTCTCGACTTCTCTTATCCCTCTACCTCCTCCAACCAACATTCCTGATGTTGTTGAAGTTTCTTCTGTTGTGCCTTCAACTGCCCTTCGTGAGGCATCAACCAATATCCTATCCTCTCCCGACTACTCTCCACCATTATCACCTCACCTCCTCGCTGCCTCATTGTCACAACCTCCTCCTTCTCTTCCTCCAACCATAATGTTCACTGAATTGGCATCCATGGGCCAACTCCTCATCCAATTCTCCCAGCAATTGCCCCTCTAGATGAAGATGGCAACTCAGACAATTCAACAGCAGTTGCAGAGTAAGGTTGACCTTCTCAAAGCAGACATTGCCCCTCTCCAAGAAGAAGTACTTGTGGTCAAAACCGAGCATCATTCATTGCAGACTCAAATCCAGCAACTCCAAGAACAGATAGTAGAAAAAGATAATATCATTGCTCAACGGGACACCGAAATTACAAAATTAAAGCAAGAACTTACAGACAAGACAGACACCATGACAGCATTAGGCAATGAGCTCCATAGTACGAGGGATGCAGTCAATGTCTTAGAAGAGGCCTCGCAGTTATTGGCGGCCAATGTGCTTAAAGCAGAAGCTGAACTGCACAATGTCACTGAGAGATTGTTCCAGCGCGATCAAGAGTTTACTGAAGAGATTGCCAAGACCATATATTTATAGAAGGAACTTATAGGTGTGCAAAAGGAGAGAGAAGACTTTTACAAGATGATGCAGTTTCAACTCCAGGAACTTGAAAGAAGAGAAAAACAGTTAGGAGTTCAGGCAGACAGGCTCTCGCGCATTGATGCAGACATAGTGGAAATGAAGCTACGAGGAGACGCTGCTCTGGCCAATGAATTTTATTTACAAGAATCATTTTTGCAAACACAGACGGAGTTATTAATAAGCGAGGTCATCGCTGCCAGTTCTGTTAGGACTGATGCACAACTGATAGAACCTACAATTTTGAAGGATCTGTTAGATTCCCTAAAGCAGAAGATTACACGTACCTTTAAATTAGCTCGTACTATGTACGTTCAGGGCATCATAGATGAACCATGATTGTATAATTCCAATTTTGGGTTCGAGTCCACCGTGCATGCCAGTGTAAGCCGTCGGAAAGGAACTCATATTTTTTGTAAAATGTATTCTGAAAAGTCGCATGCATGATGTAAAGCTGTAGCGCAAACTTGTAACCTTTGAGAGATTAATGAAAATAGTTGCATGAAGGAGAAGGTGTAGTCATCGGATTGTTGTCTGGGCAAGAGCCGAAAGCAAAGCACTATTGCTGAAACTCAGTGTAATCTGAGTCTGTTATTAATTATGTTGATTAAGTTAAATCATTAAGTGAAGTTAATGAAGTATTAAGTAAACTGATTAACAAGATAAGTGAAGAAGTTATACGATTAGCTGTTTGGTGTGGAAGTGTGTTGAAGAACGTATTCAAAACAGTACTGGGAAGATAATCCGACCTAGCGCATTAATTTGATGAAGTAGTATATTCTTAACCTGTAGATTTCGGAAAATACAAACAAGGCCTCTATTTACAGACCCCTAACCATCCCAAGAACCCATGACTAAAAATAGATTAAACTGCCAAAGCTTTAACAACACCCTCGTCAAGAACAACATGTCCTAACATATCTGTGTCAACATCTGGCATGAGCAAATCCAAGAATGATTGCATGATTGTTGACTCATCAACATCAAAATCAATCATCCTCTCAACCAAGGATGTTTCTAGTTGTCCACCCTGAGAACTAGTATGCTCTCGCATACACTGTATCATAAGATCTATCCTGCTCTACCACACCAAGTGTATCATTATGCTCCACATGAGCTAACTCCATAACATCAACACCAAGATCAAACTGATGATCAAACTCTAATTGAGTATCATCACAATGCTCTACATGAGCATCCACATCATGCTCTAAAGCATCTAGCTGATCATTCGAAGTGTGCTCCATAAGAGCAGCCACATGATCCATAAAATCATGCTTTATATAAGCATCATGAGCATCCATAACATGATCTATATGTGCATCCATTTGAGCATCTGAATCTTGCCATACATGCGCATCATGAATGTCAATAGACCTATCTATAGGTAGAAAAAAATGAGACATTACAAGTCTCACATCGCACATAAGGCTAAACTCCCACAGAGATGAGACTGTCTCTCACATGAAGTACCTATAGTGCATACATGTGCTCAATCCTAGCACCTTTGACAAGCATAAGGTGTCCCCATTGCAAGTGAAAATGATGCTCACCAAGGAATGAGTAGCATCTGCTCTCCTATAACTCGCTAATTGAAATCAAGCTCGTATGGAATGAAGGCACATAACGTACATATTTAGGCGTAAGTGATGCTCCACTAGGTAGGATAAGGCATATATCTTATGCACCCTCAATTTTATATACCATACCATCAGGCAAGTGCACACATCCATGACTCTCACCTGAGAATCGACAACACCACTCACAATGTGGAGTAACATGAAAATTGGCTAATGCATCAAGCAACCAAGCCATGTGTGTGCTATCCAATGAACAAGAGGAATCTTGGATAAACCATAGGAGAAAGTGATATCACCATCATTGGCATAATCAACTGCCACAGACTCTCCTGAAATGACTACCTGACTTGCATCACGTGCATATCTTTGACGTCATTGTCGCATCCGTCTAAAGCAACATCAATGAATATGGCCCTCACAACCACAATGCCAACATTTAAGCTATAGATGTGATCTATGTCTCACATGAGTCAATCGAATCACATACATATCATGTAGTCTCTGCCATAATGCACTACTCGTCTCCTCATACATAACAGACTCATATGAATCCACAAGTTGTAACTAGATAGTGGAGCTTGCCAATGCATCCATATCCATCCATACATGGTCGGGCATGTCATGAGGCCTCTATGCATCTCTATGAACATACGTGTGTAACCCTACATGAACCAATGTATGCCACATCTGAGTTTTCCATCTCGGAAATTTAGTGCCATCGAATCGAGAAGACATCATGCTGGCAATCCAAAAGACTATAAATGTAACAAGAGACTAGAAATAATACTCTTTTCTCAATAGGATCACATCTGCATATCCATACGCATAACTCATTGGAGAAGAAAAAAACCATGTGAACCACCTGCCACATAACCATGCATCTAGCATGCACATAAAACCATGGGCATAAACCTGCTCACCAAGTCTCCAAACTTACCAAGTAGATGTGAAAGAATCCTGGAAAAATTCGACAAAGTATCCCTTGCAAATTGAGCAATCATAACAAGATAACCAATAGCAAAAGAACAATGTGTAACTTGTCACTGATCCAACCAAAGATAATGGCAAATACATATGCCAAAAAGTGATGGTAATACATGCCAATACAATGGCAATAGACCTTCCACTCAAGAATAAATCTTGCAAGATGGTCCAATCTCTCAGAAATAACTTGTGACCAAGTCCAAATGAATGGAGATTAGCAATGATCCAAAGCTATCACACAAGCATAGAGGATCTACTAGACCATCTATCTAGCATAAAAACCGATAAAAGTTTGATAGCATATCCTCTATAGAATGGACTTTAAACCAAAATAACCATGTGGGAATCACCATCCACATATGCCAAGAATCACACTGGTAAATAAGATATCAAATCAATGACCACATGCTAATAGAATAGCTAATCAAGATGACAAATGAATGTGCATTTTAGGCTCCAATCTAGATCATGTACTTGCATAAATACAAAGATACAAGTTACAACCAAGATCCAAAATCAACTCTCATAAAATGTGTGCAACCGGCAAGCTAAGCCGTATCCAAGTGGCATAAATGAGATAGAGACCACAATGCCACTATACATCCAATGACAATGCTATGATCAAACTCATGATGACATAAACCTCAAAAAAGGTATACCACAGTGTCATCTCACATACCAAACACATGACAAGTTCATGCTCTACTCTCATATGGAGGAGCTAACATAATGATCATACATGGATAATGCCTTCAAGCTCTAAAAATAAGAGCTCATACACCAAAAATTCTCTCTCAAAGAAGTTCCACAACAAAATGAACCTCCAAAAGCAACTAGGGTTGTTATGGTGAAAATATGCTTCTTTGTGTTTTGCTGTTTTAGAGATGGTAACCTCTGAATTTGAGTTTATGCTCATGAGAAAACTTCAAGAACTCTTTCTTGGCTACATAATGGTATATAGAACACCTCAATCGGAGGTGTGTAGCTCAAGATATACACAAAACAAGCACCATCTATTAATTTCACCTTCACCTTCAGCACTATTGCTGTATATTTTGCAATTTTGGTGACCTAGAACTCAGAATTTGGATGTGTGTTCTTCTACAAATTCTTTTTTAAGCTACACATAATAAGTTGAATCTTTTGAACTAGACTTGTAGAACTAAAGTCATAGCCCAAACACAAATATGTTGTCTAAGCGATTGTAAATTCATCTTCTATATTAGTCTGCATATTCTGAATTTTTGGCAATTTAGAACGTGGTGGACTCATAAAGATAGGAGTATTGCCAAAGGGAGTGATGTCAGCGGGAGTATTCCTACCGAAGGGAGTGCGATCCACAAGAGTAGTCCCATCAAAGAGAGTGCCATCCATAGGATTATTCTGGCGAAGGGAAGTGCCGGCAAGTGGAAGTAGTCCCACAAGAGACCCAATACTATGATGCAATGGCCTGATAAGCGGCAGGTGCTCAAGATATGAACTGTAGAAACTGCTCCTCTATCATGGAATCCAGACTAAGTGGTTGATTGTCTCCCATCATGCTCTACAACAGATAACTTCAATAATTAGCATATAGATAATAATGATAATACAAAAAAATAGTAGTGTACAAAAAAACATAACAGAGTTAGAAAACAATCAAATAAGTATGTACAATTTCTTGCTTCATAAGTCTCCTATTCTAGCATCCTCTTGGAGATCTAACACATAGAGCATATCTATCTCTACATTGACGACTTCCAAATGTCTTGGTAATGCCATCCCTTCCCGATCATTGTCCTCGTAAAACATATTGTTTGTTATCTTCTCTTATACATGGTCTCCTTAAAACACCTCTCCTTCTAGGACTGATATTTTCCTCTTCGGCTACCGCATGCATCTCAAGCTCCATTGCAAATGGAAATTCTTCTACATCCATGTCTTGACAAATTTTTCTGCTTCGTTGAATGACTTGTAAAATGAATAGCCTCTACAATTTTTTCAGATCTAGTGCACTTAAAGCAAACCAATCTTGTCGCGCTTCACTATTGTGTTTCTTCATGTGGTGACTACTTTGAACCACTTCACACCTGTTGGTGCATTTCAAGCCTTCACACTTGGCATGGAGCTTGGAAGCTTGATCTGATTATATTCATGAAGGTTTCACTTAAGGGAAAAGCATAGGAACACATATCTATGGCTATTACTATTTACTTCTTGTAAAAGTCAAGAATGACTTGGAGTTTTATGTAACCACTCACCAACTTGATTAGTCGTGGATTCTTAGTTGATTTAATGGAGAGAATATCTCCCTACTTTTAGTAGAGATATTCTAGGGAGCCTACATTTGAATTTCAAATTCAAATCATAGTTAACTTCTATAAAAAACTATGAAAAAAGTCGCGGCTTGAGTCCTGTTGTTGTAGCTCAACTCCCGAGGCTTATTGCCATTGTAAATGAGCAGGTGTTAGTGCTACTTCATAGCCTACACCACCACACCTCAATTAGCTATGCTTGTCATGCTAATGAGCTTGTAAAATCATATCAACCAATAGATATTTACACATTCATCATATCTGGTTCTCTGTGTTTTCTACTTCAAGTTTGTCAACTTCCAAGGAGCATTTCTCAGTGTTCATTGAACCAAATCAAGAGCTTAAGAGCTCGTTGGAACCAGCTCAAGGTCTTCTACAAGCATACAAAATTTCAAGAGATTTCATTCAGCCATTTGGGAGAAATCGCGCTTGAAGTAGTCACGGGTATTGTTCTGCACAACTCCTAAAAAGTCGGGAGTGCTCCTAAGTTTGCTAAATCAATTTCTCTGGATGTGGTTTATCATTTCTGTTCATTCAACTTGCAAATGGTAGCTTATTAAGGTACTTTAATTTCCCCAAAAGGAATTGTTTCAATTGCAAGTGTGTTGGTCACACTGAGCTTAACATTGAGCACGTATCATTACAAAAATAGCAAGTTTTTGGATTTGTGAAGGAACCAAGTTATCTGTTTTGGTTTGATCACTACACAAATCATTTGCAAAGTACATATATGGTTTCTTGGTATCATTTGGAAGCTCAAGGTGTGTACTAAACATTTCTGGAATCAAAGGAGGGCTGGTGTGAAGCAGGTATAGCAGCACCAACTCAATCTCTTGAGTGCATCCAACCATCACTCCTAACAGTGGTATCAGAGCAAATAAGGTAAACATGGGAGATGGTTTTCCTTCATTCATTGACAAATTGGGCAGGAACAATTACCAGGCTTGGTCTCTGAGGATGAAGACCTATCTACAAGGAAGGAGCTTATTTGGATACATATCAGGAGATGAGGAATTGCCCTCATTCAAAACTAGAGGACTACCCACAAAGGATGAACATGAAAGACTCAACCAATGGTGTGCAAAAGATGCTTTGGCAAGGTCTTACCTTCTAAACTCTATATCTGACTTTCTTTTACCTCATGTAAGGAATTGTAAGACCTCCCAAGAGACTTGGGAAACCTTGTCAACATACTTTTCTTCCAACACAAGGGCTAGGAAGAATCAACTGTGGATTGAGTTCACAACCCTCAGGAAGCAGCCCAAGCAATCAGTCTCAGAGTATGTGACAAAGATTAAAGATGTGGCAGACCAATTAGCAAGCATTGGAGAGGAGATTGAAGAGGAGCAAATAGTCAGGCAAGTAACAAATGGACTCAAGGCAGATGATAAGTGGGAAAGTTTCACCACTGCAATGGATCTCTATATGGACATGCATACCCCAGATCTCACAACACTCATGGGCCAACTATTCACACATGAAGCAAAGTTTACAAAGGCAGGAGATCAATCAAAAGGTAACAACCCCTCTGCTCTCTATACTGATAAGAAAGTTAAGGATAAAGGTAAAGGGAAGAAACAGGATGAAGAAGGCTCTACCTCTCAAGCTAATTATGCAGGGAGAGGTAGATCATCAAGAGGCAGGGGCAGAGGAGGTAAGTCGGGAAGGGGGAGACCCTACAACTCATCACCATGCAACATTTGTGGATTGTCCAATCATACCACAGATGAATGCTACAAGAACTACAAGAATCAGAGAGGAAGAGGCTACTCAAGAGGTGGATACTCTCAAGGGAGAGGCAGATTCAACCAACACCAAGGCTACAATGGATACAACAATCAACACAACAACAATTACAACCACAACCACAATGGTAACTACCAAGGTGGATTTAGAAATAGAAGGGATTACAACAATTACATAGAGGAGCAAGATGACTCCTTATTGATCATGAATATGACCTCCAAGATAGGTACAAATGATGATCATTTATTTTATATTGACTCAGGATGTTCTAACCATGTAGCTGGCAATGTGGCACTACTTTCTGATTTGGAAGAACCCAAGGGCAAACATCAGGTACAAACAGGTGATGACACTAAACATTCTGTTGTAAAGATTGGGAATGTGAAGACATGTGATGGTAGCTAGAACTTATTGAGTAGAGTACTCTATGTACCAACCATCACCAAGAATCTAATGAGTGTTGGTCAGATTGTGGAGAAAGGTTTGCAGGTCAGATTCACTCAACATGGAGCATATGTGGAGGACCCAAGACATGGATTCAGAAGGATAGCCAAGGGAGAAAAATCAGGTAGATTGTTTACTTTTGAGCTAGAAGACACCAAGAACATTGCTTTGTATAATTACAAGGATCAAACACTTTCAGAGTTAGAAATATGGCATAAGAGGTTAGGGCACATAGGTGAAAGAACCCTAAAGCAAATGTGCAGGGATCAATGTGTGCTTGGAATACCTAATGTGTCCAAGCAACACATGATTTACAAGTGTGGAGCATGTCAGTTTGGTAAGTCTCACAGATTGCCATATTCAAGGAAAGGTTTCATGCATGAAGACTACCTAGACTTGGTACACACAGATGTTTGGGGACCTAGCAAGGACCCTTCCATTTCAGGTTCAAGGTATTATGTGTCCTTCATTGATGATTATAGCAGATGGACCATCTTATACTTTATGAAGCATAAAGATGAAGTGTTTATTTGTTTCAAGAGGTATCTTGCACTTGTTGAAAATCAAACAGGAAGAAGCTTGAAGAGGCTAAGGTCAGATGGTGGAGGAGAGTACTTCTCCAATGAGTTTGAAGATTTCTTGCAGGAAAGAGGCATCAAAAGGGAGATTACTACAAGGTACTCACCTGAACAAAATGGGGTAGCTCAAAGAAGGAATAGACTCATTGTAGAAACAGCTAGGTCTATGCTTAATGAAAAGAAGTTGCCAAATTATCTTTG
The DNA here is from genome assembly GCA_020310875.1 of Ceratopteris richardii. NCBI lineage: Eukaryota > Viridiplantae > Streptophyta > Polypodiopsida > Polypodiales > Pteridaceae > Ceratopteris > Ceratopteris richardii. The sequence goes on from CM035435.1 coordinate 133,892,466, forward strand.
GGCAGAGAGTGTATCCACTGCCACCTATCTCATAAATAGGTTGCCATCCAAATCACTTGATGGCATGACACCATATGAAGCTTGGCATGGTAAGAGACCTTCTCTGGATCATTGTAAAATCTTTGGTTGTGTAGCATATGTGCATATTCCCTCACAGGTAAGGGGAAAGCTAGACCCTAAAGCTAAAAAATGTATCTTCATTGGTTATGATTTGAACCAAAAGGGATACAGATTCTACAACCCAACAAACAAAGGCTTCAAGGTAAGCAGAGATGTCATCTTTGATGAGAATGACTCATGGTATGAGAATGAGTGCAGGAAAGTTAGTCTACCCTATTATATGGAAGAAGATTTCCCAAAGCTCACCAAGGAGGAACCAATCCAGAAAGATGAATCAAGCTCAGATGATGATGATACAATTAACCTTGAAGAGTTCAAGCCATGGAAGTCCAAAGGAAAGATGAAGATGAAGAAGCTAGAGGATACACCAGAATCCTCAACTCAAGCAATGAGGAGATCTCAGAGAGAAAAGAAGAAGCCTATCAGATTTGGGTATGACACATCACTTGTAACTAAACATTCTGTATATCTTGCAAAAGACTTGTTGAATGAAGAACCAGGTACATATGAAGAAGCAATCACCAAACCAGAATGGAAAGAAGCTATGGATGAAGAAATGGAAGCTCTCAAGGAGAGTGATACTTGGGACTTGGTACCCAAGAAGGAATCTATGAAGGTGATAGGATCCAGATGGATCTACAAGCTAAAGAGGAATTCAGATGGAACAATCAACAGATACAAAGCTAGGTTGGTAGCCAAGGGTTTTGCACAAACCCAAGGCATTGATTATGAGGAGACATTTTCTCCTGTGGCTAAGATGCCAACTATCAGAATATTGGTGAGTGTAGCTGCATCCAAGAATTGGAACATGTACCAATTAGATGTCAAGAATGCTTTCTTGAATGGATGGATATCTGAAGAAGTCTACATGTCACAACCACCTGGCTATGAAGATCCCAAGAAGGTAAACTATGTTTGTAAATTGAAGAAGGCTCTATATGGTTTGAAGCAGGCACCTAAAGCATGGAATTACAGGTTGACAACCTACCTCCAAGACCAAGGATTTGTGATGAGTAAAGCAGACACTTCTCTATTCATAAAGAGAAGTAGTACAGAGGTAATCTACTTGTGTGTTTATGTTGATGACATCATCATTACAGGCAATGATGTCAATGGGATTAGACACATCAAAGGTCAGATGATGAAAGAATTCAAGATTAATGATCTTGGATTGTTGAAGTACTTCTTAGGTCTTGAGTTAGTCTACACCAACTCAGGTATATATATCACTCAAAAGAAATACATACAGGATATGGTCAAGAAGTTTGGTTTGCAGGATGCTAAAGTTTCTACTACTCCAATGGAGGTCAACCTAAAGCTAAGTGCTCATGAAGGGGATGAAATACAAGACATTACAGGATATCAAAGTATGGTAGGTAGTTTGAACTATGCTACCTTGACAAGAATTGACATAGCATATGGAGTTAGTGTGCTTAGTCAATTCATGCACAAACCAAGGGTACCTCACCTAGAGGCAGCAAAGAAGATCTTGAAATACTTGAAGGGAACTCAAAGTCCCGGTTTATACTTTCCTTATACATCAGATATTGACATTAAAGTTTATTCAGATGCAGATTGGGCAGGATGCAAGGATGATAGGAGAAGCACATCAGGTTACATTTGTTTTGCAGGAGATAAGCCTATTTCTTGGTCAGCTAAGAAGCAACCTACAGTGGCATTGTCATCCACTGAAGCAGAGTATAGAGGGCTTGCCAATGCCACTCAAGAAGCTATCTGGTTGAAACTTCTATATACAGAGTTAGGCCTATATACAAGGCCACCAATAATATTTGGAGATAACACAAGCTCTCTTCACCTTGCAGCTAATCCAATATATCATGCTAGAACAAAGCACATAGAAGTTCATTACCACTATGTGAGGGAGAAGTTGCTAAGCAAGGATATACAATTGATTTATGTGTCTACTAATATGCAATGTGCAGATTTACTTACAAAGGCATTAGATGGAAACAAGCTATGCAGATTCAAATCCATGATTGGATTGCAGGATGTGATTGAAGACTAAAGATGAAGACTTAAGCCAAAGTGTTTGGCTTGAGGGGGAGCTGTTGGTGCATTTCAAGCCTTCACACTTGGCATGGAGCTTGGAAGCTTGATCTGATTATATTAATGAAGGTTTCACTTAAGGGAAAAGCATAGGAACACATATCTATGGCTATTACTATTTACTTCTTGTAAAAGTCAAGAATGACTTGGAATTTTATGTAACCACTCACCAACTTGATTAGTCGTGGATTCTTAGTTGATTTAATGGAGAGAATATCTCCCTACTTTTAGTAGAGATATTCTAGGGAGCCTACATTTGAATTTCAAATTCAAATCATAGTTAACTTCTATAAAAAACTATGAAAAAAGTCGCGGCTTGAGTCCCGTTGTTGTAGCTCAACTCCCGAGGCTTATTGCCATTGTAAATGAGCAGGTGTTAGTGCTACTTCATAGCCTACACCATCACACCTCAATTAGCTATGCTTGTCATGCTAATGAGCTTGTAAAATCATATCAACCAATAGATATTTACACATTCATCATATCTGGTTCTCTGTGTTTTCTACTTCAAGTCTGTCAACTTCCAAGGAGCATTTCTCAGTGTTCACTGAACCAAATCAAGAGCTTAAGAGCTCGTTGGAACCAGCTCAAGGTCTTCTACAAGCATACAAAATTTCAGGAGATTTCATTCAGCCACTTGGGAGAAATCGCGCTCGAAGTAGTCACGGGTATTGTTCTGCACAACTCCTAAAAAGTCGGGAGTGCTCCTAAGTTTGCTAAATCAATTTCTCTGGATGTGGTTTATCATTTCTGTTCATTCCACTTGCAAATGGTAGCTTATTAAGGTACTTTAATTTCCCCAAAAGGAATTGTTTCAATTGCAAGTGTGCTGGTCACACTGAGCTTAACATTGAGCAGGTATCATTACAAAAATAGCAAGTTTTTGGATTTGTGAAGGAACCAAGTTATCTGTTTTGGTTTGATCACTACACAAATCATTTGCAAAGTACATATATGGTTTCTTGGTATCATTTGGAAGCTCAAGGTGTGTACTAAACATTTCTGGAATCAAAGGAGGGCTGGTGTGAAGCAGGTATAGCAGCACCAACTCAATCTCTTGAGTGCATCCAACCACTCCCAACAACACTAAACAAAAAGTAGCCAACCTCTTCAATGATAGCTTTAAGATATCCTTGATCACTCTGCAATACTCGAGTTGGCCTTCTTAGGCATTGTCATCTCTTGCATTAGCCATACTTTTTTGGAGAAAGTTTAACATCACCCCACCATCAAAAGTAGACCTATTTTCGTTGATGTGTGTGATCTAAAAGTGTCATCCATGAGACCATAGCACATCGTACTTGTAATACTAGAAAACACATAAAATGGATTGTGTTATGATGGTCAAAATAATGCATAAGTTTAATACATTAGTAATTTTCTATATTTGAGAGCATTACCTCCCAATCACACCCCTTCCGAGTCCTCCTCTTCTCCTACTAGAGTAGGGGGAATGAAAATGTAGTCAAATTGGCATGAAACCAAGGGGCTTTCTTGAGATTGATGATCATCTTAACAGTAAGCACCATTGGGTAGTGATCAGAAACAACAAGGTCCGTGAAAAGGTATGCAATGTTCTCCTGCGTGGGCACATATGCCAAGCTGATATCCCTAGCAGAGAACCTCTCCCTGACATAATGATAATTCACCTCAATGTGCTTAGTGCAAGCATGGAACATAGGGTTCCTCGCAACTACCAATGTGCTCTAACTGTCAGTGAAGATGGTGGTGGCAGAAGACTGACCAACACCCAAATCAGCCATGAGGCATCTGAGCCACACACACTCAACAGACGTTGTGAAAGCTTCCCTATACTGAGCCTCACAACTAGAAGTGGACATAGTAGGCTGCTTCTTGCTCAACCAAGATATACATGAGCTACCAAGCATGAAGCAAAAGCCACTAGTGGACGTACGAGTGTCATAGCAACCAGCCCAGTCTGAGTCAACAAAAGCATGCAAATCTCGCGGTAGTGATCCCCCCTTGGGATAAAACAACCCAAGTAGCCCAGTACCACTCAAGTAGCGAAAGATGTGCTTAACCACCTGCCAATGCTTGACACCTGGTCAATGCATAAACCTGCTCATCTGTGAGACAACAAACTGAATATCTAGCCAAGTAATGCATAAATAAATCAAGCGTCCAATAGCCTACTGATAGAGGATAGCATCAAATGCATTCCAACATCATGGAGACTCAATCGTAAACCTCTCTCCATAGGAGTGGCAATAGGCTTACAGTCTTCAAGGCCAAAATGCTGCAATAATGTGTCAATATATTTTGTTTGACACAAAGCCATTCCACCATCAACTTGCATAAACTGAATGCCCAAATAGTGATGCAAATGCCCCAAATCAAACATCTCAAATGAGGCATGCAAATCAACCTTAAAATCAGCAATATGCTTCTTAATAGGACTAATGAGTAGCATGTCATCAACATAGAAGCACTTTTGTGATGATTTGAGTATAAAATTCATGCGCTTTTGTGATGATTTGGAGTGATTTTGGGCTATTTCCTAAAGTTCTAATTTCACATGCATGGTGATTGATCAATTTGAGCTTTTCAAGAGCTTTGTCCATCAGATGTGCTTACATATGTCTACTACACTTAGAATAAGGTCTACTGCCTTCCGATTGACATTTTGAAAGTTTACCATTGATGTTGGTATGGGTGGAATTTTTTCTTAAAAGTGTGTATACCATTTTAATACTTCCCCTAGGTCGGAGGTCTTGGAGGGATTGAAAATGTTATCTCATTTGAGTATATCATAGGCTTTATCAAAGTCAATCTTCAAGACAAAGTAGTCCTACTGAGACTCATTGGAAAACTCCACACTCTCTCCAACATCGATAATAGTTTCAAGGATACATTGACCTTTTATGATTTTCTTTTTCTTCAAGAACCCGGTAATTCTGTTGGTGAGTGATTTCTATAATATTTTATAGGAGGAAGGCTGACCGAAGCTTACTCTCCAATTTATGCTTGAACTAATTGAAAGTACAAGAGAAAACGAGCAAAATATCCATGTTGGTGAGTGATTTCTATAATATTTTATACGAGGAAGGTTGACTGAAGCTTACTCTCCATATTATGCTTGAATTAATTGAAAGTACAAGTAAAGACGAGCACACTATCCATGAGACCCTCTTATCCCACAAAAGAGAAGTTGAACACGCCCAAAAGAGGATTGGTAATTTGTCTACCATAATATATATATATATATATATATATATATATATATATATATATATATATATATATATATATGCCTTGAATAGACATATCAAAATTTCTCGTATGAAAGGTAGAAAAAGAATTTTGATTGTCATATGACATTTTGTCTTGGCCGTGAAATTTAGGCTCTGGTGGTGGGAAGGTAGAGAGAGGTTCGTCGCATGACGGACATTCTTCTAGAGAGAGATATTATCACTCGACATGGCTCATTTTGCGTGCGTCCTTTTCCTAAAAAATGTGATTCATAGAGCTGATGCACACTAGCTCTTGCATGCTTGAGCTTTTTCTTCGGACGTGAATCAAAATGCATTGTTCGAGAAGTTCAGTCCTTTTGTTCCGTGTAAGCCTTACTTTTTCTCTACGATTTTTTCCTTAGTTTTTCTCTTAACATTTCTTGTTGTAATCCCTTCGTAAGATAAAATAGGAAAAAGAGAAAAAAAGGGGGAAAAAAAAGAAAAAAGTAGAGTAGTTATTTTAAATCGATGCATGCTTTCTTTTCGGGAGCTTAGGGTTTCTTTTCATGGTCGGGATTTCTCACTCACTGGTGGTAAGTTATGTGGGTTCATCATTGGAGAAAAAAACCTTCGGTCTTTGTCTAGAGCTTTTTAGTGTTGAGCCTCGAGTCTTTTCACTTCGAAGTGAGGATATTTTTGTGAAGCAAGAAGAGCTAAATAGAACATGTCTCATCAATCATTTGTAAAGGTCCTAAGCCCCCTCTTGAGTCCTTGCAGCAATGGTTTTGTAAGGAGTGGTTCCCTCATGGCTTGATAGTTAGCAAATACATGTTCTTGCTGGATAATCACGTGCTCTTAGGTTTTGAAAATGATGATATGGCCTTCCAAGCTTTGCAATTCGGTACATGGCAGATATGGAGAACTACCTTGTGCCTTTTTAAATAGTTTCTTGAATTTGTTTCAAATAGTTCAAAGGCATCCTTGCATTATCCACTTTAGAATGAGCTCCCAAACCTACCCTTTTTCTTATATGGATTCATAAGGGAAATTGTTTTGCCCATCTTGAGGGTTTCATCTATGAAGGTGAACACTCTTTCAATGCAAGATGGCACCTGCAAATTGTGTCGAAGAAAATCTCAACAAAGATCTCCCCTCCAAAATTTCCATAGGCATTGGACAAGAGAAAAACATAGAGCAAGAGATTATATACAAGAACTTGCCAAATGCTTGCTTTCAGCATGGGCTGCAGAGCCATAGAATTAAAGATTATCCTTTGAGACAAAAATCCATTAAGAACAAGAAAATTAAGGAAAACGCTAATGAAATGGAGAATAAAGAAACTTCAGTGGCCCAAACCATGTCAGAAGATCATCCTCTGGATGTTGAGAGGGAGAAGGAAACACAACTCATGGAGGCAGACCTAGAAACCTTCACTATGTTAGGACCCCTCCACCTCGAAGAGAAATTTAGATGAAGAGAAAGAGGCATAAGGTCCCTAAGTGCAAAGAACTTGACCTTCAATAATGGTAATTTTTTCTTTCAATGTTAGAGGGTTTTTTGACCCCTCAAGAGTAGTCGTTATTGGCTAGTGGATATGCGATAAAAGCCTAAAGCCGAACTTCATCTATCTTCAAGAGATCAAAATTGACGAGGAAGACCTCCAAAAGAGACTAAACTATATTTCATCGTCCAATGTCTTGCTCTCCATCGTGCACCCTAGGGGAATCCATGGCTGGACTATTAGCATTAATAAGATTTGGTAAGTTAGAATTGTGGATACCCATGTGGATCAAAACCATCAATGGATTGGTGCTTCCTTTAGGGGTCCTCTGTAGTTTATCATTGTCTTGTATGCTCCCAATATCAATTAAAAAAGAATTATTGCTTGGTAATCATGTGATTCTCTGCCCCTCAATGTCATTCTTTATGGGGCCTTCAATATGGCAGAGACTCTTTAGGACACTGATGATGGAAGAGAGGTCAAGTGATTGATGGTCATGAGAAGTATGTTTGGGACCAAATCAAGCTCTATGTGGATCTAGTAAAGATTAAAGACGAGGCTAGTTTCTCTTGGTCAAATCTCCAATCTGGAATCAACTTGAGGAAAGCTAAACTCAATAGGAGCTATATTGCACATAATATTATCAATAAGTGGGGCCCACCTTCCCTCTCCCAATGTGTGGACCTTGTTGTTTCTCATCACTACCCAATGGTGCTTACCGGTAAGATGGTCATCAATCTCAAGAAAGCCCCTTGGTTTCATGCCAATCAGACTACATGTTCATTCCCCTTAGTCTAGTGGGAGAAGATAAGGAACTCGCAAAGGGGTGTGATTGGAAGGTAATGCTCTCAAATATATCAAATTACTAATGTATTCATCTTATGCATTATTTTGACCATCATAACACAATCCATTTTATGTGTTGTCTAGTATTACAAGTATGATGCACTATAGTCTCATGGATGACACTTTTGGTTTAAGTAGACTCCACGAAGCTATAGATGGATGAAAGAGACACATTTCTACTTCCCGAACACTATGAGTAGGTTGTCTTTACATTAGATCTGACAAAACTATAGTGGTTATTCATTTTACAAGTCACTCAACAAAGCAGACAAATTTGTGAGGATGTGGACATAGAAGAATTTCCATGTGCAATGGAACTGAGATGCATGCGGTAATTGAAGAGGAAGACATCATTGTCCTAGAAGAAGAGGCCTTTTAAGGAGTATAAGAGCAGGTAACAAACAATATGTTGTACGAGGACGATGATCAGGAAGGGATGGCCATAGCAAGAGATCTGGAAGTCATCAATGTAGAGATAGATATGCTCTATGTGATAGATCTCCAAGAGGATGCTAGAATAGGAGACTTATGAAGCAAGCAATTGTACATACTTATTTGATGCTTTTCTAACTCTGTTATGTTTCTTTTACACTATTATTTTTCTATATTATGGTTACTATCTATATGCTAATTATTCGAGTTATCTGTTGCAGAGCAGGATGGGAGACAATCTATCACTGAGTTTGGATTCCATGATAGAGGAGCAATTTCTACAGTTCATATCTCGAGCACCTACTGCTTATCAGGCCATTGCATCATAGTATTGGGTCTCTCGTGGGACTACCTCCACCCGGTGACACTCCCTTTGGCCAGACTACTCCTACCGATGGCACTCTCTTTGACATGACTACTCTCACAGATGGCACTCCCTTTGGTAGGAATACTCCCGCTGACATCACTCCCTTTAGTGATACTCCTAGCTTTATGAGTCCACCACAACCATCTTCTCAGTCATCCCCTAGTGGCTCCAGTAGTCAATGTGTGCATCAACGTTCGAAACCACAACATGATACAAGTGTTGGCTCATCTTGTTCGTCTGGATGAGGTTCGAGGTCATGTTCTAGAGGAGAAGCTTCTAGAGGAGATCCACGGGTGGCCCATCTCATTCCTCTGGGTCAGATTTGAGGTCTACTGACGGTGGTGGGTCTAGAGGAGGGGGCAGATGTTGTGGAGGCAACGTGATGGATGTAGTGTCACCCACAGCTAGTCCTAGACCAAGTGCCTCAGATGCAGGTATGCCACATAGTAGTACACCATGTACACCTTGGATTACTCATGACCATGATGACTCTAAATTGTACCATATAGGAGATGGAGCTCTAGTGATAGATGCGATCTGAAAGGCCATGCATCAGTGGATAGGATAGTTGTGCAAAAAATAGTTTGGAAACTCAGTCGTGGTCAAGTGGAGTGCATAAGACAAGGATCACAAGAATTACATCACAGAGATGATCTACCACGAGCATCGGCTAGCACCTGGGAACCCTATTGTCAACTCAGAGTGGATTCAGCACACAACATGTGAGGAGATGTCGCATCGACAATCGGAGGCTTGCAACACTTTAAGAGGAAGCTTACCAAAACCTGCATGGTTAGACGCTGAGGAGTAGGAGATGATTCATGATGAGCAGGAGCAGACTCTTGATCGATATCATCAGCAGTGAGATGTGGTAGCCACATATATTCTAGAGGTAGTTGGAACATTGCATTTGGGTAGCAGAGGTTATGACACGATGCATCACAAGTTTGTAAGTATCATTTTTTATGAATGAATTTTCTTATGTTAAGCATGTCATGTTTGTTGATCTCATGTTTTGAAAATTTTTTGTAGGATTTGGTAGTGGGTCATCCTCTAACACAAGAAGAGGAGACTTTTGGATATTGTTGTTGATATATTTAGCTAGTGATGTGTGTGAACACACTAGGATCGTCGAGGCACTTTTTCCCCTCTTTAGGAGGTTTTTTTCCCCCGGCTTGTATATACGCCTATTGCCCTAATGGGCTACTTATCTTTGTACTTTCTCTAGTAATACATTCAGTTTTGTGTGTTGTGCTCCAAGCTTCTTCTTCTTCCTTGTGCTGTTCGCGTGCTTCCACAGACGTCTAACTCCAACAATTTATATCAGAGCACGTCATCGCTTCATCTAAGGTGCCGTCGACACTCCTCCATTTGCAGTCTCAGATTCGCACGAAATTTGGTGACCATACTCGGGGTGTTTTAGAGATCAAAACAGCTTCGCTATGTGGTGCCGAAATCGCGGTTTGAGTTGGTTTTGGCCTCCGAACGCACTATTGCAACACTTGTGCAGGCTATTTCAGCTTTTTGTGCCAAAGGTATATACCAGTTTCTGTTCGCCAGTATAAGCATCTCGAAGTCTGCTATAGGTCTAGCAGAATTCGTCTGGGCAGCTCTGTTCAACTTTTTGAGATACAGTCAATTTTTTGCATCAAGGTATTTTAGTCACCGGCCATGGCTGAAAGCAATGATGTATTTCGTATGTTGGTTGTTGAGGATAAGTTGGATGGTACCAACTACCCATTATGGGCTTATATGATGCGACATGTATTGGTTGCAAAAGGATTGTGGAACATTATGCAGGGTGTTGAAAGACGTCTTGTTACACCTGTAACAATAGGTACTGCAAATACAGGTGCTGGAGCTGATGGAGATGGTGTCGAAGATGATATTGTGCAGATTCCTGTTTGTGTTGTTGTTTCTACTGCACCTACTGCAGAGCAGATTCGTTGCGATGGCAGAGATGCCCAGGCACATGCATTGATAGCTTTGTCTGTCAAACGTGACATTATTCCTCATATTCGCTCTTGCAAAATAGCTAAGGATGCTTGGGATACACTTACCACATTGTACCAAGCTAGGAATAAGGCTCGTGTTGCTTACCTCTGAAAACAGTTGGAGAGTGAGCACATGAATGAAGGTGATTCTATGGACAGTTTCCTAACAAAGATCAAAGACTTGAAGGAACAGTTGATTTCTGCTGATGAGGTTATACCAGATAGCTCACTTATGCAGACCGTTCTGAATGGTCTTCCTGATTCATATCAGATTTTTTCTTCTACTCTTCAGTTGATGATGAAAGGCAATCCAAATGCCTTGTCATTTGAGGAGTTAGTCTCTATTCTGTTGCAGGATGTTCGAAGAACCAAGACAAAGATGAGAAAAAATCAAAAAAGCAGAAAGTATTTTGTAAGTACTGTAAAGGGAATGATCATATCATAAAGAACTGTCCAAAATTGGCTGCAAAAGAGGCAAAGAAGAAAGAGGTTGGAATGGTTGTTGCAGAAGCCTCTACATCAAAAACTGAGTCCGCTAATCTTGTGCAGGAAGAAGAATGGGTGTTCAATACTGTTTGCAGTTTTTAACCATCTTTTGATGAGCAGTGCATGTTTGCAATAGACTTAGATGTTTGGTACTTTGACAGTGGGGCGACCAAACATATTACCTCGTAGCACAGTTTCTTCTCTTCACTCGAGCCTGCCCCTACAAGGATTACTGTTACATGTGCCAACAACTCCTCTTATCTTGTTATGGGAGTTGGTAAGATCATTTTGACTACTGCTGATGGTAGTTCTTTCACTTTGTCAGATGCTTTATTTGTGTCAGGGATCAAGAAGAACATGTTATCAGTTTCTGGATTAGCCAAGATTGGCTTGGTTGTGAAATTTGTTGATGACATATGTACAGTTCATGATCTGTCAAATGGCGATGTTATTATTGCTTCATGCATTTTATGTGGTGGGTTTTATAAGCTCATAGACTATGAAAGATCTAAAAATGATTTGGCATGTGCAGTAAATGATTCTCAGGCTATGTTAGATGCAAAGCTTCGGCATGCACGCTTTGCTCATCTGAATTTTGCTAGTTTGCTACGCCAACAGAAATCTAAAATGGTGTCCTCTTTGCCCAAACTTGAGGCACCTGGAAAACATGTTTGTGAAGGCTGTATTTTGGGCAAAATGCAACGTTCCTCCTTTCCAAAAGATGGTTCCGTTCGGGCTACACAGAAATTGCAGCTTGTACATAGTGATGTCTGTGGTCCTATGCAGACACCCTCTTTTGGAAATTACCTTTACTTCATGACTTTCATTGATGATTTTTCCAGGCATGCATGGGTATATCCACTCAAAGCAAAGTCCGAAGTGTTCATGTGCTTTAAACAGTTTTTGGTTTTGGCTGAAAATATGTCAGCATGTAAAATTGGCACCCTTCGTTCTGATCGAGGGGGGGAATATATGTCTTCTGATTTTAATGCATGCCTGGCTAAACGTGGGATAAAACACCAGTGTGCAGTGCCATATATACCTCAATAGAATGGAGTTGCTGAACAAAAGAACAGGTCACTCATGGAGATGGCGAGGTGCATGCTCAAGAGTCAGGCTTTACCACATAGTTTCTGGCTTGAGGCTGTCATGTGTGCAGCATATGTACTGAACAGGTGTCCCACTAAAGCACTGCAGTCTATCATTCCATATGAGGCTTGGCATGATTGCAAGCCATCTATTGCTCATCTGCGTGTTTTTGGTTGTTTGGCATATGCACTAGTGCCTGAACAACATCGTAGAAAATTGGATGATAAGGCAATAAAATGTATTTTTGTTGGGTAAAATTCTAAAAGTAAAGGCTATCGTTTGTATCATCCACAAACTAAACGCATTCTGGTTAGCCGTGATGTTGTCTTTGTGGAAGATGCTATTCAGCCATTGCTTTCATGTACTAAGGAGACATCTGTTAGCTCCAAAGACATGTATGATACTTTGATGCCTCTTTTTATAGGTGGACAGTCTAGTGCTGGTCCTGATGAGGCAACTTCTCAGCCTTTGCAGGTTTCATATGATGATGTAGATCATTACACTTGTTGATGAGAGAGCTGATATTGAGCAGGCAAAAACTATGCCAAAATGGTTGGTGTAGACTTTGCGTGACAGCAAATTAGATGCACCTTTGTCATATTGTACTCGTTCAGGCTCTCATAGTGCCTCCTTTGCATCAGATTGCTATGCTATGGCTGCGTCTAGTCTCTATGATGAGAATGAGCCTGTTTCTTTTGATGAAGCACAGAATTCAAAAAATTGGATGGCTGCTATGCAATCTGAATATGATGCTATAATGAAGAATGGTACATGATCTTTATGTGACTTGCCTCCTGGAGAGAAGGCCATTGGCACTAAGTGGGTATACAAACTAAAGCGTAAACCTGATGGTACAATTGACAGGTATAAGGCTAGGCTTGTTGCAAAGGGTTATGCGCACGAAAGAGGCATTGATTTTGATGAGACCTTTGCACCTACATGCCGTATGACTACTGTTCGGAGCATTAGTGCACTTGCAGCCCATCATGGTTGGAATGTAGATCAGTTGGACATTAAAACAACATTTCTGAATGGTGACTTGCATGAAGAAGTGTATGTTTTTCAGCCCCGTGGCTTTTTGCAGAAAGGTCATGAAAACCAGGTGTGCAGGTTAAAGAAGGCATTATATGGTTCAAAGCAAGCACCACCTGCTTGGTATGAGAAGTTACATGCCTATCTAGTTGCACATGGTTTTGAGAACAGTCCAACTGAAAGCACCTTATATGTTAAGCATGTTAATGATGTGCTTCTGATCATTGTTGTCTATGTTGACGACATGCTGCTCACTGGTCCTATTGAGAAGCATATTGCTGATTTCAAGGCTGATTTGCATGCCTCATTTGAGATGTCTGATTTGGGGCATTTGCATCACTATTTGGGCATTCAGTTTATGCAAGTTGATGGTGGAATGGCTTTGTGTCAAACGAAATATATTGACACATTATTGTAGCGTTTTGGCCTGGAAGACTGTAAGCCTATTGCCACTCCTATGGAGACAGGTTTATGATTGAGTCTTCATGATGCTGGAGATGCATTTGATGTTGTTCTCTATCAGCACGCTATTGGATGCTTGATTTGCTTATGCATTACTCGGCCAGATATTCAGTTTGTTGTCCCACAGATGAGCAGGTTTATGCATTGCCCAGGAGACACGCATTGGAAGACGGTTAAGCACATCTTTCGCTACTTGATTGGTACTCGGCTACTTGGGTTGTTTTATCCCGGGGGGGATCACTACCACCATATTTGCAATCACTACCGCCATATTTACATGCTTTTTTTGACTCAGATTGGGCTGGTTGCTATGACACTCGTATGTCCACCAGTGGTTTTTGCTTCATGCTTGGTAGCTCATGTATATCTTGGTTGAGCAAGAAGCAGCCTACTGTGGCCACTTCCAGTTGTGAGGCTGAGTATAGGGTAGCTTTCACAGAGACTATTGAGTGTGTGTGGCTCAGACGCCTTATGGCTGATTTGGGTGTTGGCCAGTCTTTTGCCACCACCATCTTCATTGAGAGTCAGAGCGCATTGGCAGTTGTGAGGAACCCTGTGTTCCATGCTCGCACTAAGCACATTGAGGTGCATTATCACTATGTCAGGGAGAGGTTCTCTGCTTGAGAGATCAACTTGGCATATGTGCCCACACAGGAGAACATTGCAGACCTTTTCACGAAGGCTCTGCCTAGGGAGAAGTTTGAAGCTTTCCGCAAAGCTTTGGGCTTACTTCCTTTTGTGAAGTGATTTCCACATATCTTAGCACTTCCTTATACATGAGTGCCAGCTCCTTGTTCACCACATCACTCCCAAGGGGGATTTGTTGATATATTTAGGTAGTGATGTGTGTGAACACACTAGGACCGTCGGGGCACTTTTTTCCCTATTTAGGAGGTTTTTTTCCCCTGGCTTGTATATACGCCTATTGCCCTAATGGGTTACTCATCTTTGTACATTCTCTAGTAATACATTCAGTATTGTGTGTTGTGCTCCAAGCTTCTTCTTCTTCCTTGTGTTGTTCGCATGCTTCCGCAGACGTCTAACTCCAACAATTGTCATGGGCTAGTTTTGCTATTGGAGTATTTGGAAGGATGCGTTAGGGTTATACCAATGATGATATTGACGAGTCTATAGAGGCATATCGATGCATGTATCAACACCTATTGATGGAGATGATTAATCTTCAAAAGACAAGTCGCACTTGAGTTTAGAACACCTCTATGTCAAGTATAGCTCAAAACTTTCAGCAATTTTGAAATCTTTTTGCAAAATATGAACTTAGCTTCTCTATGAAAACTAGCTTCACTCAGAAAAGTCTGCCTCACAAAATTCACTCATTGGTTGATGAAATGATTAATTTTTTGTATGAAAATTTGATACAACAATCTTCTAGTGTTTCCGCAACTACTGCAAATTAAAGTTCTCTAGACCCTACAAAACTTTAGATTTACTCCAATAAGTATACATGTGTACAAAATAAGCATTTTCTACAGGCGACTTTGGTAGCATCATCAACATATATGACACAATATCTTGAACCATTTATGCTAAAGTTCTTTTAAGGACCCCACACATTTGTATGTACCAATTAAAGTCTTTTTGAATACATGAAACCATGCTTATTATATGATTGCTTATGAGCCTTACCTAATTGACATGCTTTAGATCTGTATGTAATGTGTTGTCTTGCAACATTAGGTAATTGAAATACTAAACCATTATTAATCATCTCTTTGATACCTCTTTCATTGAAGTGTCCAAGCCTTTTGTGCCAAAGATCCAACTCAGAGACCTTTTGCTCTCCATAGGTAAACATGGCATGTCCAACATTACCTTGTACCCTCTATGTGAAGAGTCTTCCTTCTTTCTTTCCTACAACAATTTTCTTATACCCTTGGCTAGGGTCTTCAACATAAACTCCATCATTAGTGAACCTCACCTCATATCCTGTTTCCACAATTTGTCCTACACTAATCAAATTCTTTGAAATTGTAGGATCCTTACTCAAGAGAGTACTTCCATTTTTGGCTTTGACTGATCCAATTGACTTCACCTTGTGCTTTGTACTGTCACCTGTTTGAATTGTATGATTAATTGCCTTATGATCCAAATGAGTCATCAAAGCAATATTTCCACTGAGGTGATTGCTACACCATGAGTCAATATAGAATACCCTTAAGTGTTCATTTGAAGCTTCACATGTTGCATTCATAATAAGAATTGAATCTTCTTTCTGATCTAATGCATAATTGTAGTAGGTGTTATTGTAGGATTGGTTTTGGAAGTTTCTTCCTCCATTTCTTCCAAGGAAGCTCCTACCACCTTTAACCTCTCTAATTTCCTCTCTAATTTCTTCCACCTCTTCCTCTTTGGTTAAAATTCTTATTAAAGTTACCATTGCTTTGATTATTATGCCAACATTCATGAGATAGATTATTGGTCTTACCACATATCCAGCAAGCTTTGACTTATCTTTGTTATTTCTACCTCTTCCTCTACTTCTACCACTTCCTCTCCTCTTAGGAAGTTTGCTTGGCTTGGAATACATTCATCTTCAACTTATTGTTGCTTTCCTTTGATAGCTTTCTTCTTGTCTTTAGAATACATTGCATGACCTGCACTCTTATCAACATCTCCTTTGATGTCATTCTCAAAAGTTAGCATATGTCCTAACAATTGATTCAAATTAAGAGTGAAATAATCTTATGAAAGTTCAGTTGACAGCATGAAAGGCTTCCACTTCTCATCTCCTCTTAGACCTGTGAGAATTTGTCTTACCAATTTATCTTCTTCAATGTCTTCATCAACTACACTTAAAGAATCAGCAATGTCTTTCATTTTTGTCACATAATCGGATATTGATTGGAAAGCCTTCTTCTTGAATGTGGTAAACTCTGCCCCTAGTGATGCTTTCCTTGACTTGGTTGTATTCTGAAAATGCTCCTCCAAAGCACTCCATATATCACTTGCACTTTCAAGTCCTCTGATATGAGGAAGCAAGTAATCATTTAGTGCCATGTAGATAATGCTCCTTGCTTGAGCATCCTTCTTCATCCAAATCTTTAAATCTACAAGTTCCTCCCTATTAGGAACACTAGGATCTTTAAACTCTAGCTTTTCTTCTTCTTCTCTAATGTATCCCATGAGATCTTTGCTCATAAGATGAGCTTTCATCCTCATAGACCAAGCTAGATAATTTTCTCTATCCAACTTCTCAATTTGGAGACTATCTCCCATCCTTTCTTCACATGTACTATCAAATCTTCAACCTTATGAGGGATGAATGTACCTTAGCTTCAAAATTTACTCCTTCTGATCCTTTTGATTTCTCTCATGTATCTCCCTTTAGCTTTTCATTCACACTTTGTCCTTTTGGGTCTTCAAATGTTGAATTTTGTATATCTGCAGCAGTCGGGGTCTCCCTTTGCTTCAACTTTGATCAAATCTACTCTGATACCACTGATGGAGATGATTAATCTCCAAAAGACAAGTTACACTTGAGTTTTGAACACCTCTATGTCAAGTATAGCTCAAAACTTTCATCTATTTTGAAATCTTTTACCAAAATATGAACACTCAGCTTCTCTATGAAAACTAGCTTCACTCAAAAAAGTCTGCCTCACAAAATTCATTCATTGACTAATTAAATGATTAAGGTTTTCTATGAAATTTGATACAACACTCTTCTAGTGTGTATGCAACTTCTCCAAATTAAAGTTCTCCAAAAGAGCTTACAAAACTTTAGATTTACTCCAATAAGTAAACCTGTGTCTGAAACAAGCACTTTCTATAGGCGACTTTTGCATATGCAACTTTAAACAGTTGGTTCTCACAAAATATAACCCATTTGATAAAATGATTTTAGACATAGATGGCTTACCTTCCCACTTAGATTTTGACTCCTCATTTTGTAAAACTTTACACTATGCACTGAGATATGATCAATTCTTTGATCATCGGGATTGCACCTATTTTCAAAGACACTTATCACTTCTTCACATACAAATGTTCCTATTCATAATTCTCTCAGCCTAATTACAATTAGACTCTCAAATCTTGACCATTATGCATTAACTATGGACTTAGACATCTATAAAAGGATTCCTGAAATGATCAAACACAGAAGAAGAAATGGATAAAAGATCGACGCATAATTCTCAGAAAAATTCTTCTATTCAACTCATCTTACATCTGATGGATAATATTCATTCAACTTATGATCTACTCCTCTCGATATCATCTATTCTTCATCTCTCATATATATCACCACTATATACAAGTGTATATATACATATGAGTGTGGATTTGTCATTACTTTGAGTATTTGTGAAGTATTTACAAAGCTAATATACATGTGTATATAGACCATCTCTTTCTGAACCTCTACTTCACTTCATGCTCTTAGGCTTCAATCTTTTCTTCAATTCTTCACTCCTAAGCTTCATATAATCATCAATTGTTGATTGCCTTGCTCCAACACCTATGTAGGGGCTTATATGGATGCTTATACTAGCGTTATGAAACTGATGCTTATATCGATAATTATTCCAACACCGTGGGCATTTTTCGCATGTGTATTTTTTCCAGTATGCGAACCAGTATGGGGCTCATATGTTGTAGTGAAGCCCTCAAAGATCTGAAAATGGATGAGAAAATTGAAATTCTCAATATCTCCATCTAAGAAACTAATCAAATTGAAATCCTTACGTGACCCATTTTTTGCCATTTTTCACCCTAATGATCTGGATAAAATTCTAAGATTCAAGAGGAATGTGGACTTTCATGTCATGCTTAGTAAGAGGAGACTGTGTCTAGATTGGTCGAGTTTTAGATGGAATTTTAAGTTCCAATCCATTTGGCATCCCCTCATCAAGGTAAAAATATTAGTTCTTATTCGACAAATCCTCCACCAAGGAATTTGGAAGGTCAAAAATTTTGTAGAGCCCCTCAGTGGTGTAAACAATGCCTTCATGGCAATGAGAGCATGAGACACCTCTTCTTTTCATGCCCCAAGGCAATGTCGGTCTAGCAAACCCTTGGAAGAGTCATACTGTTATAGAGACAAATCAACTCGAGGACAGCATTATTAGGTGAAGCGATCGGTTGTTCCTCAGCATTGTGGAATCGTGTAAGAGGTGAGACCCTCTAAAAGATATGGAAAGGGAGATGCACATTCAACTTTGGTAGCCCCCCTAAAGGATGGTCGATCGAAAAATTTCTTTTCCTTTTAGGCAAAAGAATTTCCAACTGTAAAAAGTCCCCACCTTTTAGACATCATAGAGTGCTTTTCCTCGAGAACAACAAGACTAAAAGCAAGTGAGGCCCCCATCAGAGGGATGAAAGCGTTATCAACCTTCTTTGTAATATTTTCAGAGAAGATTTAAGCAACCCTGGTTTATGGGATTAGGAGAGTCCCATGGATGCTAGGCCAGATCACTCTCATAATTGTTCGTTTTACTAATCAATTAAATTTTGGGAGAGTAAGCGATTGGGGAACTTCAATTTTAAGTAAAAAAAGAAAAAAATTTCGTATTAAGCTTCGGCCTAACTTCCTTTAAAAAAAAAAAAGAAAAATTTGTTAGTGAAGTCAGTCGTACAAAATGACTCATTCAAATCTGCAGAAGTCCACGCACACGCAATTGACAACTCTTACGACTCCATCACCCATGTACAAGCTTGTCACAAGCCACAAAATTTATGTGTGTGATTTCAAGTGGCTGAACACAGACATATGAGATGCGTTTCGAGGATAACACCATTAAAATCAGTGTGATTTCTGCCAATCAGGGGAAAGCCTTCACCATTAAAATCAAGGCTAGTGTGATCGATAGCCATCCCGAACGTCAATCGCGTTGGTGGAACCACGTAGCTCCGATAAGATCTGTTCTGATTTCATCGACCCTATCAACGGTTTTTGGTACTATGGCATATCAATAGTTTGTAAGCCAATGTTCCTGAGGCTGCTTTCATGGTCTGCTCGAACCTCCATCTCAAAATAGGCACCAACATCCTCAGAGGCCTCATGAGCTACGATTTTGTTAAATCAAGAAGAGCTCAAGAAAGTGTGTCTCATTGGACAAGTGTTCGGCCCTAGACTCCCAATCGAAATCGTGCGCCAGTGGCTCCGAAAAGAGTGGTTCCCCCATGGGTTGATTGTTAGTAAGTGTCAGTTCTTCCTAGCTAGTCATATGTTTCTAGTCTTTGAGAATGAAGATATGGCATTCTGTTAGTCGGCCGCCGGATTGGCAATTGTAAAGACTGAATCTTTTCAGATTCCGCACGAACGAAAGGTTGTTACAAAGATGTTTGTAATCTTTATATAAATCAATGAAAAAGAGACGCTTCGGTGACGATCCGTGGGATCACCAGATTGTCTGTCTGGGTGATTGATCTGACGTTACTGTGGTGTGCGTTGGGTAATTCTGAGTATTCTGTGTCGTCTCTGCCTTGTTTTGTTTATCGATACCTGTTCGGTTTGTGATTTACATAGACGCCCAGAAGATCGCCCAAACTGTTTGTCTGGGCGAGTCATTCTGCGTAGTTTCCGTTGTGATTGTTCTGATAATTGTGCGTACTGTGGTGTCTCTCTGTTTGTTGATGTTTTGTAAGTTGTTTGATGAAGCCCATACTCTAGTAATGACAGTTTCAGTATTGTGTGTTTGAGAACTCTGAATCGTTCTGCATCTTCTGTTCTGTTTGCTTATCTGTACCTATTCGGTAAAGATTGAGTCATTGTTATTGTCTCTATTGTTACAGTAGTTTGTGTTCGGGACAGTTCTTGAGTTAATCAAGTAATTTTGTATTACGGTACTGAATAGTTATTGCGCTGTACGCTGAGAGAGCCTTAGCTGGAGTGTGTTCGGTAAGCTTGGAAGAGTCTGTTCTGTTTGCTTATCTGTACCTGTTTGGTAAAGATTGAGTCATTGTTATTGTCTCTATTGTTACAATAGTTTGTGTTCGGGACAGTTCTTGAGTTAATCAAGTAATTCTGTATTACGGTACTGAATAGTTATTGTGTTGTACACTGAGAGAGCCTTAGCTGGAGTGTGTTCGGTAAGCTTGGAAGAGTCCGATTACAGCTAGTAAGATTGTGAAGCGTAAACAGATTCTTGATAGAGTTCTTGAACATTAGTATATTGTTGCGTATGAAGTGGTTATTTTGGGAAAATCAAGCATAGGGCCTCTGTTTAACAGACCCCTTCCACTCCCAAGAACCCGAATAGGTGTTTAAACGCACTTCGGACGGCAAGCGACGTTTAACACATTCCAAGCCCTCAATGTTGGAACCTGGCAACTCCCATGGGTGACCCTATGCCTGTTTAGATGGTCCCCTGATTTTATTCTCGAAAAATCAAAATCTCTCCACTACCCTCTCTAGGTCGAGCTCACTAACCTACCACACTTCTTGTACAACTTCATGTGGGACATCGTATCTCCAATCAGCAAGCCTTTGGCTTCGTGGGAGGATGTTGGTGGTCTCATTTATGAAGGTGCGAGGCACTCTTTCAATGCTCGGTGGCACCCTCAAATCTGTGTCAAGGCTGACCTCAGTATGCCGTTTCCTTCAAAGATAAAAGTGGACCTGGGTGAAGGGGATATTTGGGTACAAGATGTCAATTACAAAAACCTACCTAGCACATGTTTTCGGTGTGGCCAACAGAGGATTAAAGATTGCCCATTCAGACAAAAAAAGCAACCAAAAACAAGAAGTTTCCAGAAAAACTCAAGATAACAATGGGACACTCAATTGCCTGGTGAATGAAGAGGAAGTTAAGGGCCCTCCAAACCTAGACACCGACTCAAAAGGGTTCACATAAGTCAGAAGAAGAAGGAAAAGAAGTCCTAGGATGACTTCTGAGAGGAATTGCATCTCAGATACCCCCCCAATAAACCTGTATTGCAATCTGGAAAAGGAGATTAATGAGATGGATTACCCAGGTAGGAACCAGTTTGAGGCGAACACCGGTGACAAAGCCCTAGAGATCCCTGACAACAAAGAAACCAATCATGATCGAAGGGCTACACTACAAGTAAAGAAGATGGCTTTACCACTTGTAACAAAGACAATACGGATAGTGAAAGTTCCATCTTTTTCTTCACCAACCTGGTAATTCTGTTGGGATTTCTATAATATTTTATAGGAGGAAGGTTGATCGAAGCTTGCTCTCCATATTATTCTTGAACTAATTGAAAGTACAAGTGAAGATGAGCACAATATCCATGTTGGTGAGTGGTTTCTATAATATTTTATAGCAGGAAGGTTGATTGAAGCTTACTCTCCATATTATGCTTGAACTAATTGAAAGTACAAGTGAAGAGGAGCACAGTATCCATGAGATCCCTTGTATCCCACAATAGAGGAGTTGGACATGCCCAAAGATGATTACAAAAAAAAGTACCCGAAAACGACTGATTTCAACTAGATTAATAATGTTATAAAGCCCATCATGACATCCGGCTGTTGGGAAGGATCGAACCTCCACCTTCACTTCAAAAGAGGAAGGGCCCAACCAACTTGCCCAACGTGCAATAATATATATATATATATATATATATATATATATATATATATATATATATATATATATATATATATATATATATATATATATATATGTGTGTGTATACGTTCTATAGACATATCAAAATTTCTCATATGAAAGGTAGAAAAAAAAACTCGGTTGTGATATGACATTTTGTCTTGGCCGTGAAATTTAGGCTCTCGTGGGAAGGTAGAGAGAGGTTCGTCGCATGACGCACATTCTTTTAGAGAGAGATTTATCACTCGACATGGC
This sequence comes from Ceratopteris richardii, assembly GCA_020310875.1. Lineage (NCBI taxonomy): Eukaryota > Viridiplantae > Streptophyta > Polypodiopsida > Polypodiales > Pteridaceae > Ceratopteris > Ceratopteris richardii. The sequence continues at coordinate 133,914,848 of CM035435.1, forward strand.
TCATTTTTCGTGCGTCCTTTTCCTAAAAATGTAATTCATAGATAAAAATGTAATTCATAGAGCTGATGCACACTAGCTCGCATGCTTGAGCTTTTTCTTCGGACGTGAATCAAAATGCATTGTTCGAGAAGTTCAAACCTTTTTTTCCGTGTAAGCCTTAGTTTTTCTCTAAGATTTTTTCCTTAGTTTTTCTCTTAAGATTTGTTGTTGTAAGTCCTTCGTAATATAAAATAGGAAAATGAGAAAAAACAAAGAGAAAAAAAAGAAAAAAGGAAAAAAAGTAGAAAAAAAGAAAATGAATACAATGAATGCATTCATTGTATTGGTCATTTTTTTTCCTTACATTAAAAAAATTAATACAATGGACATAACTTTGTACATGGATGGATTAAATAATCTCATTTGTTATGTTTGACAAAACTAACTTCAATGTAGAGATTAGTCATAGTGAGATCAATGTGCAACCACCATGAGATTGGTCCAACCACACACAACTTTCACCAATTTATGGATAACTAGAGAGAACCTAAAACACAATTATGATTATATGAACATATGTCTCAATTTCAAGGAAATACCCTCCACTCAACATCCGACACCTTATCAAGTGAATATAGCACCACCTTGGAGTAAACCCATATCCAATTATTTGTGCAACCATCTTATCTAGACGGCATTAATGAAACTCATAATTATTTTTCACCTTGGAGTAAACCCATATCCAATAACCAGGATTCTGAATGGTGACTTGCATGAAGAAGTGTTTGTGCTAGTATGTATGTGTGTGTGCTGGTATGTGCATGCACAGGTGTATACACACCTCCTCATGTGTCTAGTCCCACACATGTGCAGGTGTGCATGCACTTGTGCATGCACATACCAACACACACACATGCACAGTTGCACACACAGACCATGTGACTTGCATGAAGAAGTGTATGTTTTTCAGCCCTGTGGCTTTGTGTAGAGAGGGCATGAAAACCAGGCGTGCAGGTTAAAGAAGGCATTATATGGTTTAAAGCAAGCACCACATGCTTGGTATGAGAAGATATATGCCTATCTGATTGCACATGGTTTTGAGAATAGTCCAACTGAAAGCACCTTATATGTTAAGCATGTTAATGATGTGCTTCTGATCATTGTTGTCTATGTTGATGACATGCTGCTCACTGGCCCTATTGAGAAGCATATTGCTGATTTTAAGGCTGATTTGCATGCCTCGTTTGAGATGTCTGATTTGGGGCATTTGCATCATTATTTGGGCATTAAGTTTATGCATGTTGATGGTGGAATTGCTTTGTGTCAAACGAAATATATTGACACATTACTGAAGCGTTTTGGCCTTGAAGATTGTAAACCTATTGCCACTCCTATGGAGACAGGTTTATGATTGAGTCTTCATGATGTTGGAGATGCATTTGATGTTGTTCTCTATCAGCACGCTATTGGATGTCTGATTTACTCATGCATTACTTGGCTAGATATTCATTTTTCTATCTCATAGACGAGCAGGTTTATGCATTGCCTAGGTGTCAAGCATTGGCAGGTGGTTAAGCACATCTTTTGCTACTTGAGTGGTACCCTACTACTTGGTTTGATTAATCCCAAGGGGGGATCATTACCACCAGATTCACATGCTTTTTTTGACTCTCACTAGGTTGGTTGTTATGACACTCATGTGTCCATTAGTGGTTTTTGCTTCATGCTTGGTAGCTCATGCATATCTTGGCTGAGAAAGAAGTAGCCTACTGTGGCCACTTCCAGTTGTGAGGCTAAAGTATAGGGCAGCTTTCACAGTGACTGTTGAGTGTGTGTGGCTTAGATGCCTTATGGCTGATTTGGGTGTTGGTTAGTCTTCTACCATTATCATCTTCATTGATAGTTAGAGCACATTGGCAGTTGCAAGGAACCCTATGTTCCATGCTTGCACTAAGCACATTGAGGTGCATTATCATTATGTCAGGTAGAGGTTCTCTGCTAGGGAGATTAGCTTGGTATATGTCCCCACATAGGAGAACATTGTAGAACTTTTTACAAAGGCTCTGCCTAGCGAGAAGTTTGAAGCTTTCTGCAAAGCTTTGGGCTTATTTCCTTTTGTGGACTGATTTCCACATAGCTTGGCACTTCCTTATACATGAGTGCCAGCTCCTTGTTCACTGCATCACTCCCAGGGGGGATTTGTTGATATATTTAGGTAGTGATGTGTGTGAACACTCTAGGACCATTGGGGAACTTTTTTCCCTCTTTAGGAGGTTTTTTTCCCCCAACCTGTATATATGCCTATTGCCCTAACGGGCTACTTATCTTTGTACATTCTAGTGGTAATACATTCAGTACTGTGTGTTGTGCCCCAATCTTCTCCTTCTTCCTTGTGATTTTTGTGTGCTTCCGCAGACGTCTAACTCCAACACCTATAACTGAGAGAGTACAACATAAAACTCATTTAGATGAGCAACAACAATCTATGTTCTTCACGCAAAGGCCAAATCTCTTTCACATCATATACTTTATTTAATGCCGCTTCTTTTTCATATGCATTGCATAACATTTTCAAAAGCTCCTCTACACATTCATAGTCCAACACTGTAATATAAACATTATCTACTAGGTGTAGTTGAATGGTAGACCTATCCACTTCATCCAACTCATCCCAATCATCTACATCCATGTCAAAAGTCTTCTTTGATATTCCATTTACTGGCTTCCAATACCTCCTCTCAATGAGCACATCCTTAATTAGGTTCTGCCATAGAGCAAAGTTTGTGGCATCAAAATTTCAGATCTCAAAATGATCTTTGACTTGCAAGTTATAGCTTCTCTTTGGAACATTGGCACTAGGCCCTCAATCTGTTGGAACATCAAGCTTACACTATGCTTGAGGTGGATGTGATCTACACCAAAGGCTATCGTGTCGAAAGAATATCCGTTGGAGAGTTCTTTTTATTATGCTCACTTATTGTATTTTTTAAAAACATTTTTCATGGATCTTTTACCATTGGGAAAGGCTTGAGCTTTACACATGTAAAAGTAGAAATATAGAGCCTAAATCCCACAAATTTGTGGTGGTTGAGTTGCATTCAATCAAGCACTCAATCAAGCATTCAATCAAGCAATCAATCACCTAAAAGTAGATCAAACATCTTCATTTTTCCTAGATTGTAGGAAAGTGAATTGATTCCCTCCAACAACCATTCCCACCTTCATTTGAATTCAAAATCTATTTTTAGAAGTTGTGGAACACTCCTAGAGTCTATATAAAGACTTGAAATCACTTGTACAATACATGGAAGCAATATACATACACTTGTGACCATCATTGTCTTGCTCTTTCAATTTTCTGCATCATCTTCTTCGCCAACAGTAATCTTGCAGAGGCTGCTGCTCTCTCCAGAGCTCAAAATTGAGTGCAAGATGGCTCATTGGAAAGGTATTAGTGTCTAGTTTATGCCTAAACATTTACATAGAATTTGGTTTAGTACATTGGGGAAAATCTCAATTTTTCTGTCTCAGGGTCAATCTCTACGTATTCCTGAAAAATAGGAAGTACCACCATTGAGTGTCTGATTCATTCCTATAGCATATTTTGCTTATTCATTATATATTTTTGCATTCTATACACTCAACCCTATGCGTATCACTCCCATAAAAGGATTTTTTCTAATTATAATCACGTTGGTTGCTATGGGCATTTGAAGTTCATTATCTCTTCCATAGATAGTAAGTTTTTTGAGCTAGTCGACGTGCGAACCTATCTGTTTTGTATCAAATCTTTGTCCTTGATGCTCCAACATACATAGTGCATTTCTTTGCACTTATCGCATGCCTATAAGGTCTATTTGAGTCTCCATAAGCTCAAGGGTTGGTGCTGTGCGGAATGGCTAGACCAAACTTCATCACTTCAAAATGCACTTTTCTACCTCCTACAAGCTTCTCCAAGTTCTTTCAGTGGTTTTAGAGCTAGATCAAGATGGGTGACGGATTTCCATCAATGATCGAGAAGCTTGATCGACACAACTACGTGGCTTGGAAAATCAGAATGGAGGCCTATTTGCAAGGTAGAAATCTTTATGAAATTGTAGCAGGTGATGAAGGTATGCCTATTCCAAGATCCAAAGGAGGACCTACACAAGAGGAGACAGAGAAGCTCACACTTTGGTGTGCAAGGGATGCTCAAGCAAGGTCGTACATACGAAACTCTATCTTTGACTTTCTATTACCACATATTAGAGGATGCAAGACATGTCAAGAGACATGGGATGCCCTCGAGACTTTCTTTTCTACTAGTACCAAAGCAAGAAAGAATCATCTTTGGAATGAGTTCAACCAAATGAAGAAGACACTTAAACAAACCATCACAAAGTTTGTTACCAAGGTCAAGGAGGTTGCCGATCAGTTAGCATCCACTGGAGAGCTGATTGAAGAAGATCTATCATGAGGAAAATTCTCAACGGGATTCGAAGTGATAAGCAATGGCAATCTTTCACCATGGCTTACGATCGCATCATGGATGTGCAAACTCTAGACTTCAACATATTTCTTGGACAACTCTTAAATCAAGAGGCCAACAATAGCATAAAGGAAGGTAACTCATATCATGGTAATTCAACTAGTGCTCTATATGCAGATAAGAAGGATAAGAAGCAAAAAGGCAAGAAGAAGGAAGAAAATGAAGAGGAGACTTCCCAAGCCAACTTCACAAGCAAGAGCAAGTGGAAAGGGAAGAAGAAAGGACCAAAGCAAGACAAACCCAAAGGTCAAAATGTTCAACCTTGTGCCATATGCGATAAGACCAACCATACCACTCAAAATTGTTGGTTCAAGGAAGTGGAAGAGGTGGATATGGCAGCAATAGAGGCAGAGGTGGACACAAATTCAACAATAACAATAGAGCCTATAATAGAAGGACTACAACAATTATTCAGAAGATCAACCACATGAAGACTCATTGCTTCTCATGAATCTAAGCCACAAAGAAGGTAAAGAAGATGATCATTTGTTCTACATAGATTCAGGATGTTTGAATCATATTGCAGGCAACATTGCTCTTAGTCCAAAGCATAGACATGAAGTGCAAACATGGGATGAAACAAAGCACAATGTGGAGAAGATTGGTTATGTCAAAGCTTCCAATGGCAAGACAAACATTCTAAATAAGGTTCTCTATGTACCCACTATCACTAAAAACCTAATAAGTGTAGGCCAAATAGTTGAAAAAGGCTTGCAAGTTAGGTTCACCCAACATGGAGCTTTTGTGGAAGATCCATGTCAAGGCTTCAAAGAAGATAGCCAGAGGTGAGAAGCATGGTAGGCTCTTTACTTTTGAAGTAGGAGAAACCGGGAACATAGCTCTATTCAACTTTGGGTCTCAAACCCTAAGTGAGCTTGAAGTGTGGCATAAGAGACTTGCTCATGTGAATGAAAGAACCTTGAAGGATATATGCAGGGATAAAAGTGTTCTAGGACTACCGAACATATCAAAGCAACACATGATCAATAGGTGTGATGCATGTCAGATTGGGAAGGCACAAAGACAACCATTCAACCACAAAGGCTACATCCACAACAACTTATTGGACTTAGTACATACAGATGTATGGGGACCAAGTCAAGAACCTTCATTGGCCGGATCAAGGTATTATGTCTCATTTATTGATGACCATAGTAGATGGACTATTCTATACTCTATCAAGAGTAAGAATGAAGTGTTTGATTGCTTCAAAAATTATCTCGCACATGTTGAGAATCATATAGGTAGATCACTATCATATATGATGCAGGGGAAGAATACTTCCCCAAAGAGTTTGATGAGTTCTTGCAGGACAAAGGTATCAAAAGGGAAGTGACTACGAGGTACTCTCCTCAACTAAATGGAATTGCAGAGGATAAACAAGACATTGGTTGGATTAGCTCGAACAATGCTTGAAGAAAAGAAGTTGCCACATTATCTATGGGCAGAGGCTATTTCAACTGTTGTGTACCTTGTCAATAGACTACCATCCAAATCACTTCAAGGTATGACTCCTTGTGAAGCATGGCATGGAAGAAAACCTATTCTTGGACATTGCAAGTTTTTTGGTTGTTTAACTGATGTTCAGGTACCATCACAAATAAGAGGTAAGCTAGATGAAAGGGCAACAAAGGTAGTGTTTATTGGATATGATTCAGCTCAGATGGGTTATGGGTTCTATAATCCTTCAACCAAGCAATTCGCTACAAGTAGAGATGTTGTATTTGAAGAAAACAGGTCTTGATATGATGAAGACAAACAAAAGGTAACTCTACCATGTGATCTTGATTTTGATTCTCATCAATTAGGAAGCAAGCATGATACACAGGTCTAGGATCCAAGAAGTGATACAGATGATGAACAAGATGAAAGGGAAAAGGATTACAAGCTATGGAAGTCAAGAGGCAAAGCAAAGATGCAAGAGGTTGGAGAATGCTCCAAACAAGCACCTAGAAGATCAGCAAGAGAGAAGAAACAACCAGAAAGGTATGGATATGATTCCACATTTGTTATGAAGAATTCAATATACTTGGCAAAAGACTCTATTTCATAGGAACCCTCAATGTATGAAGGGGCAAAGGGAAACCCTAATTGGGAAAAGGCCATGAAAGAAGAAATAGATGCATTGAAGGAGATGGACACTTGGGATTTGGTTCCAATGTCATCCAATTAAAAGGTAATTGGTTGCAGATGGGTATATAAAGTTAAAAGAAATTTAGATGGATCAGTTTGCAGGTACAAGGCAAGATTAGTTGCCAAAGGATGCTCTCAAACTCATGGTATATACTATGAGGAAACATTCTCACCTCTATTGATCAAAAGGGATCACGATGAGGTTATCTATCTATGTGTATATGTAGTTAGTGACCTAGGTGAGCTCACATATTTCCTAGGTATGTAGGTGATATACACAGATCAAGGAATGTATTTGACTCAAAGAAGATACATTCAAGATCTACTTCTCAAGTTCAAAATGGAGAACACTAAACCTACAGGTACACCTTTGGAGATGAATCATAAACTTAGTGTTAATGAAGGTGAGAAAATTGAAGACATTAAAGAGTATCAAAGCTTGGTAGGCAGCTTAATATATGCTACTCATACAAGGGAAGACATCTCATATAGTGTCGGGGTGCTTAGTTAGTTCATGCACTCACCAAGAAGACCACACATGGATGCACCTAAGAGAGTACTTAAGTATCTCAAAGGTACAATCAACGAAGTTATATTCTATCCTTACTCTTCATATTTGGATATCAAAATCTATTCAAACGTAGATTGGGTAGGAGCGAAGGATGATAGAAGAAGTACTTTTGGTTCCAAGAAGCAACCGACAATTGCTTTATCCTCGACAGAAGCAGATAATGTATATTCCATGCATCTAGTGGCAAACCCTATTTTCCATGCAAGAACCAAACACATAGAGGTGCATTACCACTTCATCAAGGAGAAGCTCATGGAAAAGGAGATTGACATTTCTTTTTTTCCTATCGAAAAGCAAGTAGCATAAATGATGACGAAGGCACTTGATGGAATAATGCTTTGTAGATTCAAAGCTATGGCAGGTATTCAACCTATCAGAGAATGAAGACTCAAGCATACTTTAGCTTGAGGGGGAGCTATTGGAACATCAACCTTACACTATTCTTGAGGTGTATTTGATCTACATCAAAGGCTATGGCATCGAAAGAATTTCCGTTGGAGAGTTCTTTTTATTATGCTCACTTATTGTATTTTTTAAAAACATTTTTCATGGATATTTTACTATTGTAAAAGCCTTGAGCTTTAGAAATTTAAAAGTAGAAAGATAGGGCCTAAATCCCACAAATTTGTGGTGGTTGATTTGCATTCAATCAAGCAATCAATCACCTAAAAGTAGATCAAACTAAATCTTCACTTTTCCTAGATTGTGGGAAAGTAAATTGATTCCCTCCAACAACCATTCGTACCTTCATTTGAATTCAAAATCCACTTATAGAAGTTGTGGAACACTCCTAGAGTCTATATAAAGACTTGAAATCACTTGTACAATACATGGAAGCAATATACATACACTTGTGACCATCATTGTCTTGCTCTTTCAATTTTCTGCATCATCTTCTTTGCCAACTGTAATCTTGCAGAGGCTATTGCTCTCTCTAGAGCTCCAAATTGAGTGCAAGATGGCTCATTGGAAAGGTATTAGTGTCTAGTTTATGCCTAAACATTTACATAGCATTTGTTTTAGTAGATTGGGGAAAATGTCAATTTTTTTGTCTCAGGGTCAATCTCTACGTATTCTTGAAAAATAGGAAGTATCATCGTTGAGTGTCTGATTCATTCCTATAGCATATTTTGCTTATTCCTTATACTTTAGTGCATTCTATACACGCAACCCTATTTTTATCACTCCCATAAAAGGATTTTTTCTAATTGTAATCACGCTGGTCGCTATGGGCATTTGAAGTTCATTGTCTCTTCCATAGATAGTAAGTTTTTTGAGCTAGTCGACATGCGAACCTATCTGTTTTGTATCAACTCTTTCTCCTTAATTCTCCAAATTACATAGTGGATTTCTTTGCACTTATCCCATGCCTGTAAGGTCTATTTGAGTCTCCATAAGCTCAAGGGCTGGTCTTGTGCCGGTTGGCTAGACCAAACTTCATCACTTCAAAACACACTTTTCTACCTCCTACAAGCTTCTCCAAGTTCTTCTCACGCCATGATGATAGAGAATTTACTAGATTCTTAATAGAGCTAGAATAATCTAAATACTATTAAGGCTGAAAAAGGGTAACCAAGTGTCAAAATTTAAGAGAAAATTAATTGTCTCCCTAGAAAAATGGATGAATGAATAAAAACGAACAATTAAAGAAATAATTTGAGAATGTATGTGCTCACAAGAATAAGTGTGTAAAGGAGTAAAATCTACTACTGTATATTTGAAAAACTAAATTCTAGAAATATTTTGCCAATGTCTCCTTTGCAAAATGAGAATATGATCAAGGTAACAAAATCTCATAAAATTGTGCGCATTAACATGTAAATTTGCATAGTGAATCAGTGGCTCTATTGCATATAAGCACTTAATGAAAAGAAGCCAACTAGGATTATCGAGCACCTATGATTAAATAGCATACATCTCCTAATGGCAAGGCTAGGTAAATCTTCCACTTGCATCATCAAAGAGATCTCGACATGTAGGTTTCTTTCGGTTAAGAAAAACCTCACTACAAGCCTCTTTATCAACTTCAAAGGATTTGTGGAAAAAATTAACTACTATATCAATTACCACATGGGTGTACATAAGCAATATCCACAGAATAAATCATGTTTATGTGCTTAGTATATGTAGCAAAAAAAAAAAAACTCAAATTCTGAATGAATTCCCAAACACTAGCCAATTAACACCTACAAGTATTTGCCAACTCCATCTTTTAGACCCAAAAAACTTGCATGAACTTGTGGTGGCTGCTCCCATTACAACTGAAAAACTTCCAATAAGCCTATAAGAAGACTAAAAAAGCTGAAATTTCAATGATGGAGCTGAATTTACACTATCAAGAAGATATAAAATCAAGGTGAATCTAGCTCCAAGATTGATCTTTGGTCTAGTCTTTTCACTTGTATAGTCAAAACTGTGCCAGAACTACAAAATCGCATTCTAATTTTCCCCAATTTTCACCCAAATAAAATATCAAAATATCAATGTAGAGAGCCCAAGATGACACTTTGAAGGCTCTAAGATAACGTTAAACATAAGTATCTTCAATCCTAAAATCATCAAGTAACTAGGGTTTAGTTGTAGGAAAACCTTTTGTTAAGTTGTCCTTGGGGGGAACACTACTAGAATGGGTGACATTACAGGAATAGTTAGTGCTTTGTCTTCCTTGATCATTGAAGTCCTTCCTCGCACATAGTCAATGTTGCCAATGAAGAATTCGGTGAATCAGATGACCAGGTATGCCAATATCTATGCCTTGATCATCACCTTAGTCATAATCCTTAAAGGAAGCCACTACAAGCCATAGAGTGTTAGGAATTGGGCATGCTCGCCATGCTTGCAAATATACTTCCTCAGGACCTTTTAGGAAATTGATTAAATAAAAGATGCTAGATGTTGTGATGAAGAAGGAGAAGTGATGTAGTGCAAAGAAAGTGTTAGAATCATAGTGACTTTAGAAGGAGGATTATGGTTAAATAAATATTTTGTTATTATTGATGAACCAACTATGAAAAAAAAGTGTTTTTCATGAAGCTTGGATTAATAAGTATCAATCTATAGTTTGTAAAGAAAGCCAATCTTCTTTTATGTATCATGCATTTTGTTTATATTCTTTGACATGGTATAATGGGAATTCTCATATGCAAATTTATGAAAACATGCATGCTTTTGTCTAAGTATTATGCATCCCTCATAATCAACAAAACTACATAGAAGAGTGATGAAAGAAAGAGAGCATGTGAAGTTGAGCATGAGAAAAATAAGAAATCTGATGAAAGAGGGTCAAGTATTCAGTGCCACTTAATATCTAATCTAAAAAATCATCACTCTAGAAAAGCCTACTAGTGTCATTCATCCTCCTAGTCCTAGAAATCCAAAAAAGCCAACAATCCCCTGAAGTACTGAGAAAACATTGAATCATTGAAGGGAGTTCTATCATTCCACAAAAAACCAAAGAAAGAACCTCTTCCACCCAAGAATCTAGCTCATCAGTTTGAAAAGATACTAGGTTCTAAATAAGTTTAGATTACCAAGGATCTAGTCACAATGAAAAAGGATAATGAAAAATGTGACTAATGAGGATTTATTTACACCAAAAACAACCTACAACACAATGGAGCACATGTACATCATAACCACAAAACAAGAAGAGAAACAAGTCAAAGAAACAAAATCCATCTCCAATGTAGATGTCTCTAAACAAAGTAACAAAGAAAATCAATGAATCAAGTTTGGGTGCCTAAGAGGTCCCTCTACCTCCAAGGACTCACATGTCATATTTTGCATGCAGCTCTTAGATTAGGAAAGCCTCGATGTGCAAAAAATCCTATTCTTATCGCACAATCTTGTCTTTTGAACCATTAAAATAATCTACACTTTGAAAGTATGCATATGATAGGGCCATATTTCATGGTAATGTTGTGATACCTTGTGCACATGATGCACATGCACACTATGTATTATACTTAGAGGTTAAATTATTTTCTTTATTAAAAAAAGGATCATGTTTTCCTAGTGGATTCAAAATACCAAGAGGACATTGATCAAGTTTCTACCAAGAAGAATCGTCCCATGATGGTTATGGAGGAATGTATCAAGAACAACAAGTGATTAGAGGGGCGAGACAATGAAAAGATTGCCAAATAAGAAGAGGGCTGAACGAATGCCAAAATGCAAGGTGAAAACTTAGAGCATCCATGAGCAAATGTAAATATCCTTGTATATATTATAAGATTATCTCCCTTGACTGCTTCTAAGAACGAATGGGGCCCTGTACAATGACAAGATTTCCAAATAAGAAAAGAGCTTAACGAATTCCAAAATGCAAGGTGAAAACTCAGAGCATCCATGAGCAAGTGTAAATATCCTTGTATATTTGGTAAGATTATCTCCCTTGAGTGCTTCTAAGAAGAGAACCAATTTCTCTTTGAGATGTTCCAGATCCATTGTCCTAGAGGATAGCTCATGGACATTCCATTGATGCTCTTGTGAGACCCTCAATGTGGGTATCAAAAAATCTACTAGTATAGCCTCATTTTGGTAAAATACCATCTAAAGGATTCAGTAGGTCAAGAAATATACTACTACATGGGAGAACAATTTAAGGTCCTACTCCATAAAAATTTTGTACCACCAGACAAGAGTTCTAGAGCACTAGACACTTGTTTTTTCATTACTCAAAAAAATCAAACCATTCAAGATTATGCAGATAAGTATAGGGAGGTACTTCTTAGAGTACTTGACTCTATCGAAGAGTTTCTCCAAGTTCAAAATTTCACTTTGGGGCTTAGAGAAACTATCTGACCTTTAGTTAGAAAGGAGAGATGTCACTCTTTGGCACATCCCATAGACATGGCTCTAGTTTACGAGGATGGCCACAGAGGCATAGGCTCCAAAGGAGAGAAATCCTCATGGACTAAGATGAGTTGGCTCTTTTCCATGTCCACTCCTATTTGGATCAATGCACAACCTAAAAAAAGGCTAAGTAGGTTCATATGATGAAGACAATTTCAAGAGGAAAGAGAAAGGTATGTGATGTGGTTGAGAGGGATATGATATGGATGATTAGGACATCACCACTTTAAGGAATGTCCTAATAAGAAAAAGATAGCAGTGACCTAGTCATAAATCCTACACAATGAGGGAGTGATGTCGGTGAGGTTTCTGGTGATTCCCCATCTCAGATATCATCTTCTATAGTGGCCAGGATGGTCACAAAGTAGGCTCCTTCTGTGCAAGATGTTGTGCTTTTTCTTGTGGTATAGAAAGGATACTAGTTCCCTCATACAAAATTCATTGTTATGAGAGGAGTTGTGGTAGCATCCTATCAAGGTCCTCTTTTACACTAGGTTTCTGCATAATGTCATTAGTTCTTGGCTAGTGAGAAGGTTACACTTAGACATTGTGCAATCAAAATATGCCTACACAATGGAGTTGATCGATGAGAAGGGAACTGAGACATGGGATCAACAAGTAGTAGGTCTACCCATCTAGATCTAGTCCTATGAGAGATAGATTGGATTTTGAGATAACATGACTGGCCCATTTTGATGTAGCCCTAAGTAAAAAGTGGCATGCTACAAGATTACTAGTGATAGATTTTGCTTCACATGTATACGAGTTTGAGCATGAGGGGAGGAAATAATTGATGCATGAGAGCCGGATGTCCAAGAGACATGATTGGTGACCACAACCAAGTTGCTCAAGATTGAATATAAGTATATTTTAATTCTTTTCTTTGTGTATTCATCGTGTGTAGTGATGGATTCTTGCAGTCAAGGTTTGGGTTTACCTCCTTACATGAACATTGAGCATAGTGTTATCGTTAGTGTCCATGTGAAAGGCCAAATGGCCACTGAACACTTCTTTATATGTTCTTTAATAAAATATATAGTGGCCTCATCAGCCACAGAATGTAAGTTCGATCGCATTTGTAACATCTGAGAAGTCTGTGTTCGTGCTCCCTATGTACTATGTTTTTTTGTGTATTCTACAACCTCTGTGCAAAGTACCGTGTGCAGCATTTGGAGATTGGTTTTCTACTCCGAGGATATCATCGTGGAGCTCTCAAGAAGAAGAGCACACTTTGGTGCATTTCCATTGAATACTTCACTGGTATCAGAGCACCTTGATGCAAAAGCTTTGTTCCTTTTGTGTGAGCGAAGCGAGCACATGCCCACCCACCCAAGGCTTTCTCCAAGGCTTGCGAGTAAGGTGGTGACCAAGGCATAGACCTTGGCATACCTTGTCATCCTAGTCACCGAACTCACCATTGGCCCCGTTGGCTGCACGCGAGGGAGGACCTCAATGATCAAGAAAGATAGAGGTTCTTGATACTTCTCGGGAGGTCACCCATCCTAGTACTATTCCCCTAGGAGCTTGCTTAGTCGTGGCAATCTCTTGCCACTAAGCTACACTCTTATGGTGTCTAAAGGAGGGGAAAGACTAAGTTTAACATTACCTTGAACATGTTTTGGTCTCTCAACGCTTCATTCTTTGCCTTCAAAGCCTATTTTTGAAGCATTTTTGGGGTGTTTTTTGGAGCCATTTTGGAGTACTTTCGCACATAGTTCTCTTCACACAAGTCCAAGAACATCAAGAAGAGTGTTCTTTGTACTTCTTTGACAATTAATATTAACATTTGGGACAATTGTTTCAGCCACACTCATAGAACTATAGGTTTCTTGAAAGGTTTTTAGTTTTGGGGGAGCGATCGCTGTGAATTTATGCATGTTTTTTAGCCTAAAACAATAGAGTTGACAAACACTTGTAGGTGTTGTTGGCTAGTTTTTTGGGCTATGCATTCAGCCTTTTAATGTCATTTTACTGCATATATTGAGCACATACACACTATGTATGCTTCTGCGGATACCGCTTATGTACATCCATATGGTCATTGATATAGCGGTTACGTTTTTTTGCATAAAGCCTTTTACATTGAATAAAGAGGGTTGTGGTGAGTTTTCTCAACTAGGAGAAACCTAGATGTTGGGGTCTCTTTCATGATGCAAGTGGAAGACTTACCCAACCTCGCCATAGGAGATGTATGATAGTTGTTCATAGGTTCTCGATAAGCCTAGTTGGCTTCTTTTGGGTACCTGATTATATGCAGTGGAGTCAGTCATTCACTATGCAAGTAGACATGTCAGTACTTATAGTTTTATGATATTTTGACACTGGGCATACACTCATATTGCAGAGGATAATCTCGCAAATTTTTTTCTAGATTTTTTGGTTTTGTCAACTATACAATGTCCAATTTACTCCTTGATACACTTATTCATTGGTGTTTGGACTCTTCTGGCTCCATTATCATTCTATTCAATTCTCTACCATCATGGCATCAGAGGTCTCAGGCAGATCTGGTGGATCAGGTTCTAGTGCTAGCGTTCTGAGGAGGATCTATAACATGCAGGGAAAAGACCATTTTGAGATCCAAAAATTTGATGGCACAAAAATTGCTCTATGGAAGAAACATATTAAAGATGTGCTGACTTAGAGGAGGGAATGGAAGCTAGTAAATGGAATTTCAAAGAATTCTACTGACATGGATAAAGATGATTGGGATGAATTGAATGAAATGGCTAGGTCTACCATTTGCTTGCACTTGGAAAATAATGTTTACTTTACAATATTAGACTGTGAAAGTGCAGAGGACCTTTGGAAGAAGTTATGCAATACATATGAAAAAGAGATGATATCAAATAAAGTGTATCTGATGAGAAAATTATATGACCTCTCGATTAAGGACACAGATAGTGTTGTTGCTCATCTAAATGAGTTTGATGCTATATTCTCCCAGTTACAAGCTCAAAAAATGGATATGGATGATAAAATGAAAGCAGTATTGCTATTATGCACCTTGCCATCATCATGGTATACGTTTTGCATAGCTATTAGCAATAGTGCACCTGGTGGTAAACTGGTCTATGATGACATATGTGCAACACTCTTGAGTGAGGAGATTCATAGAAAATCTATGGTTGGCACTCAGAGTGAAGATGCATACAATGTTTGTGATTCTTACCAAGGAAAAAATCAGCAACATGGCAAGAGCAAGAATAAGGAAAAGAATGGTCAACAAAATAAGAGTAGAAGTAAATCAAGGAAGAGGGATATTGAATGCCATTATTTTCATAAGAAGGGACACATGAAGAAAGACTGTTATGCATTAAAAAATGCTAAAGGTAAAGGACACAATGTTGATGGGCATCTTAAACAACTACGTGCACCATCTACCTCGACTGTGAAGATTGAAGACATTAATGCTCTTTCTGATGAGGGTGATGTCTTGACACTTGATAGCACCATGCCAACTCAGGCTCTTATGGCTGATTATCTTTCCCACACATGGATGTTAGATTTTAGTGCTTCTTTCCATGCAATACCACACAGAGAATGGTTCTCTAATTATGTAGCCAAGTCTCTTGGTATCGTTGGGACTTGGTAACTCATAGTAGTGTGACTTTGATGGGATCAAAGATGTGGTTGTGTAGTTCATTGATGGTTCAAAGTGTACTATGCATAATTTATGCCATGTACCTTACTTATCATGCAGTTTGATGTCAGTCGAACAACTTGACAACCTTGGCTAAAAGGTGGTCTTTTATGCTCAGTCCTTTCAGATATCAAACAGAAATATGGTTATTGCAAAAGGAAGCAATGTTGACTCACTTTATCCTTTATTCGTATCACACAAAGAACACTTGTTAGCTATTACTAAATAGCCTATGGCTTGTATTTGGCATGGCCGTTTGGGCCATATATCACGTAGTGGAATGGAAAATCTTTCTCATTCTGGCTACTTAGTTGTTTCATCTTTCTCTGATTTTTCATTTTGTGAGCATTGTCAATATGGAAAGCAAAATAGAAATGTGCACAAGATGCACATTGACTCTTCAATTCAGCCTTTAGATCTCGTTCATATAGATGTGTGTGGTCCTATGCCCGCAAGGTCATTAGGTGGTTCCCTTTATTTTGTCACTTTCATAGATGATGCTACTAGAAAAATCTGGGTATATCCTATCAAAGCAAAGGATGAGGTATTCCCAACTTTCAAAAAATGGTTTGTTTCAGTTGACACTACAAAAGAAACTAAGCTTAAGGCTTTACATTCAGATAATGGGGGTGAGTATATCTCACATGAAAATTCTAGCTTTTCTGTCAGGCTAGAGGAATTCGTAGAGAGTTTACAGCTCCTATACCCTAGTATAGAATGGTGTAGCTGAATGGATGAATAGAATTAGTAGTTTATATGCTCCATCTTGCAAATCTTTCACAAGGCTTTTGGGCAGAAGCACTATTGGCCACAGTTCATGTGATTTATCTTTCACCTAGTATTGCCAAAGGTCTGAAAGTGGCACAAGAGTTATGGAAAGGGAAGCCACCATATTATGATCATCTTCGAGTTTTTGGGTGTGAGGAAAATGTTCATATACCCAAGAATATTAGACAAAAGTTGGATCATAAGTCAAACAAATGCATTTTTCTTGGATATGGTTGAGAAGGAAAATTTGGATATCGCTTATGGGATCCTAAAACACGAACAATGATTAGAAGTAGTGATGTCATTTTTAATGAGTCTAAGATGCATAAACAACCCATTAAGGAGGTTGCAGTGAGAAGAGTGGTACTTGAGGATACTATTCCTCCAGTTAGCATGCATAAAAATGTTGCACATAGGGATGTTCAAGAGAATGTCCAATCAAATCAATCTGGAAATGTTCCTGTTCAGCAATCATTGAGATGCTCTACACATGTCTCACATACACTTAATAGATATGGGTTTGGATTTTGTTATGCTAACAGGTGTTGGTGAGCTTTCTTGCTACAAAGAACTATGCTAACAACAAATCATGTCAAGTGGGAGCTTGCCATGAACAGTGAATTGGATTCTATTTTCAAGAATGGTACTTGGGATTTAGTACCTTTGCCAAAGGCAGGAAAGCATTACCATGTGAATGGTATATAAGTTGAAATTCACATCTAATAGTGCTTCTCCAAAGACTAAAGCAGGACTTGTTGCAAAGGGTTTTAAGCAACAACATGGTGTTGATTTTGAGGAAATATTGTCTCCAATAAGATGACTACCCTATGCATATTTCTTGGATTCATTGCAATGGAGGACTTAGAACTAGTCCAAATGGATGTGAAAACTACTTTCTTGCATGGAGATCTTATTGAAATGATATCTATATGGAACAACCAAAGGGTTATGTAGTTCTTGGCAAAGAAAGTCTATTTTGTAAGATCAAGAAGAGATTAAATGGACTTAAAAAGTCCCCTAGACAATGGTACCAAAAGTTTGATGCTTTTATGAAGTCTCAAGGCTATTCTTGAAGCAATGAGGATCATTGTCTCTACACAAAGAGATGCTAAGATGGGTGCTTGATATGCTTGATACTTTATGTTTATGATATGCTGATTGCTGGGAAGTGCTCTTATGACTTATCAATTCTCAAAAAGAAGTTGAGTGAGACATTTGATATGAAGGAATTGGGGGATGCCAATCATATTCTTGGCATGCTCATTAATCGTGATAGAAGTAAAAGATGCATATACTTGTCTCAAAGGGGGTACAGATCCAAAGTACTTCACAGGTTCAATATGTAGGGTGCAAAGGCATTGAGTACACCTTTACCCACATATGTGAAATCGAGTAAGGATGATTGCCCCAAATTAGATGAGGTAAAGGAATTCATGACTAGAATTCCTTATTAGTCCGCTATTGGTAGTTTCATGTATGCTATGGTAGCTAAGAGACCAGACATTGCATTTGTAGTGGGAGTTATGAGCAGATATATGTCTAACCCTTGCAAGCAACATTGGGAAGCGATCAATATGATTTTCAGATATCTGAGTGGCACTAAGGACAAGTGTCTATGCTTAGGTAGAGGAAAAGCATCCATTATTGGTTACATAGATTTTGACTATGCGGATTGTGTAGAAAATCATAAGTCCACATCAGGGTACATTTTTCACTTTATTAGAGGTGTTATTGTTACCGTTAGTGTCCATGTGAAAGGCTAAATGGCCACTTGACACTTCTTTGTATTTGTTCTTTAATAAAACATATAGTGGCTTTCTCAGTGAGAGATTGTAAGTTGGACCGCATTTGTAAGACCTAAGAAGTCTGTCCCTGTGTACTATGTTTTTCTGCGTATTATGTAGTCTCTATGCAGAGTATCATGCGCGGCCTTAGGAGCTCGGTTTTCTACTCCAAGGATATCGTCCTGGAGATTGCGAGAAGGAGAGCACATTGTGGTGTGTCACCATCAAAATACTTCACTGGTATCAGAGCAGTTCGACACAAAAGCTTTGTTGCTTTTGTGTGAGCGAAGCGAGCACCCACTAGCTTCCTCCAAGGCTTACAACTAAGGCGACAACCAAGGCGGCAACCAAGGCATACTTTGTCCTCCGAGTCACTGAAGTCACCGTTGGCGTCTTTGGTTGTGCACGAGGGAGGACCTCAACGATCAAGGAATATAGAGGTTCCCAGTACTTCCCCGGAGGTCACCCATCCTAGTACTATTCCCCCCGGAGCTTGCTTAACTGTGGCAATCTCTTACCACTAAGCTACACTCTTTTGGTGTCTGAAGAAGGGGAAAGACTAAGGTTGACATTACCTTGAACATGTTTTGGTCCCTCAAAGGTTCATTCTTTGCTTTCAAAGCCAATTTTTGAAGCATTTTTGGGGTGTCTTTTGGAGCCGTTTTGGAGTACTTCCGCACATATGTCTCTTCACGCAAGTCCAAGAACATCAAGAAGAGTGTTCTTTGTACTTCTCTGACATTAAATATCAACCTTTGGGGCTATGTTTTCAGCCACACTCACAAAACTACATGTTTCTTGAAAGATTTCAGTTTTGGTGGGAGTAGCCATTGCAAATTTATGCAGGTTTTTTCAGCCAAAAACATCATAGTTGACAGAAACTTGCAGGCGATATTGGTTAGTTTTTGGGTTGTGCATTCAGCCTTTTAGTGTCATTTTACTGCATATATTGAGCACATACACATTATGTACACTTCTGTGGATACCGCTTATCTATGCCCATGTGGTCATTGATATAGCAATTACGTTGTTTGCATAAAGCCTTTTGCATTTGATAAAGAGGGTCGTGCTGAGGTTTTCTTAACTTGGAGACACCCAGATGTCGGGGTCTCTTCGGTGATGCAGGTGGAAGGCTTACCCAGCCTTGCCATAGGAGATGTATGATAGTTGTTCATAGGTGCTCGATAAGCCTAGTTGGCTTCTATTGGGTAACTGATTATATGTAGTGGAGTCAGTGATTTAGTATGCAGGCAAACATGTCAGTACTTGCAGTTTTATGATATTTTGACACTGGTCAGACTATAACTTGCAGGACAAAGACCATTTTGAGATCTGAAAATTTGATGGCACAAACTTTGCTCTATGGAAGAATCAGATTAAAGATGTGTTGATTCAAAGGAGGCAATGGAAGCCAGTAAATGGAATTTCAAAGAAGACTGTGTACATGGATGAAGATGATTGGGATGAGTTAGATGAAATGGCCAGGTCTACCATTCACTTGCACCTGGCAAATAACGTTTAGTTTACAGTATTAGACTGTGAAAGTGCAGAGGAGCTTTGGAAGAAGTTATGCAATACATATGAAAAAGAGACGGCATCCAATAAAGTCTATCTGATGAGAAAATTACATGACCTTCATATGAAGGACACAGATAGTGTTGTTGCTCATCTAAATGAGTTTGATGCTATATTCTCTCAGTTACAGGCTCAAAAAATGGATATGGATAATGAAATGAAAGTGGTATTGTTGTTATGCACCTTGCCTTCATCATGGGATACATTTTGCACAGCTATTAACAATAATGCACCTAGTAGTAAACTCGTTTATGATGACATATGTGGAGCACTCTTGAGTGAGGAGATTTGTAGAAAATCTTTGGTTGGCACTGAGAGTGGAGATACATATAATGTTTGTGATTCTTACCAAGGAAAGAATCAATGACATGGCACGAGCAAGAACAAGGAAAAGAATGGTCAATGGAATAAGAGTAGAAGTAAATCAAGGAAGAGGGATATTGAATTTCATTATTGTCATAAGAAAGGACACATGAAGAAAGACGGTAATGCATTAAACAATGCTAAAGGTAAAGGACAGAATGTTGATGGGCATGTTAAACAGTTACCTGCACCATCCACTTTGACTGTGAATATTGAAGAAATTAATGTTATTTTTGATGATGATGATGTGTTGACACTTGATAGTACTGTGCCAACTGAGGCTCTTATGGTTGATTCTCTTTCCCACACCTAGCTGCTCGATTTTGGTGCTTCTTTCCATGTGACACCACATAGAGAATGGTTCTCTAATTATGCAGTAAAGTCTCTTGGTACCGTGAGACTTGGTGACTCTTACTAGTGTGATGTTGTGGGGATTGGAGATGTGGTTGTGCAATTCATTGATGGTTCAAAATTTACTATTCATAATGTACACCATGTAGCTCAGTTATCATGCAATTTGATGTCAGTTGGTCAACTTGATGAACTTGGTTACAAGGTGGTCTTCTATGCTCATTCCTTTCGCATATCAAAGGGCAATATGGTTATTGCAAAAGCAAGCAAAGTTGGCTCACTTTATCCTTTAGTTTTATCATAGAAAGAACACTTGTTAGCTGTTAATGAACAGCCTATGGTTTGTATTTGGCATGGTCATTTGGGCCATTATCTCATAGTGGAATGGAAAATCTTTCTCATTATGGCTACTTACCTTTGTTATCTTTCTCCGATTTTTCATTTTGTGAGCATTGTCAATATGGAAAGCAAACTAGAAATGTGCATAGAATGCACATTGACTCTTCAATTCAGCCTTTAGATCTCGTTCATATAGATGTGTGTGGTCCTATGCCGATTAGGTCCTTAGGTGGTTCTCTTTACTTTATCACTTTCATAGATGATGCTACTAGAAAAGTTTGGGTATATCCTATCAAATCGAAGGATGAGATATTCCTACTTCCAAAAAATGGATTGCTTCAGTTGAGACTGAAAAAGAAACTAAGCTTAAGGCTTTACGTTCAGATAATGGGGGTGAGTATACGTCACATGAATTCAGCCTTTTTTGTCAGTCTAGAGGGATTCCTAGAGAGTTTACAGCTCCTTATACCCCAATACAGAATGGTGTAGTTGAGAGGATGAATAGAACTATTCAAGATAGAGTAGTCTCTATGTTGCATCATGCAAACGTATCACAAGGTTTTTAGACAGAAGCAGTGTTGACTGCAGTTCATGTGATTAACCTTTCACCTAGTACTGCCAAAGGTTTGAAAGTGCCACAAGAGTTATGGATAGGGAAGCCACCATATTATGATCATCTTTGAGTTTTTGGGTGTGAAGCATATGTTCATATACCAAATAATCTTAGACAAAAGTTGAATCATAATTCAAAGAAATGCATTTCTCTTGGATATGGTCAAGAAGGACAATTTGGATATTGCTTATGGAATCGTGAAACATGGTTAGTGATCAGAAGTAGTGATGTCATTTTCAATGATTCTAAAATGCATAAACAGCCCATTAAGGAGCTTGAAGTGAGAAGAGTGATGTTTGAGGATACTAGTCCTCCGGTTAGCATGCACAAAAATGATGTGCATAGGGACGTTCAAGAGAATGTCCATTCACATTAGTCTGCACACATTTTGTTCAGCAACCATTGAGACGTTCTGCACGTGTCTCACATCCACCTCATAGATAAGTTCCAGGTTTAGATTTTGTTATGCTAACAGATGTCGGTGAGCCCCTCTTGCTAGAAAGAGGCTATGCAGATAGAGGATCATGTCAGGCGGGAGTGTGCCATGAAGAGTGAGTTGGATTCTATTCACAAGAATGGTACTTGGGATTTAGTACCTTTGCCAAAGGGCAGGAAAGCATTTCCATGTAAATGGGTATATAAGCTGAAATTCACATCTGATAGTGCTTCTCCAAAGTATAAAGCACGACTTGTTGCAAAGGGTTTTAAGCAACAACATGGTGTTGATTTCGAGGAAATCTTATCTCCAATGGTCAAGATGACTACCCTACGCATGTTTCTTGAATTCATTGCAATGGAGGACTTAGAATTAGTCCAAATGGATGTGAAAACTGCTTTCTTGCATGGAGATCTTATTGAAATGATATCTATATGGAACAACCAAAGGGTTATGTAGTTCCTGGCAAAGAAATTCTATTTTGTAAGATCAAGAAGAGCTTAAATGGACTTAAACAGTCCCCTAGAAAATGGTACCAAAAGTTTGATGCTTTTATGAAGTCTCAAGGCTATTCTTGAAGTAATGAGGATCATTGTCTCTACACAAAGAGATGCTCAGATGGCAGCTTCATATGCTTGATACTTTATGTCGATGATATGCTAATTGTTGGGAAGTCCTCTTATGATTTTTCAATTCTCAAAAAGAATTTAAGTCAGACATTTGATATGAAGGATTTGGGGGATGCCAAACATATTCTTGGCATGCGCATAACTCGTGATAGGAGCAAAAGATGCATTTACTTGTCTCAAAGTGAGTACATATCCAAAGTACTTCACAGGTTCAATATATAGGGTGGAAAGGCATTGAGTACACGTTTACCCAAATATGTGAAATTGAGCAAGGATGATTGCCCCAAATCAGATGAGGAAAAGGAATTCATGAACAAAATTCCTTATCAATCTGTTGTTGGTAGTCTCATGTATGTTATGGTAGCTACGAGACCAGACATTGCATTTGTAGTGGGAGTTGTGAGAAGATATATGTCTAATCCTAGCCAAAAACATTGGGAAGTGTTCAAGATGATTTTAAGATATTTGAGTGGCACAAAGGACAAGTGTCTATGCTTAGGTAGAAGGAAAGCATCCATTATTGGTTACATAGATTCTGACTATGTTGGTTGTGTAGACAATCGTAAGTCTACATCAGGGTACATTTTTCATTTTGCTGGAGGTGCTATCGCTTGGAGATCTCGTCTTCAAGAATGTAAGTTGTTTCCACCACAGAAGCAGAGTATGTGGTAGCAAGTGAGGCATGTAAGGAAGCGTTATGGCTTCCTCATCTTGCTTGTGATATGAGTTTACCTCATCATGTACCTCGTTTGCTCAGTGATAATCAGAGTGCCATTGCTTTGGCTAAGAATCCGGTCTATCATGCAAAGACCAAGCACATTGAGGTGAGGTATCACTTTATTTGAGATTGCTTAGCCACTGAGCGCATTATTCTTGAGAAGGTTCACACTCGAGATAATGTTGCAGATGCTTTGACTAAAGCTCTACCACAGGATAGCTTTCGACATTGTTGTCACTTGATGGGGTTACTTGATTCATGATCTTACACAGTCACTTGTATACTGTGTAACATGCCCATCAAGTGGGAGGTATAGTTTGTATACTTACACTCAGGTATTCTTTATCATTCTTTATTTTTCTCCCGTTACTTTGGCTATATTGGTCTTTAGTGGGAGAGCTATCTCCTGGAGATCTCATCTTCAAGAATGTATAGTTGTTTCCACCACAGAAGCAAAGTATGGTGCAGTAAGTGAGGCATTTAAGGAAGCATTGTGGCTTTCTCTTTTTGCTTGTGATATGGGTCTACCTCAGCATGTACCTCATTTGCTGAGTGATAGCCATAGTGCAATTGCTTTGGCTAAGAATCCGGTCTATCATGCAAAGACCAAGCACATTGAGGTGATGTATCACTTCATTAGAGATTGCTTAGGCACAGAGTGCATTATCCTTGAGAAGGTTCATACTCGAGATAATGTTTCAAATGCTTTGACTAAAGCTCTGCCACAGGATAACTTTTGACATTGTTGTCACTTGACGGGGGTTACTTGATTCATGATCTTGCATAGTCACTTGTATATTGTGTAAGATGCCCATTAGGTAGGAGGTATAGCTTGTATACTTAGACTAAGGTATTCTTTATCATTCTTCATTTTTCTTCCATAGTTACTTTGGTCATATTAGCCTTTAGTGGCAGATTGTTATCGTTCGTGTCCATGTGAAAGGCCAAATGCCACCAGACACTTTTGTATATGTTATTTAATTAAAGCTATAGTGGGTTGGTCAACCACAGCCTGTAAGTTCAACTGCATTTGTAACATCTGAGAAGTCTGTGTTCGTGCTCCCTGTATACTGTGTTTTTCTGCATATTCTACAGCCTCTACGCGCAGTATCGTGTGCGGCATTTGGAGCTCAGTTTTCTACTCGGAGAATATCATCGTGGATCTCAAGAAGAAGAGCACACTTTGGTGCATCAAAATTGAACTAATTCACATAGAACAAATTGGTGCTAAAAGGAGTCCAATCACTCGACCACCATTTCAAATGAGCTTATAGGAGAAGAATGAAGTCTACAAGTTCATGGATAAGTATTTGCAGAAAGGGCTAATTAGAACCAGCTAGTGGCCCTCTGCAGCACTTCTTCTACTGAAGAAGAAAGATGGGTCTTATAGGATGTGCATCGACTACTAAGCACTCAATAAGATTACCATCAAGCATAGATATCCCATGCCCAAGATAGATGATCCCCTATATGCTCTAGGTGGAGCTATTGTATATAGTAAGATAGACTTGAAAAGTGGTTACCACCAGATTAGAGTAAAGAAACAAGATGTATATAAAGCAGGTTTCACGACCCATTTTGGGCATTATGAGTATTTAGTTATGCCATTTGGTTTGAATAATGCACCTATTACTTTCATGATATTAATGAAATATACTTTACGATCATTCATTGGGAATTTTTTTGTGGATTTTATTGATGTCTTGTTAGTGTATGGTAGGTCTATATATGAGCATGAAAGTCATTTAAGATTAGTGCTAATTAAGTTAAAAGAAGATAACTTGTTTGTAAATCCAAATAAGACTCAGTTGTCCCTTCTCGATATAGAGAATTTAGGGTTTCTTCCCGATATATTGATATTTAGTTGTCCCTTCCAGATAAGACTGTGAAATAGCTTGCTTCATAGTATCAAAACTTCCTTGTTGCTCTTGTGTCCATGCAAGTGGTACTTTTCCTTGAAGCAGATTCATCATAGCTTTTTCTTCCCCTAATGAAGCAAACAAGTTAATTACGTATTCCAATTTCTTAATGGAGAATGGAATAATCAAACAAAAGGGAAAGTTTTACATACTAGATTCCTGAGATTTCAGAAGAAAGTCATGCAGGATAACCATGATATTCCTTGTGCATGGCATCCTAGTGTTGACAAGACCATTCAGCTTGTTAGAAGAACATTTTGGTGGCATGCATTAGCCACAGATGTCCATACATATGTTCAATAATGCTTTATGTGTCAGCTCAACAAAGCAAAAAGGGGTAAGACACTAGGTCTTTTACATCCTTTATGGATTCTAGAGCACAATTGGGATAGTATATCCATGGACTTCATAGTGGGGTTACTATGGAGTTGTGATAGATAGATTGATCAAGATGGATCACTTTATACCCATGTAAGAGACCATAGAAGCTCCACACGTAGCAAAGATATTTATCCAACGTCTTTAGATCGCATTGGTTAACGACATCCATAGTTTTAGATACGGATTTTAGATTCAAAAGGCACCTTGAAAGTTTTTATTTGACAAACCAAAAGTGTCATTGAATATGCATAGTGGTGACCATCCACAGATAGATGCTTAGACTAAGGGGGTCAATGAGATTCTAGAGGACATGTTGAGAGCATATGTGTCTAAGAGGCAGATAGATTGGGATAGTCATTTGCTATAAGTGGAGTTTGCTTACAATAATAGACTTTATAAAGTGATAGGAATGTCTCCTTTTGAGATGAACTATGACATGAATCCCGCTGCTTCAAGTACCATAGCAATGCCAAATAAATGTCTTAGTGCTTTGGATTTCCTAGCAAACCTCCAAGAAAATTTAGAAATAACTAAAGCCAAGATGCAGCAAGCAGCTGATAAGGCAAAAGAATATGATGAGAGGAAGAGATCTCATAGATTCTTTGAGGAAGGAGATAGAGTCTTTCTTCAAGTGCCAGCTAGATCTTCTTCACTATCTAGAGGGAAGTGTACTAAGGTTTCACCAAGGTTTTGTGGACCTTGGAAGATAGTAGAAAAGCTTAATGATGTTTCTTACCAATTAGAGCTTCCTCCAGATTGTAGAGTCCATCCAGTGTTTCATGTCAATAAACTTAGAAAGTATATTTTGAAGGAGGATAATCTAATAGAGGGTATGGTTTCTTTGTATGAAAGTAATAGATCAAATCATTCTCTAGATAGGATACTAGATTGGAGACAAAAACATTTGAGAAATCATGTCATCTAGGAGTATCTAGTACCTTGGAAAGGATTATTGTGTTGGGTGTGTGTAGAAGTGCGAGAGATACACGAGAAGCACACACAAGGAGCACAAACGCAGCAAGACACACGGAGAAGACGATGGCTGGAATAGCTCTCTCTATAGATCGATTAACTGAACTGAAGTAAGAGCTGAATAATATCCCTAAGTACAAAGTACCACCACATATGAGAGTATCAAGTATGTGGTAACATGGGGAAAAAACCTCTACCCAGCACTAGAGTAAAAAGTGCCCATGTATAGGGAAAAGGTTCACATCAAAGCTACTCGAGGAACACATAAGTGTAACAAACCCCCCTGGAGCGAATGATGTGAACACATACAGGGAGTGACAGATCAGCCCCCACAAGGTAACAAGCCTAAAGCTTTGCGAAAAGCTTCAAACTTTTCCCGTGGAAGAGCTTTGGTGAATATGTCTGCCACATTATCTTGTGTAGGCACATATACCAAATCAATATCTCCTGCATGAAGGCGCTCTCTCACATAGTGATAATGCACCTCAATATGTTTGGTCCGTGCATGAAACACTGGGTTTCGTGCAACAGCCAAAGCACTCTGACTATCTGTGAGAATATGCGTAGCAGCATCAATCTCCATGCAAAGATCCATCAATAGGCGTCTCAACCATATACACTCCACTGTAGCTGTGAAAACTGCCCTGTACTCAGCTTCACAACTCGATGTCGCCACTGTAGGTTGCTTCTTACTCAACCAAGATATGCATGAGTCACCAAGGAAAAAGCAATTACCACTAGTGGACACGCGAGTATCATAACAACCAGCCCAATCACTATCTGTAAAAGCATGCAAGCATGGCTGAACATCTCTTCCATAAAAGAGACCTAAGCTCAAAGTGCCTCGAAGATATCTAAACACACGTTTCACCGCCTGCCAATGCTTAGTGCCAGGGCTATGCATGAATCGACTCAACTGGGAAACTGCATACTGTATATCCGGCCTTGTGTTGCATGCATATATAAGACATCCCACGGCCTGCTGATAAAGAGAAGTGTCAAATGCATCACTGGAATCCTCAACTGAGAATCTAAATCCTGTCTCAACTGGTGTGGAAACGGGCTTGCAATCCTCAAAGTCAAAACGCTGAAGTAGTTTTTCAACATACTTTGCTTGATGCATAACAATTCCCCCCTCAACGGATACAAACTGGATGCCAAGATAGTAGCTCAAAAGACCAAGATAAGTGACATCAAAAGTATGCTGCAAATCAGCCATCAGAATGTCAAGTTTTGCATCACATGACCCAGTCAAGAGTATGTCATCGACATAAAGAACAAGCACTATAAGATCAGCCCCATTTTTGCGTACATAGAGTGTGCTTTCAATCGGACTACATGTGAAGCCAAGAGCAATCAAGTGCTTATGTATTTTGTCATACCATGCACGTGGAGCTTGCTTGAGACCATACAAAGCTTTATGCAAGTGACAAACCATATGCTCTTTCCCTTTCATAGCAAATCCAGGAGGTTGCTTCACATAGACCTCTTCTTGCAAATCTCCATTCAAGAAGGCTGTTTTTATGTCCAATTGATGCACTTTCCAACCTCGATGGGCAGCCAATGCAACTACGGTACGAATGGTAGTCATACGTGAAGTAGGCGCAAAAGTTTCCTCATAGTCAATGCCATATTGTTGCGCATATCCTTTGGCAACCAATCGAGCTTTGTAGCGATCAATGCTACCATCAGATTTTCTCTTAATCTTATAAACCCACTTTGTACCAATGGCATTCTTTCCTCTTGGCAATTCACATAACTCCCAAGTACCATTCCTATGTATGGAATCCATTTCTGATTGCATAGCACTCATCCATTGTGGATCGTCACATGCATCTTCAAAAGAAAGTGGCTCTTCATTACATGCTGTAGCAATAAGAGAATAATCCACAAAATTACTTGATGCATGGTGAGAGCTTGATCTTGTTCTACCAAGTAGAGGTGCACTCAATTTGCTGTCCTGCAAAGTTTGTTTCAGCCACTTTGGCATGGATTGTGCACTCTTGATAGACATGCGTTCATTATGTAATACATCTTCAATATGTACATCATGCGTGGGCTGAATTTCATGCTCAGTTTCAGCCATATTTTGACGCAAATGTTCAGCCATATGTGGCTGAAAATTTCCAACAGTTTTGGCAATTTTTTGTTGAATTTTTTCAGCCATGTTCGATGGCAAATTCTGTACATTTTCAGCCCCATTTGGCTGGAATTTTTCAGCCCTTTGAACCTCAGTTGGCTGGTCTACATGGCCATAGTCAAGCGCACCATTTTGGAACAAAGGCATGAGTGTATCGAACACATCTTGTGAGCTAACTGTTGGCAGTTTTTTGCATTCAAGTAGAGGAAAAACTGAATTTTCAGCAAATACCACATCTCGACTCACAATAATTGTGTTCGTCAATGGATGGTACAACCGATATCCCTTACTTTCAGCACTATAACCAACAAATATACATTTCTTTGCCTTGTCATCAAGTTTGTGACGTTGTTGTGATGGCACGAGAGCATATGCCAAACAACCAAACACACGCATATGACTAACCATAGGCTTATGACCATTCCAAGCCTCATAAGGAGTGATGACTCTCAATGCTTTTGTAGGGCAGCGATTCAACACATAGTTTGCACACATGACCGCTTCCATCCAAAACTTATGAGGAAGATGCTTTCCTTTAACCATACATCGTGCCATTTCAAGTAAAGTTCTATTTTTACGCTCGGCAACACCGTTTTGTTGAGGTGTATATGGCACCGTACATTGATGTGAAATACCTCTTTCACGAAGAAAAGCATTAAACTCATGTGACATGTATTCACCACCACGATCCGTGCGTAGAGTCAAAAGCTTTTGTGAAGAAAAATTTTCAGCCATAGCTAAAAATGCTTTGAAGCAAGAAAATACCTCATTCTTTGCTTTCATAGGATACACCCATGTATGGCGAGTAGCATCATCAATGAAGGTAACAAAATATACATGCTTCCCAAAAGATGGAGTCTTGACCGGACCACATACATCACTATGAACAAGTTGCAATTTTCTTGTAGTGTGTGTGTGACTATCTTTTGGAAAAGAAGCACGATGCATTTTTCCAAGAATGCAACCTTCACATGCATGCTTTTCAATGGACTCAAGTGTAGGCAAACCAATAACCATGTCCTTCTTTTGCAAGTAGAGCAAACTATTGAAGTTTAAATGACCAAAACGAGCATGCCAAAGCTCCATTTCAGCCATGGAAGAAGTATGAGCAACCAAGGCATTCGAGGCAGCCCTCTTGTATGTATCCATGCGATACAAACCATCACATAATGTACCGGACATCACAATAACATCGCCATTGCTGAAATCATGAACCATACACTTATCATCAACAAAGTGTACATGAAGTCCAACTTTGGCAATCAACGGAACTGAAATTAAGTTCTTCTTGATACCGGGCACATACAATGCATTTTTCAAGAGAATCACACCTCCATTTGCAGCCGTAAGCTCAATTTCTCCTACTCCAATGATAGGATAAGAGGCATTGTTTGCACACACCACATGTCCTCCTTTAGGTGCATCTTTCAAAGAGGTAAAAAATCTTTTGCATGATGTTATGTGCTTTGAAGCACCACTATCAAAGAACCAATCCGAATTAGCCTCATTCACAACCATACATTTAGAATGTAAAGAAGCATCATAATGACATGTAACAACACATGCCCAAAAATCTTGAGCCATGTTAGCTTCATCATTCTTTGCATTTGTTGAATTTTCAGCAATAGACATGCCCGATTCCTTCTTCTTTTCATTGCGTTTAGCAAGCTTTCTACACTCATCAATAGTATGTCCAGCCTTCCGGCAATATTTGCATCTCTTCTTCTTTTGCAAATCGCTATCATTAGAGGAATGAGTGGAGGAGGAAGCTTGAGGCTTTGGTTTTGATGAACCAAAAGTTGAACCATACTTGCTTTTCCCCTTTTGTGAGATAGCAAGTGCTTGCGTTCCCTCAATCAAACCACTCCTATTCACTCTAGATTGCTCTTCTTGCAAAAGAAGAGACACAACCTCATCAAATGCATACATATTAGGATTTCCTTTTGCAACCAAATGGAGTGTAGTAGCAAAGCTTTGAAAAGATTCCGGTAATCCTTTCAACAATGTAGAAATGAGTGATGCATCCGGAATGATCTCATCTATGTTTGCCAATTGCTCTTTCAAGTCCTTGATGCGTGTCACATACACATCCACTGACTCATTTTCAGCCATACATACATCCTCAAGTTGCTTCCTCAAGTATGCAACACGTGCTTCATTACGCACGGCATACAAAGAAGCAAGAGTGTCCCATGCCTGTCGTGATGTAGAACATGACCGAATGTGTGGAACTATATGACGCTTCACTGAAAGCGCAATCAAAGCATGAGCTTGAGCATCTTTTCCATCCCATCTAAGCTGCTCCTGTGTAGGTGGAGAAGGAGAAACCACTGTACTCGAAGAAGAAGCTCCATCTGTGACAGTAGACTGTGAAGTAGAAGCACCTGCCGGTCTTCGATCTACATCTGCCACTATGTTCCAAAGTTGTTTTGCAACAAGAACATGCTTCATCATGTAAGACCACATCGGATAGTTGGTCCCATCAAGCTTATCTTCAGCTTGAAGCATGCCAAACAAGTCATTGCTGCCCGCCATTTCACTAAGGAACAAAAATGTGACAAAATCTTCACTTCGACGAAAGCTGAAATGAGTGCTGAAATTTCAGCTCACAAACCGTCACTCTGATGGCGATTCTGACTGCACGAATGGCTTCGAAATGGGGGTAAAACCCCAGCGCACCTGGTGGAAATGTTTCCGGGCTGCTGAAATTCACAGTTCTATGCTTCGAAGTCGATTTGCACTGTTAAAGTGCGCGCGCGCCGCGACGCGAAAAACCGAAACTTGAGAAGAAGCTGAACCTGCTCTGATACCACTGTTGGGTGTGTGTAGAAGTGCGAGAGATACACGAGAAGCACACACAAGGAGCACAAATGCAGCAAGACACACGGAGAAGACGATGGCTGGAATAGCTCTCTCTATAGATCGATTAACTGAACTGAAGTAAGAGCTGAATAATATCCCTAAGTACAAAGTACCACCACATATGAGAGTATCAAGTATGTGGTAACATGGGGAAAAAACCTCTACCCAGCACTAGAGTAAAAAGTGCCCATGTATAGGGAAAAGGTTCACATCAAAGCTACTCGAGGAACACATAAGTGTAACATATTGCTTACAGATTCTACTTGGGAATCAGAAGCTATGGTTTGTAAGTACGTTACCTCATTGATCATCAAGGAAAATGATCTTTAGAAGGGGAGTGAGTGTTAGGCATTGGTCTATAGAGACCACTCCATGTGTGTGTGTGTAAGAGATCAGGGCCAACCGTAGCCAAGGTCCCTAGCTCGGGGAATATCCTAAGGTGTTCAATGGTAATGAGGATGATTGTTGCATGATTGCCACATGTCAGAACTAGACCATTCCAGAGAATTACTATTTTGGTTGTAATGGGTTATAATGGATGGGAGGAGATCGGCACACACATCATTCAAAACTCTTATTTTCAAGAGAGTTTTCAGGAAATTCCAATAATGAGCGAAACAAGTCAAAGAAACAAAATCCATCTCCAATGTAGATGTCCCTAAACAAAGGAACAAAGAAAATTAATGAATCAAGTTTGGGTGCCTAAGATGTCCCTCTACCTCCAAGGACTCACATGTCATATTTTGCATGCAGCTCTTAGATTAGGAAAGCCTCGATGTGCGAAAAAACCTATTCTTATTGCACAATCATGTCTTTTGAACCATTAAAATCATCTACACTTTGAAAGTATGCATATGATAGGGCCATATTTCATGGTAATGTTGTGATACCTTATGCACATGATGCACATGCACAGTATGTATTATACTTAGACGTTAAATTGTTTTCTTTCTTAAAAAAAGAATCATGTTTTCCTAGTGGATTCAAAATACCAAGAGGACATTGATCAAGTTTCTACCAAGAAGACTCGTCCATGATGGAGGAATGTATCAAGAACAACAAGCGATAGGAGGGGGAGACAATGAAAAGATTGCCAAGTAAGAAGAGGGCTGAATGAATGCCAAAATGCAACGTGAAAACTTAGAGCATCCATGAGAAAATGTAAATATCCTTGTAGATATTGTAAGATTATATCCCTTGAGTGCTTCTAAGAAGGAAGGGGGCCTTGTACAATGACAAGATTGCCAAATAAGAATAGAGCTGAACGAATTCCAAAATGAAAGGTGAAAGCTCAGAGCATCCATGAGCAAGTGTAAATGTCCTTGTATATTTGGTAAGACTATCTCCCTTGAGTGCTTCTAAGAAAAGAAGCAATGTGCAATGAGTGCAAAGTATCCCATATATGTGGTTTCGAAGGAAGACTCTTGAAAGAGCAAACCCTCTAGCATACATAGACTTTTTGTAAGAGGATAGGTAGATCCATTATCCTAGAGGATAGCTCATGGACATTCCATTGATGCTCTTGTGATACCCTCAATGTGGGTATCAAGAAATCTACTAGTATAGCCTTATTTTGGTCAAATACCATCTAAAAGATTGAGTTGGGCAAGAAATATACTACTACATCGGAGAACAATTTAAGTTCCTACTCCATAATTATTTTTTACCACCTGACAAGAGTTCTAGAGCACTAGATAGTTGGTTTTTCATTACTCAAAAAAATCAAACCATCCTGGATTATGCAGATAAGTATAGGAAGGTACTTCTTAGAGTCCTTGACTCTATCGGAGAGTTTCTCCAAGTTCAAAATTTCATCTTGGGGCTTAGAGAAACTATCCGACCTTTAGTTAGAAAGGAGAGGTGTCACTCTTTGGCACATGCCATAGAGATGGCTCTAGTTTACGAGGATGGCCATAGGGGCATAGGCTCCGAGGGTGAGAAATCCCCATGGACTAAGATGAGTTGGCCCTTTTGCATGTACACTACTATTTGGACCAGTGCACAACCTTAGAAAAAGGCTAAGTAGGTTCATATGATGAAGCAAATTTCAAGAGAAAAGAGAAAGGTATGTGTTGTGGATGAGAGGATTACAACAAGTCCATCCTTACCCCTGAGCAGAAAGAGAAGGCAATGAAGGAAGGATTATGATATGGATTATTAGGACATCACCACTTTAAGCATTGTCCTAAGAAGAAAAAGATAGCAGTGACCTAGTCATAAATTCTACACAGGCAGTCATCTCAGATATCATCTTCTAGAGTGGTCACGATGGTCATAAAGTAGGTTCGTTCTGTGCAAGATGTTGTGCTTTTGCTTGTGGTATAGAAAGGATACTAGTTCCCTCATACAAAATTCATTGTTATGAGAGGAGTCGTGGCATCATCCTATCAAGGTAATCGTTTACACTAGGTCTACACATAATGTCATTAGTTCTCGGCTATTTAGAAGGTTACACTTAGACATTGTGCAATCAAAATATGCCTACAAAGTGGAGTTGATCGATGAGAAGGGAACTGAGACATGGGATCGACAAGAAATAGGTCTACCCATCTAGATCTAGTCTTATGAGAGATAGATTGGATTTTGAGATAGCATGACTGGCCCATTTTGATGTATTCCTAAGTAAAAAGTGGCATGCTAGGAGATTACTAGTGATAGATTTTGTGTCACATGTTTACCCATTTGAGCATGAGGGGAGGAAATTACTGATGCATGAGAGCCGGATCTCCAAGAGACATGATTCTTGACCTCAACCAAGTTGCTCAAGATTGATTATAAATATATTTTTTTTGTTTTTTTGTGTTTTCATAGTGTGTAGTGATGGATTCTTGCAGTCAAGAAACTCTGGTTGGAATGCTCAAGTACTTTCAAATAAAGTAAGGATAGAATTCCAAGACTTGTTTTTAAAAGAATCCTTTGGGTTTACCTCCTTACATGAACATTGAGCATAGTGTTACCATTAGTGTCCACGTGAAAGGCCAAATGGCCACCGAACACTTCTTTATATGTTCTTTAATAAAATATATAGTGGCCTCGTCAGCCACAAAATGTAAGTTTGACTAAATTTGTAACATTTGAGAATTCAGTGTTCGTGCTCCCTGTGTACTGTGTTTTTCTGCGTATTCTACAACTTGTGTGCAGAGTACCGTGTGGAGTATTTGGAGCTCGGTTTTCTACTTCGAGGATATCATCGTGGATCTCTCAAGACAGAGAGAACACTTTGGTACATCACCGTTGAAATACTTCATTGATATTAGAGCATCTCGATGCAAAAGCTTTGTTCCTTTTGTGCAAGCGAAGCAAGCACCTGCCCACCCACCCAAGGCTTTCTCCAAAGCTTGCGAGTAAGGTGGTGACCAAGGCATAGACCTTGGCATACGTTGTCATCCAAGTCACCGAAGACACCGTTGGCCCCATTTGTTGCGCACGAGGGAGGACCTCAATGATCAAGGAAGATAGAGGTTCCCGATACTGCATGGGAGGTCACCCATCCAAGTACTATTCCCCCATGAGCTCGCTTAGCCATGGAAATCTCTGCCACTAAGCTACACTCTTATGGTACTTTGAGCATGTTTTTGTCCCTCAAAGCTTCATTCTTTGCCTTCAAAGCCTATTTTTGAAGCATATTTGGGGTGTCTTTTGGAGCCATTTTGGAGTACTTTCGCACATAGTTCTCTTCACACAAGTCCAAGAACATCAAGAAGAGCGTTTTTTGTACTTCTTTGACAATTAATATTAACATTTGGGGCTATGTTTTCAGTCACACTCATAGAACTACATGTTTCTTGAAAGGTTTTCAGTTTTGGTGGGAGCAGTCGCTATAAATTTATGCATGTTTTGAGCCTAAAACAATAGAGTTGTCAAACACTTCTAGGTGTTGTTGGATAGTTTTTTGGGCTATGCATTTAGCCTTTTAATGTCATTTTACTGCATATATTGAGCACATACACACTATGTATGCTTCTGTGGATACCGCTTATGTACATCCATGTGGTCATTGATGTAGCAGTTACGTTTTTTTTTTTTTTGCATAAAGCCTTTTACATTTAATAAAGAGGGTTGTGGTGAGTTTTTCTTAACTATGAGAAACCTAGATGTTCGAGTCTCTTTGGTGATCCAGTTGGTACCCTTACCGAGCCTTGCCATAGGAGATGTACGATAGTTGTTCATAGGTGCTCGATAAGCCTAGTTGGCTTCTTTTGGGTAACAGATTATATGCAGTGGACTCAGTGATTCACTATGCAGGTAGACATGTCAGTACTTGCAATTTTATGATATTTTGACACTAGGCATACACTCATTTTGCAGAGGATACTCTAGCAAATTCTTTTCTAGATTTCTGGTTTTGGTAACTATATAGTGGTCAATTTACTCCTTGATACACTTATTCATTGGTGTTTGGACTCTTCTAGCTCCATTATCATTCTATTTAGTCCTCCACCATCATGGCATCAGAGGTCTTGGGCACATCTAGTGGATCAGGGTCTAGTGCTAGTGTTCTGAGGAGGATCTATAACTTGCAGGGCAAAGACCATTTTGAGATCCAAAAATTTGATGGCACAAACTTTGCTCTATGGGAGAATCAGATTAAAGATGTGCTAACTTAGAGGAGGCAATGGAAGCTAGTAAATGGAATTTCAATGGAAGCTAGGTCTACCATTTGCTTTCACATGGAAAATAATGTTTACTTTATAGTATTAGACTATGAAAGTGCAGGGGACCTTTGGAATACGTTATGCGATACATATGAAAAAAAGACGGCATGAAATTAAGTGTATCTGATGAGAAAATTATATGACCTTTGCATGAAGGACACAGATAGTATTGCTGCTCATCTAAATGAGTTTGATGCTATATTCTCCTAGTTAGAGGCTTAGAAAATGGATATGGATAATGAAATGAAAGCAGTATTGCTATTATGCAGCTTGCCATCATCATGGGATACGTTTTGCACAACTATTAGTAATAGTGCACCTGGTGGTAAACTGGTCTATGATGACATATGTGCAGCACTCTTGAGTGAGGAGATTCGTAGAAAATCTATGGTTGGCACTTAGAGTGGAGATGCATACAATGTTCGTGATTCTTACCAAGGAAAAAATCAGCAACATGGCACGAGCAAGAATAAGGAAAAGAATGTTCAATAGAATAAGAGTAGAAATAAATCAAGAAAGAGGGATATTGAATGCCATTATTTTCATAAGAAAGGACACATGAAGAGAGAATGTTATGCATTAAAGAATGCTAAAGGTAAAGGACACAATGTTGATGGGCATGTTAAATAACTACTTGCACCATCT
This sequence comes from Ceratopteris richardii, assembly GCA_020310875.1. Taxonomy (NCBI): domain Eukaryota; kingdom Viridiplantae; phylum Streptophyta; class Polypodiopsida; order Polypodiales; family Pteridaceae; genus Ceratopteris; species Ceratopteris richardii. The sequence continues at coordinate 133,951,706 of CM035435.1, forward strand.
ACCTCAACTATGAAGATTGAAGAAATTAATGCTCTTTTTCATGATGTTGATGTCTTGAAACTTGATAGCACCGTGCCAACTGAGGCTTTTATGGTTGATTCTCTTTCCCACACATGCTTGCTATATTTTGGTGCTTCTTTCCATGTGACACCACACACAGAATGGTTCTCTAATTATGCAGCAAAGTCTCTTGGTAACATAAGACTTAGTGACTCATACCAGTGTGACTTTGTTGGGATCGGAGATGTTGTTGTGTAGTTCATTGATGGTTCAAATTTTAATATGCATAAAGTATGCCATGTACCTCAATTATCATGCAGTTTGATGTCAGTCGATCAACTTGACAACCTTGGCTACAAGGTGGTTTTCTATGTTGAGTCCTTTCACATATCAAAGTGAAATATGGTTATTGCAAAAGGAAGAAATGTTGTCTCACTTTATCCTTTATTCGTATCACAGAAAGAACACTTGTTAGCTATTACTAAATAGCCTATGGCATGTATTTGGCATGGCCATTTGGGCCATATATCACATAGTGGAATGGAAAATCTTTCTCATTCTGGCTACTTACATGTTTCATCTTTCTTTGATTTTTCATTTTGTGAGCATTATTGATATGGAAGCAAACTAGAAATGTGCACAAGACGCACATTGAATCTTCAATTCAGCCTTTAGATCTCATTCATACAGATGTGTGTGGTCCTATGCCCACAAGGTCATTAGGTGCTTCCATTTATTTTGTCACTTTCATAGATGATGCTACTAGAAAATTCTGGGTATATCCTATCAAAGCAAAGGATTATGTATTCCCTACTTTCAAAAAATGGCTTGCTTCAGTTGAGACTGAGAAAGGAACTAAGCTTACTACTTTACATTTAGATAATGGGGGTGAGTATATCTCACATGAATTTAGACTTTTCTGTCAGTCTAGAGGAATTCGTAGAGTGATTTGGGAAGAACCACCATTGGCTATAGTTCATGTGATTTACCTTTCACCTTGTATTGCCAAAGGTCTAAAAGTGGCACAAGAGTTATGGACAGGGAAGCCACCATATTATGATCATGTTTGACTTTTTGGGTGTGAGGCATATGTTCATATACCCAAGAATCTTAGACAAAAGTTGAATCATAAGTCAAAGAAATGGATTTTTCTTGGATATGGTTGAGAAGGAACATTTGGATATCACTTATGGGATCTTAAAACACGATCAGTGATTAGAAGTAGTGATGTCATTTTCAATGAGTCGAAGATGCATAAACAACCCATTAAGGATGTTGAAGTGAGAAGAGTGGTAGTTGAGGATACTAGTCCTCTGGTTCGCATGCATAAAAATGCTGCACATAGGGATGTTCAAGAGAATGTCCGATCAGATCAATCTGCAAATGTTCTTGTTCAGGAATTATTGAGATGCTCTACACATGTCTCACATCCACTTGATAGATATGTTTTGGGTTTGGATTTTGTTATGCTAATAGGTGTTGGTGAGCTTTCTTGCTACAAAGAGCTATGCAGACAACAAATCATGTCAGGTGGGAGCGTGCCATGAAGAGTGAGTTGGATTCTATTCACAAAAATGGTACTTGAGATTTAGTACCTTTGCCAAAGGGCAGGAAAGCATTACCATGTAAATGGGTATATAAGCTAAAATTCACATTTGATAATGCTTATCCAAAGTATAAAGCACGACTTGTTGCCAAGGGTTTTAAACAACAACACGTTGTCGATTTTGAGGAAATCTTCTCTCCAATGGTCAAGGTGGCTACCCTATGCATGTTGCTTGGATTCATTGAAATGGAGGACTTATAACTAGTCCAAATGGATGTGAAAACTGCTTTCTTGCATGGAGATCTTATTGAAATGAGATCTATATGGAACAACCAAAGGGTTATGTAGTTCTTCGCAAAGAAAGTCTATTTTGTAAGCTCAAGAAATATGGACTTAAACAGTCCCCTAGACAATGGTACCAAAAGTTTGATGCGTTTATGAAGTCTCAAGGCTATTCTTGAAGCAATGAGGATCATTGTCTCTACACAAAGAGATGCTAAGACGATAGCTTGATATGATTGATACTTTATGTTGATGATATGCTGATTGCTGGGAAGTCCTCTTATGAATTATCCGTTCTGAAAAAGAAGTTGAGTGAGACATTTGATATGAAGGAATTGGGGGATGCCAATCATATTCTTGGCATGCGCATTACTCGTGATAGGAGTAAAAGATGCATATACTTGTCTCAAAGTGAGTACATATCCAAAATACTTCACAAGTTCAATATGTAGGGTGCAAAGGCATTGAGTACACCTTTACCCACATATGTGAAATCGAATAAGGATGATTGCCCCAAATTAGATGAGGAAAATGAATTCATGACTAGAATTCCTTATTAGTCTGGTGTTGCTAGTTTCATGTATGCTATGGTAGCTAAGAGACCAGACATTGCATTGGCAGTGGGAGTTATGAGCATATATATATGTCTAACCTTGGCAAGCAACATTGGGAAGCGCTGAATATGATTTTGAGATATCTGGTGGCACTAAGGACAAGTGTATATGCTCAAGTAGAGGAAAAGCATCCATTATTGGTTACATAGATTCTGACTATGCTAGTTGTGTAGACAATCATAAGTCTACATCAGGGTACATTTTAATTTTGCTAGAGGTGTTATCTCTTCGCGATCTCATCTTCAAGAATGTAGAATTGTTTCCACCATAGAAGCAGAGTATGTTGCAGCAAGTGAGGCATGTAAGAAAGCATTGTGGATTTCTCTTCTTGCTTGTGATATGGGTCTACCTCTGCATGTACCTCATTTTCTCAGTGATAGTCAGAGTGCAATTGCTTTGGCTAAGAATCCGGTCTATCATGCAAAGACCAAAAAAATTGAGGTGATGTATCACTTTATTAGAGATTGCTTAGCCACAGAGTGCATTATTCTTTAGAAGGTTCATACTCGAGATAATGTTGCAAATGCTTTGACTAAAGCTCTACCACAGGATAACTTTTGACACTATTGTCACTTGATGGGGGTTACTTGATTCATGATCTTACATAGTCACTTGTATACTATGTAAGATGCCCATTAGGTGGGAGGTCCATTGCCAGGAGCTCGTCCATTTGGTGTACTTGGTTGGAGCATTTTGGTCTTATTTAGTCTACTAGTTGATTTGTAGGGAAAGTATTAAAATGGTATACACACTTTTAAGAAAAAATTCCACCCAAACTGACATCAATGGTAAACTTTCAAAATGTCAATCAGAAGGCAGTAGACCTTATTCTAAGTGTAGTAGACATATGTAAGCACATCTGATGGACAAAGCTCTTGAAAAGCTCAAATTGATCAATCACCATGCATGTGAAATTAGAACTTTAGGAAATAGCCCTAAATCACTCAAAATCATCACAAAAGTGCATGAATTTTACACTTAAAATTTGTCTACAATCAAGTGCATGAATTTTACATGAAGAAGAATCTTACTCTTCACACCAACAAAAATTATATGTATACTAGAGGGTTTGCTCTTTTTAGAGTCTTTCCTTCACAACCACATATATGGGATTATTTACACTCTTCATACGTTGCTTTTCTTCTTAGAAGCACTTAAGGGAGATAATCTTACCAAAGATACAAGGATGTTTACACTTGCTTGCATTTTGGCATCCATTCAGCTCTCTTCTTATTTGGCAATCTCGTGATTGTACATGACCTCCTTCCTTGACGTTTTATGCATTGGTTTCCAACACCCCCCCTCCTAATGCTTGTTGTCCTTGATAAGTTCCTTCATAACCATCATGGGAGGAGTTTTCTTGGTAGAACTTCTTGATCGACGTCTTCTTGATGTTTTCAATCCACTAGGGAAATATGATTCTTTTTTTAAGAAACATAAAAATTTAACCTCCGAGTATAATACATATTGTGCATGTGCCTCATGTGCACATGGTATCACAACATGACCATGAAATATGACCCTATCATATGCATACTTTTAAAGTATAGATGATTTTAATGGTGCAAAGGAAAAGGGGTTTTTTGTACATCAAGGCTTTCCTAATCTAAGAGTTGCATGCAAAATATTTTGGGGATGGTTGAGAGGGTGATTTTTTTGGATATGGAAAAGGCTTCTTCTTGTAGTGATCAATTGTTAGTTTGCCTTCTTGTTGAATCTTTCATATCCTCAATTGAAGTTTTTCTTGGGTTCTGGTTCATCTTTGCATTGTTACTTGTAAGTCCTTGGAGGTAGAGGGGACATCTTAGGCACCCAAAGTTGATTCATTGATTGTATTCGTGTCTTTATTTAGGGACATCTACTTTGAAGATGGATTTTGTTTCTTTGAGTGGTTTCTCTTCTTCTTTTGTGGTTATGATATAGGTGTACATGTCCTCCATTGATTTATAGCTTGTTCTTGGCGTAAATAAATCCTCATTGGTCACATTTTTCATTATCTTTTTTCATGGCGAGTAGATCCTTGGTAATCTAAACGTGGTTAGAACTAGTATCTTGAGAAAGTGATGATCTAGATTCTTGGGTGGAAGAGGTTCTTTCTTTGGTTTCATTCAAATGTGTTGTATGGTCCACAAATAAAACAAAATCTACTTTCAGTAGCTTCTATAACTGATCAAGGTCATCTAGTATCTTTTAGTAAGATAGGAGCTAAGATTATGGACAGTAACAACAACATTGTTGGGATTGGCATAAGGAGGAACAACCAATATGAGTTGTGGGCTCTTACAACCACTACAAATGTTGGCACAAGTAAGCTATGGCATGAGAGATTCAGCCACATTGGATACCATGTACTGAAGGAGATGCATCACAAGGGTATGGTTGCACACCTACCATCGATTGCAGAAATGAAGGAACCATGTGAAGCTTTCATGATGGGCAAGCAACAGAGGAAGGCGTTTCTACAAGAAAGCAAGAACAGGGCAAGCTATCCTCCTGAGTTGGTGCCTGCTGACTTGTGCAGAAAAATTCCTGCACAAGCCTTGGGAGGATCTTCCTACTTCATGTTACTTCTCAATGACTATAGTGGGAAGATATGGGTGTACTTCCTTTGTGATAAGGCTCAAGCTTTTGGTAAGTTTGAAGAATGGCTTCAGCTTGTTGAAATTAAAACAAGGAAGAAGATGAAGAAATTTGAGACAGATGGTGGTGTTGAGTTCACATCAACAAAGTTTGAAGAATCTGCAAGAGTAAGGGAATCAATAGAATGGTGTTACGGAACATCGGAATCAAACCATCATGGAGATGACAAGGTGCATGTTGAAAGGGAAGGGTTTTCCTAATCAATTTTGGGCAGTGGCACATAGTTCTCAATAGAACAGTGTTGCGGAACGTCGAAATCAATCCATCATGGAGATGAAAAGGTGCATGTTGAAAGGAAAGGGTTTGCCTAATCCATTTTGGGCAGAGGCTGTCAACACTGTTGTCTACATCTTGACTCGAAGCTACACCAAGGCACTTGATGGAAAGACTCCACAAGAAGCCTACATTGGTAAAAAGCTTTCTGTTTCCCATTTCAAAGTATTTGGAAGTGAATGTTGTGTACATGTTCCAGACAGGGAGAGAAACAATCTTCAACCAAAAAGCATCAAATGTAACTTCCTAGGGTACAGCAAAGATAAGAAGGCTTATAAGCTTTATGACTGCGAGGCTAAGAAGATCATGGAGAGTCGTGATGTGGTGTTTAAGGAGGAGGAGCCACATGTAACGGAAGAGGAAAAGGGAGCTTCCACTTTATCAACAGGCGAAGGGGCAATCTACTATGAACCTAGCCCAAGAGCTATTCCTTCTAAGCAAGAGAAGGAAGCATCATCTTTAGATGATGAGTCTGAAAGTCACCAACATGTTGATGCCCAAGTGGAAAAGCCATTGCCACGTTGGGTGAGGTAGCTCTATGATTCCGCAAACCCCATCCCACAATCACTAGAACAGGTTGTAGATGGACTGAGGCGATCACAAAGAATAGAGGAATAGAGATGGGCAAGCGCCTATATTGTAAACACAGCCTTGATGGCTGACCTCATTCAAGAAGAATCAAAGGAACCAACCAATGTGGAAGAGGCACTCCACGATCCGAATTGGAGGGCTGCCATGCAAATAGAATACAACAATATCATGAAGAATGGAACTTGGGAGCTAGTGGATCGACTCCCTAAGAATAAAGTCATTGGCATCAAGTGGTTCTGGAAGCTAAAGTACAAGGCTGATGATAGTCTAAAAAAGTATAAAGCAAGACTTGTTGCACAGGGTTACTCACAAGCTGAAGGCATTGACTTTTGTGAATCATTTGCCCCGACTGTAAGAATGACTATTATCCGAGTAGTACTTGTTGTGGTTGCACATAAGCGTTGGCCAGTCTATCACATGGAAGTGTGAAAACCAAAGTTCCATGGCCATTGCCAAAAATCTTGTTTTCCATGAATGTACCACGCACATATAAATTCAGTATCACTATGTGCATAAATTGATTGAGGATGGGGTCGTGGAGATAAGCTATTGTCCTACTGAAGAAAATGGAGCAAACATCTTCACCAAGGCTTTTGGGAGAGAGGAACTTCTTTGACATTTTCCAAAGCTTGGGATTGGACCAAGGAGGTAGTTCATTGTAGGGTGGACATTGAGGGGTGGTGGTTAGATATGCTCAATACTCCACGCTCATGTGACCACAAATGATCCATGATGCTCTAAGTTGTAAGGCCCCCATTATGAGGAGAAGCCATTATGAGAGTCCGGACATTTGTGGAACCCTAACTTCCAAGTTAGATGAGGTCTATGTGTGATCGTTGATGGTTATAGATGATCTTTGTGAGCCTTTCCATTAGGTTAGGTAGGGTGTAAACTTATGGGCCATTGGGTTGCCATCTAAGGTGAAAATAAAGACCCTATGGCATCACTCAATTTCCCCATAGAACGTTAATGGGGGGAGTGCAGAGGGGGGCTTTCCCCCTTTTGCAGGGTTCAGGAGGCCTATCCCCTTGGCTTGTAGGGCCAAGACGGTAGGACTTCTGGTCATGGAGATATTGCCGGATCGTATATTTTTACCAATTATTTTGTATCTCTCGACTATGTTTATCTATATCGAACCACCTGGAAAAGCTATATAAGCACGGCCCAAGTTGATCTTTACATTGTGTAGTAGTAAGCCCTTCATCTAGAGTCTATCTAGATCGCCATCTAAGCTCCACATTGGGAGCGCATGGGTGGACAACACCATCATTGTAATTACATTATGCTCAGCAGTCTGAGAATTTGAGTTCTCTATCTCTTAGTTTGCATCTATCTTTGTCTGCGTTTTTCTCTCAACTCTGTCTATAGGTCTGTTCCATTGTGCTTTTATTTTCTTAGATCCTCTCTGTCCAAACGCACCTTCTAAACATGCCTATGTTGGATATATTTTTGGTAAAATGCACCGTCAACGTTCTTGATAGTTCAGTCAGAGTTGCATAAGTTGAAACTTGTTCATGGTGATGTATGTGGTCCTATGCAGACACCTTCATTTGGAATTACCTATAGTTCTTGAATTTCATTGTTTACTTTTCTAGGTGTTCATGGTCTTATCCATTGAAAAAAGATTTGAAGCTTTTATGTGTTGTAAATAGTTCTTGGTTACGGCTAAGAATTAATCAACTCCATTATGATCAAGGGGAGAGTATATGTTTTCTGAGTTTAATGCATTCTTGATTGAGTGTGGGATAAAAAATCAATGTATAATTCCATGTACACATCAACAAAATGGATTTCTTGAGAGGAAGACATATCTCTCACAGAAATGGCAAGGTGTATGGTCGAAATTCAGGCTTTACAATATAGCTTTTGGCTTGAGGTTGTTATGTGTATAGCATATGTACTTAACAAGTGTCCCACCAAAGCATTGCATTTTATCACTCTAGATGAGGCTTGGCATGGTTGCAAGCTATATGTTTCTCATCTGTGTGTTTTTATTGTCTAGTGTATGCATTACTGGTTGATCAACAGCACAAAAAAATGAGATGATAAGGTATTGAAATCTATTTTTGTTGGGTATAGTTATAGAAGCAAAGGCTATCATCTTTATCATCCACAAAGTAAACACATTCTGGTTAGTCGTCACAATTTTTTGTGGAAGATGAAATTCAGCCCTTATTTTCATGTATCCTTGAAGGATATGTATAACACCTTGCTACCTTTTTTTACAAGTAGTTGATCAAATGGTTCCTAATAAAGAAATTTCTCAACCTATACAAGTTTCGCATAGTGATGTGGAAGATTTACATGATGCACTTATTGATGAAAGAGAGTTGACATTGAGGAGGCAAAAACTATGCCTAAATGGTTAGTGCAAACTTTAAGACATAGGAAGTTAGATACACCTTTGTCATATCATATTTTTCATGCTCTCACAATGCTTCTTTTGCATCACATTGTTATGTAATGGCTATCTCTAGAATTTGTAATGAGAATGATCTTGTTTCTTTTGATGAAGCAAAAAATCCAAAAAATTGGATGCCTGATATGCAATATGATATGATGCTATAATGAAAGATGGTACTTGGTCTTTATGTGATTTGCCTCTTGGCAAAAAGGCCATTGATACTAAAATGGAAATACAATTTGAAACATAAGCTTGATGGAATAGTTGATAGGTGTAAGGCTAGGCTTGTTGCCAAAGGTTATGAGCAAAACAAGGGCATTTATTTTGATGAGACCTTTTCTCACATGTGCAAAATGACCATTATATGTAGCATTTGTGCACTTTCCGCTCATCATTCTTGGAATGTACATCAATTGGGCATTAAAACTACATTTTTGAATGGTGATTTACATGAAGAAGTGTATGTTTTTCAATCTTGTGGTTTTGTGTGAAAAGGGCATCAAAACAAGTATGCATGTTGAAAAAGACATTGTATTGAAGAAAGCACCATGTGCTTGGTATGAAAAATTACAAGATTAATTTCTAGCACATGGATTTGAATTGATGTCTCTTAGTTGAGCAAGTTTATGCATTCCCATGTGTTGATCATTGGCAAGTGGTTAAGTTCATCTTGTTCTACTTGAGTGGTACTCAACTACTTGGATTGTTTTATCATAAGGGGGGTCATTATTGCCAAAAATACATGCTTTTTTTACTCATATTGGTATAGTTTCTATGCTTTACACTCATGTTTCAAGCATTGGCAGGTGGTTAAGTACATCTTTTTCTACTTGAGTGGTACCTAGTTTCTTGGATTGTTTTATCATAAGGGGGGATCATTACCTCCAGATTTACATGCCTTTTTTGACTCATATCGGGCTAGTTTCTATGACACTCATGTGTCCACTATTGGTTTTAGCTTATTGTTTGGTAGCTTATGCATATCTTGATTGAGGAAGAAGCAACCTACTATGACCACTTCTAGTTGTGAGGTTGAGTAAAGGGTAGCTTTCACAGTGACTATTGAGTGTGTGTCTGTGTGTGGCTTAGATGCCTTTTGGTTAATTTGGGTGTTGGTCAGTCTTCTTCCACCACCATCTTTACTAATAGTCAGAGTGCATTTGCAATAGCAAGGAACCCTATGTTTAATGCTCACACAAAGCACATTGAGGTGCACTATCATTATTTCAAGGAGAGAATCTCTATTGGAGAGATTAACTTTGCTTATGTTGTAGACCTTTTCACAAAGGCTCTATCTAAGGAGACGTTTTAAGCTTTTACCAAAGCTTTGGGCTTACTTCCTTTTGTGGATTGATTTCTTTCTACATAGCTTGAAACTTCCTTATACATGAGTGCTAGATCCTTGTTCACCACATCACTCCCAAGGGGGATTTGATGATATACTTTAGTAGTGATGTGTGTGAAGACACTTAGGACTATTGGAATACTTTTTCCCTCTTTAGGACGTTAATCCCTTGCATGTATATATGCATATAACCCTAACATTCACTTGATAATCTAATTAGTATTGTGTTTTTATCTAAGATTCTTCCTCTTTCTTGTGTTAATTTTGTGATTCCTCAATCCTCAAACTCCAACAAGGGAGAGAGAGAGAGAGAGAGAGAGAGAGAGAGAGAGAGATCTCATTCATACAAATTTGGATAAGAATGAGATCTCTTTCTTATCCAAATTTGTATCCCTTCTCATTTCAATTAGAAAGAGAAATATTCCTTCTCATTTCAAATAGAAAGATGTTTTCTTATATAGATTTAGGTGGCTATTCAGCCAATCAAAAAGAGGATAAGAAGAGTATAAGGTTTCCTCTCTCTTAGAGGAGATTCACATCAACCTCATTGACAACATTCTCCCCTTTGAGCTTGATTATATAAATAGCTCTTTGGGGACTATCCTTTCCTCACAACTGAGTTATTGTGGTGTGTGTGTGTGTGTGTGTGTGTGTGTGTGTGTGTGTATATATATATATATATATATATATATATATATATATATATATATATATATATATATATATATATATATATATATATATATATATATATATATATATATATATATATATATATATATATATATATATATATATATATATATATATTCCCTCCCATGTACAAAAGAGGGTGGTACAATGTTTAGATGTCCTTCCCTTAACAAGCTCATGAATGGTAAAGATCCTTCCCTATACAAATGTGAGTATAGTACAAAGGGATGGTCATATTAAACATCATCAAAGGTAGAATTTACTTGATCTTATTCTTCATTTCTTTCATTTAGATTGTTTATAGTGTGACCTTGTGTTGATTGCTTCTTGTTTGCTTTTTCCATTATTTTTGTTGTTGTTGTTGTTGTTGCTTTTGTGAAGTCGACAATGGTTTATAGCATGATTGTTCTTGCCACATATTTTGCTAGAGTTGATTTCGAAGCAATCTCTTGATAAATGATTAATGCGATTACAATGAATGCCTTTTGTAGCACTTATAACCAAGGCATTTGAATTGAAATCATAGTGAGTTTTTAGTGTAGGGATTTTAAGATGTTTTCTACCCTAGGATGTTAGAAATCGGTCTATAGATACCTTTACATGTGTGTGTGGGACAAGGGATAAGGTTAGCCAAGGTCGCTAGCTCAGGGGATATCTTAAGGTACCTAGGGTAATGGGAATGAGTGTGCATGATGGCCACATGTCCACACTAGAGCATTCGAGATCATTGCTACTTGGATGCAAGAGGATATAAAGGATGGAAGGAGAGTTGCACACACCTTTGTTAATGATATTTCCCAACACAATGTCTCTTTTAACCTAGAAAGTGTTCATGGTTATTAAACATAATTTGGCTTTCCAAACTAGTGATACCGAACCATAACCTACAACTACCAAAAATCCTAGATGTTTGAGTGAATTTTCTTCTAATAACTAGCTAATTTTGCACTCATCACATATTCAAGTTGTTGGAGTACAAGATTATGCTCCATGTTGTATAGACTAAAATTGTTTTCTTACCAAACTCTTAATGTAAATATAAAAACTACATAATGGCATGCTCCTTTGCTATGGTCTCCTTGCTAGATTATCAGGACACAAATAGCCAATGCTTCAATCACAAGAAAATTTGACACTCATTGTTGATACTAGTTTGGTACCAAAATACGACAATGAAGCATCCTTTTTTTATAAATTTCCAAAAAATCATACTTCTACAAAGATAATTTGAAGAAATCCTTTAATATATGTATTAACTATCATATATAGGTTAATGAAAAATTAAAAAAAAACATTAAATTATATTTTATGCTCATTTAATATCCTCCTAAAATACCATGGAACAAAATAAGACAAAAAATATCAATCAAAGGTGACTTTATATTGAAAAAGACTAATCTCTATATGAAGGAAGAATTTTCACACATAACTCAAGTTAACCCAAAAAAAAACCATTTCCAACTCAAATAAAATGAAGTATTATGAATGTATACAAAAAATGGCACTTTTGTATCATGTTCAAAAATTTTGCACTTCAAGTATGCATGCCTAGGGCAACATTACAGTGCCTTGCATACAAGACGCATGTGTTGAAATGGGAAACCCATGCAAAAACCATTTGCACTCAAATACTTAAGGTTCTTATTAAATTGTAAGAACATTATGAGTGAATATCCTCTTTGTTAAAGAACCACTTCAGAGTTACTCAAGTACATCAAATTATTTCTCATGCATCTAAGAGCATGCAAATGATAGGGCTTTATTACATGGCTTTGCACAAAGGCACGTCTATTGTTTTACCCATGGACTATTTGATCTAGATTTCATGAGAAAAGTTCATCACTATTTGATCTAGATTTCATGAGAAAAGATCATCACTATTTGATCTAGATTTCATCACTATTTGCTCATTGTTGGCACTTCTAGAGGAAGCCCAAGTTTGGTGGGGAAGAGATGTGGTAGTGTGATCATGCACCCTCATAATTCATGAAAGTGGAGTATTCAGCTTGGTGTGGAATTCTCTACCTTAAATATGTTCAAACATTGGTCTACATGAAGTGAAGAAAAAAAAAGATGTAAAAAGGATATGAAGATTTCAAAGGAAATGGTTATCAAAAGTAAACTCGTGAAGGTAATTCAAAGGGTTTGAATATATTCAAATTATGGAGATAACGAAGAGAAACAAGTAGCAACAAACAAATTCAAATTTTGATAATCCTTTACCCTCCAGAGCTTGTGTAAAAGATCATATAAAAAGCACATTTGTGTTCATTTATAAAGGAAAAATAAAGGGATTTGATTGGTCCATTTAAATCAAGCATAGATAAAGAGTCATTTTTTTCCTATAAAAGAAGCACTTTCATTTGTTTTTTCATTTGGAGAGCTTGAGAGCTAGAATCAATTTCTACACTTGTGAGCCTTAGTTATCTGTGAGCTATGAGAAACCTCTTATAGATCATTTGATTCAATGATCTTGTATCCAAATCCATATTTTCTCATCAATATACATCTTCATCTTTGAGCACAGAAGATATTGTTTGAAATTTCATGAAGATGTTGATTTCAAGTTGATGTATAGTGAGCTTCTTCAATAAATAGTGTGGATTTCTACTTCAATGTGCATGCAATTTCAACCTTGATTATGCATTTTCTTATTTAAAGTATGAAAGCTAATCTGCACAATGATGATCTTTGATTGTAAACCTTGTATGATTAATTGGTTTGATTTTTGAATGATGAGCATTCACATGAGTTGTTGAAACTTTACACAAGGGCTCCTTGTGAGCAAGCCTTCATCTTTTCACACCTTCCACAACATAAACAAATCAGCATATAAATCTTTCTCCACAATTCCAATCATGCAAGTCTCTTATCATTCTCCACAGATATCAAAGATCATATACTAAACATTGACAATTTTCTCAAAATAATTGAAAAAGAGATGTTGGATATCATGGTTTATATTAAAAAATGATCTCTTAGAATTGTTGATATATTTAGGTAGTGATTCAATGCATTTATGGTTGAACGTGGGATAAAACACCAATGTAAAGTGTCGTATACACCTGAACTGAATGGAGTTGTTGAACAAAAGAACAGGTCACTCATGGAGATGGCAAGGTGTATGGTCAAGAGTCAGGCTTTACCACACAGTTTCTAGCTTGAGGCTATCATGTGTGCAGCATATGTACTTAACAGGTGTCCCACTAAAGCACTGCAGTCTATCACTCCATATGAGGCTTGGCATGATCGCAAGCCATCTGTTGCTCATCTGCGTGTTTTTTGTTGTTTGGCGTATGCATTAGTGCCTAAACAACATCGCAAAAAATTGGATGATAAAGCAGTAAAATGTATTTTTGTTGGGTACAGTTCAGAAAGTAAAGGCTATCGTCTGTATCATCCACAGACTAAATGCATTCTGGTTAGCCATGATGTTGTTTTTGTGGAAGATGCTATTCAGCCATTGCTTTCATGTACTAAGGAGACATATGTTAGCTCCAAAGACATATATGATACTTTGTTGCCTCTTTTTACAGGTGGACAGTCTAGTGCTAGTCCTAATGAGGCAACTTCTCAGCCTTTGCAGGTTTGATGTGATGATGCAGATCATCCCATTTCTGATGGAGATTTACATGATGCACTTGTTGATGAGAGAGCTGACATTGAGGAGATAAAAACTATGCCAAAATGGCTGGTGCAAACTTTGTGTGATAGCAAATTAGATTCACCTTTGTCATATCATACTTGATCAGTCTCTCATAGTGCCTCTTTTGCATCAGATTGCTATGTTATGGCGGCATCTAGTCTCTGTGATGAGAATGAGCCTATTTCATTTGACGAAGCACAAAATTCAGAAAATTGGATGGCTATGCAATCTGAATATGATGCTATAATGAAGAACGATACTTGGTCTTTATGTGACTTGCCTCCTGGCAAGAAGGCCATTGGCACTAAGTGGGTTTACAAGCTGAAGCATAAGCCTAATAGAACAGTTGACAGGTATAAGGCTAGGCTTGTTGCAAAGGGTTATGCACGGGAAAGAGGCATTGATTTTGATGAGACCTTTGCACCTACATGTTGTATGACTATTGTTCGGAGCATCTGCGCACTTGCAGCCCATCATGGTTGGAATGTACATCAGTTGGACATTAAAACTACATTTCTGAATGGTGACTTGCATGAATAAGTGTATGTTTTTCAGCCCTATGGCTTTGTGCAGAAAGGGCATGAAAACCAGGTGTGGAGGTTAAAGGCATTATATGGTTTAAAGCAAGCACCACGTGCTTGGTATGAGAAGATACATGCATATCTGATTGCACATGGTTTTGAGAACAGTCCAACTGAAATCACCTTATATGTTAAGCATTCTAATGATGTGCTTCTGATCATTGTTGTCTATGTTGACGACATGTTGCTCACTGGTCCTATTGAGAAGCATATTGTTGATTTTAAGGCTGATTTGCATGTCTCATTTGAGATGTCTGATTTGGGGCATTTGCATCACTATTTGGGCATTTACTTTATGCATGTTGATGGTGGAATGGCTTTGTGTCAAATGAAATATATTGACACATTATTGCACCCTTTCGGCCCTGAAGATTATAAGCCTACTGCCACTCCTATGGAGACAGGTTTACGATTGAGACTTCAGGATGCTAAAAATGCATTTGATGTTGTTCTCTATCAACAGGCTATCGGATGCTTGATTTACTTATGCATTACATGGCCAGATATTCAGTTTTTTGTCTCACAAATGAGCAGGTTTATGCATTGGCAGGCGGTTAAGTGAAACTTTTGCTACTTGAGTGGTACTCGGCTACTTGGGTTGTTTTATCCCAAGGGGGGATCTTACCGCAAGATTTGCATGCTTTTTCTAACTCAAACTGGGTTGGTTGCTATGCCACTCGTGTGTCCACTAGTGGCTTTTGCTTCATGCTTGGTAGCTCATGTATATCTTGGTTGAGCAAGAAGCAGTTGACTATAGCCACTTCCAGTTGTTAGGCTGAGTATAGGGAAGCTTTCACAGTGACTGTTGAGTGTGTGTGGCTCAGACGCCTTATGGCTGAGTTGGGTGTTGGTCAGTCTTTTGCCACCACCATCTTCACTAACAGTCAGAGCACATTGGCAGTTGCGGGGAACCCTGTGTTCCATGCTCGCACTAAGCACATTGAGGTGCATTATCATTATGTCAGGGAGAGGTTCTCTGCTGGGGAGATCAGCATGGCATATGTGCCCATGCAGGAGAACATTCCAGACCTTTTCATGAAGGCTCTACCTAGGGAGAAGTTTGAAGCTTTCTGCAAAGCTTTAAGCTTACTTCCTTTTGTGGACTGATTTCCACATAGCTTGGCACTTCCTTATACATGAGTGCCAGCTACTTCACCGCATCACTCCCACGGGGAATGCACTTTTTTCCCTCTTTAGGAAGTTTTTTTCCCTCGGCTTGTATATACGCCTATTACTCTAATGGGCTACTTATCTTGGTACATTCTCTAGTAATACATTCAGTATTGCGTGTTGTGCTCCAAGCTTCTTCTTCTTTCTTGTGTTGTTCAAGTGCTTCCGTAGACGTCTAATTCCAACAAGAATTTTATCAAGATTGAGTGTTTGGTTTCGCAAATCAACTTTATATTGGCTTTTGTGGTTCTTTTTTTATGATGCATTCATGCACACAAGGAATGATTTTTGAAGCCATTTAAACATGCAATATCTAGAAATTATTATAGGGATGGTGATGAGATGGGCTATATAAACATCTCAATATAAGGTGGTGATTCATAGGAAAATTGAAATAATAAGAAAATTTACTATAAACTTTTTTCACCTCTAATCTAGACTTAAGGACTCAAACTTTGAGATGCACATCTAGCCATTAACATTACAAATGAACCTAAAGAAAAACCACAAAAGCATTTTTGGCATGCACATTCAACAATAGAGCACTTGAATCTTATTGATGGGCCATGATTTCAAGCCTTATTGGAGGCACATTGTAATTCTTCAAGATCCCAGCACAAATTACTTTTTTATCATGGAACCAATAATATGGTGAAATAATGTATGTGTATACATTGTCATATTAAGACAATCCTACAATAATGTGTCCATTTAAAAGCAATATGAAATCAAAAAATCATAAATATCTAAGGATGGTCATTATGGATTAAATAATTTAGAAAAGGACAAACAACCATTTAATACTCCAAGTGATGTCTAACTATACAAACATAACACATTCTCATATACTTTTTCAAATACATATTGTGGTGTACAATCATTATCAACTAATATAAACCACCAGCAAAGGTCTATAAATTGACTAATCTTTATGAAATACGTGATCCCTCATCACAACATAAGGTTATGAAAAAGAAGTGTGAGGTTAAATACTACGAGTCCTCAATGCAAGGGAGAACATCCATAGGAAAGCATGCACTTAGTTATTTTGAAGCTATCAAACAAAGAGAATCCATTTCTTAGAAAATAAAGAAAATGTGACATTAGATCGTCATAAATTTTTGAGAGTTGTGCTCAAAATGAAGGCAAGGATTTCAAAATATCTTCCATTTTAGTAAAGATTAGTTTTGCTTCATCTCACTAATGCATTCACCAAAAAAAGTAATCAAATATTGGAAAAGTTTTTCACGTGGTAATCTGAAAAAAGATGCTTCTATGAATCAACCAAAGTTTCACATAACACTAGGTAAACAACAATTAGTGTATAAGTTGAAATCTGGATTATATATATGCAGACAAATTGAATTACAATGCCGTGAATAGTTTAGTGAACCTTTCACTTGAGTACAATCATGTGAATCACTACTCGTGCAAAGATCAAGAATATAAGCTAGGCATGCTAGTTTTCCATGTCGTTAAATTGGTTTTCCATGTTAGTAAGCCATAAAACGTAAGAATGTATAAATTCTAGAGGCATGTCGAAATTATTTTTGAAATGGAAAGGTCTAGATCAAATTCAATGAAGAAAAAATTTCAAAAAGTTTTTATGTCTATGATGAAAAATATAGATTCAAAAAAATCATGTGAAAAATTTATGTGACCCCTTGCATGCCGATACAAGCACATGTAAATTTTAATAAAAATCTTGACAAAAGATGAAATAATCAACAAAATGCACCTTATTTGCTCTCTCATCTAGTCATGGTTACCATCAAGATGACGTAAATTTCTTTTTGAGATACTTTATAAAAACAAGATGAAAAAATCTCATTCTGTAAGTAGACCTCTTAAATACCAGAACTCATTATTTTGTTTGGATTTTCTTGGAAAACAATGAGCAATAGATTTTAGGGAATGAATTTTTTTTTGGGTTAACTCGATGCACAATAATCATAGTTAATATGAGATAGCTAAAAGTACTTCCAAAAGGAGGATAAGGACATCTTCCGCCTCTAAGCATTGCTAATTTTTTCAAAACGTTTGAACTTAGGTTTTCACTCCTGTATCATAACAAAGAAACTTATCTTCATTCTACCATTGCAAGACTTGATGTTTATTCATTCTGCTATTGCAAGAATTCATGTTCTTTTTGTCAAGTACTACTGCTTACATGCTAAGTAACAGCCATCTCACTAAATGAAGATCCAAGCTCACATGTGTGCCACCACCAAAAGCCACCCACCCAAGAAACGAAGGCCACTAAAGTGAAAAGAAGCCTTGGAAAAATGTGAGATAGATAGTAACCACCATGTCCCCAATAAACCGATTGTTCGATGTCCTTGATGACAGATCAAAGCTACCATGAACACTCCTCAACAATCTAGTGTTGAGATGAACAAATATGTCTTCAAGTTGTTTACATCGTTCCAACTCTACTTTAACCAGCCTTTGGGCTCTATATTTTGGCATTGCCAAACATCTAACCCGTGCTTTTTGAGATACAAGAGGCTCCCATGGATGCCATGCCAACTTCCAATTGTACTTTTTAGTTGATTGACCTTCCTTTTCAATTAGTTTACCTTCAAACATCTAACCCCTATTTTCTGATACAAGAGGGTCCCATGGATGCCATGCCAACTTTCAATTGTACTTTTCAGTTAGTTGTACTTAAAAGAAAGAGTAGATCTCAATGATTAATCTTCTTTATTAGAATAAAAAACAAAGGGAGGGAGGGGGGAGGGGGAGAGGAGGAGGAAGGGATATGTAACAACCCATGGGCAATCCATCCGTTCCCCTCCCCTTGTATTTCTATCCAAGACAACGTGTTGCTTGTGGATTTTGCCATGGAGCACCAAATTTACGCTACTTATAGAGAGGCATGGTGAGCCTCCAAGACCAAGAAAAGAAATCTCTATGAACTATATACTTTAGCCCCTTAGCTAGCCCCCCAAGCACGTCCTCTTCTCAAAAGTGCACTCCGTGCAATTGAGAAGCCTCTTGTAACGTGTTTGCCTGTGACGCTTAACGCAGGTTGGCTACCTCTTGCATTTGCCCACGACTCTTAACGCAAGTCGGCTACGAACTTCTTTTGTACTTGCCTTCGAGCCATTTTAATTCAATCATTTCTTCTTTGCAAACTGAAGTTGGGTCTCTCACACTCAAACACTCACACAAGTCATCCCACTGACAAGTCGATGTGAAGTGCCAAGCGAGCCCAAGGTGCTTGCACCATTTTCATCACATTTGGTATGAGAGCCTCGCTGGATCAAAGTAGCCATGGAAGAGTGGACACACAGGTTGTCACAACAGTGCTAGGAGCCTTGTCTCTAATGTCCCACTTCGCACACTGCAATGGAGGGAGAAAACAACGATCGATTCTTTAGCGACATAGAGCCAAGACGGGCGATAACAAGGGTGTTGGAAAAGAGAAATGACGTAGCAAAGGGAACTGGCCACAGACACTGCCTCCTATGCATCGAAATTATGATCTCACAAATCCGGAGAGGGAAAAGGATGTGCCTCCTCCGGATTGGATGTTGGCTCAAGAAGACCATATCGGCTAGCTCCAGTCAACCATTGTTGATATAGCATACATGTTCAAAGGGAAACTTGAACCAAAGGAACTCGAACTATAATCAAGTGGAAATTCCGAGAGGACATCTCGTCAAAGCCGACGGACCAGAACAAGGTGCAATCGGTCCACATACTCTTCTTCTTCTAACAATGACAGTGAGGATAACAATTCATTTGGATGGTTCAAGCCATGCCCGCCAAAAACGTTTCGAGGAGATCATAGATCATTGATTGTTTCAAAGTGGTTGTGAGACATGGAATAGTATCTCGAGTTACAAAAGATTGGTAAGAAACATTGGGTGAAGATAGCTTCATCGTTTCTAGCTGACTACACAGACGCATGGTACTTAGCGAAAACAACACGTGAGGACTTCAAGCCATGCAAAGAATTTAAAAAGTCATTTGAAGAATATTTCATTCCACAAAATGAATCATTTAAGCTAAGGGACGAATGGAGAGCTCTCAAGCAAGAGGGTCCTCTTTCATAATACATCCAATGATACCGGCAACTCATGTTACAAATCATAGACATGCATGATCTTGATAAGTTACACGGGTTCGTTTATGGATGCAGTGTATAGACCCGAAGGGAAATTGAAAAACAAACACCAAGTACATGAGAAAAGGCCATTGTGATGGCTGAAAGATATCACGACGCTGAGAGAAACAGATGGGCTCGAGACCAAGTCAGAATACGAGCAATACACAGACCCCAAGAAATAATAACAATTATGTGAACAACAAGCAATAGGCATTACCTCCACCCAATTGGCAAAGAAATGACCTTCGTCCTTCCTACAAGCTATGTCGAGGTAATCACTAAACTCACCAGTGTACATGCAATAATGCAAACACATAAATGCAAGCGGCTCAAGTAGAAGAGGATCCCCAACAAAGGAACTCGAATGTTACTATCATGGAAGTGGAATGTTGGAAATCAATGTACATATGTTCCATCTCCGGCAATCCTGGTTAGCACTTAGCAATTTTTATACAGTTTGGGTAAAACTTTTTTAGGCTAGATAGATAGAGCTTTGCGAGAGCTATCTAGTGATATGCTTCACTCCTTCATTAGAGGTCAGACTTGGGAGAAAAGTCAAACCCTAATTCTGCCTTAAAATGATGGATGAACATTTTTGAGATTCGACCTCTTAAAAAGTTAGGTCATAAGTGAAAGATGGCAAAACGCACTTTAATTTGGGCGATCAAAATAAAGCTAGACAAAAAATTAGCGATCGATGTTTGTAAGCCATGAAAAGCAACTTTTTAAAAAAAATGGACTTTTAAAATAGCGATCATAGTTTTTTGGCCCACGAGCAGCTTTTTTCGCAAAATTGGGCACCATGCTTTATTTGGAGGTTCAAGCCTATATAAGGAGGACCATAGACACTCTTTTGGAAAATTGGAGCTAGAGTTGATTCTTACTTTGTGTCAATTTTGGAGTTCTGAAGCTTTGAAGGTGAAGAAAAGGTGAAGGAAAGGTGAAGGAGAGGCTACTCTCTTGGAGCAAGGAGTCTTCTACAAGTTGGTGGCAGCTATCTTTGTAAGTTGATCCTATTTTTTGTTTTTAGGCTTTTTGAACCCTAATTTTAGAATTAGGGTTTGTTGATTTTTATATTTGTTGCACTTTCTTGAGAGGTTTGGTTCACTTCGTTTCTCATTTACTTCACATACACTCAGATTATAACAGCATAATCTGAATTTTGTACATCATCATATTCTTGACTATTCTTCCATCTAGTGAGTGCACAATTATATGGTTGAGTAATAGTCCCATGTTGTAATTCGGTCATCTATATTTAGTGAGTAAGCAATTTGCTTACGTTACTTATTCTTGTCTCAAGATCTCTTTCTATCTCTCTCTTATCATCTTGTTTAATTAAGTATATATGCTCAAAGGTTTTTAGTATTGGAAGATCCTGGGGCCCCAAATTCCAACACTTGGTATCAAAGCATAATTGACATACACACTTAGTTAAGATGAGTGAGCATAGAATTGAGATTGAGGACAAGTTGGATAGATCGTCTAATTATCCTATATGGAGTTTCATGATGATGAATTTGTTAGTGACAAAGGATTTATGGAGTATCATCAATGGATCCTTAACAAGACCAAGACGAGAAGGCAAAGAAGAGGATACAACAACTTCAAGAGGAACTGGTGTTGCAATCATAGAACCAAGTGAAGAAGAGATAACCACTTCTACATCCAGAGTCACAGGTAGATCCTTACCTAGAGTTCCTCCTACTGAAGAACAAGCAAGATGGGATTCTAGAGATGCTTTAGCACTCTCATTCATAGCAATGAATGTCAAAAAACATATTCTACCACATATCAGATCTTGCAAAAGTTCTCGACAAGCTTGGTTGAAGCTTGAAAATCTTTTTCAGAGCAGAAATCATGCTAGGAAAGCTCACTTAAGGAGACAACTAGCAAATACAAGGATGAAGATTGGTGACCCACATTACAAAGCTTGTTGACTTGAGAGATCAACTTCTAAATGTAGGAGTTGAGATATCTGATGAAGAAATGGTAAATATGCTGATTAATTCACTTCCTATCTCATATCGGTCTTTTATAACCATTCTTACACTTACAACAAAAGATAGAGAGGTTACATTTGAGGAGTTAGAGTTCTTGTTACTTCAAGATGAAGATCAGCTGAAGGGAATGGAAGGGAATGAAGAAGCACTTTTATCTTCATCAAAGGGTAAAAAGAAGAACAAGGATAAGAAGGAAAATCAATCCAAGAAGGAAAGTAAGTCTTTTTTACCTTCTACTTCAGATTTTGTTTCTACTACATCTATAGAGAAGTCTTCTAAGAAGAAGGAAGCATTATGTCACTATTGCAAGAAATCTAGATATTTCATAGCAATTTGTCAAAAAAGGATTACAGCAGAAAAGAAAAAGGCATCAGGTAATGTTGCAGAAGATGATAAAAAAGGGAAATCTCAAGGTGATTCTTATGCTTGTATCACCATTGAGGAAGTAGCTTTTGATCAGGAAGCTTTACAAGTTCTTTCAGCAGATCCTTGGATATTTGATTCACGTGCTACAAAGCATATGAGAGGATGCAGAGAAGTATTTTCTTTTCTTATTCTTCAGGTAGCAGAGTTACTATTGCACATGGCAATGATTTGGATGTTGTAGGAATAGGTACAGTAACCCTAAAGTCAAGAGAAGGTGGTAATTTTCAGATTTTAGATGTTCTATATGTACCTGACATGAAGAAGAATCTGATATCTATATCTGCATTTTTAGGTAATTTTCAGATTTTAGATGTTCTATATGTACCTGACATGAAGAAGAATCA
Organism: Ceratopteris richardii; assembly: GCA_020310875.1. NCBI lineage: Eukaryota > Viridiplantae > Streptophyta > Polypodiopsida > Polypodiales > Pteridaceae > Ceratopteris > Ceratopteris richardii. The sequence continues at coordinate 133,974,378 of CM035435.1, forward strand.
TTCGAGCTACCAAATGATTCAGATATATGTGAGGGTTATCTTGAAGGTAAGATGCATAAACTATCTTTCAAGAAACATGGTCATATTACAGCTATCAGGAAATTGCAGATTATTCATTCAGATGTGAATGGATCTATGAGAGCATACTCTATTCACGGTTTTAGGTATTTTGTTTTATTTGTTGATGATTTTACAAGATATTCATGGATCTATGGTCTTAAGTTGAAGTAAGAAGTCTTTCCTATGTTCAAGAAATTTGTAGCTAAGGTTGAAAATGAAAGTCACATAACTATCCAGATTCTCATAAACGATAGAGGTGGAGACTACTTGTCAAATGAATTCCAGATATTTCTTTAAGAAAAAGGTATTACTAAACACCTTACTATTGCTTATACTCCTCAGAAGAATGATGTTGTAGAAAGAAGGAATAGAGTACTTGTTGAGATGATGCGGAGCATGATGGCGTCCAAGAAGCTTTCACCGAAATTTTGGTTTGATGCAATACATACAGCTAATCACATTTTGAAGAGGTCTTCTACAAAAGCCTTAAAGGTAATCACACCTTATGAAGCATATTATGGTAGAAAACCAAATGTGAGCTATTTCAGAATATTTGGATCACTTTCTTATGTACATGTTGAGAAAAAGGATCGTGGCAAACTAGATGTAAAGGCAAGGAAAGCTGTTTTTATTGGATATCCTGTTGAAAGCAAAAGATACAGGTTTTATGTTCCACATACAGGTGAACGTATCCTTTCACGTAATGCTTATATTGTTGAAAAAAAGATATATGATAAAGAAGCAGAAATTCCAAAGTTCATTAGTGAAAATGAATATGGATTTTTTAGAAGGAATTTAGATGTACATGTTCAGCCATATCAAGAGGGAGTTAAAATTCCTAGGATTGAAGAAAGGATTGAAGAAAGAGGAATTTCACAACCTTCTATAGAGTCAGTTCCACATGAGACTTTAGTTCCAGAAATGGAAGAAAGTACTAAAGTTCCAGAAAGTCCTAGTACCTCAGAAGGACAACTTTCAGAACTTGTGGAAACTGAAGGGTCAAAAAGAGTATCACCACTATTTAAGGATACACCTACTTGGTTATATCAGACTTAGAAAGATAGTGGTATAAAGACTTTTACAAGGAGAACAAGGAGTCAGACTATACAACAACAATAAAAAGATCATGTAATTTTTGTTGAAGACTTTGAGATTCATGATATTTTAGCACTCACAACAGTTGAAGATGAACCTGCATGTGTTAAATATGCACTTAATATTCCTATTTGGAGAAAAGCTATGCAAGAAGAGATTGATTCTATTCATAAGAATCAAACTTGGAAACTATGTGAGTTACCAGGGGGAAAGAAAGCTATAGGTATAAAATGGATCTTCAAAATCAAACGGAAAGCAAATGGTACGATTGACAAGTACAAAGCCAGATTAGTTGTCAAAGGATATGCACAACAAAAAGGAATTGATTATGATAAGACATTCGCTCCTACGTCTAGGATGACTTGCTTTAGCAGCACATTTTGGTTGGAATGTATATCAACTTGACATAAAGACTACTTTTCTAAATAGTGATTTACATGAAGATGTATATATTCAGCAGCTAGAAGGTTTTGAAGAAACAGATACTTAGTGTGTAAGCTTATAAAAGCTTTGTATGGGTTAAAACAGGCACCTAGAGCATGGTATAAAAAGATACACACAAATCTTTTATTCGTTGGTTTCCATAACTCAGATGCAGCTCCAACTCTTTATGTCAAAGCTGAAACAGGTATGATGATTATAGCAATCATTTATGTCGATGATATTATAGTCACAGGTCCCAAAGATGAAGATTTACAAATGTTCAAAGAACAGTTGAAGAAAACATTTGATGTGAATGATTTAGGAATCTTGCATTATTATCTTGGGATTCAATTTCTGTTTAAGGATGAGTGTATCTATATGACACAGCAAAAGTACATTGAGAAACTATTAGAAAGGTTCCAAATGACTGATTCTAAACCTATGCAAACACCTATGAATCAGAACGAGTCTTTACAAATAGTAGCAGATGAAGAATCATTTGATGCTACTTTATATTGTCAAGCAGTTGGATGCTTGATATATCTTTGTAATACACGTCCTGATATACAGTTTGTAGTTTCTCAAGTATCAAGGTTCATGCAGAATCCGACAACGTTACATTGGAAAGCAGTAAAGCGGATCTTCAGATATTTGAAGGGAACTTCAAATTATGCTATGGTATTTTCGAAATCTACACATTTATTACTAAAAGGATTTTCAGATTCTGATTGGGCAGGTAATAGAGACACAAGAAGAAGTACTAGTGGATTTTGTTTTTATCTTGGAGATTGTCTTATCTCATGGCAGCATTTACAGCTATTTTGGAATCAGTTTGGTTGCAGAAGATTTTCAGTTATCTAAATGTAAGAGTACATGGACCCATTCAAATATTTTCAGATAGCCAAAGTGCAATTGCTATAGCAAAGAATCCAGTGCATCATGCAAGGACAAAGCATATAGAGGTACACTACCACTATATTTGAGAGCAGATAGAAAAGAAGCACATTGAGCTGGTTTATGTTCCTTCTAGTGAGAATATTGCAGATATATTTACCAAAGCATTGACTAGAGATAGTCATGAGAAGATGTGCAGGTTGCTGAAGCTTGCACCAATATGAAATTGAAGGAGGGATTTTTGGAAATCAATGGACATATGCTCCATCTCCAGCAATCCTAGTTAGGACTTAGCATTTTTTGTACAGTTTGGGAAAAACTTTTTTAGGCTAGATAGATAGAGCTTTGTGAGAGCTATCTAGTGATATGCTTCATTCCTTCATCAGAGGTCAGACTTGGGAGAAAAGTCAAATCCTAATTCTGTCCTAAAATGGTGGATGAACATTTTTGAGGTTCTAACTCTTGAAAAGCTAGGCCATAAGTGAAAGATGACAAAAAGCACTTTAATTTGGGCGATCAAAATAAAGCTAAACAAAAAATTAGCGATAGACTTTTGTAAGCCATGAAAAGCAACCTTTTTTAAAAAACAATGGACTTTTAAAATAGCGATCGCAGTTCTTCGGCCCACGAGTAGCTTTTTTCGCAAAATTTGGTGCCATGCTTTATTTGGAGGTTCAAGGCTATATAAGGAGGACCATAGATGCTCTTTTGGACAATTAGAGCTAGAGTTGATGTTTACTTTGTGTCAATTTTGGAGTTCTGAAGCTTTGAAGGTGAAGGAAAGGTGAAGGAGAGGCTATTCTCTTGGAGCAAGGAGTCTTCTACAAGTTGATATCAGCTATCTTTTGTAAGTTGATCCTATTTTCTGATTTTAGGGTTTTTGAACCCTAATTTCAGAATTAGGGTTTATTGATTTTCAGATTTGTTGCACTTTCGTGAGAGGTTTGGTTCACTTCGTTGCTCATTTACTTCACACACACTCAGATTATAACAACATAATCTGAATTATGTACATATTCTTGACTATTCTTCCATCTAGTGAGTGCACAATTATATGGTTGAGTAATACTCCCATGTAATTCGGCTATCTATATTTAGTGAGTAAGCAATTTGCTTATGTTACTGATTCTTGTCTCAAGATCTCTTTCTCTCTCTCTCTTATCATCTTGTTTAATTAAGTGTGTATGCTCAAAGGTTTTTAGTATTGGAAGATCCTGGGGTCCCAAATTCCAACATGGAAGACATTGAAAACCGTTCTCATCCAACAAAGAAGTTCCACATGTAGGGACTATGAGAGCAACTCTAAGATGCCTGCCAATGGCACTACAAGTGGTCGAAATCATGCATTTTTAGGGACGTTTGGCAACTCACAGGTAGTGATGGTAGATTTGGATGTTTTGCATAATTTTATGTCCCCAAAATGTTTAGACATCTTACAACTACCATTAAATGAACTTCTTGATATGTCCATCACTTTTGCACAAGGACGAGACAACAATATAAAGATTGCTCTAAATTTCCATATGACAGTGGGTGACTGGTCTGCAAAGCTAGTCTTTTTAGTAGTCCCGTTAGACGCATTCGATGTGATCATCGTGCTATCATTTATGGACAAATATATGGTCAATATGTTATGCAAAGGGATCGACAAACTATTGATAGACATGCAAGGAAATATAGTGGTGGTAGACTGCCATCGTTTGAAGTCACTAAAACAGAGGAAGTAGAGATACAAAAGATGAACCAACAAATTCAGTCCAATAGGAATCAAGGAAACGAGAGTCAAAACCCAACATAATGCAAACACCAACATGGAAAGAGGAATATGATCGACAAAGAAAATGAAAAACACCCATGAAACAAGAAAACGTTCCACAAAGGAGCCAAGATAATGTTGGAGCAAGTCTATGACAAGCCTAAGTATTGGCTTGAGTCGCACAAAGTCTTAGAAGAAGCTTTAAAAAGAAGACTATGTAAAGTTCACTTGTGAACTACCTCTTATAACTTTTGAAGAGTTTACTTAATGTAAAAGTAAGAGAATCTTAAGTGGTTGAGTCCACTTGATCAAGAATGGAAAGAGGAGCCACGAATTCGTGATTTGTGGTAGGTAGAGAATCAAATCAATCATTGATTGATTGGAGAGTGATTGAGGGAAGTTAGCCTCCCAAACTCAACTATAAATAGATGGCAGTTTTAGTCGTGGTTAGAGAGACCTATGTGAAGACCTCCAAGAGCTGAGCTTTATGCCATATCAAGGTGTGATTACAAGGCACACATATGTATCAGTAAGTCATTGTATTGTACAAGAAATATACTTTCATTTTCATGATTATTTGGTTTCATCTTTCCATGTTCTTGTGAAGTGTACTACTCACTACCATTACTCTCAGTTTTCTCAGTCAGCTTGCAGAGTTGTTTTCTCTGAGCTTGGTGCATCATTTTCAGTGATTTAACTTGGCAAAGTTAGCTCTATAAGTCTACTATATGCTCATAAGTTTTCATGTCATTTGGATGTTGCAATCTTCAGTTATGTTCATTTGAAGTCAACAGGGTCTGTTCATCTTCACCTCTCTGTCAGGTACCCGACTTTTTCACTCATCTTGTCAGAGGTGTTTCTCAGTGGTTACTTATCCAAATTCAGTGATTTAAAGCTTGTTGGATTCAGCTTACTGTCTAGTATAACCATACAAATTTTCATAATCATTGGATTTCTACATTTTGAGTTATGGTGATTTTTCTGCTCACTGGTCTATTTCTGTAGAAGCCCGTGAAAATCGGGATGATGTCATCACTTGTTAAAACTCATTCTCAGTGTGTGCTTTGTTATTTTTTATGAGATTACTCTTGAAAGTTAGCTCTTTAAGCTACCTAGACTTCCCCAAGAGGAATTAAGCTAATTGCTGTTGTGCTCAGAGAATTATGTAAAACACTGGACAGGTGTATGAACCAAGAATAGCAAGTTTTCACCTCTGAGCTAACTCCAACTTATCTGTTTTGATCTATCTTTTTGAGAGTGATCTTCCAAGGTACATAGGGTGTCTAATACATCCATTGGCAAGCTAAAAGGGCCCACCATCTACTCCTGGAGTTCATTAGGCTGGTGTAGATCAAGGATTTTGCAACACCTCTTCATCTTCAAACACATACTTATCCATCTCTTCACAGTGGTATCAGAGCAAGGTTGGACAACATGGCAGATGGATTTCCTTCATCAATTGACAAATTGGACAGAGGTAACTACTCAGCTTGGTCATTAAGGATGGAAGCTTATCTCCAAGGTAGAAGTTTATATGGTTATGTGGCTGGAGATGAAGTTATGCCAAGTTTCAGGAACAAAAGTCAACCAACACAAGAAGAGCAAGAAAGATTGAGCACATGGTGCTCCAAGGATGCACTTGCAAGGTCTTATCTCCTCAACTCTATCTCAGATTTTTTGTTGCCTCACATTAGAAGTTGTAAGACATCTCAGGAAGTGTGGGATGCACTTGAAGCTTTCTTTTCTTCAAGTACCAAAGCTAGGAAGCATCAACTATGGCTGGATTTCACAACTCTCAAGAGGGCTCCCAAACAAAATGTGACTGATTTTGTCACAAAGCTCAAGGACATAGCGGATCAGTTGGGAAGCATTGGAGAGGTAATAGATGAAGAGCAAATTGTAAGGCAGGTCATCAATGGCTTGAAGGCAGATGATAAGTGGGAAGCATTCACCACAGCTATGGACTTGTACATGGACATGCATGTACCTGATTTCAACACACTCATTGGACAACTACTTACTCAAGAGGCAAAGCTTATCAAAAATGGAGAAAGCTCTAAAGGTAATCAATCTTCAGCTTTATACACGGATAAAAGCAAGTCTAAAGATAACAAAGGAAAGGCAAAGAAAGTGGATGATGAAGCAGGTACATATCAAGCTAACTATGCAGGTAGAGGAAGACATGGCAGAGGTAGAGGAAGAGGAGGTAGACAAGGCAGGGGGAGATCCCAAGACTCCAACTCATGTTCTATTTGTGGATTAACTAATCATACAACTGAAAATTGCTTTAGGAATTCCAGGAATCAAAGAGGCAGAGGATACAATAGAGGAAGTTATGGCTACTCAAGAGGAAGGTTCAACAACTACCATGGCAACTACAACAACTACAATCATTCAAACTATCAAGGAGGCTACAAAGGAAGGAGAGACTACAATAACTACACAGAAGACTCAAACAAAGAGGATTCATTATTGATCATGAACATGGCTATGCCAAAAGGTAAATCTGATGAGCATGTTTTCTACATAGATTCAGGTTGTTCAAATCATGTGGCAGGAAATATGGCACTCCTATCAAATTTAGAAGATCCAAGGAATAAGCATGAGGTACAAACAGGAGATGATACAAAACATCCTGTGGAGAAAATAGGCAATGTCAAAGCACCTGATGGAAACATCAACCTACTCAGTAAGGTACTCTATGTCCCTACCACTACAAAGAATTTGATAAGTGTTGGGCAGATAGTAGAGAAAGGGTTGCAAGTCAGGTTCACAAAAGCAGGAGCATTTGTTGAAGATCCAAGTCAAGGATTCAGAAGAATTGCAAAAGGTGAAAAGACAGGTAGATTGTTCACATTTGAATTACAGGACACTAGAAACATTGCTCTCTTTAATTATGGTAGTCAGACACTCACAGAATTGGAAGTATGGCACAAAAGGCTAGCACATATTGGTGAAAGGTCATTAAAGCAAATTTGCAGGGACCAAAGTGTACTTGGACTTCCTAATTTGTCAAAACAACATATGATTTATAAGTGCAGTGCATGTCAATTTGGAAAGTCTCACAGGTTACCATTCATGAAGAAAGGTTATATGCATGGAGATCTCTTGGAGTTGGTTCATACAGATGTATGGGGACCTAGCAAGGAAGCTTCAATATCTGGATCAAGGTATTATGTTTCCTTTATTGATGATTGCAGCAGATGGACTATCCTATTTTTTATGAAACACCAAGATGAAGTTTTTTCATGTTTCAAAAGATATTTGGCTCTTGTGGAGAATCAAATAGGTAAATCACTAAAAAGGCTAAGGTCAGATGGAGGGGGAGAATATTTCTCCCATGAGTTTGATTCTTTTCTTCAAGAAAGAGGAATCAAAAGAGAGGTAACTACAAGGTACACTCCTGAGCAAAATGGAGTGGCAGAAAGAACGAATAGGACAATTGTTGAAGCTGCAAGGTCTATGTTAAATGAAAAGCATTTACCTAATTACTTATGGGCTGAGGCTGTATCTACAGCCACTTACTTGATTAACAGGTTGCCTTCGAAATCCCTTGATGGGATGACTCCATATGAGGCTTGGAATGGAAGAAGACCAAGCTTAGATCATTGTAAAATTTTTGGATGTATTGCTTTTGCTCATGTTCCTTCACAGGTTAGAGGCAAGATGGATCCAAAGGCAGAAAGGTGTGTATTTATTGGATATGACAACAATCAAAAGGGCTATAGGTTATACAAACCTACCAACAAAGGATTCTTGGTAAGCAGAGATGTAGTTTTTGATGAGAACAATTCATGGTATGAAGATTCATGCAGGAAGATCAATTTACCATATGATCTTGAAGAAGATTTTCCAAAGCTTGGTAGAGAACAATCAAAGATTGAAGAACAAGACACCTCAGAGGATGATGAAGAATCTCACATGGAAAAGATCAAAGCATGGAAGTCTAAAGGTAAAGCAAAATTGCAAGAACTTGGACATGAAGCAGAATCATCACATCATGGCCTAAGAAGATCTATGAGGGAAAAGAAAAAACCAGAAAGGTATGGGTTTGACACCTCATTAGTAACTAAACATTCTATCTACATAGCACAGGACATAAACCAAGAGGAGCCATCATCATTTGAAGAGGCCAAAGCAAAAACAGAATGGAAGCATGCAATGAAGGAAGAGATTGAAGCACTTGAGGAAAACAACACTTGGGATTTGGTGCCCAAGACTTCATCCATGAAAGTAATAGGCTCAAGATGGGTCTATAAACTCAAGAAGAATTCTGATGGTTCAATTAACAGGTATAAGGCAAGGCTTGTGGCAAAAGGCTTTGCACAAACTCAGGGAATTGATTATGAGGAGACTTTCTCTCCTGTGGCAAAGATGCCTACTATTAGGGTTTTGCTTAGTATTGCCTCTTCCAAGAATTGGAAGATACTTCAACTAGATGTAAAGAATGCATTCTTGAATGGTTGGATAACAGAAGAGGTATATATGGCACAACCACCTGGTTTTAAGAATCAAGTTTATCCTGATTATGTGTGTAAACTTAACAAAGCATTGTATGGTCTCAAGCAAGCTCCAAGAGCTTGGAATTTCAGGCTTGTTTCATTCTTGCAGGACAAAGGCTTTCAACCAAGCAAGGCAGATCCTTCACTCTTTATTAAAAAGAGTAATTCTGAGGTCATCTATCTATGTGTATATGTAGATGATATTATATTGACAGGAAATGATGCAGATGGTATGAAGAAGATCAAAGATCATATGAGAGAAGAGTTCAAGATAAGTGATTTGGGTTCACTTACCTACTTCCTAGGTTTGGAAGTTGTCTACAAAGATCATGGTTTGTTTCTCACTCAAAGGAAGTACATTAAGGACATGTTGGCAAAATTCAAGATGCAAGATTGTAATATTGCAGGTACTCCAATGGAGGTCAATCACAAATTGAGCTCACATGAAGGTGAACTCATAGAGGACATCACATCATATCAAAGTCTAGTGGGTAGTCTCAACTATGCCACATTGACAAGAGTAGATATGTTACAGTGTGAGTGTGCTAAGCCAATTTATGCACACACCAAGGAAACCACATATGGATGCTGCCAAAAGGATTCTCAAGTATCTCAAAGGAACCATAAATGAAGGACTTTATTATCCTTATGTATCTGATTTAGGTTTGAAGCTATTTTCTGATGCAGATTGGGCTGGCTCCAAGGAAGATAGAAGGAGCACTTCAGGTTATCTTACCTTTGCAGGTTCAAAGCTTATTTCATGGTCATCCAAGAAGCAACCCACAGTTGCTCTCTCTTCTACTGAAGCTGAATATAGAGGTCTTGCCATAGCTACACAAGAAGCTATGTGGATGAAGACATTGTTCAAAGATCTTGGATTGGAGTTTGGAACTCCAACTATTTTTGGTGACAATATGAGTTCTATTCATTTGGCTGCTAATCCTATTTTTCATGCAAGGACTAAACATATTGAAGTTCATTATCACTATGTACGAGAGAAGGTTCTGAGCAAAGAGATTCAAATATCATATGTGTCCACTCATCAACAATGTGCAGATATTCTAACCAAAGCATTGGATGGTACAAAGCTTTGCAAATTCAAGGCTATGATAGGTTTGCAGGTAATCTTGGAAGATTGAAGACCTCAAGCATACTTGGCTTGAGGGGGAGCTGTTGGAGCAAGTCTATGACAAGCCTAAGTATTGGCTTGAGTCTCACAAAGTCTTAGAAGAAGCTTTAAAAAGAAGACTATGTAAAGTTCACTTGTGAACTACCTCTTGTAACTTTTGAAGAGTTTACTTAATGTAAAAGTAAGAGAACCTTAAGTGGTTGAGTCCACTTGATCAAGAATGGAAAGAGGAGCCACGAATTCGTGATTTGTGGTAGGTAGAGAATCAAATCAATCATTGATTGATTGGAGAGTGATTGAGGGAAGTTAGCCTCCCAAACTCAACTATAAATAGATGGCAGTTTTAGTCATGGTTAGAGAGACCTATGTGAAGACCTCCAAGAGCTGAGCTTTATGCCATATCAAGGTGTGATTACAAGGCACACATATGTATCAGTAAGTCATTGTATTGTACAAGAAATATACTTTCATTTTCATGATTATTTGGTTTCATCTTTCCATGTTCTTGTGAAGTGTACTACTCACTACCATTACTCTCAGTTTTCTCAGTCAGCTTGCAGAGATGTTTTCTCTGAGCTTGGTGCATCATTTTCAGTGATTTAACTTGGTAAAGTTAGCTCTATAAGTCTACTATATGCTCATAAATTTTCATGTCATTTGGATGTTGCAATCTTCAATTATGTTCATTTGAAGTCAACAGGGTCTGTTCATCTTCACCTCTCTGTCAGGTACCCGACTTTTTCACTCATCTTGTCAGAGGTGTTTCTCAGTGGTTACTTATCCAAATTCAGTGATTTAAAGCTTGTTGGATTCAGCTTACTGTCTAGTATAACCATACAAATTTTCATAATCATTGGATTTCTACATTTTGAGTTATGGTGATTTTTTTGCTCACTGGTCTATTTCTGTAGAAGCCCGTGAAAATCGGGATGATGTCATCACTTGTTAAAACTCATTCTCAGTGTGTGCTTTGTTATTTTTTATGAGATTACTCTTGAAAGTTAGCTCTTTAAGCTACCTAGACTTCCCCAAGAGGAATTAAGCTAATTGCTGCTGTGCTCAGAGAATTATGTAAAACACTGGACAGGTGTATGAACCAAGAATAGCAAGTTTTCACCTCTGAGCTAACTCCAACTTATCTGTTTTGATCTATCTTTTTGAGAGTGATCTTCCAAGGTACATAGGGTGTCTAATACATCCATTGGCAAGCTAAAAGGGCCCACCATCTACTCCTGGAGTTCATTTGGCTGGTGTAGATCAAGGATTTTGCAACACCTCTTCATCTTCAAACACATACTTATCCATCTCTTCACAGATAATAAACAATCAAAGGAATGCAAGGCATCGAATTTGCTTGAAGAAAGGATCAAGTCCATGGTAGCAATCACTAGGGCAAAACAAGGGAAACTCACGCAATCACTACTAACTGCAAAACAAACAACAACCACCCTTTGACATGGAACAGAAGTCCATTTATGTGTGTTCAGGTGCAATCAACTAGGTATCGATGATGTGAAAAATGATAAATTGAAGATTAGAGATCATTGCATCCACAGGTTGCTAAATAATTGAGATTATACTAGGACAAAACCTGCCTGCAAAGGCACCGTACACAATGAATGAGACAAATCTAAAGGAACTTAAGAGACGGCTTGTGGAACTGTAACAAGGTTTCATCCGGCCAAGTAGTTCACCATATGGCACTCCAATTTTATTTGTCAAGGAGGAGGACAGGTGCATGTGTGACTGTGTGTGGACTATTGGGCATTGAATAAGATCACCATCAAGACAAACTACCCTGTTTCAATCATGGATGAGTTAATGGATCGATTGGGCAAGCAAAATACTTAATCAAAATCTACTTGAGATTTGGCTACCACCACATTAGAATAGCCAAGCAAAACATAATACAATCGAAATTATCTCCTAAGTACGCAAGATGGCAAGATTTTTTGGCCGAATTTGACAGACATAATATACAAATCGGAAAAGCATATTGTTACACCTTAGCTTTAAGAAGACGGAGTACATTTGCGGCCTTGTCAATGGGCAAAAGCAAGATGAAACTAAATATAACACCTACAACAAGTGAATCCGGAGATGCAAAGGATCATAAAGGAAGTTTACAGTGGACTAGATGATAAAGGGAGATACTCAATAATGAACAATATGCTATACCAAAAAGATAGATTGTACATTCCGAAAGATACAAACCTTCAGCAATGCACACTGCTTTGAGAAGCGCATGACGGCTAGCTCACAGGTCATGGAAGGCAAAGAAGTTATGATCATCTTAAACAGCATGTGTATTGGCCCAACATGAAAGCCAATGTGATTGTTCCCACATACCAACTTGTAAGACAAAATCAAATCAAACCGGTGAGTTTACTTCAACCAATGCCCATTCCGAATAGACCATGGGATATGATAAGCATGGACTTTATAATCGACTTTCCGTCGTCATGAGGATTCATAGCCATTTTTGTGATAGTGGATTACTTCCCAAAACAGGCTCACTTTATCCTGATGAAGCCTCCTATAATGGCAAAAGTAGTGGCACAATAGCTTTTTCATCATGTTTTCAAATATCATGGTCTACTAGTGGTAATTATGTCAGATAGAGATACAAGATTTTTAAGTGATTTATGGAAAGAACTCTTCATCATATTGGGCACCTAACTTTGGTTTTCATCCGCATACCACCCTAAGATAAATGGGCAAACAGAACACATCAATCAAACCATGGAAGATTATATTTGAAGCTATGTACAAACGAATCAGAAGGATTTGGCAAAAACACTTGGACATTTTGAAATTTCACTACAATAGCTCTGTCTACTCAAACACCATCTTTACTCCATTTGAGATTGCTGCCGATAAGAAAATGGTCACCTCAATGGCACTCATGTCAGACGCTCTTTTAGTGGCAGCAAATCGGGAGTGCACAGTTTTTCTTAGGGAATGGCCGTCTAAGTTAAGGCAGGTAAAAGAAGCATTGATAAAGAGCAAGGAAAGGATGATCAGATATGCCAACCAAAAGAGATTAGATGCACCTATATTTGAAGGAGTTAGTACTCACAAGTGCCAAGAATATTACTTTTGAAGACTTTCACACCTAAGTTCAATCATCCGTACTACGTGCCGTATCGTGTGAAGCAAAGATTCAATGAGGTCACTTATTAATTAAACCTGCCCCTCTAGATCCAAATCCACTATTCTTTTCATGTGAATCTACTAAAACGTTTCCGCACTTACCAAATGAACTCAAGACCAATGACAACCCTGAATTGATTTTAAAGGAAAATAGCACAATTCTTGTCAAGTGGCACAGCCATCAACTCAACAAAGCCTCATGGGTAAGTAAAGCAAATATACCACTGACAACCCAAACCTTGATCGAAGAATTCCAAGCTTCTCATCCATCAACATCCACGTCGAGACTATCTTAACTTGACGAGGACATAAAGCTCTTTAAAGCCGGGGAGAATATGTAACACCCATAGGCAAGCTAACCGTTCCTCCCCTCCCCCCCTCTGGTATTTCTATCAAGCATAAGATGGTGCTTGTGGAGTTTGCCATGGAGCACCAAATTTACGCTACTTATAGGGCAACATGCTGAGTCTCCAAAATCAAGAAAAGCGATCTCTGCGAGCTGTGTGCTTTAGCCCTTGAGCTAGTCCCCCAATCACGTCCTCTTCTTGAAAGTGCACTCCGTTGCCACCGGGAAGCCTCTTGTAACGCATTTGCCCGCGATGCTTATCACGGGCCGACTACCTCTTGCATTTACCCACGACGCTTAACGGGGACCGGCTATGGCCTTCTTTTGTACTCGCCTTTGGGCTGTTTTAATTCAGTCATTTTGCTTTGCAAGCAAGTGAAGTTGGGTCTGTCGCACTCAAACACTCACGCAAGTCATCCTACTAACGGGCCAGTGCAATGCATCGAGCGAGCCCAAGGTGCTTGCGTCGTTTTCATCAGAGGATATCCCGAAAAGCCAGACCATGATGTCCCAGCACGTCCTTGGGAATCGCCTCACCCACGGAATTCGCTTGAAGAACCAATGCAATTGAAATACTTAAGGCCGAACCTCGGGCTTTCTAGTGCAAGCCTTATCTACTCGGATTCAGCTGATGCACCGAGAGTAACGGTATAACACAGGCATCCGAACTCAGGAAAAATATCAGAAGATCCGAGCACTCGATGTTGTTGGACAGCACTGACGGCCGTCGAACATGAATATACCGTAAAAAAAAGTAGCTCTATCACTGTCTCAGCACAATGCTCAATCCCCAGTAACTTCGATGATTGTCTCCAATCCACCCCAGTGCAACGCCCGCCTCTGATCTGTACTGCTCCGTCTGAAAGAAGAAGTCCTTATTATATTGTTTTTGAACAAGTGCGCCGGCACTGATCCGTCGCACCGTCACGGCTCTCTCCATCTTATAATAAATTTTATTTCCAAGTAATATTAGCTGACCTTAGAGCACTGTAGCTCTCATGAAGATCAAAGACATGTCTATATTGTACATCGCCATTTGGGGTTTGCAACACTACCATATTTACATGCTTTGTTTCTCTAGAATCTCTTCATGAATGGAATATGAAGTATAAAAGGCAAGGCTCTTGTCTGATGTGGTGCCTCCACTATAAGCATGTAACACTCATAAACAACCTACTTGACATTGTGTGTATGTCATAAATAGTTCAAGATAATGATATGATATCTGGTGCTATAGGAAATCACGCATAATTATATAGTCACTGAAAAAATCACCATTAGACAATGGTTAGGAATGGAATACCGTTGAGTAAAAAATATTACTCATCACAATTGTTCATTCTCCAGATGACAGACATCGCATACATAGCATACAAGAAACATCCATGACAATTGGCCAGCATAATCTCACGCCAATAAAATACAAGCGCTGACTAATTTGAATAGCTAAAATGAAGTCATGACAATTCGATTCCCTTCTAGTTTGAATTTACTGATGACCTTCCAATTAAATGATATATCATGTATATACCAGAATGAATCCAGGCAAACCCCAAATTCACCCTCAAAAGGAAGTGCAACTATAAGCTCATGGTAGTCAACCACAGGACTATATAGCATATCAGTTCCACTATGCATAGTATCGACTCAATACTATGACATCCCCACTAATGTCATCAGTGCCCAATAGTGGGTATAGAACTACGAATGAATACATGCTCACACACGCACCCCACAACGCACACACAGCACGAGCATGAACTCACAAGCTCTGCGAACTGAGTTTCTATCACTTCCGGAAGTGATGGGCAACTCAGCCATAATGAAGCCTAGCACAAAATGCAAACAAAAGATAGGAAGAATTACAGAAAATGCATAGTTGATAGGGTATACACACCTATCAACTGATCGCAACTCGGACGAACTTTAAGGGATGCTTTTCAAGCAGACTTATCAAAGGCTGTTTGAAACTACGTTCTTTTATTACAAGAAGAATTGTGAAATAGATTACGATTAAAATATACTGGAATTATGAACGTTGGTTGCACATCATGAACATGTATGTACATGTCTAAGTGTTAATTTGATTTGAACTGTTTTACATTTCCACTCGAAAAGGCTTCATTATGAGGACAACTCATTGATCAGAATGCATCCTATTCATCTGCACATGAAACAACCTTTTCAGCATGTACAGCACAAATTGAGTTCATTAGTTGTCACAAGTCTCCTCACTGTTAACCCTGTCCAGCAGCTCGTTTCACAGGTATTCAAACTCACTCAAATCATAGTATACAACCAGACATCATCATAACAACAAGAACTCTCTGACTGAAAATTACTGCCAAATCGATGGACAGATTGAAAACTACAATTCGAGCAGGAAATGGTTTACATTTTTCATGTTGACCTCATAAAAGAAGAGAGCTCAAGAAAAATTAAGGCATCCGGCCACGTCTGCATCAATAAAACCATGCACAAGAACCAGAAGGCAGCACCAGCAACTATGATCATTCAATTAAGCATGCCCTCCACCAGCGCATAAACCTAAAATCATGCTTGCCAATGACAAAGCAACACTAAACACCAGTCACAAAGGATCGAGTCACCCATGTTATTGAAATTCCTAATAAGGCATCATAAATGAAAATACTCATTCATGGGAGGCTGTTAGACATTAAAACGACCAAAGAAATCATACAGACATTCATCACATCGTAACTCCATATTGCCTGAGAACCTCATACAATTGGACAATGTTTTGCACAATGTGATGGGGCTTTGGACCACGATTGGCATGTCCCTGCAAATGAACATCCACCCAAACTGTTGCCAAAAACTTTGCATTCAAGCCACCCTGTCGAAAAATCTCTCTCTCTCTCTCTCTCTCTCTCTCTCTCTCTCTCTCTCTCTCTCTCTCTCTCTCTCTCTCTCTCTCTCTCTCTCTCTCTCTCTCTCTCTCTCTCTCTCTCTCTCTCTCTCTCTCTCTCTCTCTCTCTCTCTCTCTCTCTCTCTCTCTCTCTCTCTCTCTCTCTCTCTCTCTCTCTCTCTCTCTCTCTCTCTCTCTCTCTCTCTCTCTCTCTCTCTCTCTCTCTCTCTCTCTCTCTCTCTCTCCCTCTCTCCCCCCTCCCTCCCTCCGGTTTTGTACCTTGTACCTTGCAGACCGGGCAGGCCAACATTAGGCTGGCTCGTCCCTCATCTTGCCCACTCAATCAAAGGGGCTTTGGACGTGTGTGGCAATGGAGAGCCACTATGCCTCTTGGCAAACAGCAACCTTGGACTTGACGGCATCGCACCACCGGGCAAGCCCGCCTTCGGCGGCCATCCCTTCTATCTTCCGGGTTAAGTCCCCCTTCCACTATGCAACCGGCCTCTGGGCCACTTTACTTAGTCTCGCTCGCTCTCGCGTTACTTAAGAGGATTGCCCCTTTAACTCCCTGGTTGTCCATCTCCTTGAGGTTTAGGCAAAGAAGGCCTCCCCTTGGAGAGGACTGTCACATTTGGTATCAGAGCTTCGGCTCTCGGTCGGTGGGTGCATCCACCGTCGACGGTGCCACTCATTGGCCCGTTGGCAAAAAGGGCAATTTTTCTTTTCCCATGAGATACATTGTTCTCGGTCCCCGCTAGGACGTCGGCTCGTTTTTGTTGGAGATAGATGTCTGCGGCAGCACGCGAAAAGCACAAGGAGGAAGAAGAAGCTTGGAGCACAAACACACAATACTGAATGTATTACTAGAGAATGTACAAAGATAAGTAGCCCATTAGGGCAATAGGCGTATATACAAGCCGAGGGAAAAAAACCTCCTAAAGAGGGAAAAAAGTGCCCCGGCGGTCCTAGTGTGTTCACACACATCACTACCTAAATATATCAACAAATCCCCCCTGGGAGTGATGCAGTGAACAAGGAGTTGGCACTCATGTATAAGGAAGTGCCAAGCTATGTGGAAATCACTCCACAAAAGGAAGTAAGCCCAAAGCTTTGCGGAAAGCTTCAAATTTCTCCCTAGGCAGAGCCTTCGTGAAAAGGTCTACTATGCTCTCCTGCGTGGGCACATATGCCAAGCTGATCTCCCCAGCAGAGAACCTCTCCTTGACATAGTGATAATGCACCTCAATGTGCTTAGTGCGAGCATGGAACACACGGTTCCTCGCAACTGCCAATGCGCTCTGACTGTCAGTGAAGATGGCGGTAGCAGAAGACTGGCCAACACCCAAATCAGCCATAAGGCGTATGAGCCACACACACTCAACAGTCGCTATGAAAGTTTCCCTATACTCAGCCTCACAACTGGAAGTGGCCACAGTAGGCTGCTTCTTGCTCAACCAAGATATACATGAGCTACCAAGCATGAAGCAAAAACCACTGATGGACACACGAGTGTCATAGCAACCAGCCCAATCTGAGTCAGAAAAAGCATGCAAATCTGGCGGTAGTGATCCCCCCTTGGGATAAAACAACCCAAGTAGCCGAGTACCACTCAAGTAGCGAAAGATGCGCTTAACCGCCTTCCAATGCGTGACTCCTGGGCAATGCATAAACCTGCTCATCTGTGAGACAGCAAACTGAATATCTGGCCAAGTAATGCATAAGTAAATCAAGCATCCAACAGCCTGCTGATAGAGAAGAGCATCAAATGCATCTCCAGCATCATGAAGACTCAATCATAAACCTGTCTCCATAGGAGTGGCAATAGGCTTACAGTCTTCAAGGCCAAAACGCTGCAATAATGTGTCAATATATTTCGTTTGACACAAAGCCATTCCACCATCAACTTGCATAAACTGAATGCCCAAATAGTGATGCAAATGCCCCAAATCAGACATCTCAAATGAGGCATGCAAATCAGCCTTGAAATCAGCAATATGCTTCTCAATAGGACCAGTGAGCAGCATGTCATCAACATAGACAACAATGATCAGAAGCACATCATTAGCACGCTTAACATATAAGGTGCTTTCAGTTGGACTGTTCTCAAAACCATGTGCAACCACATAGGCATGTATCTTCTCATACCAAGCACGTGGTGCTTGCTTTAAACCATATAATGCCTTCTTTAACCTACACACCTGGTTTTCATGCCCTTTTCTGCACAAAGCCACGGGGCTGAAAAACATACACTTCTTCACGCAAGTCACCTTTCAGAAATGTTGTTTTAATGTACAACTGATGTACATTCCAACCATGATGGGCTGCAAGTGCACAAATGCTCCGAACAGTAGTCATACGGCATGTAGGTGCAAAGGTCTCATCAAAATCAATGCCTCTTTCCTGCGCATAACCCTTTGCAACAAGCCTAGCCTTATACCTGTCAACTATACCATCAGGTTTACGTTTTAGCTTGTATACCCACTTAGTGCCAATGGCCTTCTTGCCAAGAGGCAAGTCACATAAAGACCATGTACCATTCTTCATTATAGCATCATATTCAGATTGCATAGCGGCCATCCAATTTTCTGAATTCTATGCTTCATCAAAAGAAACAGGTTCATTCTCATCACAGAGCCTAGACACAGCCATAGCATAGCAATCTGATGCAAAGGAGGCACTATGAGAGCCTGAACGAGTACGATATGACAAAGGTGCATCTAATTTGCTGTCACGCAAAGTCTGCACCAGCCATTTTGGCATAGTTTTTGCCTGCTCAATATCAGCTCTCTCATCAACAAGTGCATCATGTAAATCTGCATCAGAAATAGAATGATCTGCATCATCATATGAAACCTGCAAAGGCTGAGAAGTTGCCTCATTAGGACCAGCACTAGACTGTCCACCTGTAAAAAGAGGCATCAAAGTATCATACATGTCTTTGGAGCTAACAGATGTCTCCTTAGTACATGAAAGCAATGGCTGAATAGCATCTTCCACAAAGACAACATCACGGCTAACCAGAATGCGTTTAGTCTGTGGATGATACAGACGATAGCCTTTACTTTCAGAACTGTACCCAACAAAAATACATTTTACTGCTTTATCATCCAATTTTTTGCGATGTTGTTCAGGCACTAGTGCATATGCCAAACAACCAAAAACACGCAGATGAGCAACAGATGGCTTGCGGTCATGCCAAGCCTCATATGGAGTGATAGACTGCAGCGCTTTAGTGGGAAACCTGTTAAGTACATATGCTGCACACATGACAGCCTCAGGCCAGAAACTATGAGGTAAAGCCTGACTCTTGACCATGCACCTCGCCATCTCCATGAGTGACCTGTCCATTCTGTTGAGGTGTATACGGCACTGTACACTGGTGTTTTATCCCACGTTCAGCCAGAAATGCATTAAAATCCGAAGACATATATTTCCCCCCTCGATCAGAACGGAGGGTGCCCATTTTACATGCTGACAGATTTTCAGCCAAAACCAAAAACTGTTTGAAGCACCTGAACACTTCGGACTTTGCTTTGAGTGGATATACCCATGCATGCCTGGAAAAATCATCAATGAAAGTCACGAAGTAAAGGTAATTTCCAAAAGAGGGTGTCTGCATAGGACCGTCACTATGTACAAGCTGCAACTTCTGCGTAGCCCGAATTGAACCATCTTTTGGAAAGGATGAACGCTGCATTTTGCCCAAAATACAGCCCTCACAAACATGTTTTCTAGGTGCCTCAAGTTTGAGCAAAGAGGACACCATTTCAGATTTCTGCAGGCGTAGCAAACTAGCAAAATTCAGATGACCAAAGCGTGCATGCCAAAGTTTTGCATCTGACATAGCCTGAGAATCATGAACTGCACATGCCAAATCATTCACAGATCTTTCATAGTCTATGAGCTTATACAGCCCACGACATAAAATGCCAGAAGCAATAATCACATCGCCATTTGATAGATCATGAACTGTACACCTGTCATCAACAAATTTCACAACCAAGCCAATCTTGGCTAATGCAGAAACTGATAACAGGTTCTTTTTGATCCCTGGCACAAATAAAGCATTTGACAAAGTGAAAGAACTACCATCAGCAGTAGTCAAAATGATCTTACCAACTCCCAAACAGGATAAGAGGAGTTGTTGGCGCATGTAACAATATTCCTTGTAGGGGAAGGCTCGAGTGAAGAGAAGAAACTGCGCTGCGAGGTAATATGTTTGGTCGCCCCACTGTCAAAATACCAAACATCTGAGTCTACTACAGACATGCACTGCTCATGAGAAGATAGGTCAAAACTGCAGACAGTAGTAAACGCCCATTCTTCTTCCAGCACAAGATTTGCAGACTCTGTTTTTGGTGTAGAGGCCTCTACAACAACCATTCCAGCCTCTTTCTTCTTTGCCTCTTTCGAAGCCAGTTTTAGACAGTTCTTTATGATATGATCATTCCCTTTACAATACTTACAAAACAATTTTTGCTTTTCTGATTTCTTCTCATCTTTATCTTCCTTCTTCGAATATGCAGAATTAGCAGATTTCTGCTTACTAGTTGAAGAGCTCCATTTTCCTTTGCCCTTCTGACTAGCCAGGAAAGCTTGATCAGCAACTCGCATAATGGACCTGTTCTGCCTGGACTGATCTTCATGCAACAGAGCAGAGACTAACTCCTCAAATGATAAGGCATTCGGATTACCTTTCATCATCAACCAAAGAGTAGAAGCAAAACTCTGATATGAATCAGGAAGACCATTCAAAACGGTCTGCACAAGTGAGTTATCTGGTATAACCTCATCAGCAGGAATCATCTGTCCCTTCAAATCTTTGATCTTCGTTAGGAAATTGTCCATAGAATCACCCTCATTCATGTGCTCACTCTCCAACTGTTTTCGGAGGTAAGCAACACGAGCCCCATTCCTAGCTTGGTACAATGTGGTAAGTGTATCCCAAGCATCCCTAGCTGTTCTGCAAGAGCGAATATGAGGAATAATGGCACGTTTGACAGACAAAGCTATCAATGCATGTGTCTGGGCATCTCTACCATCCCAACGAATTTGCTCTGCAGTAGGTGCAGCAAAAACAGAAGCACGAACAAGAATCTGCGGAATATCATCTTCGACACCATCTTCATCAGCTCAAGCACCTTTATTTGCAGTACCTGTTGTTACAGGTGTAACAGGACGTCTTTCAACACCCTTCACAATGTTCCACAGTCCTTTTGCAACCAATACATGTCGCATCATATAAGCCCATAATGGGTGGTTGGTACCATCCAACTTATCCTCAACAGCCAACATACGGAATACATCACTTCTTTCAGTCATGGCCGGTGACTAAAATACTTTGATGCAAAAAATCGACTATATCTCAAAAAGTTGAACGGAACTGCCTAGACGAGTTCTGCTAGACCTGTAGCAGACTTCGAGACGCTTAAACAGGCGAGCAAAAACTGGTATATACCTTCGGCACAAAAAGACGAAATAGCCTGCACAAGCGCTGCGATAGTGCGTTCGGAGGCCAAAACGAGCTCAAATCGCGATTTCGACACACATAGCGAAGCTGTTTTGATCTCGGAAACACCCTTAGTATGCTCAGCAAAATTCATATGATTCTGAGACTGCAAACGGAGGAGTGTCGACGGCGCCCTAGATGAAGCGACGACATGCTCTGATACCAATTGTTGGAGATAGATGTCTGCGGAAGCACGCTAACCGCACAAGGAGGAAGAAGAAGCTTGGAGCACAAATACACAATACTAAATGTATTACTAGAGAATGTACAAAGATAAGTAGCCCATTAGGGCAATAGGCGTATATACAAGCCGGGGGAAAAAAACCTCCTAAAGAGGGAAAAAAGTGCCTCGGCGGTCCTAGTGTGTTCATACACATCACTACCTAAATATATCAACAGTTTTGGCACAAAAACCGAGAATTTTTTTATGGACATCACAATGTCCGCCGTCTGCCCACACATGGGCTGTCGGCATACGACAGCAGATTGGTGCTTCAGGCCCACGTGGCACGGATCGTGGGTCGGATGGGAGGCTGCCCCAATCTTTTATGATCCTATGCAAAGCACAATGATCGCCCATCAATGTGTTTATGGGCCCAACTAGCTTGTCGGCCCACTCCCATTCGCTCATTCCCTCATTGGCTGGTCCTACGTCGACGATTTTGCGGAAACCACCATGAGGCGAGAGGTAATGTCCTCCATATGCCGGCAAGGCCGCCTTGTTCCTCGGGCTAGAGTAGTGTTGTAAGTCACTCTAGCATGCCTTGTTCTCCGAGTCGGGGTAAGTCACTCTAGCACGCCATAAGTCTCGTCCCTTTGGGGTGGGGGCCTCCGTTTGCGAGACTTAAACCGAGGAGCAACATAGGGCAATCCCTCTGTGCCCCAACGTGGGTGGGCTGGCAGGGTAGAGTGGTAGGTAAAACGATGCTGCTCCCATGTGCCAAACGCAACGTGCGCTCAACCCGCTTATTGACCGTAAGACCTGTCCCTTTGGAAATATTGCAAGATCACTTGTTTGAGTGGCCCCCAAGCTAAGCGAAAATATGGAAGCAAAAGGCCAACAAACCATGTTCTCTTGTGAGGGTATCGCATCGACCGGGGTAGTGAGCGGCTCGAGGCCCAAAATTTTTACGGATGGAATAAAGTCCCAAATCTTTTACTCTTGTGCCGCCTACCAAGAGTTCTTCAAAGTGAAGTGCCATGCTGCCTGTTGGGTCGTACAAGGCCAGGGTATGCACTTTGTGAAAAACGGTGGCCGGCAGGTTCCTGGCCTTTCCTCCCATCCGTGCCCTATGTGTGCTGCCTACGGGTCCCTTCGTGGCTCGGGTAATTTTTCCAGCAAAACGGCCCGCATGACCGTAAGTCGCATCATGCGTCACGCGTCCGTGCCTTGAGCTAAAATCAAACTTGGGCCGCCCGCCGTCGATAGGCCCGTCTTCGCGTGCAGACCAATTCGTGGCCTTGCCCTCCTGTCCGTGCCCTATGTGTGCCACCTGCGGGTCCCTTTGTGGCCGAGGCAAATATTCAAGTAAATTGGCCGGCGTGAATGTAAGTCGCACCGTGCGCCGCACGTCCATGCCTTAAATTAATTGCTGCTTGGGTCGCCGATAGGCCCGTTTTCGGGTGACTGGCGGGTATGTAAGTCGTGACACCACATCTCCATGAGTTCTAAGTCGGCAAACGCCATCTCGATCGTGCCTAAGGTTGGGGGACACCCGCAGTTTCCTTTGTGGCCGGGGTTTGTCCTAAGGGTTTAGCCGGCAGGCATGCATAAATCACTTCGTGTAGTAAGTCGTCCCAATGCACTGTAAGTCATTGCAGCATAAGTCGCACATAAATATCTGCCCATAAGTCGCACATAAATATCTGCCATAAGTCGCACACAAATATCTGCCATAAGCCTCTTTGATCGCCATAAGTCGCACGCGCTGTCAGTCACAATGATGCCGGGCATGTCCGTGTCGTTTTTGGAATGTAAGGAAGTGGGCCGTCGAAAGGGCCCTTTTCCTTAGGTAGGAATTACCTTGGTCGGCGCTTGGAGCCTAGGCTTCGCCATGCCTTGATAATTATGGAAAGTCAAAAAGGACCCAAAGGGTATGCATGGAGAGGCAATGAGGCCTCTCCCATTACAAAACGAGCATGGACTCTTTCGCTATATCTACCCGGGACGGGACAATTTTAACTTAGAACCGGCTTGGGGCCTTAGTGTTCCACTTAGGCTCTTGCCTTTTGCGGAATGACCTAATCTTCCGTTTTGACGGTGAAGGGCACATGGACGACCACTCGTGAATTGACTTAGAGGGACTAGCCATCTGTTTGACTATATGATCTTCTTGGAAGTCCTTGATCGGAATGGGCACATTCAACCTACTCAAAGCCAAAGTGTATAGACCCGAACTGTGAGGTCCACACTTATGCAGAATCCGCCTCATGTGGAGCTTGGCATGTCGTGATGCAGTCGAAGTGGCACATGCGATCCTTGTAAATCCTAAGTAGTCCCTTTGCTCCGAGCCAAACCAAGAGTGTTAGGTTCGCTCCTCACTTGCATAAGTTAAGTTTCCCTTAGATATGCATTCGCATGACAACCCATGGTACTAAGGACACTGCCCCAAAATTAGAGGGTAACACCATGCAGAGTCTCACAACCATCACAATTTTCACCCTTTCAGCTTCACCATAAACAAGAATCATTCTAGGGCCCGTAGGTGAACTTCTCGAGGACGAGAAGTCTGTCGAAGAGGGGGTGGATGTCATGCCCCTTTGCCTCCTCCCTAGTTTTCTATCCAGTCCCTCATGGTGCTTGAGTGGTTTGCCCTGCTGCACCAAACTGCATCGAACTGTGCGCAAGATGCAACTATAAGGGGAGTGGTAACCATGCATGCCTCTCGACGGCTGACCGACTAGGAATGCTCCCAACGTCCCGGCCACGAAGCACTAAGGGCATAAGTGCTGAGCCTTCTCTTCCTCATGTTTCATGGGAACGTTGATTGTCCCTTACATCGCAGGTAGATGCCTGGCAACAGTAGCACCCCTCCCCTTTCCCCGAGTCAACCCTTAGCGAGTCTTGTACCTTGTCGGTCGGGAAGGTAGGCACCAAGCCAGCCTGTCCCTCATCTTGCCCGCTCACTCAAAGGGGCTTTGGCATAGTGACAGGGGACGAGGGGACGGGGGCTAAAAATGGCCAGGGACGTGCGTCCGGCCGTCCCATACCCAAAAAAAGGGGTCGGGGACGGGACCCGTCCCGGCAAGGCGTTCCAGACATGGGACGCGTCCCAGATTGTCTGGGACGCCCATCCAAAAAAAGTCTTTTTTTTTTGTTATATTTGCCAAAAAAATCAAGAGATTTAGATAGAATGTGACATATATTCTATACCATGAGTCATACTAATTGAATTTTGATTCTTGACAATCAATAATATGGAGTTAATCCTTCATGTAGGTTCAAGAATCATAGATGTAAAAGCTGAAAAACTCAAATGAATGTAGCATGCGAAACACCATACTTTGTGATGTCCATTTTATATTCTTAATGATTATTCTCTCTACTATCTAATGTCCCTCCTTCTCTTCCTCTTTGAGTTTCACACTCAGCCCCCTCCTCCCACCCCCCCTCCCCGTCCCGGACCCCCGTTCCGGGACCCCTCTTATGAGCCGACCCCGTCTCGAGACCCGTCCCCGTCCCGGAGCCCGTCCCCCATCCCAAGTAACTATGGGCTTTGGACGCGTGTTGCAATGGAGAGCCACTATGCCTCTTAGCCACTATGTCACTTGACGGCATCGCATTGCCGGGCCAGCCCTCCTTCGGTAAGGTCATCCACTCTATCTTTCGGATTAAGTCTTGCTTCCGCTACGCGACAGGCCTCCGGACCACTTTACTTAGTCCTATTCACTCTTGGATTACTTAACGGGATTGCCTCTTTAACTCCGTGGTCGTCCGTCTACTTGCGAGTTAGGCAAACAAGACCTTCCCTTGGAACGGATCTCCTTCCCCCCCTCCCTCCCTCCCTCTCTCCCTCCCTCCCTCCCTCCCTTCTCCCCCCCCCCTCCCTCCCTCTCTCCCCCTCTCTCCTCTCTCTCTCTCTCTCTCTCTCTCTCTCTCTCTCTCTCTCTCTCTCTCTCTCTCTCTCTCTCTCTCTCTCTCTCTCTCTCTCTCTCTCTCTCTCTCTCTCTCTCTCTCTCTCTCTCTCTCTCTCTCTCTCTCTCTCTCTCTCTCTCTCTCTCTCTCTCTCTCTCTCTCTCTCTCTCTCTCTCTCTCTCTCTCTCTCTCTCTCTCTCTCTCTCTCTCTCTCTCTCTCTCTCTCTCTGTGTGTTTGTGTGTGTGTAAGCAATACGCTTGAATGATGTGTGTGTCTCTCCTCCCATCCACGTATACCCTACTTGTACTCTAAAAATAGCAATGTTCTGGAATGGTCTAGTGTCAACATGTGGCCATCATGCAACACTCATCCCCATTACTACCAGGTACCTTAGGGTATCCCCCGAGCTTGGGACCTTGGCTAGCTGACCCTTGTCCCTCACACATATGGAGAAATCCCTATGGACCAATATCATGATCCCTGTGGCTCAATGTCCGACACTCTCTTCCCCTTCTAAAGATCATTGTCCTCAATGATCAATGAGGGAAAGTACTTGCAAACCAGAGCTTCTGATTCCCAAGTAGAGTCAGTTAGTGGTAATCCTCTCCAGGCTGCTAGATACCCCTGGATGACACGATTCGTCAATCCTTTCTATCTCTGATCTAATATCCTGTCTTGAGAATGCTCTGTGCTATCACTTTCCTACAAAGAAACAATACCCTCTATTATAAACTTCCGAAGTTTACTAACATGAAACAGTAGATGCACTTTGTAATTTGGAGGAAGCTCTGATCGGTATGCAACTTCACTTAGCTTTTTAACTATCTTCCAAGGTCCACAAAACCTTGGTGAAAGCTTACTACACTTCCCTGTGGAGAGTGAAGTAGAACTAGCTGGTACCTAAAGAAAGACTCTATCTCCTTCGTCAAAGGATCTAGGAGATCTCTTCCTATCAGCATACTCTTTAGCCCTATCACCGGCTTGCTGCATCTTGGCTTTAGCTATTTCTAAATTTGCTTGGAGGTTCACTAAGAACTCCGAAGCACTAGGACATTTCTTTGGCATGCCTATGGTACTAGAAGCATAGGGATTCATGCCATAGTTCATCTCAAAGGGAGACATATATGTCACCTTGTGAGGCCTATTGTTATAAGCAAACTCAACTAGTGGCAAATAACTATCCCAATCTCTCCGTCTCTCGAACACATATGCCCTCAACTTGTCCTCTAGCATCTGGTTGACCCTCTCGGTCTGACCACCTGTATAAGGATGATCACCACTGCTCATCCTTAATGACACCTTCAGTTTGTCAAATACAAACTTCCAGAAGTGCCCTATAAATTTGACATCCCTATCTGAAATTATGGATGTCGGTAACCCATGCATTCTGAAGACATGTTGGACAAACAACTCCGCTACCTGTGGAGCTTCTATCGTCTCTTGCGTGGGTATGAAATGAGCCATCTTGCTCAATCTGTCTACCACAACTAGGATAGTATCCCGCTTCCTTTGTGTAGGCGGTAACCCGACTATGAAGACCATGGATACACTGTCCCAGTTATGATCTGGAATCGGTAAAGGATGCAAAAGACTCGGTGTCTTTACCCTTTCTACTTTGTTGACTTGACACATAAAGCATTGTTGAACATAAGTGTGGACATCTCTGGCTAATCCATGCCACCAAAATGTTCTTCTAACAAGCTATATTCTCATGTCAACATCAGGATGTCCTACACACAAGGCACACCATGGTTATCATGCATGACATTTCTTCTCAAATCCTGGGAATCTAGTATGCAAACCTTTCCTTTCTGTTTGACTATTCCATTCTCCTCTGAGAAATTGGAATACGGAATGGAATTCTTCGCTCTACTAGGGGGAAGAACCAGCTCGAACTGTCTTGCCACCTATAATAGAGTCATCACTAATGGCTCAGATAATCTGTAACAAATGTGGATCTTCCACATGTGCTTCCTTTATCTCTTGAAGCAATGAGCTTTCTAGAACTGTAAAGCTTATTTGATACATTATCCGTGATAATGCATCAGCAACTATATTCTCTTTGCCTCTTCTATACAGGATTTCCATGTGAAACTCTTGCATGAGCTCAGCCCAATTAGTCTTTCAACTTCAAAGATCTGGCTGACTACAAAAATACTTCAGTGTACGGTGATCTGTGTATACCTTAAAGTCTGCACCATAAAGATAGTGTCTCTAAGTGCATGCACCACTACATACAACTCTTGTTCATGCACAGGCCAATTGCGTTGTCCACTACTCAATTTCTTGCTTTCAAAAGCTATTGGCCTGCCATCTTGGCTCAAAACTGCCCCGATGGCTATGCCACTAGCATTTGTCTCTAACTCAAAGGGTTTCTGTGGATCTACCACTTTGAGTATAAGAGCCTCTAAAACACCTTGTTTCAGAGTATCAAAACTATCAAAACTATCTTGCTGCTCTTGCTTCCATGCAAATGGAACTTTGCCTTTAAGCAAGCCCGTCATAGGCGCTACTATCGACGAATAAGAAGAGATGAATTTCCGATCGAAATCGGAAAGTGCTAGAAATGACCGTAACTACCCCTCATCCTGAGTAGTAGGCCAAGATAAAATAATTGAGACCTTCTTGGGATCCATCTGAACCTCATCGGCTCATACCACATGCCCTTGATACTCTATCCTCGAAAGAAACAACCGAGTCTTCTCCATATTAACATACAGCTGATTCTCTTTTAAAACATTTAATACTAATCTCATATGATTTTCATGCTCATGCACATTCCTACTATACACTAACAAATCATCAATAAAATCAACAACACAATTTCCAATGAATGGACGTAAAATATCATTCATAAGCATCATAAATAGTGCATTAGTCAAACCAAATGGCATGACCAAATCCTCATAATGACCAAAACAGATCCTGAAAGCTGTCCTATGTACATCATGATTGTCATGGACAAAGGAAATCATCCTGAATCTCAGATTCCATGTGAATCCTATATCTCATGATTGGTTCAGAATTTGGGGAAAGTAATGCTTCCATTGCGTCCGGAACATGCCAAAACCCTAAGATCGATTGTCTTCTTGCTTGATTTTGACATCCAGAGACCATGCTTCGAATTGATGACATCATCAATTCGTAACCGCCCTAGAACCGCCCTTGGAAAACCTATATAAGGAGGGGTTGGCCACATTCATAATCAGTCTTGCCAATACCAGTCTTGGGAACTCAAGGAGTCGTGACCGCCAAGTAAGTACTCTCCAAGTTCCAGTTCCAGTTCCAGTTCCCGTCTTATTTCTTGTTCTAGTCCAGTCTAGTCTAGTTCTTGGACATCCTGTCGCACCTGAATGTAGGCAGAAGATTATTTCATAAGCCAATTTAGATAGGGTTTAAGAGATTATGTGAAGGACCTTTTGCTCACGATGCCAGAGGTTAAAACATTGAATGAATATATCATGCAAGCTATTCAATGTGATGACCGACTTTTTGAAAGGAAACAAGAAAAACAAGTAGAAGGAAGACCTCGCCAATGGAAACCTTTCCAACCGACTACTAAAGATGAGTCCATGCCTGAACCTATGCAAATAGATGTAACTAGGTTTCAGCCTCTAACACTAGAAGAGAAACTGAGAAGGAGAGTTAATAAGTTATGTCTCTACTGTGGAAACCCTGGATATATTGCAATTAATTGTCCGAACAAGAGAACAAACTCCAGAGTCGCAGCCACCCTTGTAGAGCAGGGAAACGAGGAAGTCCAGTTGTAAATGAGACCCTGCAGCCGGACCATGATATAAGAAAGGGTCTCATAATTCCAGCTACACCCATAGAAACATGTCTTGCACCTTTCAAGTTAATCATGCCCAAGAAGACCCTTTCCCTTACAGCCCTAGTAGATTCAGGAGCCTTCTCATGTTTCATCGATGAAGGATTGGTTAAGAAACATGGAATTCCTGTACTTCGGAAGAACAAACCAGTAATAGCTGAAGTAGTAGATGGACGACCTCTAGCATCTGGGAATATAACCATGGAAACCACACCATTAAGAGTACAGCTTGGTGACCATGAATCCCACATATGTTTCAATGTAATATCGAGCCCAGTACATCTGGTTATCATTGGAATGCCCTAGTTAAAGAAGCATAATCCAGACATTAATTGGGAAAAGAATAAAATCACCCGTCGAGATATCCAGAAGAACCCAACATATGTCGGAGCCAAAGCCTTCATACATGCAATAAGGAAGGAACCTACATATATGATCTATGCCATACCAGCTCAAGAATCCAAGAAAGATGATCCAGTACAACTACCCAATCAGTACAAAGGCTTTGAAGATGTTTTTGAAAAGAAGAATGGAGATATCCTCCCGGAGCATAGACCTTATGATTGCCCCATAGATCTTCAAGAGGGAGCACAACCACCCTTTGGACCAATCTACAGACTATCCCCAGAGGAACTTACAGAACTACGCAAGAACATTGATGAGAATCTAGCAAAGGGGTTTATCAAACACTCGAAGTCTCCAGCAGGAGCTCCTATTCTATTTGTAAAGAAGAAGGATGGGACTCTCCGGACGTGTGTAGACTATCGTGGATTGAACAAAGTCACTATAAAAAACAGATACCCTCTACCACTCATATCAGAGCTCTTGGAACGCCTTGGAAAAGCAAAATTCTTCACGGAAATTGATCTTCGAGGAGCTTACAACCTTGTCAGGATCAGAGAAGGAGACGAATGGAAGTCAGCATTTCGAATAAGGTATGGGCATTTTGAATATGTAGTTATGCCATTCGGTCTTACAAATGCTCCAACTGTCTTCCAACATATGATGAATGATATCTTTCGAGAATATTTAGATGATTTTGTTGTAATATACCTTGATGATATCTTGATATTCTCCAAAAATCTAGAGGATCATGAATGTCATGTAAAGATAGTCCTAGAGAAACTAAGAGAAAAAGGATTATATGCGAAATTGGAGAAGTGCTCTTTCCATAAGACAAAAGTGGAATTTTTAGGGGACATTGTATCAGATAAAGGAATTTTTATGGACCCTAAGAAGGTTCAGACAATCCTTGATTGGCAACCACCTTCATGTGTTGTGTTCGAGATGTACAATGTTTTCTAGGGTTTGCCAACTTCTATAGGATATTCATCAAAGATTACTCCAAGATAGTGACACCTCTTACCAAGCTTACAGGGAACTCCAAATTCTCATGGACCGAAGAAGCAGAAAAGCATTTAAGACCTTGAAATCAGCATTCATTACTGCTCCAATTCTGATTCATCCTGATTCTAGCAAGCCCTTCTTCCTAGAGACAGATGCATCAGACTTTGCCCTAGGGGCCATTCTCTCACAATATGGAGATGATGGACACCTACATCCAGTTGCATATAATTCAAGGAAATTTTCTCCTCCAGAAATTAATTATGAAATTCATGATAAAGAACTTCTTGCCATAGTGGACGCGTTTGATACTTGGCGTCACCATCTAGAAGGAGCAGCTCAAAAAGTTATCGTGTATACAGATCACAAGAACCTAGAGTATTTTATGACCAACTGCATCCTCAACAGAAGGCAATCTCGATGAAGTAACTTTTTATCCAGGTTCGACTTTGTCATCACATATCGTCCAGGACGGCAACAGTGTCAGTCAAATGCCTTGTCAAGAAGATCTTACCTTGCACCAAAGAAGGGTGAAGAGGCCTTTGATCAACAGGAGAGCATATTACTCAAGCCTGAGCATCTCCAATTAGCAGCTATCTCTTCAAGCCATCATGAAGATTCAGCCTTGAATCATTTGATCCGTGAGACTCTACCACGAGATGAATTGTTTTGTAACATTAAGCAAAAAACTCAAGAAGGAAGAATTCAAGAAGTAGATGAATTCCAAGAAAAGGATGGGTTACTATTCTATCAGAACCTATTGTATGTCCCTCCAAGAACTCCCAAGATCCAAGTACTTCAACGTCATGACAACCTTGCAACAGGACATTTTGGAGTGAATAAAACAATAGAACTTATATCAAGGGATTTTTGGTGGCCTCAAATGTGGAAGGAAGTCAAAGAATATATCCGAACCTGTGACACTTGCAATGGATCTAAAGTACCACGACAAAAACCTCATGGCCTCTTGCAGCCTTTACCTATTCCAGAAAGGCCATGGGCTTCATTATCTATGGACTTCATCACAGACATCCCAAAGTCAGACAAGTATGATGCCATTCATGTTATAGTGGATAGATTTACAAAGATGGCACACTTCATTCCAACTACCAAGGCAATCACAGGTGCAGCCACTGCTAGGCTTTTCCTCAGATACATCTTTAGGCTTCATGGATTGCCTGATGATATTGTCAGTGATCGAGGCCCACAGTTCATATCCAGCTTTTGGAATAGTCTTTGCAAGCTCCTTGGTGTTCAAGTTAAACTATCTACAACCAATCATCCACAGATTGATGGACAAACAGAACGGGTGAATCAAGTCCTAGAAAAATATCTTCATTGCACCATCAACTATCATCAAAATGATTGGTTTGAGTTGTAACCCTTTGCAAAGTTCCCCTATAACAATAGTGTTCATACATCTACCAAGCAGACTCCCTTCTTTGCAAATTATGGACAACATCCAAGGATGGACATACAACTCGCAAATCATGTCAAGAACCCCGCTGCCACAGACAAGGCTCAGTACCTCATGGAAATTCACAAAGAACTCAAGGAAGAGATCCATAAAGCTCAAGAACATTATAAGTACTATGCATATCAACATCGTGTTCAAAATCCATCGTATCAAATTGGGGATAAAGTATGGTTACTCAGAAACAATTTACAAACTTCAAGGCCCTGTGCAAAGTTAGATCATCAAAGATTTGGTCCATTCACCATCTTGGCCAAGATCAATCCAGTCACCTTCAAGCTCCAGCTACCAAGCACCATGAGAATACATCCAGTTTTCCATGTATCCATGTTGGAACCATATCAGATTTCGCCATTGAGGGGGGAGAGACCTAGTCCTTCACCACCTATCGAGATTGATGATCATGAAGAATTTGAAGTCGAGCATGTCCTAGATTCCAGAATATCCCGAGGAAGATTGGAATACCTTATTCATTGGAAAGGGTATGACATCAGTGATCGTACTTAGGAACCTGCAGAAAACCTTCAGAGAGCACCACTCAAGGTTCGAGAATTCCATAAGAGAAATCCAATGAAGCCGAGACCAGAGAACATGACCGCTCCTCGTGGAACTCATCGATTGAGGGGGAGGTAATGTCATGGACAAAGGAAACCATCCTGGATCTCAGATTCCATGTGAATCCTATATCTCATGATTGGTTCAGAATTTGGGGAAAGTAATGCTTCCATTGCGTCCGGAACATGCCAAAACCCTAAGATCGACTGTCTTCTTACTTGAATCTGACATCCAGAGACCATGCTTCGAATTGATGACATCATCAATTCATAACCGCCCTTGGAAAACCTATATGAGGAGGGGTTGGCCACATTCATAATCAGTCTTGCCAATACCAATCTTGGGAGCTCAAGGAGTCGTGACCGCCAAGTACTCTCCAAGTTTCGGTTCAAGTTCCTGTCTTGTTTCTTGTTCTAGTCCCGTCTAGTCTAGTTCTTGGACATCCTGTCTTGTCCTCTTGTAATCTCGTAGTACGAGATCTTGCCAAGATCTTTCTTGTATTCAATTCATCTCCCAGAAGGGAGTTGTTGTAATCCAGACCTCTTGTCTCATACTTACGATCCCGGGTTGTGGGATCTCCTTTATCATCACTAGTCCAGTTTTCCATACCTATTGATCCCGGGTTGTGGGACGTCTTGCATCAAATCCGTCTTCTTGTATTATTTTCCCTATATAGGTGTTCTTGTAATCATAAGTGTATTTCCGAAATCTTGTCAAGTGAAGTCAAAGAGCACAATCTAGTGCTCCCCTCACAATGATCTCTT